>JAGPNQ010000010.1:0-1200000 GCA_020744155.1 Ilyonectria sp. MPI-CAGE-AT-0026 | reverse complement strand
TCAGGGCAAGTATCAGGGAGATGGTACCACTCCTGACATCCACAAGCCCACATCGATGCCCATTCGGCTGCCAACATTATCCGCAAAATCAGGATCACTTAGCGGTCCCTCATATAACTCCTCCCGGTTTCTGTTGATGGAGGAAGGTCCCGCTTCAGCCACATGATTAGGCGATCGCATGTAGGAAGCCGGGAGGTGGGTGTAATTACTCTCTTGGGCGGTGTCCCTCTCGCTACCCACGGAATGAAGGGATCTTTGGGAGAGAGCTCGAGCAGGACCCTTGCTCTTAGAGCTGTTGAATGAAAGTTGACGTGCCCATGGTGTTTCTTGCGTAGCGATATGTCTATACTGATGACGGGGAGGCGGGACCATCGGTCCGGTGCGTTGTCCAACGGGTGAGAGGCCCAGTTCAGCACGGATAGCTCTAAGTCCCGGCGACGAGTCAAGGTTTGATCTAGCCCACGGAGTAGGGACCCTGTGCGTGATCCTCTCGTTCCGTATGACTACCGGGATTCGGTGGTTCTGGAGAGCAGGTTCAACTTGACAGTCTGGACCGTTGAAAGCATCCCCGGGCTTGCAGCCTCGACGGCTATGAAATCCGCACTTCTTGCACTGCTTAATGCTAAAGGTCAAGGGGATTTCAATGATGAAGGAAAGTCGGCGGCTAAGTTCTGCGGCCCGTTCTTCGTCAAAAGTCGGCCTCGCAGACCAGTTTACCGGAGAGAAGCCTCGAGTCTCTCGACCATCAACGCAGGGCCAGCACAAGCACAAATCATACTCCTCCCCGAATACATGCTGATAAACACCAGCAGTCTTGAGTTTGGACACGGCGTTATGAGGGCTTGGTCTGTGTTCCAGGAGCCTGCCATGGTTGTGGTTGGAGAATCCACGGTATTCCCCGGGCGATAGCATATGGGTTCTCCAGACGAGGTCAATATCCAGAGCAGGTACGAGATTCGGTACCGCGCGTGCTAGTGGCTCCTTGGAGTGATTGCCGGATGAAAACTTGATCAGGCTCATGAACTTCTTGTATCGCTCGATAGCGGCGCCGAACTGTGGCTCGTTGGCAGTTTCGACCGAGTACATCCGATGCCAGGAGTATTGGAGCAGCCGATTTGCGAAGCCTAGTTGAGCGCCCACCGCCTCGTGGAAATCGAAGCGGATATTTAAATGCCGATTGGGCGTCTTGAAAGAATGGACTTTCTTTCTGTGTAAATAGAGATGGGTAAGATGCTCGGTTGTGTCGTCCGGATTTGGCGACTGGAGAAACGATGTAGAGAGATCCATAAGCTCTAATAGATCGGGCGCGGGATAGATTTGTCGGACGATATCAATTGAGTCCCTTGGGATCTCAAAGTTGCAAGTGTCGGTCGTCCGTAGTGCACTGAGCTGGGAATATGTCAGCCCGGCGTGCTGAACTGCAGGGAGCCAACTTACCAAAGAATCCCAATTCCAACTATGATGATCTATTCTTGCAAGGTTTGCAAATCGATCCCACTCCTTTGGACTCTGTAAAAAGGCGTGCCAAACCATCAACACATCCAGTGGGGGAGTCACATTCTTCAAGTTGAGCTCGTAGGAGGCTTCGAACCACTTCGCCATCCGCTCAACCGCCATGTTGACATAAAACCTCCAGGCTGACTCGCGGTGAATCATATTATGGTCAGCCCACCTTGTTACTTTTGTCTTTGCCGATACAAACTCCTCCAACAGGTGGAGGTGGGCGATGCATTGCCGTGGGGTGACCCGAGTCTCGACGACGTTCTTGGGAATCCGCAGATGGTCCACGTTGGGCAGTTCGGATCCAGAGGGTGAGTTCGGACGCAAAAGATTGCGCAAGGCATTACCAAGGTCACTTGCAACTTTGACAGGGGCCGGAAAGCTGGATAGTTTCGCATATTTGAAGGTCATCTTCCGTTTGTGACGGTCCTGCGACATTGCGGCTGCGTGATCCGAGGATGAGAGATACAGAAGCGTTTGGGAATAACGTACGAATGCAAGGAAGAGATCAGATTTTGAAATGGTTTAAATTCTTTCTGATGAAGACTTTTCACAACCTTGCGGGCCTACGGACGATTTGAGGGTTGCGGGCACCTGGATAGAGGGACTGGGCAATCTAAACGAGCAAATATCAACGCTTTTGTTCTCTCAGCTCTTATCCTACAAGGTACCTGGCCTGAAAAATTTTTTAACAGTGATGCTTGGCCTCGTTACGGTGCTGAATCAACTTCTTTGTTGAAATATCGCCGTCTAGTTTGGTCTTAACTGACCTCTGGGTATTGATCGTCGTTGGACCACTCTTGGGTGCGCTGCAGGACTTGTAGGTTAGCTTCGAGAATGTGAATGCCATTTCTCTTAGTATAATGATGGGAGTGCAGACTGATACGTAGAGGAGACCGTAAGTGAGCAGAGTTGCTCGCCATGTCCTCAAGCATCGTCCTGCCCGATCGATAACCGGAGTACGGCAACGATTAGGTAGGGAAATGGCACCAGCATCAGGTTGCATAGTACTCAAGGTCCGAAATGTGCTAGCGGTCAATTTCAGCTGCCACCAGATGCAGCTGTAGATATAGGTGCTCGTCTTTTGCGGCGACGATGCGCATGCACAGTCCTCACAGTTCCAGACTCCTACACGGGTGAACATGGCACAGTGCTCAGGGTTGTAGATTGCTTCCCCATCAACTACCTGAGTGGCGACACAGAATGGTCCGTTTGACCGATTTTACCCATTCTCGCCAATCTTTAACCCGGGCATGGGACGGAGATTCACGGGAGCAGAGGGTCATCCCGGGAAGCCTCACAGCAGACTTCCAGAAGTGAGCGAAAGATTGAGCCTGCTCATTGCCATTGGAGTTAAGTGTTCGGTGTAACGATTTTAGTTCCTCCTTGTCGTTAGTACTGCCTATCTTAGATCACCCGTTGTCTGTGCGATAGCAGCCAACTGCGTTGACGTGGTGTTTTGGGATCTTGGTTTCTAAATGAGAGCACTGCCAGTTACAAATTAGTGCAACAGTTCCGCTCCGAGTAGGAAGCATCACATGGAATTTGTCATAATTCGCAGTCAGGCTACTCTCCTCCTTTGCGGGGTCTCTGGCGCTCGGGTTTCGACGATTTCTAGCCTCCTGAGAATGATGTGCTTGATTTGACGATATCTCTTACCGGTCTTATTCGTGTTTTGGTCGTGACAAGAGCGCATCTACGTCCCAGCCAACAGCAGGCTCACCAGGTGCGTGTTTCGTCGCAACAGTATGCCCAAGGACGCAGTTTCTAACCCGTATGTACTCGATGGTGATCACCTGAGCCTACGAGTGTGGCCATCCTAACCAAAGGCAGAGACATACCTCGGCTTGCTTCGCGCTTCATCATAAGTAAAGGCCGGACATGCCTAACTGGATGAAAGGAATAAGTTAGAGGCGGGCTCAACTTGCGGTAAAGTGGTTTGACATTGAACAACTCAGCGATGCGTCGAAAAGACGAGTCACATCCAGATTGAATGAAGTGTATCTAATAACGAAAAGCTGCTATGTGTTGCCGGCGACCACGACAAATGCTACTATGTGCTTCCTTACAAAAAACTGTTGTTTTCAGGCAACCACACATCTCTTCAATGTTCTCCCTGTCACCCAACTCCTCTTGGAGTGTGTCCTGATCGGTAGACGCCACATAATCAACGTCAACGAATGAACAGCAATCTCAATCCTAGGCGAAATTCGAGAGGTTATTTTTAATCATATGTCGAGATAAAATACCTTGCAGTTGTCAAACTTCGATGAAATCTTTGTAAATATTCAGTACATATAAACTAGATGTTGAGGCCACCGCTGCCATCTCTTCATAACCAGCGATGAAGCCAATCGGAATCAACGGGAGAACTGGCGAACGTGGTGGACAACTGGTTTAGTTTGCATATGTCTCAGTGCCCCCGCAACGAAGCTTATAGTCATCGTGGGTTTTGGGGCAACTAAGGAGGCGCCGAGGGCGGAGGTTGGCGATGGTTCCAGAGAATATTGGCAGAGCGCTTACATTAGAGTCGAAGATAACCAGACTTGGTTGACTCAGGACTATGTTCACCTCTGATTCTTTTTTCCTTATACGGACTAATCACTAAAGCATGTCGAGACAGCCACAATACTCTTCGTGCTTAGCCACTGCGTCGCTGGCTCTGCATGGGAAAGACGTTGGCCTCCAACTAGGGGAACTTAGAAAGGCTTAAAAGACAGCTACTTGCATTTCCTATGATTTGGGATATAAACTAGGTGTTACGGGATTTTTTGAGACTCTTTTTTCTATTTAGAAACCTGCTTGGCCCGCCTTAGACTTCCTAAATTGATATGTGCTTGATCTCAGAGACGCAGTAAGACTTGACCTAGGAAACAAACCGCAAGTCCCTAGGTATTCTACCGGTTTGGAACGGTATTCGGTATCTCGTGGTATCGGTATTTTACTTCTCCGATTCTCAAATTTGATAGATCCTCTCCCTCAAACTGCAATAGCTAGAAAAGAAACTCTACATTCACGAACTTGACAAACAAACAAATGACAATACCAATATACCTTTCTACTCTTCCTTACTGGCATATATTATATTCTATTCTACCAGTTTCTCCCTTGCGTCGTTTTTACTTCTATGGCCCCTGTAGACTCAACTGGATCCTGGTAACTGTGCCACTCCTCCGGCAGTTTCCGAGCCCAATGCAACAGTGACATCGAACCAGAAAACCGCTCAGTGATTTCCAATCATGCAGGGTCTGCCTTAGATTGCCTTGCGTCTTGCGCTACGCCTTTGAACTAGCCGCTGCCTCTTGCCCCTGGACAGAAATGCCTCGAGCGATATCGCGGTATTCATCGGTCTACGCCTGAGGGATTACACGAAGACTCGCATTAGTGTCATTCGGCATGCCTATTAAGTTCCGTTTTCACCAAAACATTGCTCTTGATTCGTGGCCTGTTATTGAAAAGGCGTCTGCACATATTGAATTGTTCTGGGGCTGCATTTAGGGCCACTCACATGTGCCATCACGGCGATCACGGCCTGGATGCAGGTAAAATCTGACCACCACCTCTCCCACCCGGTGTGCATAAGGCAGGCAACTGGACGCCTCGAGCATGTAGCCATTAACGTGGGGCTTGAAACAAGAGCTTCTAAGTCGAAGCTTGGCCTGCCTTGCAGTTCTTAGCAGAGCCGGAAAGGGTGTACACCATTCCTGCTTGCGTGACCCTACGTGGCAGATCCACGTCACGATTCCATAATTACATTGTGCAAAACGGCCTTCTCTCCTATCATAAAGTGCAGCTCTTCCCCGAGGTGAGGTAAGTTATCGTCATGTGGGACTCTTTTCTTTCGCCGCTTCGGAGAAGCAGGGCGATGTCACCCGATCAAACCGGCCACTCGACTCCCCACTCGAACGACAGAACACCCCACATCTGTTCTACGAGAGACAAGGCAAGACTCGGTTCGCCTTGCATTAAACATCGATGGGTTCTCGGGACCAAGTTACCGGGCTCCGAATCCGGAAAGCCGTCGGCATCCGGGGCCGGCAATGATACCTCGGCCTGCGATACTTTCGGCTTGGGGTCTTCGGCCACATCCATCGCCCCGACCCGCCGGTCGATGATCGACGAACGCCTTCTAGACATTTTCCGATCTAGGCAGTAAGCCCGGGCTAGATCTGCTCTTTACGTCCACAGATAGGGTCACCAGAAGACGGGAGTGGGTTGAAAGGAACTCTTGATCGGGTCCGGCCATCGTCACAAGAGCCGGCTTTCAAGCAAAGACCAACCCGGTTCCACATGGCCATCGGCAAGTTTGACACATGTAGGTATTGCGGGGAAGCTCGTAGACTCCCAAGGTGCAAGGATCTTCGTTGAGCCTCAACATTCGCGAACCAGGCTCCGCAAGGCGACAAGACAACGGTGCGGCTGAGGAGCCGATCCCCAGTCTTTCTCCCAATAACGATGGGCCAAAAAGCATGGGTCATTTTGCCTTCAGAGAAGAATACACCCACGTCCAAGGCGATATCGTGCTCGAATCCCTACACACCGATATGGGTTGCTCTGAAAGTGAGGCGAGCAACACCAATGGATGGACGAATCCAGAGGGCGTCCTCCCCCACCCAGTATCACCACTGTGCCAAAGTGCTGCGGCTCGCCCACAAGAACTTATCATTGTCATGCTCACCTCACCTAACCTAGACTAAGACATGATAGCCGGAGAGCCAATCGAGAAGCAATCATGTCGTCACATTGCTTTGCCAGGCAACCAAATGCCTCGGTGGTGGGTGCGTCTGTAACCAGTCGCCTGGACAAACGGAGATGCATATTATCCGACCCCGCTGACATAACAGCACCGAGTCGAAATCCCGGTTGCTTACGGAAAAGCCGTTTAGGCTGCTGTTCGCTCAGCTCTCCAGCTGAAAATGGGGCTTGCTTGTCATAGCCCGCTGACGTTGCTATGGCAAACGTAAGCCAGGGGGCTTAGAAGCCGTAATTAGACATAACCGACGAGAGAAGGCAAACAAGAGCGGAGGATCCTTAGCAATTCTTTTTGTAATGGCGCTGGTTGCCTTCTGGAGCACGCGAGGGGGGAAGGGGCATCAACACGTCACATGAAATCCCGCCATGCGAGGCGTGCCGGACTTAGCATTAGCATCACGAGTAGCGGTGAGTAGGCAGCCGTCTACTTCGTCTCCGGCCAAGGCAACCGACCTAATTAATATGGGCAGTTCCAGACCGGCCAGGGGCTTGGCGATGGACCCTGAAGTTGGAGGCGGCGGTTCCACTCGCTTGGCTGGCTGGCCGTGCACGGAGAGATGTGAAGGGTTGGTTGACTGACAGGTGCCCGGAGATGTGTCAGTCGCTAATGACTCGTGAGTGAGTACCAAAGACTCATCGGTATATCCAATATCGATACTTGAGTCTTGGAATAGGATTCCTAGTCGAGTACAAGGAAATCCGCCAATCATCTCCGAGGACCGCGGATTCTATGAGACGGCAGTCGTTGTAGTTGGAACAAATTTCCCATATTAGGGTTTCTGGTCCCTTGGTACCTCCATTAACGAAAATCAGCCATACGATGCCAAATACTTACGAGGTGTAGCAATTTGAGGAGTTTCCCTACTCGTCATCTTGTTTCTCCCGTGTCGTCACGAGTTAGTTGCCAACACTCACACATCCCAATCTCGCAACCCCCCACGTCTAACAAATTAAACCAATCGAGGTCCAATACCGTCCGTGGTCTTGAGAATAATTTTGATAGAGCTCTGGCCAGTATCTGGTCTGTCGAGATGGTTGCCAGCCGCAAAAGTGATACCACCTGTGACAACTATCAGCTCTCGCCTCTCATCAATAACGCCTTTGAACAATCCAACCCCCACGCCTATATCTTCGTCTTGATCGCGGTCCCCCCCACAAGGACAGTTGTCTTTTCAACCACGAGGCCAGCTTCCTATTCTGCTTCCCGATAATCTCTCTCACCCCACGGGCCTTGCTCCAACCCGTCACCGAGGAGCCCGGCAAGATAAGAGCAGCAACCCATCACCTGCCTATTCAACGCAAGAAATTGCGCCCAATCTCGCCACGAACGCCCACGGTGAACCTGGCAGGCGATTGCTCACCGTGTCACACCGTCGGTGACTGCGCCTTGATGGCAAACCCAGAATAAGGTAATGGCCGACGTGGCTCTTCGTCATCCCATCCCGCATGGCCCCCCAGATTTACCCCAATTGGGTTGTTCGTAAAAGTCCTGTGCGTTTTAGCTCGCTGGCGCAAGTCATCGTCGCCCGAAGTCCGTGAGAGAGCTGAAAATCCAGTCGGGGGCGCAGTTACTGCGAGCAAAAGTCCTCCCCCGTGATGCTTTTTGCCATCGTCGCCATTGCGCAGTTTGCTCAGACCCAACGAAGCCCATCGCCCCTGAAGGCGTGTGTCGCAAGGCGTCCGTCGCCAGTCGTCATGGCGCCGGGTTCGGCGGAGGATTCGGGCCTGCTTAGTCGCGTTCGCCTCTCCCTTCAACTTGCCACTGTCTGACCCGAAGGCAAGTTCCCCGAAGTTCCACGCGGCGTGCGAAAATCAAATGAATATGCCTCGTTCCTTACGAATTGCGACTCCACAGCAAGACGATGTGATTAGAAATAAAAATTCCACATGGCTGTTCTCAGCCGAACCTGCGAGTGAAATTTGGGGGCCACAACCAACAGCACTGTCCCTTTAGGGAAAGATGGGTGGCGGGGCCTGTAAATCCCCCCCGGAGTCGGGCCCTGCAGCAGAGCCCAGTAGCGTGGGGGATCCACAGCGATCCCGCCGTCAAGACCACTCCGTCGGAGCCGTGAGTGACAGTCATTCTGTATGTACTACATCCGAGTTGGCCCATGCAAAGGGAACCATCGCAGAAGGGCCAGGGGCTTGATTAACGATGTTGCATGTTTATTAATGTAAAGGTTTAAACAAAGTAGCTATTGCCACCACCTAAGACTTGGGTGTACTTGACGACGACGCCGCCAAAATATCTCTAATCTCGCCCTATGGGCACTCCAGAACCGATGGACGACATATTGTGCTCTCAAGGATAGTGGTGAGGACCATAAGTGAAGTAGAATAAAGGAAAAGTCCGTTTTGAGAAAGCTGTCCAACGTCTCAGAGCGCTTTGAGCATATCCATCAATCCAACTCTCGGTATACTCGCCTACCAGCAAGAGTACCAACGCTACCATGAGCGTGTGTCAAGGTTGCAAGTCGCAACGGCCGTTTCTTGCACCAAAGCGACACGTCTGGTGCTATAGTAGGCAGATCCATAGCCCATCGTTCCCTGTATTTCCGGAATGAAGCCATGGCGACAACACATGTGTGTGACGTCTTTGCCGATTGCAAAGTCGTGGGCTTGTCGATGGTAGAGCTAGTAGGGTTGGTTGGGTTTGAAGTTGATGCAATATTAAGTCTTAAAGCCCCACGTGCTCATTCCAGTAGGCCAAAAACCAAGCGAGTTCCAGTAATATGATGTTTGCTCTCCCGCCACGCCACTCATAGTGGTAGCTTCTGTTCTAGGGTTTCATCCGTAGGAAATCGAGGAGGGTTATCTAAATCCAAGTCCCTTCCATCCCTCTTCACTTCCCGAGTTATTTCCTGAGCCTCTGCTGGCCGAGAAACGATACCTAAGTCCTCATCATACTTGTCTGCGACGGAAAACTGCCGACTGTCAGCGTCAAACTTTAACCATGTGCCCTGAGCTGCAATCTTGTAACCAAGATACAGTATTCGCTCCTTTCGCTGGTCGACCATTGACGCGAGTTCGAAGTACTTCTCGTCCTCGTCGATCTTCTCATTGACGAACCACAACTTAGGGTAGTAGTCATCAACGTAGATAAGGCCTCGCATGGCATAATCCTCCGGTAAAGGCCTGGGAGCCTCATCCTTCTCTGGACCAGGGAAGTCTCCGTCCATTCTTGGTTCGAAGTCGCACGAAGTCAAGTGGTAGTTTAACATGACCATAGTCAACTTCCAAGGAAACACCTGTTCAAGGTATGACATAGCAGCCGGGTATTGCGCCAACTTGTGGATGAGTACCATCATTGTATGAACGAACGGAAGAGTGTTCGTATCTCCCCAGCGGAGAACGACGATCTCATATGTCTTGACCGCAAACTCGAGTGCTTTCTTAAAGGATTCACTAGGGGGTACCTCCAGTACCGAGTTACCCATGGTAACGTCTGTCTCATCTGGTCGCTGAGATATAGCCTTCATGAGAACATTGGATTCATTGCCATAACCGAGGAGCGAACAACAGGTGGCAATGCCCATGAAATAACTAAGTTATGTTAATAGATATTCCTCAAGAGTTGCAAAAGTACACACCCAGCTTCAAGCCACTTTTTTGTGAGTCCAGCAATTTTCGAATCAAGGATGGTCAGGAACCTTTCCATGGAGTCTTTCAGCTTGTCCTCGTCCCCTTTGCCCGAAAAGAGAATTGCATGCACCCGGACAAAGTTGGTATCGACTTCTGATAGGTGACGCGGATCAGAATCCAAGATAGGGTCAAAGAGGGTCATAACGCTTTCTCTCGCACTAAGGAATGGAATCGGCACACAGAGCGACTTGGCGTAGTAGTAAAGCTGTTGTAACGCATTGGGTCGAGCCAAGATCGCCAAATGATGGTAAAGGCGGCCGGTGTTTGGAGACTTATTCGAAGCCTTACTGTACCAGTGCTGGCTCACCCCGGTCCAGACCTCTCGATCTTTAATATCGTCGTCCTCGATCGCCATGCGATAGCGGCCCAGGTCTCCCAAACATTCGATCCAAGTATCCTCGAATGCTGGCACTGTCTCATATAGCAATGCCATCATACTATACGCAAGATACAAGAAGGTAAGCATGTGTTCGAGAGATGCCGGCAACCGATGCCGGAGGAGTTCAAGAAAGGAGTGGATGCCGTGGCGCCACATGCGAGCAGGCATGGCATATTTTGAAGCAAGGCCACGCAGTGGTACACTGGCTGAGGGATGCTGGCTAGCGAGGAAGAAGTCGTGATGTTCGTGCAAAAGTGTTCGATGGAGGGCAATTAGCGCCTGCCATTGTTCGTTATTGAGTTTGTTAGCATCTGTGTTTGACGACTGGGCATTGTCGACTTCAATGCACTTTGTTTCGACCATGACCAGGCCAGCATATATTCCTTTAACTTCAGCAACCAGTTGATCTTGCGATATCGGTCTGGTCTCTGGTTGGCGCATCATTTGGAGTACCGGCTCAGCCTCGTTGACGTGGGAGGAAGGCTGAGGCTGCCGGCTTGCCTTATTTGAGGGTGGCTGTCGAGCGGCAGAGGACGAGGCTGCGGGAACCGAACGGCCTTGGGGGGTCTTAGTGCCATCACCGTCAGTCCACAACTGTCTTCCAGAAGGGTTCTTCGGGCCTCGGTCGAAGTTGTCTCCCGGGTCGGCTACTCTGGCGCGACTGCGGATACTCGTGGCCACGGGCGGTGACGGGCCCGGTTGGTGATCCACCGACGGAGACCGTTTCTTAAAGGTCCGGCCCTCACCGCCGCCGCCTCCGGGATCCGGGCTCGACCCGGGAGTTTCTTGGGCCACATCGCCGGTGTCTACCGGGTCACCCGATACGCGACGCTTGCGGGATCGATCCGTTTGTTGTTGCGTTTCTTGTGGCCTAGAGAGAGATGTTCAGGGTTTCGGTCAGGATTTCGGGACGAGCGGACTCACGTTTTAGTTGTGATGCGCTTGTAGGCGTTAAATATCTCCTCATCTGTGGCCCAGTCGGCGTGCTTTTCACGATCTTCAAGAACGTGGGACCGAAAAAGGTCCTCGCTGTCGCTGGGCAACTCAGATTTGCATAGAGGGCAAAAAAACGTATGAGTGGAGGTTTCCTGACGGTGGTTGCTCCGCAAATGGGTGACCCATCTTTTGGTGAAGTCCATACTGAAGTGCTTTCCGCCGTCGTCGTGTCCAGGTCATGTACCGGTGTGGTGGCACCGCGGGGTTAGCAGATGGCTTGGGCGCGACGTCGACGCCGCTCAGGAAGATAGTTGGCCGGAAGTCCAACGGGGGTGGGACTGCGAAGAATACGTCGAGGACGCCGGAGGCACAAGCGATGAAATGAGGACTGGGGGATATGCTGGTACAGCTCCCAAGGCAGAGAAGAAAAAGCAGAAGCGTGACGTTGCCGAGGGCGGAGAATTGGTGCCTGAACCTGAGGGTGCGGAGTACGTGAATAGAGGCCAACGACACCAACATCGAACAAGCATGAACCAGTCAAAAGAGTCCACGAGTTCAAGTGAGCACTGCTGAGATGGCCTCGAAATGGCCAGTGTGGGCTAAGCGTTTGCTGTCAGCCGTAGCGATGTTTGATTAATCGAGGTGGTCGGCGAAGAGGGGGTGGTTGGGTATCAGAGGGATGGGGACTGAGTTGCAGGTATGAGAGCCACTCTCGGCTGGGAGGAGCGACCTAGGAAAGTGCAAGACGGTTGGCCCGAAAGATCTCTCAAAATTGTGAGGGGGGTGGCATCGGTGTGGGAAAAAAAGGTTGCCTTAATCTGGTTCGCAAAACTTACTTGGTGCGCGAACCATGGACTTGCGGCTCTGCTGCTGCTGCCCCACCTCCTTCCTCCCGGGTCTAAGGGAGTCCTCGTCTGGGTGGCGGAACGGAGAAAAGTAATCTGCTTTGCGGCGGTGCACGCCGGGAAAAGCGGGAGATCGTTTCAATACAGGAGTGCCCTGTGTGAGCCAGAAGGAAGACACGGCCAGTTCTTTATAGGAAGATTCGTATACGTAGTGATTTGTGCCCCCAATTGAGGCTGAATCTGGGTCACGCCCGGGGTAGGTTTGCCGATGTTCGCGCCCCGTCGTGATGGGCAGCGTGAAAGGCAGCCTGGTGACGTTATCGTCTTACACCGAGAGACCAGGGCCGGGCCTGGGTGAGGCTGATATTTCAAGTCCTGCAATCTATGAGCGAATATGCATTGAATGAAAGTAAATTTTGTATCGTGATGGAGGGATTCTACTCTGAACAAAATGCACAAAATATGAATCACGGTTGCGAGGTCAGAGTAGTCAATGATTGAGTGCTCCCAAAGCAGTGGCGAGGAGAATGCAAACTTGGATGGTGGCGGGCCAAATAAAATAAGCGCTGAGGTCCCCGAGATTTATTCAAGCTCGCAACTGCTCGGTCCCGTCGGGGATTAATGGAGGCTAGTCTCATGCGTGAATTAGCACGGTCGTGAATGGTTGCGTGTCTGATTATGTGTCTCTGAGTGTAGCATTCATTTTCTCCATGCCAACTTGCAACTTGGCAAGTGCGTTCACTTCTCTCTTCCATCACCACATTCACTGAACGTCCCCAGAATTTCCATTCTTACCCTTCCAATACTCCAGTCTATTTTCGCGCTCAAATTTTTACACATCAGCCTATGACTACTCGTGCCAGTGACTCGCCTGGCAGCGGTTCAAGACATTGCCCGCGGACCACAGCCTGACTCCGATTTAGATTCCCCCTCGAGATTGCGAACCGTTCGCACCCAACTCCCGACCCGACCTCTCATCCGCTCCGTGGCCGGGCGTCAGACTTGCTTTTCAGCTGGCGCAAAGGGGACCGGAATTGGCATTGAGCTCGCAGTCCCCCAGTCCTCTGGTGGTCCACCACTGAGAGCCTCATCTCCTCCAATTCTTTGCCGGAGCAGCTAAGACTAATAAGCCAGGTGATAGGAATACTAGTTTTCCGCCTGTGGCCAGTTTTACAGCCACCCATCTCGGCCAGAAATGGGTTTTATTTTATTTTTTTGGTTTTATTTCAACCGGTCTCTCAATAGTTCGTTTTTAGCAGCCAATGGCCACAAACGGACCCCAACCATCCTAAAGCCTCCTCAGACACACAGGGCGGTAATTACACACGGGGGTTGGAATGACTATGGCTGAGACAGTCTCTGTCGCCCTACAATATCAATAGCTCAAAATGCCAGAGAGGTGGCGACCCATCTGGACCTGGATTCCTGGCTTCAGCAGCAATGGGGCGAAACGGCCAGCCTGTTATTTGACGAATTAGGTTACGCGCCTCTGGCCCTTAACTAACATTGGCTAAAGCCTCAATATTTTCCGCCAGTATCAACTCATCTACATGCCAATAAAAGGCACCTGACACGGAAGCCTCATCATTTGCCTACGAATATCAATGGCGATCGCACATATCGCAAAGCAAGTTTATTTGGAGGCGAGGCTCACGTGGCGAATGCTGTCCCCTCGCCAGGTCATCACTGGCACCAACTTCCAGCCTATTACATCGTTTCTGGTATCAAAAAAGGGATGGTATGACTGGCATGGGATACACCATGTAGCTCGGCGGCTCCAGGCGGCAACACTGGCAAAACGAATGAGAACCGCGAGCGTGCACATCCTGAGAGGGGCTGATATTATGGAGGCCATAAGTTCGAGGCCAGCCTGTGACAACAGCACTGTACTGTATCGTGGTCCACTCCAAGGAAGGCTGAGGCTGGCTGACAAGTCTACTCTCTAGACGACACGAATCAATGAAGGCAACGCAGAGATGTCAGTGAGGCATCCTAGCCTCTGCCTGCTTATCACATGGGTATCTATGCTGGCCCTCCAATGATGCATGTCATCCCAGGGAATCACAGCGAGAAGAAAAGCACGAATGGCCTCACGTCTTGAGGCCGGAGTTGATACACGACGCCATGTGACGATTTTGCGACACAGCACCTTCATTCCCCTGTCAGGGGCTGTTAATTCGGTGATTGTGCATCAGCATGTTCGAACATAGGCAACCCGTCCCTCACCGTGGCCGACCGGTCTGCGATGTGATGAAGAGCACCCTGGCGGTTCACGGATCAGGGCCACCCTTGATCATTATCAGTATCAATATTCATGATATATCACGGTCCGAGGACGATGCATGCCAAGCTTGAGCAAAATCATGCAGTTATGTCAGCGCTGCAATGTTGTTGCGACAGGACATATTTGGCACTAGTAAAGCAGTTCCTGCACCCTAACCGCGTGCGCGGCCCGAGCGACTTTGGCGCGTGGTATTTGGCTAATGGCCGGGCTGGTGCGCTTGCATCAAGCGTAGGTCGGTCGCATTGATCTTACCCTAGATCAGAAACAGGCTGGTTGCCGTGTTGACGTGTTAACGTGTCATTGATTCGATGCTGCTATTGCTGCCTTGCATTGCTTGAGGCCCTTCCCGCCGCCAGAGTCGCAGTCCACTGGCGTTTTAACACGATACCAGCGATTTCCAACCAAGGCCAACGCTGCCAGCTCGTGATATACGGGTTGAGCACAGCCTAACGAGGCAACGGTGCATATCTATGAAGCTCAAGGTTTTAAGCAGAGCCGAAAGAGAATGGCGGCCTGATTTGAAGCCGGGCCATCCATCCAGTCTAAAGCCTGGCATAAGGCGACCAGAACTACTAAAGTACCTCCGCGACAACGGCAGGTCGCCTGAAGGTTGGTCGACGCCCTGCGAATCCCCTAATTTGAACCAACATTTGTGCTGCAAGCATCCTTGGATCACCCAGGGTTCAGCCTGTCACTTAGCGCCCGTCACGTCTCCGCCAAACAGGAAATTTCCAGGCGGCTGGCCGTAGCCCGTTTGTGTTGCCTCGGGAGGCATTTGCGGTTCGCC
This sequence comes from Ilyonectria sp. MPI-CAGE-AT-0026, assembly GCA_020744155.1. Taxonomy (NCBI): domain Eukaryota; kingdom Fungi; phylum Ascomycota; class Sordariomycetes; order Hypocreales; family Nectriaceae; genus Ilyonectria; species Ilyonectria sp. MPI-CAGE-AT-0026. Next base: position 1,184,875 of record JAGPNQ010000010.1, on the reverse strand, counting down.
TTGGATGGTCGCCATGATTTTGAGGCTCTGGTTCCAGCATCATTGAGGGGATCAGCTGGCCCCCAAATGAAAGCAAGCCCAATCACCCTGCCAGTGGTCCAGGACACCACCAAAGGGACCGGAGTCACACTCCAGTTAAAATGCAGAACGTGACATCTCTCCTGGAGGCAGCGGATCAATATATTGATACACATTCCCATCAACGGCCGTCACGCCCAACCGACGCGACCACAATTCGGGCCCATGAGCCAATGCCAACACGTCGATCTAGGCTCCTTGAAATAGTGCCTAGATCGACCGTGTCACCAATAAAATGCAAACAGAGTCTCGGGATGCATCCAGTATCACGACTTGTGACAGGTAATAGTATGCGCTAGGTCGCAAATGTGCAACCTAAGCTTCCATCGTGTGAGAGCAATGACGGCGTGAAGACGACGTTTTTCAACGCTTTTGCTCGTCGCTTTCGGCGAAGCTCAGCTCCAGAGGGTGTGGAACTGGCGGGGTAACACCGTCTTCTCAACAGCAGCTGCAAAGCTGGATACGGCTCTAGCGACCCCAATCTTTTGAAGTTATCCGCAAATCCAAGTCGTTGAGTGCGACTTACCTACACACAAAGGTCAAGGTCTGACCAGATGTTTGACCCTCAATTTCATCCCTTGCAGCTCGCGATTGGTCCCAACCGATCAGCTAGGTACTCACCGAAATATGTGCAGTTGCCTCTGTGGCACCCTCTCTCAGAATATTGAGGGTTGTGCCGCGACGCGACGCACAAACTTGCAGATACACTTCGTATCCGGCAAGTCGCTGCGACGCAGCCAACCGCTTGTTGCTCATCTCGATTCCGAATTGTACTAGACGGCTGGCTGCAATGGCGGCCAGTAGGCAACTCTTTGTCAAACACCGGGTTGCAATTGGCGCCGCCTTCTGCCTTCTCCCTAACCCTTTTTCGTGTGGTTGCGGCCGCAACGGTATCTCAGCAAACCCCTCTCCGTAGGACTTGTAGTTAAAGGCGTCGTTCTATTTATGAAACCAGCCAAGAAGCTGTGCGGCTGAACGGGTCGCTTCCTGTTGTGACGTTTTGCTTGTGCCTGTGTCCCGCCTCTCTCTGCCTAGAATTGATGTTGCAAGTCAATATAAATCCCGGTCAAGGGGGTGCTTCGGACGTGCGCTCCCCCGTCTCCTTCCGGCCGCGGATCACACAATTGGCACGCCTTAAAGCCATCGGAGGTCTTAGGTCATTTCACCCGGAGAGGCAACGAGGCTGAGCACCCGTCTGTTTTACCCCAAGACCCGCGCTCAGAAATAAGGGCGGCAGGGCGGCAGGGCGGCAGGGCGGCAGGGAGGCAGGGAGGCAGGGAGGCAGGGAGTTGTGGATTGTGACCTGTTGTCAGCGTGGAGGGATCACGTTGGTATTTTTGGAAAACTATACCGATGCTCGTAGCTGTATGGCCAATCTCTCGATCACCTGCATTAAACAGTGAAGGGGGAAATTGAGCAAAAGAAAGTCCGCAACACTCGCCTTGATACACCGACAGTCGCCTGAGCTTGTGGCCCCCATGGCCCATTGTAGTTGGGCGAATGGGCACTTTCTACGGAGGGCTCTTTCAAAAGTCTTATCCAAGCGCTAGTAATATCATATCCATTTATCCCTGTCGGTTACCTGAGATACATAAAGCTGTCACAGTCTCGTTAAACGGCCGCTGTAACTTCAGGAGTAGTACGCTGCTGATCAGGATATAGCGGTTGCTGTGTGCTATAGCCTGCTATCTTTTAGGGCCTATAGAAATTAGGAAGTACTTAGTGTACTTATTATCTAACCTAATGATTAGGACTTACTTGTTATGGATAAGACTTTTGGAAGGGCCCTCTGTAAAAGAACAGCGAGCTCACGCTTAGGCACGTTCCCGGCCCAGACTGTTCCAACTCGTTGACCGCAAAGTCGAAGTGCAACTTCCTGTTGGATGCTCTACTTAGCACATGCGCTTGCGGGGTAGATCGGGTATCTAGTGCGAAGTCAAGCTTGCTGCAAAGCTGCCCTTGGGAACGGGAGGAGTCAAGAGGATGCTGCACCATCACCTAGTGAGGCTGCTTGATGCAGGTGACAGATAGTTTTTGTTGCGTCATCCAGCCATTCATAGGCTTCTCGCGAGGGAGAGAATATGCAGCTCCAACGTCGATGATTGATTGGTGACTGGTGTGCGCGTGATCAATGGAGAGAACAACTCCGGCAAGTACTGTAACCATGTGTGTTGATAAATATTTCCTATCATTCTTCATGATATCATCACTCTGCACTGCAATTGTAGCCTTCTTTCCAGACGTCGACTTCCTGATGTGCATTTCAAGTGTTTTGTGCGAAATCTGGATAGCCTCGTGGATTGGTTTAGGGTAGGCCTCATCTTGCATGTGTGCCTCTGCAACCGTCAACCCATTTTGAAGATATAGTATAAATGGACAATGGAAAATTGCCAATTAAAACGAGTAAGGCCAACTACGGGTTGTTTCTGGGGCAAGACGAGCCCAGGTGTGTAGAATAGAGTGAAGTGTGTGAAGTGTGTGAAGAAGAGGATGAAGAGTGTCAAGTGTGGGGGGAACCGCGCTCCTTTATACCTGGCGGATGACTACGAACACTTTAGATTGCTCTACTGCAAGACAAAAGTACATTGCACGACGTTTTTATAACCCAGAAACCCTGTCATCGAATTGCTTCGTACTTCTTCGCCTCCTTCAGCTTCGCCTTGACCCGCTCGATCGTGGCTGCGTCATATACCTTCTTCAGGGGCTTCCCGGCCTTGAACACTTCCTTCTCATGACGTGTTGCTTCCTCCTTGGTCATGCATACCAAGTCGCCCAACCGCACTGTCGAGCACTTTTGAACATCCTTGCCCTCGCCAAGAACCGTCATGCTGCTGCCCTCGGGACGGCGCCAACGAATCAGGACCAGCTTGGTCGGGATTCCCGTGATGACGCTGCGGCCATTATACAGCTCCTCAGCTAGGAAAGCCACGTCGCCAACCGTCAGGGGTATCTTGAGGCCGACGGTGTCGCCACCGTCCGTGATCCGCGCTAGCTTGTCTTCGGAGCTCTGGACGTAGGCCAGGATGCCGTCGTACATGCGGTCTCGGCCCTTGGCCGGGAGGTAGTCTTGTGGGTAGCCCGTGATGCTCAGGATGACGTGGTTGGCGACAGTAAGGCCGAAGATAGCAGGCATAGTGCCTAGCACAGGGAGGATACGTACGCGGAAGCTAGGCATGGCTGCCAGGTCCCCCACGGAACCCTTCTCGAACTCCTCTTCGGCCAGGGGTAGCAGCTCTGCTTTGCCCTCGCCTGCCTTCTCGTTTGAGTATACCACGGGAATTCCACTCGTGATGCCCTTGAGCTTAAGCCGTCGGCGCGTTGCCCGTGACAGACCGTCATCTGTGCTTGTCCCAATGTCCCCAACGATAATTCGTGTTGGATCGCTCTTACAGCCGGCGCCCATGGAGCTGATCACAGGGAGGCCGTTGTCGTGACAGTACTTCAGGAGGGCGACCTTGGTATCGATGTTGTCGATGGCATCAATAATATAGTCCGGAGCCCAGCCGTCCTCATCCCCACCCCAGGGGCTCAGCAATCGCTCAGCGACATCTTCGTCGAACTTCTCTTGCTGCAGATCGAACTTGACCCAGGGAGCGATGGCGATCAGTCGCCGTCGAAGACACTGCACCTTGGAGATCCCCACGTCCGCCAGCGTCGCCACCGCATGGCGGTTCAGCGAGCTCAGCGTGACCTGGTCGAAGTCAATGAGTCGCAACTTGGACACGCCTGAGCGAGCCAGAGCCGCCGCGCAGTGGGAGCCGACGCCGCCGCACCCGACGACGACGACGAACGAGCTCCCCAGCTTTTCAAGACCCTCCGGGGTCAGGAAGACGCGGTTGCGCGCAAGCTGCTCCATAATCAGCTCCTCGTCAAAATCTCCGGCTTGCGCTCGACGAGCGAGCGCCATGTTCCGCGCATCCTCCTCGTCGACAGGGGCAGCCAAGGGGCCACCAAAACTGTCTAACTACAAACCGTGTCAGCGGGCCTGAGCGACCATATCAATCATGCAGGTTTCAAACGCACTCGTTGTAAGCTGACAGCATCATCGTCTGGGATGGAGTTCTTCAGTTGAGAGATCCTCTCGTTCCTCTCAAGCGCCTGGTAGCCGAGGAGCAGGGAGGCGGCTGTCGCTCCGGAAACCACAGCCGTCGCAAGCAGCTGGAAGCGAGGGTTCGAAATCGTATCTGAGAAGAATGAAGCCATGTTTTCAGACCATAATGGGACGAAAATTGCAAGCGACTCTTCTAGGGACGTATACACACCGCTTCACGGGAATTTTAAAACATCATGCGTTCGCCCGGGTTCCAGAATTTGACATCCAATCCCGCGATAAGCGCCTTAGTCAGCAGCCGCGCCGACCACTGACGCATGATGTAAAAGTTGTGACGCTGAGCCGCAAATCAATCAATCGACGCTAGATTCGACGATGGGACGAAACATCTGCGACGCCCGCAACTGAAGCATCCCAGTTAGAACCCGCACAACCCGCACAACCCGGGGGCGACGATATCCAGCCGGCGCCATGCGTCCTCGGCTCGCTGTTCGCCGGGCCAGGCTCACCCCGCGGCAAGCCCTCCGATCGCAAACACCCTGCCTCCGAACATTCACCTACCACACGCAGCTCACCACCAAGTCGAGGCCGATCCTGCCCTTCCTCGCGATCCCCGTAACCAATCACTCCGTGCGATGCTTCACCACCGAGCGTCGACAATGGCTCAAGCACGAGGCCAAGATGGCGGTCCGGTACACCGTTTCGTTCTGGGGCATCCTCACCTGCATGGGTGTCATCTACTTTTTCATCAACGAGGAATCGCTGGAGAGGGACTTCCCGACGCCCCACGAGTGGAGCTTTATTACCAGGAAGCTGTTGAGGGACGCAAACAACGGCAAGGATCCCAAAAACGGCGAGGTCAATTGGGCCCAAGCCATGGAGCTATCTCGCGGCGGCGTTCTGCGGCTTGAAGACGCCAAGGTCGACGGGCAAGGCGTCACGAAGCTGTCCGATATTGTCGACCCGAGTGCCCAGTTTCCGGGCGAATTCAACCCGTGCGACATCTCCGGGAAAAGCGAGGAGTGGAGGCGCGGTTATTTCGAAGCTATTATGCTAGCCGCCAAGGCATCAGAACACACAGATGGCTGGGTACGAGACCTCACTCGCAATGTGATATCGCCCCCGGAGTTTGTCATTGGGCCTTCCAACCCGCGGCCGGTGCCGATCCCACCGGGCCAGCCCCATGCGCCCCGAGAGGAGGATTGCGAAATCGCTTATCCGGGCGCCGATAACTGGTATATGAAGATCTTGGCCACCAAGGGCTTCACTGCGCGGCAAAAACTGGAGGCGGCATTGGAGTACGCCAGCTTTATGGAGTTCAAGCAGAGACCAGAAGGCCCGGACGCTCTGTACAACCTGGCGCTGGCCGAGGCCACCCAAGGCCTCGACATGTCGAACCCGCCTTACAACCCCAAGACCTTTATCCTGAACGAAAAGGCCGGCCCCCCCTCGCTGAACCTCCTCGATGCCATCACCGCCATTGCAACCCACAAGGCCCGCAACGGCGACCTCTCTGCCGCCCTCCCCATATATCTCTCCCTACTCAAAGCCCGCCGCTTCCTCCCCAACGACCCCCCCAGCCAAGCCCGCGCACCACCCCCCAGCGAATCCCTCTGGAACCAAATCATCTCCGCCGTTTCCCAACCCGACTACCCGTCGCCTCCCCCCGACGGAACCAAAGCCCCCTGGCGCAGCCCCCAAGAGCGCTGCCAGGAAGCTTCCCTCAGCCTCTGGATCGGCGAGATCCTGTATGCATCCTCATCCCGCGATGATGGCCTATCGTGGACCCGCGACAGTGTCGACATAGCAGAGGAGCAGCTGCGCGCCCTCGGCCCCATCACCGACGACAAGGCCTCCGTAAAGACATGTCGCGAGTGCCTCACCGCGGGCCTCGATAATTGGGGCAAGATGGTCGTCAAGCTCGCCAAGGAGGAGGAGAAGCTCCGTGAAAAGGCTGCGAACCGCTCTAGTGTCTTCTCTTTCTGGAGTGGAGCCCAATCCGTAGAGGGCCGTTGGGAGGCGGAGGATGTGGTCGTCAAGGAGCGCGTGCGGAGGACAAAGGAGTTGGTGGAAGAAGTGAGGAAAGAGAACCCTGGTTTGGCAGCTCTATTTAAGGCGTAAAATCGGCACTTTGATGTATCTTATGTGGACGGGTTTTGGGAATGTCATCGGTCACTGGCATGAGCCGAGATTGTGTCTTGTATCTTATTTTGGCTACGCTCTAGTTGTTTCGAGCGACTGTGTAATTCACATCTAATGAATGAGATACGCCTCTCACTGCGTTACGAACTGTCTTGTAAAGTCTTGGTCCTCTTACCAGGGGGCGTTCTCATCTCTGACCGACTTATCACCTTGCTGGGCGTCCTTGGGCTCATCCTCGTCCTCCGAATCTGAATTTGGCGCCTCCCCAGTTTGTTCAAACCGTCTCCATCTTCTCGCCTGCTTAACCTCCCTCTTCATGATCTCTGGGTCAATCTGAATGATCGATGGTCTGTTTTCGTCCGGCAGGTTCTGCCAGTCGCTGTCGGTGAAGTCGGCCTTGGGGCGCTCGATGACACTGATAGGTGGGTTGGTGAAGCCAGGGGTCATGGCAACCTCCTGAATGTAGCCAAGGATAGGTCCAAAAGCACGAATGGCGATGAGCTCGGCGTAGTGTGGCTCGGAAGAGGAGTAGCAGGGACAGCCGAGGTGCTCGATATAGAGAGATGCATTTCCTTCGGGGGGTGCAAGGGGCGTGTCCAATGGTTCTTCGGAGACAAGGTAGCCACGCGTACGCTAAAAGAGGGTGGTGTTAGCAGTGATCTTGCACTTTTCGAGATGCTCAACTCACCTGGGCAAGAAATTCCTTGAACGCCTCGTTGGCGAGCTTGTCCGTTTCGAAAACGGTACCAAGCAATACCATAGAGTTGAGTCTGTCACCCCACGAATCCCAATTTTTCTGGTCATCAAAGTAGTTCTCAACGATCTCGCAGCTCTCTCCCAGTGCAATTAAGTCGATTTTGGCCGTGCACTCCGGAATTCTCGCGAGAACATCCTGGAAGACGGTCGCCATGTGTCGAAGTGGGCTCTCGCAACCAGGGATGTCATTCAAAGAAGGGATATGCCGCGTTCCTGAATGAACCAAACTTGGCAGCGGTATATCTACACTCGCAGAAATAGTGAGAGCACGCTGTCCCTCGGGCCACCAGTACCTCTGGCCCATGTTCGCAAGTACGATGCCTGGCGGGGATGCGTCGGTGGGCGAAGCGGTCTGCTGGCGGAGTGCGCGGACGATAGAGATCATGCTGCCCTTTGCGAGCCCGCCGGGACCGTTGGCAATGCGACCAGCCAGCATGCCGAGGTCTTGGGTTGGCTCACCGAAGATGACGACGATGCGGGAACACGAGGCGAGGTCAGGGGATATGAAAATCGGAACGTGGTTCTGCGAGCGAGAGGCTTCCAGGGGGAGAGTTGTTTTCTGAAGGCCTTCCTTCTCGAGACGGTCGTGTATGATCTTTTCCATAGCTCCTAAAGAGGCAAGTTAGTGCTCAGATACGATGGTAGAATTTATCAAGGCCATACCGTTGAACGCAAAACGCTGGCGCTCATTGACCCGTGTGTTGCGGCTGGTGAAGAACTTGAAGTAACAGTTCGGGTTCTCAATAGAGCGAATTTCATCGTCACTGTTGACGAAATACCTACTTCCTCGTTAGTTTTACAGAAGGGGCTGGTGGGAAAGGGTAACGAACCCAAGGCCGGCGAGGTCGGAGGGAAAAGAGGCGTCCTTGGGGAGGCCAGACCAGTGACGGCGAAACATGACGATCGGCCTGTTAGACAGATGCTTGAAGGGAGGAGATGCAGAAAAGTGTTCGAGTACCGTGATTAAAGGGAATTGGAATGAAGGAAGAATGAAGAAGGAAGAGGGAAGAGGCCCTGGTGCGGGTGTTGGCGAAAGACAAAGTGATCAGGAGGTGGCCAGGAGTGTTGCAGGTGCACGCAGCCGGCCTGCTTTTCAGCACGGGATGATTTCCAGTTTTCCACCACGTTACGCTTCATCACTGGAGGAAACAATCAAAACTCACGGAGCGCACCAAGCTGACTTGCTTGCTTTCCAATATAACCATGCAAACTCCCGGCAAGCTAGCGAAATTCTAACACTTTCAAACAAGCTAACCATTCGAGATGTTTGTTGTGTAACCACACTATACAGGTCACCATCAGCGCTCTCAAGGCCATGCAAACAATCGTGTCGAAAAATGGGCTGTGATTGACGTGCTTCATAATGGAGGAGATGGGATCTTTGGCCATCGCTAGTCCTAAATGCGATGCGAAATGTAGAGAGGAATATCCAACGCCTATCCTGTATGCAACCGACAAGAAATCAGACTTGCAATCCAAACACCATGCCTACGCGAATGAAACCCCCCAAGTCAAACAACGCTCATTGGTTTGAGCTGGGGGTGTACCGGCTGCGGAACGCCTGACTGATACTAAAACGGCTACTTGCTCCGCGATTCATGTGACTTGCAAGAGCTTCTTCCAACGCTGATTGTGTGACTGATGCGTCTAGAGGAAATCAGGTCAGCAAGGCCCGAACAAGGGAGGATACATGGCAACCATACCATCGAGATCACTGAAACTACTGCCCATGCTGGGCGTTCCGTCACTACCTTCGCGAGAATAGCCCCTACTCTTGCTGCCTGGGCTCTGAGCAGCGAGCTCGGCGCGACGGGGAGACAGAGGACCTGGTTGGCGTTGCTCGCGCGACTTGCCTGGCCTCTGAACCATCGCTGCAGAGCTGGCTGAAGAGTCGGACGTCTGAGATTTGTGTATGGCACCCTTGCCCAGACTCCTCGGGAGCCTCTTGGACGAGCCGCGGCCGTCGCCCTTGAGTGTTGATCCCAGGTCACCCGCCGACGCCTGGTCTGGGGCCTTGTACGGTTGAAATGCGGGCTCAGATTCATCGTCTTCGTCGTCATCGTAGGGCGGCGCTGCGTCATGTTGCTGAAAGCGGGGAGGGCGACGAATAATACGGGACTGGGCGGGACTGGATTCGTCGTCCGAAGTCGCCGTGGAGCTATCTTCGGCCGGGCCTGGTGATGGGCTCCGGTCCCGCAGTGCGGGCGAGGGTGCTTGTTGCGGCTCCCTTTCGGGAGACTTGGTCGTGTTCGAAGTGATGGGTAACGATGATAGCCGCCGACGATGTTCTCCGCTACGGCCTGTAACTGCCATACCCGGCCGGGGTGATGCTGACCCTCCCATCATGTCTCGCAGCACTGTGGTGTTAGTTGAAGGATTTCGCGAGACGATTGGTCGCATCGATGATTGGAGGGGCGTTCCGGTGCCGCTTCCATGGTCGTTGCGCGGCATGGGCGAGTCTCTTCGCATGGAGAGGGACGACGGCGCTCGCTGATGGCCTAGTCCAGCCGAGTCACTAGGGATGGGTGACGGGGCGGCCGAACCTCTGACGGCGGCAGTAGCCTTTCGAACTTGGGCGCGGACTTGGGAGGCATGTCGTTCAGTGAGATAGGCGACCTGTTGTAGAAGGAAATCGACGGTGACCTCGAAGCGATCGGCACTGGTTAGGGTCAGTATCATCGAGCAGCCGAGAACGGCGATCTACACATACATGTGATTCCCTGCATGTGTCAGCGATATGCCAAATATCCAGCAATAATTCATCAAACATACAATCAATTTCCTTCTTGGCTGCCCCCGACAAGATCTTCCAGAGCGCCTCGTCTTTGTTGGAGTCCCAGTTAACCTGTCGCAGGCTGTTAGCCCCTCCGCAGCCATTTCCGGCGGGCCCATGACGAGCGTCATGCTGGAGTTCAGCTTACCGGCGGCGGATCTACAAAGTCGCCACGGGGCATGGGCACCCGGATGAAGACGGTGTAGGTAGGGTCGGTCATGGTGTGTGGATCGCCGCCCGTGCGATGGACGCGATATCAGGGCGGATGGGAGAGGAGGGAAGAAGACGAGGAGAGGAAGAGGAAGAGGAGGACGGTGACGAAGGTGCTTGGCCGGTACCTGCAGTGAGCTACCAGGGTCCGGGGTGGGTTTATCGATAAGCTGCCGCCTTATAGTGGGCGCATTGGCCAGCTGGATCCCGGCCCCACCCAGTCAACTCATGAAGTGGAAAAAGCCATCCATCCAGATTCAGCAATTCAACATTATCATGCCCAGCCAATAACCGTTTACTAGCTGTAGCTCTTCTTTCGCCGTCTCCTTGATCCCGAACTAATACCATCTGTCTTGACCTCATATATATAAACCCGCTCTCTGAGAAACAGGAATGTCTAGCATGAGCACCACCCTCAAGCGTCCCCTTCATCACACGGTATAGCCCAATTGTCCTATTCCTCCATGCTCGTCTCGCATCCGCTTGACAAGTCATCTCCTTCCATCTTGCTCAACTCCTCCCTCTTCATTGCTTTTTCCCACAGCCCTTCTAGGCCATAGCACTTGATCATGACGCGCTTCTCTTCGTCGAACCGGTGCTGAGCCGCCTCGAGCCCAGCATCTCCGGACTGCAACCGACAGGCTTCCAATTCTTGCTTCTTTTCTCTGTTCCAGAGTCGCAACCTATTGACTCGGTCTTTGGTGCGCAATCGCTTGGCCCTGTAGTGGAATTGTGTGTCGCGGGCCTTGAGGTATCTTTTGCTAAAGTTGACCTTCTTTGCCAACCTTTTGACATGGTGGAATACCAGGTCCGGGTATCTCTTCAAGGCGCTGGCGTCTTCCGTAGGCGGAGATTCAACTAAGCGAACCAGCTTAAGAATGTTGTCGAGCTCAGTAACGGCCACACCGTATGCCAGACTAACCTGGCTTTCTGTGTCTGCCATTGTCGTCCGGTTTTCGCCAGACTTCGGTATGGAAGGGTCATATCGAGACATTTCGTAGGATGACTTTCGACAGAGTGGAGGGCGCAAATTGTGTTTGTTGAGATGACATGGTCATGGAATCTCCAACCAAATTTGAAGAAGCATCACAAAGTTACACGAATTAGTTCTCATCCAACCCTAGCCCTATCATGTTAGACCCGGGTCATTGTCTTCCTCTCGTTACTAGTTGCTGGGATGGTAAAGCAACACTTGTCCTACATTTGCGCTCGTATTACTTTCCTGTGTTCCCAATCCCGCGTGCTAGTAAAATTAAGTCATACGGGGTGTAGTTGATACACCTAGCCAATCCGTTTGCTTTACATGGATGCGAGTTGGAAAACGTTGTCCTCCTGAGGCATGATTGCAACTGAACCTGGGTGGTGACAGACAAGGCACAAAAAAAGTGGCCCGGTAACGGACAATCGGATTTAATTCGCAGTCACTCGGGAAGGCCCATGCCAAAAAGGAGCATCATAGATTGGTTTGTGCTTCCTAACCCATGCTCATAGGAGCGAGGGTAGGGGGTTCGTATGGGAGCAGCTGTCCAGTGGCGGTGAGAGAGGTCAGGAGTACTGGCGAGAGAGTTGCAGTGGCGGGCTGATTGTGCATAAGTGGAGACATATAGCAAGGCTGATATTACGCGGGCAGACGAAAGTGGTCTTGATATCATGTTTGACAGCAAGCATTCTCCTGATTATTGGCTTGTTCTCATGCTGGCTATCGCCAGTTGGGTTGGCAGCCGTTGGAGGATTTTACGGGCAAGACCCCTGCAACGATCAATCGGATTTCGGAACTTATCGAGGCCCAACCGGTTCAATCCCGCGACCAATGGAAAAAAGGTGGACCGGGCATGATGATGATGGAATGAGTGTGTGATGATTGTGATTGCGGTCGGCGTCTTGAGTCTGGATGACTGAATGAATGAATGAATGACGCATGAGACATCTACAGGGACGGATCAAGTACGCAGTCTAGTACCATAACATGAGAAAATCGTGACTGGAGCAAACCGCGAGGAGGAGAGGCGCATCTAACTGTTTGAGTCATGAATGCCCCGCGGCTGCTTCCAGTCCCACGACCCCGCTATCGCCTCACTCGTCTGGCCTAAACTTGGCCCGGACTTGGCCCTTTGCTGAGCAAGTGTGCCTCTAAATAGAGACGCAGCAGCAAACTGTAGAAGCTGCTCGGACTCTGGTGCTAAAGGCTAATTTATTAATCAGACCGCCGCCGCCCATATCGCCGTCGCAGTTGTCGCTATCTCGTCCTCTCCGTTATCATCTACACATACAGATCGGTCCCCATCCTGCTCCCTGGTGCACCACGCGCAGCTGCTGTTGCTGCTGGAGATTGTGTCATTCTAGTGGCTTCCTACAGCTCTTCTAAACCTCCACCTCTGCTAAACCTCCACCTCTGAATATCCACCTCTGAACGGAGTACCACCCGCCAGGCGGTCACTTTCCCCCACCTCCCACCTGCGCTTGCACTTGCCCTTCCACTTGCACTTGCCCTTCCACTTGCACTCGTGTTGGATCATCCAACATCTTCGTCACGCCGCTGACCCTCGATATCTCCTTCGCACTAGCTCCCCCGAACTAGTCGCAGAGACTGAGAGTACGCGCGCGAGATCAGCCTCGCATCATGGTCGCTTCAGAGCTCACTGCCTCGGCCAAGGCCCTGCGCACCACCGCCGTGGCTCCAGGAGACGCCGCCGTCACTTCCGAACCTCTCCCAGCGCTTCGAAACCGCGCGGCGGCCAGCAGAAGCCCCTACGTCAAGGACCAGGCGGATGGGCTGGTGTCATGGCAGCTGCTAGACGACGAGGCTGTGGAGCGGGCCAGAAAGGAAAACAAGCTTATCTTCCTGCACATTGGATACAAGGCATGCCACTGTGAGCGTCTTAGCCGTGTGATGCGTCTCATAGCCACTGCTAATAGTCTCAGACTGCCGACTCATGTTCCTCGAGTCCTTCTCCAACCCGGATTGCGCCTCTGTCCTCAACGAGTCCTTCGTCCCCGTCATCATCGACCGAGAAGAGCGCCCAGACCTGGATACCATCTACATGAACTACGTCCAGGCCGTGAGCAATGCTGGAGGCTGGCCCTTGAATCTTTTCTTGACTCCCAACCTGGAGCCCGTTTTCGGTGGAACCTACTGGCCCGGCCCAGGCAACCGACGTCGTGCTACTGATGAGAACGCGGATGAGGTGCTGGATTTCCTCACAATCGTGAAGAAGGTACGGGATATCTGGAGCGACCAAGAGGCCCGCTGCCGAAAGGAGGCAACCGAGGTCTTAGGACAGCTCAGGGAGTTCGCTGCTGAGGGTACCCTTGGCACCAGTCGCATCTCAGCTACGTCGTCTCTGGGGCCCTCGGGGTGGGGTGCGCCAGCCCCAACCCACACCGATGGGAGCAAGGAGAAGGATACCGCGGTTTCCAGCGAGCTGGACCTCGATCAGCTGGAGGAGGCGTACACCCATATCGCCGGGACATTCGACCCCGTCTACGGAGGGTTTGGTCTTGCGCCCAAGTTCCTTACACCCCCAAAGCTGGGTTTCCTCCTAGGTCTCTCACAGGCGCCAAGCGCAGTCCAGGATGTTGTTGGCGAAGCCGAATGCAAGCATGCCTCAGAAATTGCCCTGGACACCCTGCGGAAGATCCGCGATGGTGCTCTGCGTGATCACGTTGGTGGCACAGGCTTCTCGCGCTGCTCAGTCACACCTGACTGGAGCATTCCCAACTTTGAAAAGCTGGTCGTGGACAACGCCCTGCTCCTCTCTCTGTATCTCGAAGCGTGGAAGTCGAGCGGCGGAAAAAAGGACAGCGAGTTTTACGACATTGTCCTGGAACTGGCGGATTACCTCTCCTCAGCCCCGATCGCCCTACCCGAGGGCGGGTTCGCATCGAGCGAAGCGTCCGATTCGTATCCCAAGAAGGGTGACAAGGAAATGCGTGAAGGCGCGTACTACACCTGGACAAGACGTGAATTCGACTCCGTGCTTGACGCAGCGAGCAAAAACATCAGTCCACTTGTAGCAATCCACTGGGGCGTCCATGAAGATGGTAACGTGGATGAGCGCCATGACCCAAACGACGACTTCATAAACCAGAACATCCTCAAGGTCGACCGAAACGTCGAGCAACTAAGCAAGCAGTTTGGTATCCCCGCCAAGGAAGTTGAGCAATCCATCCGAACGGCCAAATCTGCTCTCAAGGAGAGGAGAGACAAGTATCGTGCCAGGCCAGATCTTGATAACAAGCTCGTCGTGGGATGGAACGGCCTCGTTATCTCGGCGCTGGCCCATACTAGCCTGGCTCTGAAGACTCTCGATCAAGATCGGAGCGACAAATACCTTAGCATTGCGAAAAAAGCCGTGGCCTTCATCCAGGAGAAGCTATGGGTTGCCAATGAGAACACTCTATATCGGATCTGGCAAGGTGAAAGAGAGATCAAAGCTTTCGCAGACGACTATGCCTACCTTACCCAAGGCCTCCTCGATCTCTTCAACGCCACCGGTGACGAATCCTTCCTGGAGTTTGCTGACACACTCCAACGTAAGTCTTCTGCTGGGCCCGTCATCCAATAACATGCTTCATAAACTGATCACTTACTCTTGACAGAATCTCAAATCTCGCTGTTCTCTGACCCCGATGGCGCCTTTTTCTCCACCACCGAGTCATCTCCACACACCATCATTCGCCTCAAGGACGGAATGGACACTTCCCTCCCCTCTACCAACGCCGTCACCGTTGCCAACCTCTTCCGCCTCGCCGACCTCCTTTCTGACGACGCTCTCTCTGCCTCGGCCCGCCAGGCCATCAATGCATTCGAGGTCGAGATGCTCCAGCACCCCTGGCTGTTCCCCGGCCTGCTCGGTGGTGTCGTCGCCGCGCGGTTGGGTGTTGACAAGAGTAACGTCAAGGTCGCATACAAGCCTGCTAGATTAAGTACCTAATTGGGACTAAGAGGAAGATGTTGGGGGTATTACAAGATTTCGTCGCATGCCTTTTTGGAGGACTCGTCTTGGACGCCGGGCCTTACTGGGGGGGTGTTGTTATTTAGGAGCTCTTGCATCGGGTCTGTCCCCCTTATTTTGGATGAATTAGTACTACATCTTGTGCTTTGATGAATAGGTTTTAGGGATATCAAATCTAGATCATGACCATGACCTGCTCTCTGGACCACGTCTAACTTTAGCGACTATTCAAAATGAGTGTGTTCAAATCTTTGTCATTCAGGGGTATCTAATCTACACCAGCCACTCCCCGCCCCTTCCCACGCCCATCTCATTCCGCATCATGGTTCTTAGTACAAGGCATCAAAACGGAACATCAGAGTGTGGTCTTCTCCCCAGAGTTCTCTCTTAGAAGTCAGGCTTCATCTGTTTTCCCTCCCACAACGGGTCCCGCTGGCTCAGGATCGGGGTGCGTCTGAGGTGCTGCCCTTTCTGTTCATCAGGCCCGTGAAGAAGCTCTGCAGCTGGTCGTTGTCAAATTCCTTGACCATGTTGTCCGCGGGGCTCTCGCCTTCTTCGCGCTCTCCTTCGGGGGATGCGGTATGTGCGTTGCGGTCCTGGACGGGGGTTTTAATAAGGGGTTGTGTCAATAGTAGAGGGGAGAGTTTTACCTTGAGGCGCTGTAACATATCGTCGGCATCGACCTGGATGCCGCCCATGTTGAACTGTACCGGACCGATGTGCTCGCTGACGGACTTTTCGTCGCTGAACTCCATACGCTTGCTGGTGAGGGAGATGGCGTTCTCGGGCGCCTTTTCGGGGACCTTGGCCTTGAAGGCTTCGAGGATCTTGAGCTGGCGTTCAAGGAAGACCTGCGTGTCGTCGCTATCGACATTGATCCAGTGATCTCCGTGCATGGCGCTTTCCACCACGGCCAGCCCGCCGCTGTTGGGATCCCGGCACCACTCCTCATACCGCGCGATGGCGGAGTTGCTCGGCGGGCGTTGCTGGCCGGGCTGCGTGTCGTCTTCTTCGGCAGCTTTCTTCGCGGCCTCAATGTCAGCCGGCGATGAACTGATATCCTCGGACCAGCTGTTGGAGACGACTTCAGCATCGAAGTTATTGGCAAGAACGCGGATCTTGCCCCACGAGTCCCAGTTAGTAGGCACCACGATCTTATCGCGGTCAATGACGTTGATTTTGAGGGGGTTGCGCTTGAGAAGAGAGGTGATTCCGAGGGTTGAGTGGATGAGTGTAGGCAGTTGGGAGGGTGTGTTCTGAGAGGTGTAGATGAGAGAAGCGCCGTCTGGGAACATGTTAGCATCAAAGGGACTGATAGCATAGACTCTAGCTGGCTCGACTTACGTCTCAATATCACGGTTCGGAGGTATAGCAATACTGTATCGAAGTCGGGTTCTTTCCAACCCTGGTTCTTTTCCAGAAATTCCATCTTTTGGGCCTAGGTGTCTGGTTAGTCAATGTGTAGAGCGTTCGCTGCAGGGTTGCTCTCACGTTCTGGCAAACTACACATAGCGGCAATCCCAGCGGTTCCTCCCACTCTCCTGGTCCCAGTGGCAACGCGCTGTCTCCGTCACCGCTCGTTGCGGTGGCCGAGGGCGTTCCGTCAAGATTGGTAGCTGCGCCGCCGCGACCTCTCTCCTTCCAAGCCGACATGACGTCTTCCATCAGGTTATGTTGCTCGGAATCAACCTTCTTGAGGACCTCCTGGAGAAGCTGGATCCAGGTCCACATTTGACGCAGCCACAGATGCGGCTGTGACCAGTCGAGGAGTAGTATGAGGGCGGTATTGGGAATGGCATCGGGCGTGAGGAGGGGAGCGACGAGGGAGGCGAACTCGGCGGAGGGCTGGGAGAGGAGGTAGAGCGAGACGCGCGCAAGAGTATCTGAAGCTGTTAGTACAAAGATATCGGGTGCCGTGTCAAAGAGTACGAACCGTCTTGGTCGGCGTCGAGGACATCGTAGTAGGTGTAGCCCAGGGCGAAGCTGTTGGCAATGGGCGGTGTCTTATGGCGGTCGGCATTGCGTCTGGATTCGGAGCCGGACAGAGATTCGAGGAAGTCCCGTTGCGATTCGGGAGTGCCGCCTGGAGCGCAAGCAAGAAATCAGCTACCAGCTATCTGGCCAGGTTCGGGATCGGATGCGGCAGAGCGGTGGGAATGGCGGCGACGGCGGGGGAAGCTCAGAGCTCAGAGCTCAGAGCACAAGCACAAGCATACCTAGGACAATGAGGTTCTTCTCCGGTAGGCGCTTGCCACTGGCGACGGACTCCAGCATGGACGTCCACAGGTCCTTCTTCTGTTCGCCATTGCGGGCGTCGTCCCCTGACCCCGTGGTGTAGGTCGACACCCGGTTGTTACTCGCCGTCATGGCCGCAAATTCCGCGAGGCACGCGCACGCACAGTGGCACCGGGAACGAGGAGCGGATCGCAGGTGCTCAGATCATAGGTGGTGAGCAGGAGCCTGGGCGATGGATGGGTAGGTCGGAGAGAGCGTGGTGGAGAAGGGAAACGCGGTGGATATGGCAATCGTCACAGGAGAACAAAGGAAGATGTTAATAAGAGGGCTGTTGGTGGTGTCGTAGGGGCATTGTCGCACAGGGCGGACAGCAACAGCGAGACAAGCAGAAGGTCGGATGCGTAGCCTCAGCGGCGGATCGTCAGAGGGTCTCAGCCGGAGACAAGGCACCCCGTTATTGCAGCTGGTTCTGGCTTCTTTTCCGTCGTCTCGTCGACCGTCGACAAACCTCCCTACGTGCCAGGGTTGCCAATAGTTTGAGGCGACGGGGGTGGGTTGCTTAGCACGGAGTCTGCACTGGCTGTCTACTGTTGGTCCGGAAATTGACCCGCCTACAGTAGGTAGGTACCTAACCAAACCACCCGGGGGCCTTCCGGGGGCCTGTCCGCCTGTGGTACACAAACTCAGCGCCTTGATCTGCTGCGCTATCCACTGTAATAACCAAGCCAAACACACCAACGCACGGTCCCGGGGGGCTAATTGGTTAGTTCCTCTGAAGGTTGGCTGAGCTTCAGTGGGATCCATTCTTTTTTTTTTATACTAGGTCGGAGCCTCACAGGCACGGAACCACCCTCTCAGCCTTGCATCCAACTGGCAGAGCTTTGCGTCACAGCAGCACAACCCAACACCTCGAGATGAACCAAATACGCGCAATTCAGGCGCTCAACAAGAAGGAGATTGAAAACGGAATGTATGCCCTCCATATACCCTGATTCTCCGCTTTCCTTACATACACGATCCGTCCACGGCTAACACTGACATTTGCGACACAGCTCTCCCGAAGCTTCCTGGCATACCGACTACCGCGACACAGCATACATCTACTTTGGTGGCCTACCCTACGAGCTCTCCGAAGGCGATGTCGTCACCATCTTCTCCCAGTTCGGCGAACCCACCTTCCTCAAACTCGTCCGCGACAAGGAGACCGGAAAGTCCAAGGGCTTCGGATGGCTGAAGTATGAGGACCAGCGGAGCACCGACTTGGCCGTCGACAACATCGGAGGCGCAGAGATCAGCGGGCGATTAATTCGGGTCGACCATGCGCGGTACACAGCGCGCGACGATGAGGATCCCGACGAATTCAAGGTCGGCTGGGAGGACATGTTGAAGAGAGAGGGCAAGGCCGTCTCCGAGGACGAGAGCAGCGACGAGGAGGAGGCCCGGCCCATGCTGCAAGAGGAGCGGGAGCTTGCGTTGCTCATGCGAGATCACGACGACGACGATCCGATGAAGGGCTTCCTGATCGAGGAGAAGAAGAAGGAGATTGAAGAGGCGCGCCAAAAGGCAGACAAGAAAGGCCAAAAGCACAAACACAGACACCACCACAGGTCACACCGGTCAACAAGAGACGGGGGCGAAGAGGATCGACATCGAAGATCTCGAAGAGATGAACCTACAGTCGACCGGGAGGACCGACGCAGGGATAAGGACTCAAGGAGACTCCGGGAGCGCCCTGACGATGAGAGAGGAGGGGACCGCCGACGGGACAGTGACAGGCGGAAGGAGAGAAGAGACGGAGACGAACCCAGGAACCGGGATCGGGATCGGGATCAGGAACGACGGGGAGATCGTGAACGAGACCATCGAAGACAGGGCCGGGATGGTGGAGATGACTCAAGGCACAGGACGCACAGGGACGATGAGCGCCCTGACAAGAAGTCAAGAAGACAGAGTAGAAGTCGGTCGCCACGGCGGCACAGGGACTAGAGACGAGCCCATAATCTAGTAAAATACACCAAAAACACAGATAAATCCAAAGCCAACAACAGACCTAGTCTGATGATTTGATCCGCCTAGAACGCCTCCCCAAATTCGCCGCGCACAAAATGAGAGATGTCTCGAGAGGTTTGTAACCTCCGACACTCAAGTATTGCCCAGGTATCGTTTCCAGCCCTCCCTCACACAATGCCGCTTTCCATCTTCGCCATCCACGATGACAAACTTCTCCCATCTCGCATCCTGGCCAGCGCCGATCACCACTAGGCTGTCCTCGGCGATCCACCCAATGACACCCTTGGGAGGCCTTGATGTGCCCAATACAGTGCCCTCTGAAAATGGGATGCCCCCGATCATGGACTCGTCACCGGCTTCGAACGGTGCCGACGAAAACGAGTAGACGTCTGAAAAAACCCGCGGCATCAAAGGGATCTTGCTAAGAATGCCCCATTTACCTGTCCCGTCGCCAGCGTCCGCACCCGACGTCCCCAGCTGCTGGCTGCGGTGCATGGGAGGCTTGCGCGGGTGGGGGACGTCGAAGACGTGGAGTGTGGATTTGTCTGAGGTGCAGGCGAGGACGGTGCCAGAAGGAGAGAAGGCGAGGGAGAAAATGGTGGCTGGGTCGATACCGCGGCGGAGCTCAGCGACGCGGGCACAGTTGCTTGTTGAGTAGACGCGGATCAGAGTACCCATCTCACTGGCGCTGGCGAGGAGTTCGCCATCCGGACTCAAGGTGATGGCCCTGAGCGCCGACGAGTGTGCCGGGATGATGCTGACGTTGCCAGTTGCCAGCTCGACCAGCTGGATCTGGCCGGCGGTGCGCCCTGGGAATGCGAGCTTCTTTTCTGAAAGACAGCAGAGGCCGAGGAGGTTATCTGCGGTCTCATAGACATGGAGGAGATCCGGGGGCTTTGCGAAGGAGTAAACGCGGACGCTATTCTGGAGGACCACGGCTATGCGCTCTCTCCCCAGTTGCACGCCGCGCACTGCGGTCAAGGCTGTGATTTCGAGTGCGACCTTGCCCTTCATGTCATCCCATATTATGGCCTGCGCGTACAGTGTGAGTTGCGGGTGTCTATGTTGAGATGGAAGCGACTCACCTTGTTCATGGCGAACTTGGGGGACCTGCCACCGCCAACGAGGGCGAGGTAGTTGGTCATGCCCATCATCTGGACAAGGCCGATGCCCGCGTTGAAATCTAGAATAAGTTAGGCTTCTATGTGCATACGCGATACATTATGTGATAGGCATACCTCTGGAGGCCTTGAGAAGACATGATTTGGTGTGGAAGACTGGCAAGTACGTTGTCAGTTGAGAGGGTCCATCGTCGATGGATACAGCACGTTATGGCATTGGCATGCGGGCGATGTGGTGGCTTACTGCAGATGCCAGAGTCTAGGCCAGCGGCAAAGCAACTTGCATCATTGTTGAATGACACGGACAAGACAGCCTCAGTGCTGGACGCCTCTATGGGGGGCCGGACATTCATCTTGAGATTGTGGGCTGGTTGCAGGAGGACAAGGCAAGCGTCACCAAATGAGCCTGGTCTAGAGGGAGGGGTAGTGTAATGCGTGGCCAGGCGGAAGCTGAGGGGATCGCAGTATATGGACGCCCGGCCGATGGTAGTGGTGTTGCGAGAGGATAAAGATTTTGTGAGCGAGCGTTAGGGGAGCCTCATAAGAAGTAGGAAGCTGGGCATGTCGAAGCCGGCCAGGCGGGTTGATGAGGGCGATGGGCGATGAACAACGGGACGTCACCGAGCAGGCTGCTGTACATGGCCAGATCCACCCGTTTGGAGCTGCTAAAGCTCGGGACGGGTACCTGTGCGGTGCTGACTTGGCCGCTGGAGGCGCTACGGCTGACCTTGTAAGGTCGGGGCAGTACCTGTGTGGGCACAGATGGCGGATAGACAGCCGACGACAACTACCACCGCCAGACAGCTACAAAACAAACCTGGCGGATATCTCTCCGGGTGGCGGCATTGTTTGATTTTGGTATTGTCCAGTTGCGCTCCACAAGGGTAAGCAGAGTCTGCTTCTCCCGCGACACATGTCGTACAGATCCGTGGTTGGCGGCGTTACCAAAACGGTCTCATTCACTGGGCAACTCAACGGGTACCACTCATTCGCAGGTACCAAACGGGAAACGTGGAGCTCATCATCCCTCGTCCTCCCGAATGGAGAAGGGAGAGCTGAAGCCACACCCGGAGCCACACCTTGCCAGCGCCCACGAGCCACGCAAGCCACACTCATCATCATATGGACGGCGCACGGTGCGCCGCATGCCCATCTCCAGCTCCCCCCATGCCATTCACCCTCGCCATGCCATGCCACGCCACTACAATCCAGACGTTATCGGCACATGAACTGTCACGTGAGAAACGACATTGGGCATACCTGTCAATTAAACGCGTCCCGGCGAACTGCCGTTTCCCCAGCCCCTAGCCAAGGAGCCAAGGAGGAAAAGCCAGTGAGTGCCACCAGCCTTCACGCCGAAATTTAGTAGCTGGGGGGGTGCACTAGAGGGGGGGGCGGGCAGGCGGTCTGGCAAGCCGTGCAGCGTGTCCAGGGGTGGTCAGTGTGGCTCCTCCCTCAGTTCCTGCTGCGCTGGACCTGTCTGCTTTTTGCTCTGGCAAGTCTGGGTGCGCACCTTCCCTTCCACCCCCTGAATCCCAGTGACCCAGTCCCCATCCCCCATCCCAGTCCCAGTGCAGGAGCGATTGGCCAGGCGTGAAATTGGCCAGACCCCTTCAGGTCAACATCCTCCCTCTCCTTTACCTAAGTTAACATTTTCCCCTTGCTTCCCACGCACCGCCCACCGCAACGCCTCTCCATCGTCGACCTTCGTCCTCTCGATCTCGACAACCTCAACTTTTTGCCCGTCGCTTCTCAGCTACCTCTCCCCCGACCTCGTCCGAGACCGAGACAGCCCACCATGTCGTCCGCTACCGTATGTTCCTCTCCTCAACGCCTGTAGCGCGTGCTCGCTGCCCCGTCCTGTCCTGGCCGTCCTTGCAAGGCATGGCCACCCGATAGAGCTGCCGCTACCGCATCGGGCGTCCCCCGAAGCTCGAGCGCGTCGAACCGCATCCTACATCCAGTTGCTGACATGCTTACCCTCCAGAAGATGATCCGTAGGAAGAAGAATGTCAAGAAGGGTATCCAGTTTTGCTTGATGGTCTGCGGTGCATCTGGCACAGGTACGTGGCCCCATTCAAGAAATGCTACCATCATGTCTACGCCGCCCTTGCATTCGACATCACCACCATTGTACAACAAGCTCACCATCGAACACAGGCCGAACCACTTTTGTCAACACCCTCTGTGGCAAGGGTGTTTTGACTCACAAGGACTCTGACGACGCCGGCAGCGCCCATGTTGAGGATGGTGTCAAGATCAAGCCCATCACCGTTGGTGCGTAACACTGCGACCTCCCTCGCCCATTCATAGGAACACCTTTACTGATTTCACCCCCCAGAGCTAGAGCTGGACGAGGAGGGCACCCGCATCTCCTTGACCATTGTTGATACCCCCGGATTCGGAGACCAGATCGACAACGAGGCCAGGTGAGCTCCGTTCTCTTGCAAACACACCCCAATTCGACATGCTCACACGAGTCACAGCTTCTCCGAGATCGTCGGCTACCTCGAGAGACAATACGACGACATTCTCGCCGAGGAGTCTCGTATCAAGCGTAACCCCCGCTTCAGAGACAACCGAGTCCATGCCATGCTCTACTTCATCACCCCCACTGGCCATGGGTAAGTATTTTGCGACCCTTTGTCTGGCGCAACTCGCTCATTCGATGGCAGTCTCCGAGAACTCGATATTGAGCTCATGAAGCGCCTCGCTCCCCGTGTCAACGTCATTCCCGTCATCGGCCGCGCCGACTCCCTCACCCCCGCTGAGCTGGCCGAATCCAAGAAGTTGGTCATGGAGGACATCGAGCACTACCGAATCCCCGTCTACAACTTCCCGTACGACATTGAGGAGGACGATGAGGACACCGTTGAGGAGAACGCTGAGCTCCGAGGTCTCATGCCCTTCGCCATTGTCGGCTCCGAAGACGTCGTCGAGATTGGCGGTCGCAAGGTCCGCGCCCGCCAGTACCCCTGGGGCGTTGTCGAGGTCGACAACCCTCGTCACTCCGACTTCTTGGCCATCCGATCCGCGCTGCTCCACAGCCATCTGGCTGATCTGAAGGAAATCACCCACGACTTCCTGTACGAGAACTACCGTACCGAGAAGCTTTCTAAGAGCGTTGAGGGTGCTTCCGGGTATGTTTTACATCTTATCGCGATGAATAACCACTGTGGCTAAAATATTGGTAGCATCGACAGTTCAATGAACCCTGAGGATCTTGCCTCTCAATCCGTCCGCCTCAAGGAGGAGCAGCTCCGACGAGAGGAGGAGAAGCTCCGCGAGATCGAACTCAAGGTCCAGCGCGAGATCAACGAGAAGCGACAGGAGCTCTTGGCTCGCGAGTCCCAGCTTCGCGAGATCGAGGCTCGGATGCAACGAGAGCAGGCTGCCCAGGCCAACCCCCCGGCGGCCGAGGCCAACGGCGAGGAGACCAACTAGACCCATCTTACATCACATACTGGTTCTTTCCGCGGTACTCCAAAAAGTGCGACGTTGGACTATTGTCTATTGCTGGCGTTGGTTTTTCCTCTCCCACGACTAAAGAGAAAGAAGATGAGAATATTCCCCCTGCTGCTGCGAAACTGAGAGTTGTCGTTTCTATTTTCTTCAACCGCCCTGCTACACCCACCAAAAGCTGCCCACGATTTTGATATGATGGTAGAGATACCACCCCTGGGGCCACCCGTGGAAGCATGACGGAGGACGGCCGTTAGCGAGGGGGTTTATTTACGTGGACATTGCGGAGGATGCAGCCGGGCAAGGAGAGGAGAATCTCAGAGGAATGGAGACGACCATTCAATGCAATGCCGTTGACGCGCCCTGGCGACCTGAGGACCTTGTCTTTTTTTATGTGCTTCTCCGCCAGCCAAGTCGGCGGATCTTGTTAGCTGTTTGGGCATCCATTTTCTCAAAGACCACCCCTCCTTGGTTTTTTTCCTGTTTCTCTAGTCGCCTTCTAATGCTGATATCAAATCAATTCGATACTTCTTAATCCTCCCATGATTTGATCTGGACCTGAAAGATAAGCGTAGTCGGTGCTTTGGTGTGCTTGAGCGTTGTTAAATATGCCACAGGTACTTGGGCGCGTGCATGTCTCACGGAATGAAGCGTGGTTGGGAACTTGGCACGCTTGACGGTCGCACTATCTTACTAAACGAGCTGTCTGTAAAAAAGAGAAGTGGATAAGAACTACAATTTGAACGCCTAACCATGTAACCCATGCAGCTTCCCATCTCTTACTCGGGCAACGAAATGGGTGTCGTGGAAATTAACAGACTACCCGAAACAACAGGTCCTCCACTGGAAGAGACACAAGGAAATCTTGACTTAGGAAACTCCATCACTAGAGCGATCTCCCACTCGGTCGCACACGTCGCACACGTATTCACATACACTCACCATTTTCATTCATGTTGCGCATAGCTTAGTTGTTGGACTGGCTGTTGAGGATGCGCAGGATGGCGAGGAAGAGGTTGATGATGTCGAGGTACAGGCTGATGGCGGCAGCAATTTCCTCCTCGACGTGGTGGTGACGCATGATGAGCTGCGTGTCGACCAGAATGTAGCCGCTGAAGATGAGGGCGGCAGCACCTCCGTAGATGAGCTCGGCGGTCGAGTTGTAGGGGAAGAACATGGCCATGAAGCTGAAGAGGACTAGACCCCACAGGGCACCGAATAGGTAGGGCATCCATGAGGTGAAGTCGTACTTGGACTGGCAGGCGAAGGCTGTGAGGAAGACGAAGATACCGGCGGTGATGATGACAGCGTTGAGAACGATTTCTGTCTTATAGAATGACACTATGACGGATATCGTGTAGGCTTCGGCGAGGGTGAACAGGGACAGGAAGAGAAGGTTGGTAGGGTACGACTTGCGCTTCCAGTAGGTCAGGCCCATGAAGACCATGGCGCCGATGAGCTGTGGCTTTTGTTAGCACTTTACTCTTTTGGATAACCCCTCGCTCTCGCTTAACCGCCGTCTCCGCGAGACGGGTGGTGGTGAACCAGAACAACATACCGAAATCCAAACGACGCCGGGGTGGCTCTGAATCCATTCCTTGTATCCGGTGCTGAAGAAAGTGAGGGAGCTAACGCCGGCTGTGGCGAGAAGCTGGACGGTCAGGATGGTATAGACCTTGCGGACGAACTGGTTGCGGATGTCGACGGTAGCCTCGGCCACGGAACCACCAAACTACAAAGGGCGTGTTAGCCATCATACCCAAAACTCCATCTATCCGGAGGTAGGTTTCGCAATCCACGGCGCCTAGCAGGGCCATCCTTCTGCTCACCTTGAAGTCATCGGGGATATTGTCTTCGCTGTCGCGCGGAGCGCCAAAAAGGCCCTGGGCCTCGTCGCGGGAGGAGGAGCCGTATGCGGGGGGCGCGCTGGTGAAGTCGTCATCAGGCTCCTGCTGGGGCGCAGGCTGGTACTTTGCGGTGGAAGCCATTGCTGCAACGGTGAGGTTCGCTCAGGTTCTGGGTGGGACGCAGTTGGGCTGGTTGTGATGTGATGATGGTGGGAGCGATGTTGTGTAGAGCGTGAGGACGTCGGCGATGTGAGGCGATGGGTAATGGGTAATGACGCCTGGCCGAATGAGCGCTTAGAAGGTCATGTGGGAGGGCGGAGTTGATTGTGGCGCTAGGCAGGTGTTACAGGTAGATGAACACTGTGTGGCGGTGCGGGTTGTGGCGCTAGCTTGGGGGTTGTGACGTGTGCAGGAGCTCATTGATTGAGGGAAGCTTCATCTGTGAGTACGAAGGCTGCTGTAGGAAGGTTGACGACTTCAAATGGTATCAGGACAGCCCCCACAGTATAATCTGTGATCGATCAACTACCTAAAGCAAGCAGTAGCAGTAATCCCTTGCTTTTAAAAATAAGAATGAAGCTTGAGTACATTACCCCAAGGACTAAATAATAAAAGGTCTGAGGGGCTGGTTAGGTATTGAATGAAAGACACCGCCTACACTCTGTATTGCACTTGTACTGTAGGCCGCTATGGACCTATACCTTGGGAACTTGCCAAACTTCCTGCGCCAGGCTTCGTACGCTTCGCTGTGGAATTACAGGCAGCTAGGGGGGTTATCTGCTTTGAATCTGGCACTGCCATGATGCGGATTCTTGACTTGGAGTAAACCATTTAAATAATTTCCCTCCACAACTTTGTCGCAAAGACTGCTTGTTGATGTGACGGCACTAGAGCCGAACCAGGCTTCCTTGCCCACACAGCCAGCCCCTGTGTCTAGGGTAGGAGGGGCAGCATCAGGAATGCGAAACGGTGCATCAGATGCGTTTGGTTCTCAAGACAATATTCAGTTCTAGATAAATACTACAAATGTGGAGGCTCCTCAGTATTAGGCTTGTATGCTCTCACCGCGTCCTATTGTGGGCAGGGGCATCACGGCGGGCAGTTTTCGTATAGCATACCGCACCCGACAGAGGTGGGGAACACATGCCCGGCACGCAGTAGCGTAGTTTACGTGCTTGGGAGGGTACGCAATTTTTGGTTCCACCGACACTCCGAGCTATCATTATTTTCCGGGATTATCGTGTCTATTCATAGAAGGGTGAATACGCGGTTCAAGATGTGTGTGTGTACAATGTTCAGCTCCGGTTCGATCAATTGGACAGCTTGTCACATCCAGCCATGCTCATGATATGATGTATGTCGGAAAGTGAGGGGCGATGTGATCAGAACGCTGTCAGTTTGGCGGTGGATGGTCCCGGGGACGAGAATCCACGGGGATGGCTGATAAGGTATGATAGGTTATGGTGCATGCAAAGTGCTTGGATGGCAGTCGGGAGGCTGGGATTGTTTTCGAGATGTGATGAGGGGCCGACGTGGCGTCTTATACACGCGGAGCGCCATATGCGCGATGCGACAGGCGGGTATGTAGCGATATCATCCGGTTGATATACGGACCTACAGGAGGACTGGACGCACCCGAGGACGGATGTGAGGCGTGAGGGGGCAGGCAGGTCACGACAAAGGAGGAAGGAGGGTAATTGAGGGTAGTGGTGGTTGGCCGAACCAAATGTTGATGTCCTGGACGTTGTAGCACATGGACCAGACGAAAGAAATGAGGGCGGCTCTGGAAGCTCTGACCACGGGGTTTGTTGTAAGACATTTGACGGACTTTGTTGAGGATCTGCGATTAATTACAGCATGGCCGTCGCACGGAGCACAGGGCACAGGGCACGGAGAATGAAGAATGGAGGATACAGACGGGCCGGGAATTCGTCTCTGAGAGGGAAGCGAGGATGCAGCGAAAGCAGGGCTAGCCAGCCAACCAGAAGCGCGGAAATGCCCAGCTCGTCACCCGTCTACAGGCCACAGGGCAGCTACAGCGCGCTCACAAGGCACCTCACCAAACCAGCCCCCTAGCCCATGTCGCAGGGCAGCCCGGCCGAGGCACGAAATCAGTAGCGGCAGTCGACGGAGCATGGCCCCAAACAAGCGCAGATGAGATGCAGCAGTCCGGGACAGACTGCCTACCCTTGGCGATTGGGAACCGGAGGGCGAATGCTAGGCGCTTCCGCATGTCTGGCCATGTGCACCGGGTCCGATACCTCGCTTGGATGTTTTGCTGGGATCAAGGTAAACATCTTTACCAGTCGATTTTCCCTTCCATCCTCCTTCACTGTTGCGGTTCCGGGCGGGTGAAGGATGGATATTAGGGTTTCGGCCGTGTGCCGCCACCCGCCAACTGTCAAAGCCGCTCTTTTAGGGGTCCAGGGAATAGCTAAACGGCCAGCACGGAAGTTTAAAGGCTTCTGGAACCACGCGGGACTACGTAGGAAGAAAGAGCTGCTCCAAATGCTACGCTGCCTGGATGGAAAAGTACCGCAGATTAGGTATGCCGGTAAGCTTAGGTGTGAGGGATACATTGGATTGCGAACTCTAGGAAACAAAGAGGGAGTCCCTCAGAGCTCAGAGGTGTGCGTGCTGCTGGGGGCTGCGGAGGGGACCGTGCTGGGTGCTTGCTGCTTGTGGGCGCCGTGCCTCAGCTAAAAACAACCCGACTTGAGCACGAGGGGACAAGGGGTCAGGGATCGCAGGGAAGGGGGGTAGCTACTAGCCAAGGAGGAAAGGGTCGACATGCCTCTGGGTCCTCAACGTTTTGGATTGTGTCATGGAGGCATGGGAGCCGGTATGTACTTCGTACCAGATTAGCACGCCACTGTACCTGGTGGCTGGATGGGATGGGCGCCGTCTGCCAGCCGGGGGAGCGAACGACCAACCAGGACAAAGCCGCTGCCTGCAGACGCTCCGGCGCGGTGGTGCAGATTAGGGTGCGGGAGCCAAAAAGTCTCCCCTTCCCACGCTTCCTAGGAATGCCTTAGGCGAGCGGCCTGGACTGGCGCACGATGCTCGGCAGGGAGAGTGAAGATGAAAGAAGTCGCAAGCAGGGAGAGCTGGATGGTGGAGGTGCTCCGTAGTGGAGGCCCTGGAGGAGGGGAAGACAGGGGAGGGTCACCTAGAGAGGGGGGCTACCGGGGGCCATCTGCCGCCGCTCAACAGCCACCTGTAATCTGGATGGCACCAGAAAAGCCCAGATGCGCGACGTCGAGACCCTGCCCAAAGGACCGTTCCTTGGTTCCATTGGGGAGCCACCAATTCTACCGAAATCCCACTGGAGGACCACTGGGAGACCCCCAATTGGCAGTCTGGTAGTCTCCTTGGGCCTGGTCCTGTCCGGGACTGGCACACCCCCCCTTCCGGCCCCTCCCACTCCCCACAGCGCTCCACAGCGCGCAGCACACTTGAAATGTTTCCCAGTTCCCAGGAGGGCTTCAGGGCTTCAGGCCAGTGTGCCGCCAGGTTCTGGATGCGTGGTGTGCACTGCGCACTGCGCTCTTGCTGCTCTTGCTGCACCCACACACCCGGGGCCACGGGCCTTTCCAGGGCCCTGCTCACCGCCTTGGGGATTTGCCCGTAGTGGGGCGTGTCCTGGCTCCAGGCGTCGTCCTTACTCCCCCGGGTCCCCCCCCGACCGGGCTTGGCACATGGATCTGTCGAGCCAATTCAGATCGGGGATTCTCAAAATTCATCGGGTTCCCGTTTCCCTTTTGTAGCAGTGGCTGCTAAATAATTACTGCCGACGTATTTACTCTTCCCTCCCTCTTTGCTCGTCACTTCCTGCCCCTCCTCTGCGCGCTCTGGCCTTTTGCGAGATCCCTCTCTCGTGTGTTGTTGCGAGTTTTGAGGGTTGGCTCTCTTCCCCACCAGCGGGCTCTCACCTCAGGCTTTCACCTGAAGCACTCTTGCTTCTTCGACATCCACAGCTCATCGAGATCGCTGGCAGCCTGGCGACCGCCTCCCGCCGTCGACAACCCCAACCACCAGGAAAAAGCCATTGAGGGAGTCGTACTCGTTCTCCCATCTGTCATCTTTCACCCCTCCTATTATTTTTTTGGTGGCTGCACGAGATCTGGAGCTGTCGCTGCTTGCTCTCCCGGTTCTCTCTCTTGCCATTTGGCAATCGCTCGCTCGCTCTCCCTCCTCCCCGCCACCCCCCAACCTTTTAGCCACAACTACCTGTTGAGCGAGACAACTGGCGAAAAGTCCAAATTAACGAGACGGCACGATACACACGACAAGGCACACGAAATACCTCATCTCAACACTGCGAATCACTCCTCCGTATCCCCCCAGCGACTCAACCATGAGCGCCTCGGGCTCCCCTGCGCCGTCGCAGGTCGACGACACGGTCTCCTCCCCCGCCAATGACCATGCAATTGGAAATGCACCCAGATCAGCTACAGCTACAGCTACAGCTACAGCTCCCGCAAGCCCAAAAGCCAATGCAACGGCCATTGGGTCCGCCAACGGCGACGGAAACTCCAAGATCAAAACGACATACGTCGCCGCCCCGCGCCCGCGACTCAAATCGGGCCACAGCACGCCCAATATGAACGGCCCCCTCTACATGCAGACCTCGGGCAATAGCGTGGTTCTTGTCCGGCGATTGAAGCGAAAGGACGAGAGCACCTGGAAACACCTCACCCGCTGGTTTGTAGAGAACCAGATTGGTACGTCTACTTGATCCCGTTCATTCCCAGTCCCCAATCCCCAATCCCCAATCCCCCAATCTCTCCATCCCCATGCCGCCGAGTCCTACCCGGTTGTACCTCCAGCGCCCCCCTCCCTCACACCTGTGAGATGCGTGCTGTGGGTGTGGATGCGGATACGGATGCGGACTCAGAGGCGGATGAATCCCGCTCTCCAATCACCCCGCGTGGCACAGCTGCATCCGAACCCCTGCGCATTCTCCGAGACTTTCCAGACACCGCCGATTGCTGGCACGACGTCCCCTCTTCTCTCGCTCCGCTTGCGCATCCGTCCCATTGCCCTGTCCGTCCTTATCTGAGTCGGCATCTGTTATGTGATGCGCCGCTGTATTATCTGGTCGCCAAGCTGTGCTAACCAAGGAACCCCCTGTTTTTAGGCCTCTCCTTCAACCTCGTCGCGCTTCTCTTCCTCGCCCACAGCTTCATCCCCAGGGCCAGGATTCACACCACCAAATTCTTCCAACTTAGCTATCACAACCCCCTGTCCGGCGAGTACGGCATCGGTTTCGACGATGGTTATTTTATCGTCTTCGGCATTGTCGCCTTCACCGGCCTCCGCGCCGCCACCATGGAATACCTGCTTGCGCCTCTCGCCAAGCTTCAGGGCATCACTAAGAGGAAAGCCTTGACCCGCTTTAGCGAGCAAGCTTGGCTCACTGCTCTCTACACTGTCTTCTGGCCCCTGGGAATGGTCAGTCCTCAAAAGTGAATCGCGAGCAGCGAGAGCGCACCGCTGACATTAAGAACAGTACATCTACTACAATTCGTCGTACTGGTTGAATATGACAGAGCTCTGGACCAGCTGGCCCAACCGCGAGCTCGGTGGTCTCATGAAGAGCTACTTGCTAGTCCAGTGGGCATTCTGGCTGCAGCAACTCATTGTTATCCATATCGAAGAGCGGCGCAAGGACCATTGGCAGATGCTCACTCACCATTTCGTCACCACAGCCCTCATCTGGGCGTGCTACTGCTACGGCCATACCCGCATCGGCAACTTCATACTGGTAATCATGGATCTGGGTGATTTGATCCTACCGGTAAGTGGCCCCGCTCCCAACAGTCCTGTATGGAACCATGCTCATATATACACAGCTCGCCAAATGTTTAAAGTACTGCGGATTCCAGACGCTTTGCGACGCCATGTTTGGCCTTTTCGTCATCTCATGGTTTGTTTGTCGGCACGTTCTGTACTTGACGGCCTGCTGGTCCGTCTATGCACAGTCGACCAAAATCACAGGCAACGTCTGTTTCCACGGCGACAACGAGAATAGGGTCGGACCTTTTGACACGCCTCCTGGACACTCGTACATGCTTCAGCCTTTCATGGACACTAGCGGCCTGCTCTGCTTCAATGATACCGTCAAGTGGACCTTCCTAGCACCACTCCTCTTCCTCCAGGTCCTCACCCTCATCTGGTTCACCATGATTATTCGTGTTGTGATCAAAGTCCTCAAGGGGGGCGTCTCTGATGATGTCCGGAGTGACGGCGAGGAGGATGAGGGAGAAGAGGAAGACGAATTCATTTACGAGGAAGCTCAGCCCCTCGAGGAGGAGGTCGGCGTCGAGGATCTTGACCTTCGGAACTGGGAGCGTCGTCACGGCCTCAGGAAGCAGGCTAGCAGCTCTGGAGTCAGTCTGCCGGGACATAGCGATCGCAAGGAGTTGCTAGGTCGCATTGGTTGCGAGAAGCAGGTTGATTAAACAACTTGAGACGGGGAGTTATACGGGGTCATGTTGCCATTTCACGCCAGACTCGCCCCACGATGCGGTCTTGTCGTTTCTTGTTTCTTGTTTTTGTTTTTGACACATCCCTGTGCTCTGGACCCGTAACCCGGTGTTGGAGCGCTCCCTTGACGATTTTTGGGTTTTTCTTCCAGAGCTGGAGCGCGAACAGATGGATGGGGTCAGGCACCTCGCATGAACTGAGCAACAGCATACGTCCTATAGACGATGACGGCCCTAGCAGAGAGAACATAAAAAAGTTTGCTTGCGTGTTTTGGGATGCATTTTGGACTTGGGGTTTTGTACAGATATCTTGTCTTGACTTGCTATGTGGTTTCCCTATAGACATGAGACGGGGACATACGACCCCTGAAGACGCCATCTACATCAATAAGATTCATTCATCGTTTGCCCTGCTCTTTCTTACCGAGTCACATGTCCTTCACTTTGTCTCTTCCAACCCGAGCGTCTCCCGCGCTGTGTCTCGCAGTTTGAACTTCTGGATCTTGCCGCTCGCCGTCTTGGGATACTCGTCGGCCCAGAAGACGTACTTGGGCACCAGGTGCTTCGACAACCGCGTCGCCACCCACGACCGCACCGTCTCGGGAGTGAGCGTGTGCTGCTGCTCGCTTTCTTCGACCGTCGCCGCCTCGTCGTTGCTCGGCTTCCACCCCCGCGCTGGGATCACGAAGGCGGCGACGGCCTCGCCCAGCCGCTCGTCTGGGACGCCGACGACACTGGCTTCGCGCACGCCGATGTGCGTCATCAGACAGTCCTCCACCTCGAGGGGGTGGATGTTCTCGCCGCCGCGGATGATCAGGTCCTTGATGCGGCCGGTGATTTGCACGTAGCCGTCCTTGTCCATCTCGGCCTCGTCGCCCGAGTACATCCACACCGTGCCGTCTTCGGGGTCCGCCAGCCGCACCTCGGCCGTGCGCGCCTCGTCTCCGTAGTAGCCCTTCATGACGAGGTATCCCGCGGCTGCGAGCTCGCCCCGCTCGCCGAGGGGAAGGACGCGGTTCCGGTCGTGCGGGTCGACGACCTTGACGCCGGTGTGCGGCATCGGGACGCCGACGCTGGCGGTGCGCTTGGCCAGCGGATCCGAAGGCGACGTCATGCAGCTGACGGGGCTGGTCTCGGTCATGCCGTAGCAGATGACGACGTCGCCGAGGCCGAGCCGGGCATAGAGGGTGCGCATGAGCGACTCAGGGACGCTGCTGCCGGCGACGATGCCCTTGGTGAGGTTCTTGGGCGCCGAGTCCACCACTTCGCCTGAGTCGAGCGCCTCGAGGACCGCAACTAACATGGTGCTCACGCCGTAAAGGCCCGTGGCATCGTGGTCGACGCACATGCGCAGCGTGGCGACGGGGTCGAAGGCTGGGCTAGGGAAGAGGATGGCCGCACCCGTGGTGGCCGTTGCCATGTAGCCCAGGACGCTGCCGAAGCAGTGGAACAGGGGCGGCGGCACGACGATGCGGTCCTGCGGCACGAGGCCCATGCGGTTTGCGATCAGGGCGCCGTTGTTGAGGATGGAGCGGTGGGAGAGCATGGCGGCTTTGGGGGTTGACGTAGTCCCGGAGGTGAACTGGATATTGACGGTTTCGTTTGGGTCTAGGCGCTCATCCGGCGTGACAGGACGGTCAGAGCCGTCGAGGAGGATGGTGGAGGGCGTCAGGGCGCGGCAACCCTCGAGGTTGAAGTTGATATCAGGGTGGCTGGCACGGTTATCCACGACGATGACCTTCTTTAGCGAGGGGACAGTCTCGCTCTGGATGGATGAAGCGTCAAGATCGTCAACTATGCTCTCGAGCAGAGGCTGGTTACATCTCCCCTTGCCAGGCCGGTACGCCAGATCCGTAACAGCCCCGATAATCAGAACTTCGACGGCGAGGTGCTGCAGCGCAGCCGCGACCTGGCGATCGTTGAAGCCCGGGTTCAGGGGCACGAGGACGGCGCCGAGCTTGAAGATGGCGTAGGTGAGGGCGGCGAAGTCGGGTGTGTTGCCGAGCGAGACGGCGACCCTGTCGCCCTTGCGGATGCCGAGAGAGGCGAGCGACGCGGCGAGCCGGTTGGAGAGCAGGTCGAGGGCATAGTAAGAGAGCGATGTTTCGGTGGAGGAGATGGAGAGTGACGGCGATGATGGGGAGCGGGCAATGACGGCCGGGCGGTCGCCGTGGGAGGAGACGATAGAGGAGAAGTGCTGCGGGATGGTGCCGGTGTAAAGGGCGGGCTGAGAGAGTGGGTGTTAGTGATGTGTAGTATCATGAGATGATGAAGTGAGTTGCGTTGACGCCAACAGACGACAGAGGACTCATACAGCATGTCAATCTCCTCATTCACCCAAAGCTGTCGTCGTCATTGCTTGAAGAGAAGGACACCATCCCCAGCCACGGACACTTGCCCGTGTATCCGCCTCCACATTCCCATCATGACATGTACGCGCAAACCAACAAACTGAAAAGAAGCCAGCCAACGCGTACCTCTTCAGGACCCCATCGAAGGCTCAACCCTGCGGTGGCGATTGCCCGTCGTTGCTGCAGCGTCCTCCTCCCGCTCGTAGCCCCGCTCGCAAGACAGCGTCTGGCCAGTCCTCGCATCGTTATCATTGTCGCCGCTGTGCCCGCATTGACGGGAGTGAACTCTGCCTGGGTCCGTCGGCTGAGTTGAAGATGTGGCCGATTTCTCTCTCGGCTGATAGCTCTGTCGCCGTGAGATGATAGAGCTCACACTCAGTCTCGGCGTGTCAATCGATTAGTTGTTGATTTATGTGGACTCAATGTCTCACTCGCACTTCGCGTCTGGCGGCCGATGTCCCGTCTCTCGTCCGTCCTTTGCGTAGAACAAACAGTTGCCCCGGCCGGTCTGAACCAAGATCATCACTGCTTCCCCCCTTCGCCTCGGCTACCATCGCCAATGATAGCCGTGCCTCCGCTGCCTTTCCCCTCTCCACTTGAGCGGCATGCATGCGGGACAGACGGGGGACGGGGCGTGGAACCGCAACCCAGTTCCTTTCCCCTCAGCTGTTCGCCCAATGAATGGGGCCGAGAGCGAGGCGCATGCGTACCAAATCTGGGGAAAATGCGGGGTTGCAGTAGAAATCGCGAAGCCAAGTTGGGCTGTTGGACTGAATTGAGCCAACCCAACCTGAATAAGGAAGGGTATTGTTATTCGCACATATTCAAAATACTAATCACATATAAGTACAAATTTTTTTACACCCGAGTCCAATATCAGATAATATACCTGGTCTGTATATCCGTCTTAAATTCTGTAACAGTTCAGTTTCTATCGTAAAATAAATTGAAAGATCAAATGTCCTTGACACGGGTGGACGGAGGTAACCTTGACAAGGGGTAACAAAACTAAGGCCATCTGGTTGGTCGATGGCTAGATGGCCATCATGCACATGACATTGCCCTTCAAGAATGATGGATACTACAAGTTGTCAAGAACATTAGTGGGCAACTTGCTCGCTCATAGCCGGTTCTGATTGATGAGGTGCCTCTTGGGCACTGTCTAAAATCCCTTCCCTGGAACCATATCGCGACAGTACAGCAGCAGCTCGTCTCCTTCAAGGTCGAGCCCATGCTGTTGACGGATCTATCTCCGTCATGTCCGCCACCTCGACTCCTCGCATTTGCTCATGACATAAATATATGCATTAGCCGAGTGAATCGGCCATGTCCGTCAAAGTAGTCATCGTACTCCTACTCCATGAAATTCTTGCCCCTTACAACACCTCAGGAACTGCAAACAGCCCTAGAAAGAACATCGATGATGGCAACTCAAACGAGAAGTAGAAAAAGTCCAAAATCTATCCCAAAAACACAGGTACACACTCCAACGGAGGAAAAAAAAAGAAATCAAGTCTAGTCCCCTTTGCCCCCAATTTTTTTGCGCTTCCTCTGCAATGCAATCGTTGTAGGTAGAACAGGCTCGAAGGGAAGCCACATAAAGTGGAAACCAGCCCAAAACAGGCATTGAAGGATGCCATTAGAATAGAGTAGCAACTGAAATATACAATGTTGAGAAGCGTATCTTAGGTAGGTCGTCGTGGAGCATCAAGTCTCGTCGGTAATGGTGTATTGGTATTGTTGTTAGCCGGGGGCTTGAGGTTATTGCTGAATGACCTGCTGCTTTGGCGGTTGTGCGGTCTCCTCCTGCTGCTCGCCCATGTGTCGCTCACTCTCGGGTTTCCATGTACCTGTAATGAAATAGTCAGCCCTGTCCGCAAACGCCCTTGTTCTGAGCATCTGCTTACCTTCAAAGTCGTGCTTCACGAAGGCCATGGGATCATCGGGCTCTTTGGCGCCCATCTGTCCCACACCTGGAGAGAAGCTTGTGATGGGCAGGACCACAACGTCGCCCACCCGCTTGCTCGTCACCATACCCGTGAATTGGCGATAATCAATCTTTTCCTTGCTTGCGCTAACATCGAAGTAGCGCCCGTCATTCAAATAGTCCATGACGGTATCTGTCCACAGGGCGGGACCAGTGAACTCCACCACATCGTTGCCTTGGAACTTTTCGAGCTTGCCCGCGCTCTTCCAGGCGAGCGTCTTGTTGGTAATGCGGCCGATGACATCGCGCAGGACGGGGTGTCCAGGTTTACTCTGGATAGTCCACTGACAAAATTGGATGCGACGGCTGTACCAGTCTGCCCAGTCAGGGCGGTCAGGGTCAGCCTCGATGCCAATGACAAGACCAACGGTTTCTCGGGGAACCTCCTCTGGGATCCACTTGAATGCGCTCTGGATGGCGAATGTGTCGATATCTGAGTAGATACCACCACGAGCAAAGAGAATGAGGTAGCGGAAGAAGTCGGCTTTGAGGACTGGCAGGGGCATGGCGTTGTAGGCCTCAAGCACCTCAGGGATCGAGGCGTAGAGAAGGCGAAGCAAGTTGACAGCGACATCATCAGTGATGACCTCGTGGACAAAGCCCGGGTGCTCGTCAGTCCAAGACGCCTCCTCGTCACGGAACTTGAAGTTGGGGTCGTCGGGGCTGTACTTCCAAGTCTGCCAAATGTAGGCCGGGAACTTGGACTCGACATCGTAGGGGTATGCGTAGGCGAGCTTGCCGTCGGTGGACATGTCCGACATGTCAATGCGGGGCCTCATGCGTCGCGGCTTCACCTCCATCTCCTTAGGTTCCGCAGGCTTGGGGGTTATAGAATCGGGGTTCGAGGCAGGAGCGTCATTGTTGGAGGCGGCGGCCTGAGGAGTCGAGGGAGCTGAGGGAGATTCGTGCGATCTCGAGAGGAGGAAGAAGAAAGTGAGGATGAATATGGCGGCCACGATGGCGCGCCGAGAATTGAGCATGACAGGCGACGGGTAGCGACGAAATTCGGCCGTGCTGGGGGTGCTCTCGTATAGTTAAAGGAGTGGATGCCCGTCACAGGGGAGATACCGTCAGCAGCGGAGGAGGAGAAACACTAGGTGAAGGTCCAGAGGCGCATCGAGAAGAGAGGGCGGTCGGGAGGAACGAGGGGAAGAAGCGAGGCGACGACAACGACAACGGGCAAAGAATGAAGATGCAACAAAAAAGTCCCTGGTGGTTGCGTCGCGGCGGGAAGGGGAGTCTTGTAGGGGATCCGCAATTGGATACAACCTGGCCCTGGCGCAGCACAGGGACTGTTCTAGCAGCGGTTCTAGCACAGAGCCCCAGCAGCGGTTGCACCCTAGGCAAAATGAGGTCGCGCGCAATCTCTGGAGCTGCAGGTTGTGGCACCGCTTTCGACGTTGGAGTTTTCGCTAAGGATCCGCCAAGCCAGCAAGGGGAAGTGGTGAGGGTTGATTCCTCGACGCTGATTGCAGAAGGCGCGAGCGGCTATCGACTCAGGTGCGCACTATTCGCACTATTCGCAGTAGGGAGGGAGCTGCTGAAGGGACTTGGGTGAATAAAGAGGATGACGAGGAGATGGAGGGAAAAGATTGGCTGCGTCGGGCTGAGCGAACAAGACGCCAACGCCACAACGTGCGAGTCGCGGGACAGGCAGGTAGGTATATGAGGAGAAATGATACGTGGAAGGAGGTATGGACGGCACGAGCGACGAGTGAAAGTGACGTGGAGGCCCAGACCGCAGAGTTACGATGGATCGAGGAGACCAAGAGTCCGGGGCTATCTGGTACCTCTATCTCAGGTACCCTGAATCTGAAGATACCCCTGAGACGTGGTTGGTGGACACAGCACCGAGCTTGAAAGAGTCCCAGTCGGTAGCCTGCCGAACATGCCTCGCAGCGACAGGAGGGAGCCCCTTTCGGGGAGTGGGGGATCCGGTTAGGGAGGCACTTCTAGGGGATGTACTGCGCTGTAGATCGGGCGCAGAGGCCGCTGTGGCACATGCCACCGCGAGTCGACAGGCGTTGAACGATGGGCAATGGGCAATGGACGACGGTGACTGGAGGACCTACTGCGCTGCGTAATTGGGATAGTACGCGCATGCTGCCGAACCTGGAGTAACTCGACGTCTACGAACCACCCAACTGTCGTCGACGAAAGGGAGATGGGCCCAGCGACGACATGCGACCCTGGTCTCGACGGTGGGGACGTGGGGCAGAACAAGAACCGCCAGAGCCACAGCCCCAAGACACCAAACCTAACCTGCGCAAATCGCCATGGACTCAGGGAGCACGGTGCCGGAATATCGACCAGGGACGGAAGAATTAGCAGAGAATGGACAATCAGGAAGGAAGGGATAAGCAATGTCGCCAACTGGCGCCCGAGCCCGGTCCGTTTTCCAAGTCATCGACAGTCATTCGTTACTGGCTCTGTGTCTTAGTTTCAGACCAACTACTAGCCCAGATAAGGAAGTCAGTGTGATGGCACTGAAGACAAGAATGATGCCATCTCGGTCTGCTGCAGAAGTTGATTTCTGTCTAAGCTAATTTACCATTGTCACCGGCTGGCTCGTACTCCAAACCAGAGCGTCATTGATCACGGTACTTGAGGCATATGACGTGGATGGAAGTCTATTGATAAGATATAGCCACATCGAAGCTCCGAATCTAACAACCCACTAACAAAGCTGACGCGGACGCACACGAATGCCATCTTCCGCTCATGGGGAAGCTGCACGGAGGATGGAGCACAGTTCAGTCCGGTACAGGCCACCAGAAGGGAAAGAGGTGGCGAATCAGAACAACCCTGTTGCACGCGTGTTTCGACAATCCATTGCAGATTCAGTCTTCATGTGCAACCCAAGCCAAGGTCGAGACGAAGAACCCACAACCCAAAGCCAGACCGAAGCTAGAACCCAGGGCAATCCCGTGTTGAAGACAACGGCATGAGGCTAGCCACCGGGGATTGGATGGATTTGACACACCGCTGGGCGATGGGATGGCCAGGGTCCCCTTGTTCGCTCCTCGGACGGATTGCTTTGGATTTTCCTCTAGACTTTCAGATAGATTGAGCGTCGCCGCTTGTTTCAGCGTTCCCGTCCCACACAGCATCAGTCAGATTGCCGCCGCGCGCGCAGGCATTTGCTCCCTCCGACACCCAAGGTCTACGCCCGAAGACGTACTTCAAGACGGGGAATCCGACTCTCGCGTGGAGATACGAGGCCACGGAATGAGGGTGTCGGCACCCGACGCCGCAATCAGAATTGGCCGACAATTCCTTTCCTATACGATGCTGTACTATATACGAAGTAGGAAGTACATGGTGCCAAGTACCACAGTCGGGAGGGCCCTCGGCTCCACCGCAAAAAGGGGTCCGTGATACTCCTGAACGGCCAAAGGATACGCGGGTCCTCCATTTCGTCATACGAAGGGGCGCAATGACGCAGCGGGCCAGGAAATTTCACGCTTGCCTGGCGAGGAACTGTCAATTGCTCATGAAGCCGTCCAATCGTCAGTTGTCGAAATTTTACGGTGGCGAGCCTGCTCAGGGTAGCAAAGACAGAGTTGCCCAAGGTTATGACTCGACTCCGTCTCCGCCTACATTGCGTTCAGCTTCTCATTTTGGTCATGACTTCTTGAGTCAATTGACACCTTCTGGGATATGCTTGTCGGGGAAAGCGTTTAGTTTGCATGACTTGCAAGTACAGTTTGCGTTTCGCAACTGGTGCACAGGCCTCGCCTAGTCTCAGAAACACAAGGGAACGTAGTGCCTCTCCTTGACACAACTCACCGGAGCTCTCCGCAATCCTTTCCGTCTGTGGACAATCGTTTAATTTAGGACTTGGACCAGTGGCTCTCGCCGCATTACGGCAAATTCAACTGCATGCGAAATACTGTGTAGAATGACGTATCATATATTGACCACTGAACCGGTCTCAAGACAAGCCTTCTTGGCTGTCATGTTGCAGAGAGTGTCTTGTGTGAGAGACATGACACCATATATTCATACTCGTTTCCTTTTCAAAGCCCAGAAACTATTACTTGTGCCAAAATTAGAAAGTGATGGTGGAATAGTGAGTATAATTGACGGAGATCGAGGTGGGCTGAAACAGACTCCGAACCGGAGCTGCTGATTCCCGCTCACTTCCTTGTCCACTGAACTTGGATGTATCCAGGCCAGCCTCACCCTTTGCGAGGGAGAGTCACTGCAACCCTCATCTCGACACTACGGAAACTAATTCCATTTTGTCATATGCAGCCTTGAACTATAACGGAAAAGGGTGCAATTTGATGTATTTCATGGTGGCGCGTAATCAACTAGCCCTTACTGGCTGACAGAGCAGATTCCTGCTTGATCAGCAAGCCCGAATCCCCCGCCATAGCGGGAATGGGGTCTTGGTCAATCTCTGAACCGGTCGTCCAGCGCTTGACCCAAAATCAACTCTGCCCTTGCCCTGGTTTTACCTAGCTTGGGCTGAAATGTTTCGATGTGAAAACCAAAATGTTGGGGGAGGGGACTTGGAGCTCGTTCGGAACGGGACGATGTGACATGCAGACCCCGGCTTCCTAGCCCATGACCTCGCGCGCGGGTGTCATGATGGCCTGGAAGCTAACTTATGGCAGCCATCACGGGCATTCATCACGGACAGCCATTGTGGCAGTGGGCAGCCACGCACCATACGAGGAGATGTCGCCGAGTGCCACGTCTCGCTCTCTGTCGCCGCTACACAATGAGGCGAGACAACGCGTGTTCGGGGCATATTAATAGTCTTCGCCGACGCTGGCGCAGCCCTCCGACGCGGCTCGGACTCGCATACAGGACTTGCACGGCGCGCGCCCTTCTCGTGGCGGTCCACGGCCGGGAGGGACGGACTACACGACCGTCTCTAAGAGTTTGGCTGACCATGTTTCTTGATAAGGAAGCTGCTTGGGATGGGAGAGGGGGAAGGGGTAGGGATCAAGGGAACAAGCGCCCTTGGCACGACGAGCCGATGACAAGTTTGAGGGATCATGACGCCCTCCCTCGGAGTTCTGTAGGGCTAGCTTCAAGAGGAGCCCCTCCCCCACTCTATGGACATACACATGTACTATACGGTACTGAACTACTACTGCTCGGTATCAGTTGCATCGAGATCTCTCCATGTGCTGTACTGCGCATGTACATAGCTGAGTTGGCAAGCACACGTCGCCCTCTCTGTCGCGGAGCATCCAACATGTATAGGTATCTACAATACGAGGTCGTGAGATTTGGGGAAATGCAGCACTGCATCCGCGCTGGAACTTTACATGGAACAGGGTGCCCTCTACTCCGTAACGTTATCAAAATGCGGGCTAATGATGGCCGATGTCCTCCCCCTGGTGCGGGAGCGGTTCTCGGATTTTTAGTCGGGGGACTGGCCAGTATTTCGAGGGCAGACTTGTCTAGGTTCCGTTGTCATGGTTGGGTCGCCAATTTGTCAGCCGCACAACGAAGTTCGCGCTCGGGGGTTCGGGCGCCACCACCCGGAATGTCTCCCATGTGCTACGTAACTGCGATAGACGAGAGGCGAAGAGGTGAGAGACGACGAATGAGGGAAATGGGAGAGAGAGAGCCTTGGCAAACCACCCACTCCAGAGACGGGATACGAATAAGGGAAACGGGTGAGAGAGAGAGAGCCTTAGCAAACCACCCGTTCCAGAGACGGCACTCTTACCTAAGTGCCTGGCGCTTTCGGCCGTGGGAAATCGGATTCCGGAGGTTGTCTTGTGGTTGCTCGTTTGGGTCGCGGGTGGATAACCCAGCGCGGAGGGTGTTCTGGAACCCGAGAGCGAACGGCGAGAAAGGCCCGTCGAGCAGCCTCCGATCGGCCTGGAAATAACTCCGCAGGAGGATGCCCCGCTCGGAGCGCGAGTGAGATTACGGAGTGCGACTTGCTAGAAATACAAATCACGGCCGCTGGTGAGAAAGCAAAAACAAATTAGTAAATGCGAAGGCGAAACCTGCTTGCCACCTGAGTTGCAGGCTACACAGCGAAGCGAGTTGCTGGCACCGGGCCTCGGAGAGTCTGAATCGTCCGAGGATGCCGGACGGCGAACAGGATGGGGGCCCCCGCTCCCACGCGGACTTAAGCCCTGTAATCCCAGCGAGGTGCATCCTGGCGTTTTGTGTGTTTGCCTTTGCGTTTGCGCGCTGGGGAGCTTAGAGCTGGGGGGGGGGCTTTCGCGCAAAAGCAGCCGGCGCGGAGTGAGTGATTGCTGGCTGCCATCTGCATTCTGCATGCAACTCGACGGTGCGTGCCCTGCGACGTGAGAGAGGAGGGTTGTATCCGGCAGGTACATGATGATCCCAGCAATGCCGGAGTTGGTCGTCGCCCTGCTCCAGTGTTTTGTGGATTGGGTGTGTTCTCCCAGGCCTGTCTCTTTGGCCTTGACTCCGTAATCATGTCGCATGCCCATTTGTAAGGGCATCGCCCGAGAGACAGCAGCGTC
Organism: Ilyonectria sp. MPI-CAGE-AT-0026; assembly: GCA_020744155.1. NCBI lineage: Eukaryota > Fungi > Ascomycota > Sordariomycetes > Hypocreales > Nectriaceae > Ilyonectria > Ilyonectria sp. MPI-CAGE-AT-0026. The sequence continues at coordinate 1,141,942 of JAGPNQ010000010.1, read as the reverse complement.
ACTCACTAAATGACAAAGATGCGCCGCGTGCCGCCTCCGTACGTAAACCCCGGAGCCAATGCGCGGGAGGTGTAAGTCCATGCCCTCCTCCCGGCGCCATCGGCGATTGAGTCGGTTGACGTCCGGGGTGAAGCTTTGCGCCGCGGAGAGTTTTGGGGGGCGCGCTGAGAGGCTCTATCCACCCAACCCAAGACGCCGAACCGAGGAGAGTTGGTACACCACCATCAGGCAGAATGAAGATGGGGACTTTGCTGCCGTGGGCGCTGCTGATGCTGCGGAGTTCCGTTGGGCAAAACTCACCAGCCAATCCATCAGAAGCCATCCTGGTAAGCCTGTGCCGGGGTGCGTGTTGGTAGGGCTCTGGGATCCGATAGACCGGGAGATGGGCGTCACCACCCCGGACGCAGCGCACGCAAACTCCACCCGAGCAGCAAGTAGCGCACCTCGCAGGCCGGAGGGCGTAATAAGATGCGCTGTGGCAGGCTGTACTAGGGATGTACCGGCGCCCTTCAGGCCTAGGCCCAGGCTTATGTGTGCCCTCCCACGGCGGATATGGGGGGTTCTTTGGATTACCGAGCGTCTCGGACTTTGTGGGTGGTGCGGCGCGAGGTGCACTGGAGGGCAAGCCCACAGACAGCCCACAGCCTAGGTACAGCCCACTGAAGCCAGCGGCTGAGAGAAGACGCCGAACGGCTGAATTGGTTGAGTTTGGATAACGTACGCCGAGACCCAAGCCCAAGCCCACGCCCAAGCCTAGACCCAGTGCCACCTGTAAGGTAGTTCCGTCCCCCGTCCCCACGGCCGAAGAGTGCTCCATGGCTTCGGAGATTTGCAAGCATGACAAAACCCGCCCCAGGACAGCAGCCAGCACCAGCACCTAGACACCTCAGGCGCCTGGGCTCCTGTCCTTGCTCCGTCGGCTTGGGCGGGATGCAGCTCGAGGCATTCCCGGATGGGAAACCGCTTTAAATACCCAGCCTTGGCCTGCTCCCCCCCTCCGCCGAGCCCTTCTATCCTGTCTGCTCTGCTCTGCTCTATCCTTTTCCATTATATGTGACGTCGGTATCCGGAATTCAAGTATTACAGCGCTGCAGAGTCACCTTGTGGTTGGTTCCAAAGGCTCCCCCGATTTGAGGATTGCGACATCGCTACTACGCCGTGCAACCCCCGGACGACGCTCACACAAAACCCATCTACACCTCGGCTCACCAACCCGCTCCGACGACTCACTCAGCCTCTTGTTCGCCTCACCTCGCCCAACCGATTTTAATTCACCCCATGACCACCAAGGTTCGCAAACAGAGAGCAAGCACAAGAATCAAGCAACTACGCCACGCGACCCCCAGGTCTCGATGTGCTCGTAATTCTCCCGTCGAAGTCCAGGGTTCCAGAGAAACCGGGCGGCACACTTCCGTCTGCTCCCTCTCGTCATCCGCTTCGCAAACATCACCACCACCGCAACAACAAGACATGGCCACCGAGACCGACACCTTGTCGCTGCCCACCAGCACCGCGCCCACAGACGTCACCGAGTCGACATGCATGCCCAACTCCCACCCCAGCTTCCCGTCGCCGTTCCAGGCCGTCCCTCAGGTGCCCGCGGCCGCCGACTGGGATACTAAGCTAGTTATGCCGGACATGCCTCACCCCTCGGCATTTCCGCATTATGGCATCGGGACGCCGTCTACTTTCGACTGTGGAAGCGGAAGCGGAAGCGCAAGTGGAAACAGCAGCGGAACGGGGTGTTTTAACGATGGCGGCATGTTGTACCGCGCACAAGCCGAGATGGAAATGAGAGAAGGGCCCGGCAAGTATGTCAACCCCCAACCTTCATCTCCAACACTTTCATATTGAAGGAGATGAACCCGTAATTCACTAAAGCCATCGGTTTGCTGACTTTCTCTTCGGGTAATTTTACAGAACCGTCGAAGAAGCCTGTCAGCGCTCTCTCAATCACTTCCCGTGCCCGGGCCTTGCCTTTCCTATGCCCGCCCTCGATTTCGATTTCCGGCTCGCCGTCCGACTCAACCAGGAACCCGCCCGCGTTGATACCGGCGCTACAAAGGAAATCACAACGGTCGCTGCCGGCGTATGGTCTGGCTCATTTGGCCACGGCCGCGTTATGGTACGTTCCCTTCTTATCGCAACACTTTGAATTCGCGACGGGCATCTCATATGCCTCTCCTTCTGTATATGTCTTGTGGCTGACCAAGTTGAGTTATCTCTATAGGCTGGTGGATATGATCTCGGCCAAGCCCGCGGGTTCCGACCCATGAGACTCGTTGAAGGCGCCTTTGTTGTGCAGACTAGCGACGAGATACCTGCAGTGTACGAAGCCCTCCCCTTACACCCCGCAACCCTGCATGATGGTTTAGTGAGTCCCCGACGCTGACCAAACCTCACACTTAGACTCGAGATGCGTACACGCGGCTCCCTATCGGGCCCGTCGGACGTCCTCGATGCGCTCCTCAGCCCGCGCAGCCCCAAGGACATTGACCCGCGCCGCTACGGCTTTCGCATGTTTGCCACTATCAAGACAGCCGACAAGCGCTATGCGGAGATTGTCAACTGCGGCCTGTGGGTGGCTAGCGGTGCCTGGCGTGGTGAGCACCTCGTCATTGAGTAAGCAACTCCCCCTTGACAGCCCTCCTTTCCTGCGACTGCCGGATGAGATGGGATGAGATGAGATGCAGTGTGCTGACTCCCGGGGTTTCTTAGTGCGTACCGCGTCACATAGATATGACCGCGAAGAGGAGGACTCGTAACGAGACGGTTTGAGGATGATGACATCCAAACAACGTTTAGCATTGCATATGGATCCAATTTGATTGGCATGGATCCTCGGAGCTCGGCGTACGGAGGGGAGCAATCTTGGCGGGCCGTCGATTTGAACGTCGGCCGCGGGGGGGAGGGGATTACGAATATGGGACGGTGCATTGGAACCCGGCGCAGGACGGAACTTGCATTCGACTTTTGGGACTTTGATTAGGCATCTTTTCTTTCTTTTGTCATCACCGGGTTGACGGGTCTACGAGAAACATGACAACTCTGGTCAACTTTTAAACGCACAGCGGGGGGCTGGCTTTGCAACTCCACAGTCACTACGGCTCACTCTGGCGCTCCTCGAATCGACTGTATAACCTCGCCGTGATGCTCGCGACCGACTCCGGATCCGCGAGACGGGCGTTTCTAATCAGATGTCACTCAGATTATTAAACGACTGCAAGCTCTCGTCGCGGTTATCCGCCACCTGCTAAGCACTTGAGCAGGCTTGATTCTCACTAACACTAGACAGCGATTCTTTGTACCCCATTCGGAACTCCGGTTAAGTCCAGGCTCAGAAGAAATGCCTAACAAGGCATGATGGCTGGCGGAGGGCGAAAAGAGACCTCACTTCGCCGCTGACAGATGCGGTGTGAGACCTGGTCGTGATGGTGTATGCCACGTTCCAACGGCCGTCATCAGCCAATGGCCGCGGGTAGGCAGCTATATCCCCGGGTCGCCATCGTGACACGACTAGCTCGTTTCGCACCTATTGATAACTGACACCTTCGCCGGGCATGCGGCCCGCCTGAGAGGTCGGGCCAAGCGGGGAATGCGAGTCAGAAATCGTAGATGGGAGGCAACCACAATTCCGGAGGCATCGGTCACGCCAAGTACAATATGTTGCTGACAAGGTTGCCAGGCCCCTGGTATCAGCCTTCGTGACTTGGATCAGGCTTCCCACGAGCTCCGCCATGGGTGCCCTGAAAAAGTATGTCTGGACGGATGTTAGCAAAGCCCCGTTCTTGGTCTGGTCTGCACCCACCTCCTCACACTTCGATGCTGTTCAGCCCTATGCAGTTCAATTCAATAGAGTCGTCCAACTCTGGTGAAAGTGTCACTTGAGCTTAACCGTCACCTCCAAACAACTCATCTTCCTTAACCGGCTCGCATCTTCAACATCCTCACCCTCGACAACCACGTCGTCAATGGTCCCCACCGTCCTCGTCCGCACCTCCACGAGACAATCGCCCTGCTGCTCAAACCAGCTCGCCACGGCCAGCGTCCTCTCGACGGCGCGCCCTGTGCCCATGACAGTGACCGCGCCGGCGTCCCCCTGGATCTCGCCGCCCATCCGCTCCAGCGCCTGGATGCGCGAGTGCACCGACGCGCTCTTTGGCGCGGCGCCGACGGTCTGCAGCGAGGCGTCGAGCTGCTTGCGCACACGCTTGACGACGGCCACAAAGGGCGTGCGCGAGGACACGTAGATGATGCGCGACTTGGACGATGCCGGAGGCTGCCGCCTAGTTAGGGGCCGCTTCTCGACGCGGGCGCCTGCATAGTGAGGTTAGTCAGAGCGTAGTAGGGCGGCCGCGGAGTTGGATAGTACCATTGGGAATAGGAGGGAGCTTGGTCAATGTCCCAGGCAGCCGGGACGAAGCAGCATCGGTGGCTTTACTCGAAGCCATGGTGTTGTTTCTGTGGTGTTGCTACCTAGACGGGCAGGTAGGCAGATGAGTTTTGAAGACTGATGTGTGACTGAGCGGCCGAAAGAGGAGCCAATGGCAGTGGCTTGTCAAGACCCTTGGTGACTGATGATGTTATGAATGCAACCTAATATTAAAGTCGCTCCTTGTGAGATCCTAGCTCGCAGGGTTATAGCGATGAGACGCCAAGCGGTGCCGGGTGTTCGTCGTGAGTGAGTCTGAAGTCCGAACTGGTCCGTCGTCGACTTTTCTCTCTGCCTAGTCGCCCGTCGTCAAAAAGCTACCCCACTGGCGCCGTCAATTCTTCCAGCGGGTCTCCACTGGACCACGGCGCTACTGCAGCGCAAACCCCACTGCGGCTCCCTCCCACGTCACCTCCAACATGCCACGGTCCAACCTTGTGAGGGCGTCTGGCGATTCCTCCACCTCCAACTCGCCCGTCGCGAACGCCCATCCACAGCCATCGCCGTCGCCGCCATCCCCCTCCCGAGAGCTCGCTGTCTCGGGCCTCTCTATGGATGCCTATACCATCTCCCGCGCACTCCCGTCTCGATAGGCCACCATGTCCATTGCAGTCTGGCCCGCCGTCTCGCCGGACGAGCTCAGGCTTAAAGCCGCGGCAACCCAGGTACGACGAGGCGAGGTTCCGTCATCGTCCACGAACACTGCAACGGGGATTGCAGAGGGTTAAGCAATCATGCTGATTTACTACTCCAAGGAACGAGAGCTCGAATGGATCGTCGAGGAGACGCTGGAGATTTGTCGCAACCTCAAGCATAACCTGGACGACTGCTATGCGCTCCTCGCGCCCATTGATCCTGGGAGCACCCTCGTCATGAGCACGCCGCGCAACGAAAAGGTCAAGGGAACGCTCACTCGCGTGGGCACCCGCATCGTCAAGGGCGTAAGCAGCGCATCCGTCCCCCATTCGCAGTGGCTGGAAAACTAACCCCCTGGGTCTATGCAGTCCCTCCACCTTCAACTCCGAACCATGCCCGCGCATACGCTCTCGCTCTCCCACTCCAACGCCATCCACATTCACGCCCTCGACTCACTCCATACCCATCTCACACAAGCCATCGACCTCCTCTCCATTACCCTCTCTAAATCTCAAGACCCGAGCTCCCTAGCCTCCACCCTCGCCCTCCTCGCCGACTCACTCACCGACTCCGCTGCCCTCCTCAAGGGCCCGCCGCTCACCGAGGCCGATCCTGGCTGGCAAGCCGCGTCTTGTCCAGCCTACCACTTCCAGCCGGCTCCCGGCCCGAATCTCAGCTTCTACATTGGTCTCCAGGAGAGCTCCATTGTCCTCTGGCTGCGAGCCCTCGAACCCGTCGACGCCCCGGTCCACTTCGGCACCAAGCTCGGTCTTGCCATTGGCACATTCCGACGACTCGAACACGATGAAATGGATACAATCTTCAAGTATAATACCAAGGGCAGCGACAGCGGAGAGTCAAGACCCCGCAGCGCAAGACACACCCCAGAGCCCAGGTCTACACCTCCGCTCTTTGGTAACGGTAGGGATATTCAGGAAGTCTATGTGAGGGAAAAGGTTCGCGTCGAGAGCGCGGACCCGAGTTTGATTTCGTTGCAATCAAAGCTTGGGTTCCTAAGTCACATGCTTGGCCAGGCGAGAAGGAACTTGAGTGCCGTGATGGGCGTAGACTCGGAAGACTGAGGGGCATTGGTTAACATGGGAATTAGATATTCCCGGCGTCAAGAGTAGACAGGTTTGTATATATGGGAATCGGAAACATGGCAAAGCATCGGCGCAGTTCGTCTTCTCTTGTTGGCTCATGACTCAATTCACACAATTTGGTAGGAATGTAGATTTATCTGTACATGCAATTCACCATCGACAAGCTTGCTTCGCTTTCTCCACCGATCCGATCCGATCCTCACGCCATCAACAACCAAATGAGCTATGCATTTCAACAAAGGAAAATGATGCCCCAGCTTCTGTCAACCAGTGGGAGTCCGCCGGTGGTCATGGCAACACAGCCGAGCAGTGAAACATTGAGCTCTAGACCGCGAGTCCATGCCAACACGGAGCGAGCTCAAGCCACAGGAGACCACGGCATGGGGATAAGGATGCGTGACTTCATGCTCTGAATCAAGGGCACCGTCTTGTGGACAGTGTCGCTCCAGCCCTCGACCTGCCAGCTCTGCTCGCGACGAGTGCGGCGCTCCTCGAGGTTGGCAAACTGCCACAGATGGTGAACGGTGTTGAGGTCGCCAATCTGAACGAACCAGGCACCAACACCCTCCATGACTTCGCGACGGGCCTTGAGGCCGCGGCGCCAGTGAGTCTCCCACTCAAGTAGGTTGCCCGGATGCAGGGTGTAAGACCGGAGCTCAAAGACGCCACCAAGCTCTCGTGGTGGGGTAGTGGGCCAGAATGAGAACTCCTGCATCAGTGAGATATTCTTGGATTTGATCATGCCCTTGAGCTTGTTATCGAACTCGGCGAATTCGGGGTGGTTTGAGATGTTGTGTCGCGACGCGTGGTAGCCTTCGTACTTCTGATACTCCCAGATATGAACTATTACCCCGCCTCAAATCAGCAATTGTTTTGATGTTGACGTCAAACGGCAAGCAAAGATAACAAGCCGGAAAAGAGAGCAATGAAACATACCAAATGTGTCGCAATCGCCAACCTCTGTCCGCCAGCTGCCCACCAAGTGTACCTTGTTCTCTGGGGTGTTGGCCATCTTGGGGTACCAATCGCCTACAAGCTTGACGTACTCATCGACCTTGTCGGGCTTGACCTCGTGGAAGACAATAGAGTGGACGTACTTGCCGCGGGCGAGGACCTGGCTGAAACTGGCCTCCAGCTGGGCCTCCAGCTCGCGACCCTCCTTTGTTCCGTAGATGAGGTTCGTCAGCGGACCAGCCTTTCGGTCGGGTTCAGGCTGCTTGGTCTCGGCGCTCCGCCCTGCGTTCGTATCCTGTGAGCCCTGAGTTGGCTGCTTGGAGGCAGCGTCAGCCGACTTCGGGGGTGAGGTGAACGCACTAGCTTCCCGGTTCTTCTGTGCCTGGATCTGCTGCTCGCGAAACGCAATCTGCTTCTGATTGAACGTTTCAACGGTTGCCCGCGAAGGATTGACATCTCCCATCGAAGGTGTCTTGCTCTGCCGCAGGGCGCTGGTGCTGAGAGCTCGTAGGCCAGACCGCGGGGCGACCGCGGCGGCACGGACAAACTGACGGCTCAGCATGTTGGGGAGGGAGGACGGTTGGATGTGAGAGGTGGAAGGGTGCAAGGCCTGGGAGCTATGAGAAGCTCCGGGGAGGTGTGCGACGACACGAAGAGGGGAGGTAAACAAGGGTGATCTCCCGGGAAAGCCGAGGTTGCAAGATCGGCAATCGGAGAGCAAGAGGAGGCGCAAGATTGAATGGTAGAGGCAGAGGTAGAGGGAGAGGCAGAAGACGAAATAGGCAGTTGGTTGCGTCAGAAGCAGATGACGGATGGCAGAAGGCAACCGGCAGCTGGCAGACAGTGGCAAGGCACAGAATGAAGGAGGGAAGCAAAGCGGTTCGAGCTTGCCCTTGGCGGCACTGTAGAGTTGAGGGAGGGTTGGCAATGACCAGGGTGGACGAGACAAGACAAGTGGGTGCGTGGTATTGGAGGGACGGAACAGCTTCTGTTACGTTCCAGGTATCTTCACCCCGCACTTGGGATAGTTTGACGAGTTTCTGACGAGTCTCAACGGTCGCAGAATAGGCTGATTTGAAGAAGTCAAAGCACAAAGCTTGGGTGAGACAAGTACGTATCCCCTCTTCTTAAAGCTGCGAGCTCGCTGAGCTTCCCCATGATGTCACCTGCCAGACGCCATCACGTGTAAGTGCTTAGCGCCTGCATGAAAACGCGGGGTTCGGCAGAATGGTTTATGCGGCTCCGAGGGCGTAGTAGGTGGGGCCTGGCCCGTGCAGTTGCTTGGCATTTCTGCATCAGCCGCCTGCCTCGCTGCCTCAGGCCGCCACCGATTTCCGGTGCTCGGCTTCGGCAGAACCCGCTCGGAGCTTTGCATCGAAAAGCGCTCGTTTTGAAGACTCTCAATCTCAAAAGCACCCTGCCGAACCTCCATCAACCCGAACCGATCCCCTTCCTCGCGATATCCTCCAACACCTTCAAAATGTCGTGGCTCGGCGTCCAACCCTTCAAGAAGTTCCCGGCTCCCTTCCGTGCGTCCCTCCGGTTCCAATTGCGACTCCTTCCGTGTTGCCGAAGCGACGTGTCCCGCTAACCAGCTTCTTAACAGTGAAGCCGTACTGGCCCTTCTTCGCTGCCGGTACGTGACAATGCGCAGCTCTCCCGACGAAACCGTGTCCTCGACGAGCATTCCCCCACGCGCCGACCCCGATTGATGCGTTGACGAGTTTGGACGGCAATTGACGTGAATATACAGGTGTTGTCATCGCCTACGGTGTCAACTCTATCCAGACCAGCATGATGAGCTGTACGATCCCCCTACGACAAGATCCCCCCCGAGGTCTTCCCGAGCTGACCATATCATAGCTGCCGAGTGGAAGAACGACGCCCGCAACCCCAACGCCAAGACTGGCGGCCACTAAATCGGACGCGGAGGAACTTGAGATTTCGTCGAAGAAAACACGATCGATCCGCTCGAGCGCGAGCCCCGGGTCCTGTGAGATGGAATTGTATCATAGAGTCGCATAAGGGGCTTAATTGACCTATTGTCAAAACGAATCGTCTCGACATACGTCCCACGTGCCTGGATTGCTTGCCAACCCCAATGCTGTTGCCCATGCGACACAACAATCGAACCACTCAAACTGGAAACTGGAAATGCAACTAAGAGGATGTGGCCGTGTCATTGGCTATTTACCACCTTGAGAGCTCTCGAGAAAGTTTTCCTTATCGTAGCTTATATGTTATTGCCGATGTGATGCGTTTTCGCTGGTAATCTGACTTGTGTAATATGTCAACCATGGACCTCCAATTGTGGCCTTGGCTAGGCACAATGACGAAATCATAGTAATTAGGCGTCTCTAAACTCATAGACCGTAGAAACAGGTCATATTTCCATATCTATAGAGCCCAGGTTGTCCTCATGTGGGGGTATCAAACCGGAATCCCTCCAGTCCTGAATTACGGGCCTAAGATCCCCCAAATCTCACTCTGACAAATCACCGTTATCGCTCACACCACGATCCGACGACTCACACGGCGAGCCAGATACGTCCGTCTTTTGTCATCATACATTTCTTTTATACTCTTGTAGATGCGTTTCCTCTCTAGCTTCTTTGCCACCGCTAGACCACTCACAACTAGACCTCCTGTTTTTACACCTAGAGCCTTGATTTTCACCATGACTGCCGCCGCGGGGCCCAAAGGCGCAAATCAACAGAAGCCTAAGAGCAATGGAGGCAAGAAGGAAGTCAAGATTCTAATGCTTCACGGTAAGTCACCAAACAGGAGTTGTCACTTCCTTTATGAGGAGCGTTCCAAGGAGTTGTGTACTTGGTCGTTCTATCCTGGATTGCTATCCTCACCTTCACCAAAGCCGCTCACTAACCCTCATCACAGGCTTCACACAGTCTGGCCCCCTGTTCCGGGCTAAGACCCGCGCCCTGGAGAAGCTCCTCATAAAGGTTCTCACACCTCTCGCCCTGCTCCCGGTGCCCATCTACCCCACGGCGCCTAACCGACTCACGGCCGCCGACATCCCGGGCTACCAGCCACCCGCGGAGCCGCAAGCCGACGACTATCAGCCCGACACCTGGGCGTGGTGGCGTAAGGACGAGGCCTCGGGCGCCTACCGCTACCTTGACGAGGGCATGGCCACTGTCGCCGATGCCATCCGCGAGGCCGGCGGCGTCGATGCCGTGTGCGGCTTCAGCCAGGGCGGTGCCATGGCCGGTCTTGTGGCGGCTGCGCTGGAGGACCGGCCGACGCCTGAGGGCCAGGAGGGTAACTGGGCGCGAGGACTCAGGGAGGCCAACGGCGGGAAGCCTGTCAAGTTCGCCGTTAGCTACTCAGGCTTCTTTGCGCCCGTGGACTCTCTCGCGTTCTGCTACGAACCCAAGATCAAGACCCCGACGCTGCACTACCTGGGAAGCCTGGACACCGTTGTTGAGGAGAGCCGCAGTCAGGGGCTTGTGGATCGGTGCGAGGAGCCTGTCGTCGTGATCCATCCCGGCGGACATCACGTACCTGTGTCCAAGGAGTGGGCGATGCCGTTGGCTGGCTTCATCAAGCAGCATGCTTACGACGCAGAACCCAAAGCGGAGCTTTGAGAAGCTGGTTCCTAGACTAATCTGGTTGGTGATACATATAGACATTCGGAATAGACACGGGAATAGAGCAATGCACTCATGCGCCAAATGTTACATATCCTCACCCCGAGGACTATCTAACCTGTATCATTACAGACTCCACCCAGAACCGTCATGAATATGTATCTAACCGCCATGTAACCCCGGTGCCCAGACTTATTTTCCGCTTGCAGGTTGAATACGAGCCATCATCTCTTCCTTGGTGATGAGATGATCAATCCTCTCCAGGTGGCCTAGGAGGCTCTTCATGTTGTGGCTCCACTCGTTCAGGATATCATCGGCATCCCGGGGCTTCGCGAAGCTGACAACCTGGGCAGGTCGGTCGATCTTGGCGTAGACTGTCTTGGATGTGACGAGCTCACTAATGTACTTCTCCGTCTCATCCTCGTCGAGATCGAGCAGCTGAGTGAGACGACCCATCTGAATGCGAGTGTAGTATTTGGCAACAACGCGGACGTTGTGCTCAATGACCCGTTTTCGCAGATCCTTCCACCTCTGGTGCGCCTTCTCGTCTGATGACTGGCCAGCCTGAACATCGAACACATCGGTGCTGCACAGTTGGGGACCGAATTTCTTGGAAATCTCCGGCCATCGCATCAGCTCGTGGACGGTGAAGAGCCGGAGAAGCTCAGCGTCGGCCGCAACCTGAGTGTTGCGGGTGTCCTTGTGGATGCGGTGGAGGAGATCGTGTTGTTCGTTGTCATAGGGGGCCAGAATGACAAAGTAAATGATTCGCTGCAGAACCTGGAAAACAGTTAGTGGCGAAGGGAGCAACACGAGCTGGTGTACTTACAGGGTGCAGCTTGGCGGGGTCATCTTCCACCGCCTCCGTGTCCAAGACCTGTCGGTAATGCTTGCAAACATCGAGATACTTCTCGTCATGCTTGGCGAGGATGATCTGTTGCTCGTAGTATCGGAGCTTAAGGTCGGTTGTGTCGTCCTCCTTCACTTCCGGTACCTCCTCGCCACGGGCCTTCTTCTTCTCGCGCTCCTTCTGTTCCTTCTCCAGCTGCTCGGGAGTCTTCTTCACCTTCCGTGAAAGGTATCGTGTGCTGATCTTGCGGCCCAAAATGCCAGCCTGTGTCCAGTCCTCGCTCTCGATGCAAAGTGCAACCTGAGCCAGAATGAACTCCGTCTTCTCTCGCCTATCCATAGATCCAAATGTCTCGACTTGCAACTCGCAGAGAATCTCAGTGGCGGCCTTGAGGTCTCCCTGCTCCTTCTTGATGTCGGAAAGGATCTTGGTAACGCGGGCGCGCTCGACCTCGACAAAGATCTTGCCCTCTGTCACGGTTCGCAGAGTCTCGATAACGGTAAGCTTGGTCTTGAGATCGGGGGTCTCGTCAAGGAAGCCCATGACGGTCTGGACCATCTTGGTAATGGCTTGCTTCAGCTGGCTGTGCTTCTTGGACAGGACCAGGGTCTGGTCGTTCATCAAGCTCCAGTCGGCGGCATTTTTGCAAAGTGTAACGATGGCGACGAGTACTCGTGATGTCGAAGCAAGATCGGAGGCCTGTTCTGGGTCAGAGACGCTCTGCAGAGCTGTGAAGCTTGGGGCTTACTTGTCGGGTCTGCTTCTCAAGCGCAACGAGCTTCTCAATCGCGCCCTGAAGGTTGTTGGACTAGGGCAACAAGTTAGAAGATGGTTGGGCTGGCGAGTCAAGCAACAGGAAGCATACCGCAGCCAGCTTCTCAGCTTCGGGAAGCTGCTGGTCGACCTCCTTCGAGAAGTCCTTCTCGGGCTTCAGAGCTCCCTCAGACATGATGGGCGAGGTGGGGGTGTAATATTATGAGTCGAATGGTAGTTGCGATGAAGGAGAATCGCAGCAAATGGGATCGATCTCGTGGGAATTGTTGATCGGGTTGGATGCGATGGCTGTGAGTGTCGTGGGGCGTGTTTGGATTTGGATGGACGGAGCTGGATTAGTGACGAGGCTCACGCAAGAGGCTCCTGCCTGCCCGTGTCCACAGACCGCGAAGGCTGGAAATGGAACAAAGTGGACCCGAACCCCGGTCACCTCCGGGCGGCTTCGAAGGTGATGCACGTGACATAGCATTCGAACAACTAACAACCAAGGCCTCACTGCCAAACGATAGACCAAATGGGAACTGAGTGCTAGTAATCTTGGTATTTAATCCTTGAGTGGTTTTCTAATCATGTTGGGTTGGAAAGTGCTCATAGAGTATGAAAGACTGGGTTGTGTAGATGCGCTCACTTACAAAGCATGAACGCTGTAGGCTTGTCCGTCGCCCCGACGCCGTTGCAGGCGAGAGATAGGAGATACAATTACGTGATATGTCTTGTAAATACTTCCAGCTGACATAGATACATACTAAATAAACTTCGTGAACGTAGATCGCCCCTTGAACTTTTGTAGTGGGCGGTGAGATCGACAGGGAGGCCCCTACTTTCAAGAGTCCAAGACACGCCTTGATCATGGCCCAAATTCCAGTCCATTTCGGTGATTTTACCGGATAACCTATCTTCACTATCTACTCCTTAGTTCTTCTAGGATAATGAAGTTTTCGTTGGAACATGTCTCTCCACCCGCTACTAAACCAGTTGTCTGCTGGGGTGGCAAAGAAGCCCTTGAGCAGGCTTGAGGTCTTCACCCAGCCGCCATTTTGATATACGCCATTATGATTGTAAAGAGGAACCCAAGATCACATTGAAGTGCGGGTGGGGGGTTTTCAATTTGCAGAGGTGCAAAGGGATTCAGCATTTTCAAAGTATAATATTCACTGCTTAACGCAGTCTGTCAATGAGGTTGATAGTTCCCTCTTCAAAAACATACTCAAGCTAAAGACGGTATTGTTTATGAACCGCATTGCATTTTCCGATGCTCCAATATTTCGTTTCAAGTCCCAATTCTTACTCCGCCAACCCAGCCCCTGTTGATCCTATGTGAGCATCTATATCATTGTCGTATTTCTCATGCTTCTCGTTCTTTCGCTATGTGTTTGAATTCATGTTGAAATGGATCAAAGACTGTCCATCATATTGCCGTACCAGGCGCCGCCACGTACAACTCCCCAGGCCTTCGCGGTGGACTTTGGCGCTCCTCATCGTCCACACTGTCATTGCTTCTTCGTCGACCTCGATCAAATCTGATGCCATCAAAGTACACAGTCTCAATCCAGGTACCTCGCTGGGAATCTCGTAGTTGCTCCCGTTCTGGAGTCGGCAAATCGAGGTATTCATGAGAGACGACCACCACGGTGTCAGGTTTCTTGAAGTCGGGCTCATCAAATGTCTGAGCCGTTTCGACGGAACTGACAGAGGGGTGCCGGCCTGCGGCGTCCTCGGTATCGGCGGCCTCGTTGGTGTTGTCGTCGCCGTCAGCGGCATCACGTTCACGCTTCAAGCGCTTCCGACGCCTGTACCAGAGACAGCTCACCAAACAGATGGCGTAGAGACCGAGGATGACTACAATAGGGATGCCAACGGGAGCAGCCCAATGGAGTCTTCGGCCTCTCTATCGTAAGGGTGTGTTAGAGAGAAGTGCAACAACGTAGAGACGATGAGGAGAATTGGTGGGGCTAACTCACATAGTTTCTTAATTTCCATGGCGGTGAAATGGTCCAGCTCTGATTCCCATTGCTGACCGTTGTCAGCCACATGGCATATAGGTCATCGTTCAATTCATCAGGCCTCCATTCGCAAGTCGTCGGCTCCATGAACTCTATAGTGCTGTTTAATATATGCCTGTACTTAAATACATAGCGAACAGGAGGACAAATTAGTCGAACACTCACCTGTCAGATTCGCCACCAACTCGTATTCTTTGACTCCATCCCGGGGATACGTAATCCGGAAGACGCCCAGTTGAGCATCTGCACCCTCGATCGTTTCATTCCACACAAGCGTAAAGAGCTCGCCGTTGGAGATACTCTCGTTCCACTCTTCGTTGAGGAAGCGAAGGCCATGGCCCTCGGAATCCGGGCGTGTGGCGCCAGGGCTGTTATCCATCTACAGTGTTATGGGAGGCAAAAAGGGCGAGAAGGATAGGAGAGATGAATGTAATGGCAACGACTCAATGCAAATAGATAAACCACAGGAACTTTGCCAAACCCGTGGGGGGTTCCAGATGGAAAGGTGGGGATCAAGCATGAACATGGGGGGGGGGAGAACAAGCCGGGCATTAAGTAATATAGGCAAAGAGGCCTCGTGACTAGGGGGTGGGGGTGTCGGACGGAATGCCTATGATTGAAGGTCTCAGCCCGGCAAGGGAGACTCCGTCGATTTAGTCATTAAGCCGGGAGGAGAAGCGCCGAAGCGAGTCGCCAGCCATCAATCGCAGCTCCGAATGGAGCCAAGGATGATGGATGTCCCCTTGAGCATCCCGTAGCAGTACAATGGTAGTGATGTGAGATTAGTCGGCCGTGAATTGGGTCTCATTTGTCTACCGTTGTCGCATCGTGGCGAAGTCTTGGGCTCTCATGGGCCATGGAACACCGATCCTTTGCGAGCAGGTGTGGCGGATGCCGGGTGACATCAAAAGGTGTCAGATGAGGCTGGTTGAAGTCCGACATCCTAGGGCTATCTTTGTCCATCCACTGATAGATCCAAATTCAACAAGCAGCTCAATAGTACCATATGCCCCAGATGGATATCTTCCCCAGGAGACCAGCATACGGCCTAGCAGCAAGCCCCAGATCGACGGAGTTGCCGGTAGATGCCGAGGAATTACATAGCGGACCACTCGGCCGCAGAAAGAGAAGTAAAAGATCTACGGCGGATCAGCCAAGAGTCGACGGGGGAACGTCCACGATGGAGGCGAAATCGAGCAGACCAAACATGTGGGGATCAAGGTGGCTACTCAGCACTACCTCGCCTCACCACGGCCATCCTCTTGTATAACGCCGTAAATCCAAGCTCCGACGGCTGTGTCCCCTCCGATCAGACCCATGAGGCATGCAGCCGTCGCATTCCAGCAGCTCGCTGGGGATCCAGTCACGGCGAAGCGAAGGTAGGAACACCGTGCGCAGAGGTTTCGTTGCCCCCTCCACATGGGTGAAATATCGTCTCTCATGGTCTGATGTGAGGGGCTGAGACAGAGGAAAACGATGACGCCCGCAAACACTTGACTTTATCGAGAACTTGAGATGGAGTGAAGTCGGATGCCTGTGACGTGCTCCGCCGATATCTCGGAGCGCGGGGGGACGGAAGCCGCCCCCACATATGTGGTGTGGCCCGTGCATATTTGGCGCTTGACTCCCGTCCCCTGCCTCCAGTCCCCTGCCTCCAACAGTGATATCACAACAATCCTCAACGCCAAAGGTCCCCTCACGATCCCCCCAAAACAATGCTCGCCTTTGCCCTCCCTCTCCGGGTCTAAGCCTAACCTCCAATCCTACGACATTCCCGCTGAATACCACTGGCAGAATAGTCAGCTCGCCTCCCCCCCTCGGGAATGAAGACGACACACTCACAATAGTGCCCTCGCATTTGTTCGCAGCGTCTGTCCCGCGTCGCACTCCTAAAACACCCCACGATACACACCACCAGCCATGGCGACCAGCACTTCCACCGCCAATCTCTCCACCTACGCCGACTGCGTCACATCCCTGCGCACCTCGCTCAAATTCCTCGAATCCTCCGTTGAGACCCTCGACAATGGCGTCTCTGACTTCCCCCGCCTTGTCAACGTGCTGAAGTCTGTTCGCGTGCGTTCCCGACCATCGCAATGCAATGTTATTCGTCCTTGCTAACGGTAGAAAAAGCACTACGAACTCATCCCCCAACCCACACTCGCTGCCGCAGAGGCTTCACTTCGCGACGACATCGGCCCCTACATCGCCCTGCTCCTCTCCCGCGCCGACTCTCAAATCGAGCGCCAGGAACGCCGCATCGAGACCTTGAAGGCCCGCGCCGAGCTGCAGCAGGGCCGTCTCGCCCGGTCCGATGACGGCGACCCCGATATCCACCTCGACAAGAAGCGCCGGCAGCACGGTAGTAACGGACGCCGGCTCACCGCCGAGGAAAGGTTGCGTGCTCGCGCGGTACGGCAGCGCAAGGAGGCCCTGCGGTATGGCGTTGAGAGATTAGAGCTCGAGGTGCTACAGAAGGAGAGGGAGCTGAGGAAGCGACTTGAAGGTTGAAGGACCTCGCACGCGCGATGTGGGACACAACAGATCCGGGGATCCCCAAATCCCTGGGGATAATGATCTACGATTGATGATATGGGGACCCAACGTACAAAATGGGCAATGATGGGAGTCCAATCGAGATAGGAAAGGGGCGGATCGAGCCGAACATGATCGGCAGTCGAGATGCAACGGCTGAGCAAAATGCTCAGTGGATGCATGCCGATCCGTCGTCAGCCAACCCCTTCCGAGTTGGCACCGGCATCGTGACTTCCGTCCAGCAAGGGCATCGTCTGGGACGATTGGCCGCTCCGGGAAGAGAACAGAGTCAGGAGTACGCCATGTTTCAATAGGAAGCTTCAAGCTTTCTTGAGACCGGACACGCGTTCAAGTCTTGAATAACAAATTTGATACCCATTTCACGATGCTCCCCAGCTCATAGTGAACTTAAATTCTCACCAGTGCTGTGGTACATATCCTCCAAGACCGTATCCACTGTCGATATCACATTGAGAGCAACATTCGAGACTTCGCGGCATCGGCTAGGTTGGCCACTTCATTCCAATAGTTTTCACATTGACCAAGACGAGGGACATCGTGAGTCCCTCTTCGTTCTAGCTACCGCCTCCGCCTGTGTAGTTGGCGCCTACTTGTGCGCCTGCACCGGTACCTGCACATGGTCTGTCCTGTTTGCTTGGGCATAGTTCCGCCCACCGGCCAACCTACGTGGCCCTTGACCCAAATTCCTCGTCATGCTTGAATTCCATCCACATGTCTTTTGTGAATACAGCACCAGGAGCGGCTTTGGCTTTGATGCTGATCTCGTCTGCACTGCACAAGTGGGTTTTGAGTCCCGTAGGATTCAAGAGAATAGATGAAGTGAAGAAGAAACAGAAATGACGACTGAAGAAAAAGAGACATTGAAGATAGAAAGAATGCAGCGACTTGCCAGGCGCCGTGGGCCGTTTGTAAAGGGGCCTTTCGTCCTAAATATACACCATCCAACACATTTCCCATCCCAATAACGAACCAAGTTGAGGAGTCGTGACTCTAAAACGTTAACAAAATAGATGAACGAGCAGCCCGTTCCGACACCGATGGTGTTGGGCGGCTCATAATTGCACAATGGCGGGTATCCCAGAGAATGTTTATTTGAGTCCTTGCTCATAATAGAATGAGGTAATTGCTGGGTGCAATACCCGTGTCGCCGCTCTCTTTGCGAGCCTGCCACCAGCGTCCGCTGACATCTGACACCTCGAGGATTTCGTGTTTCGAAAATGAGATCTCGTTGGCATCGTCTGGGTTGGCCTCGTAGCTGTAGATGGCCTTCGCCCGGTAGGGGTACTCGGTCGGAGGTACGACCTCGGCATCAGGAGAGTTGGTCGGCTTGCCTTGGCTATGTTGCGGTTGTTGCGCCTGCTGTTGTTGCATCATAGAGTTGGTGAAGCTCTGGGGGACGGCAGAGCCACGGCCATTTACTTGAGACACGCCACCAACGGGGGAAGGGTTCTCAAAGCCGTTGAGCTGAGCTGAAGTGTACATCTGAGGTGGCTGGACCGAGTTGGAAGTCTCGGGGCGGCCGGTACCGCCGTAGTTGATTGTTGATCGGTGCATCGTCGTGGATTCCTTAGCCAGGGCGAATGAGTCGAGGAACGCTCGGGGAGTTGATGAAGGGTTTGATCCGAAGTAGAAGGTCCAGAGAACCTGCCAAGTCGTGTTAGCATGGCGATCCGTTTGAGGTCCGTGTGAGGCACAAATGGGCTGGAACTTACCACTACCATTGCCAACAGGATGAAACCAGCGGCTGCGGCTTGTCGTGCGCCGCTACCGGAGTAGAGCAGCAGGTTAATGCTGGAGGTGACGGTGATGATTCCGGCTGCTAGGAAGCCGGTCACGGCCACGTGGTAGGTATGGATCGAGTCGCTGCCGATAACGACGAAGACTCCGATGATGAGCATGAGGTTGTAGACGCAAGCCCACCAGGCGTACGTCGGGAAGACCTCATTGTGGTTCTGTACCTGTCCGATGAGACAGCCGATGAAGGTGATGCACCAGGCAAGCTGGACGAAAGTTAGCGCTGCGATCAGGTGGAGGCAGCATTTAGCGGTGCAGGGAAAGGCCTTACCGTGGCGATGGAGATGGTGGCCAGAGCGAAGGGATCGCCGAGGATGTTGCCCATCTGGATCCCCTTGCGGCGGGCGCCGTACATCATTCTCGAGTTGTCCATTTTGGCGAGTGACGGAGAAGCCAGCGAGCCGTACGATGGCATAAGGAAAGAAGGTGATTAAGTCGGGGTTCGGGGTCGAAGCAGTCAAGGAGAGGAAGCGCCTCTTGATCGGGGGTTGAGTGTTGAGAGTCGGACGAGGCGCGATTGCTACCGGAGCATTCGGCGCAGGACGCTGGGCTGTGTTGAGTCGTCGAGAGAGAGGAAGGACGTAAGGCGGAGAATGCGGTCGGTTGGGGGCCGTGCTAACGGGCACGATGGGGAAGAAAAAAAAGACGACACAAAATAGAATCAAAGGAATGACTATGTTAGGACGATCAAGTCCACGATTGGGGAGGAAGGGGATGAAGGATTTGGGTGGTTGGGAGGCGGGAGAGACAAGAGGGCGAGAGGCGAGATGCGAGCGGGTACGTAGAGTTAAAAACGCGGAGACAAGGGGGATCCTGGGCGGCGTGTGTGAGGTGAGATGGGCCAGCAGTGACTTGTGACTTGGCTGGCGTAACAAGAATGCGCTGTGCTGTACTGGGCTGTACTGGGTTGTCCTGGGCTGCACCAACCAACAACACACACAAATGCTCCGCAAAGGTGGCACTTGCAGGCTACTCGTCAGATCAGAGCAGATCAGAGCAGAGGAGACAGACGCCAGGAACAAAGAACGAAAAGCTGCTGAGTCGGGACGAGTCTAGTCGATCCGAGTCGCGTATACAGTCGTATACAGTCGAGTGCAGCGTGCTTGCAACGGGGTCCGGGCCTTGTCAGATCGGCTGACAGACAAAAGGGGTAAAGAGGACAGCGGGTGCCTGGTCCAGCAGCAAGGGCTGCCTCGATTGCAGGTGGCTGCGAAGGAGGCGCAGCGCTTGGAATCGTGGGATCCAAAGGGCTGGAACGAAAGGTATGGGGTTGTCGAAGCAGTGAATCAATCAGGTCGAAAGAGAAAACGAAGAAGAGTATGAAGTATGCTGGGAAAGGAAACCGGGCGTGAGCAGGAGCCGGAGAGTAGAAATGGAAACGCCAAATTCAATGGTCTGTTCCAAATTGGGCTGCCCGGGAGCTGAGCTGAAGACCTGAGGACGGAGAGGCGCAGTGGCAGAGAGTGAAAGAGTGGCAGAGCCCGCCCGTCAGCACACAAGCAGCAGTAATTAGCAGCCCGGCACACACGATAGCGTAGCGTTGCAACAGCACCTTGGGCGTGGTGTGGGAGCCTTTTGCTGTGGTGTGGCAGCGAAGGGGGTGTTGCGACGCCGTCTGGAACCCAATAAATCGGTAGGTGGCTGCCGTCCAGTCGGATACGGGGGGCAGTCAGGGCTCAGTCGGACGGGTTGGCTGTGGCCGGTCGGGTGGCCGGGTCTTAGTTGCAGTGCGTACGCCTTCTGTAATAAGGGAGGGAGCACGAAGAAAGACTGGGGCCACAGGGCATAAACTCAACCCTCAACCCGTCTCTGGTTGGAGGAGCCGGCAGGGCAGCAGGAACGGCAGGGCAGCAGGAACAGCAGCAGACAGACGGGAGAGTGGCACGCCGGGGACAGGCTAGACCCGTTGGCGTAGTCCAGGGCGTGCGGGGCCTGGGCTGGCGAAAAGCTAGTGGCCGTTCGGGCGAGCGAAATGAAGGGCGTGTGCTGGGCCCAGACGATGAGGATGGGCGGCGATGCACGATTATTCGCTGCGAGGGGGAGCGCGGTGGAGTGGTGGTGGGTTTGGAGGCGGCCCCTGGCTGTGGCGCTCGGGATGCGTGAGACTCGAGCAGTGAGGGAGACGTGAGAAAAGCAAGAGAGGGGCGTAGTGAACGGGAGTGGACGGGTGTGAGTGGACGGCAGGAGGAACGGGTTGGCTTTCGGATGGATCCAACGATTTCGAACCCTCCGGCTTGGATGGATGGAAATGGCTCGTATCTGGCAGGAGATTGATGAGAGCCTTGGCCAAGGAATCGCGAGGGATTGACCCGGTGATTGGGCAAGAACCAGTGGAGTCTCTCAAGGGCCTGGGTCGCAGCGACTGTCAGGCCTAAAATTTGTTTCGTTTCGTCGTGTAGTCGTCGTGGTTGTGGTCGTAGGCGTATTCGTTGCGAGGGACGGGACTCGTACCTCAACGCGCGGGTTGGTGGGGATGGTGTCGTGTAATGGCGTCGAGGTTTTGACGTTGGGCGTTTTTTCCCTTATAATTTAGAGGTGAACGAGAGGTGGCCAGACCGTGAAAGAAAAAAATAGACAAACGATTCCGTGTGAGCGAGCGGGAGACGACGTCAACTTATTCGTCCCGGATCGACGTGGGATGTTGCAGCAGCCAGGCGCACGCAGGAATGAACGTATTGGAGCCTTCGTCACTGGTGCTCGGTGGTTGCAGTGGTTTCCAGCGGCTGTCAGTGGTGTCGTCAAGGCCCATCCAACCATCCTGCATCCCCAGCCTACGTGATCCATCCATCGCCGCCATGGCCAGGAATGCCATGCTTTCCTTTCGCCATGACGCTGCATCTCCCTCGACCCTGTCGCCCGGCCGCTCTCCAGGCCAGCATGGAATACCACGTAGAACACTGCACCACCACACGCAACGACCTCCTCCCTCTTCGCGCGCGCCGTGAAGCTGCATGCCTGCCATCCTAGCTGGCCGGGATCTGGGGTCGTCCGCCACGGGCCTCACAATCGTCCGTTTGAGATTCGACCGGGGCCTGCGCTGTCGCCGCGATAGGCTGCCCGAGCTGGTGCCACGGGCGCCGACGGCCTCGATAGGCCATGCCGGACCCAAGCCTGAACTTGCCTCCAATGCAGGGGCACGGCGGACACTCAAGACACAAGGCGCGAAGGCACAAGGCACGAGGCACAAGCGGACCCCGTGGCCAGCCCGACGGGGCGAGTTTCATCGACGTGCTGTGGCCCGCACCTCCAATGGCCCATGGCTTTTCCCCTTCCTTTTGGGCTTGCCCTTCCAAGGCGAGGATGAGGTGGTGCTGCATGTGCAGAGCGCCCACAAAGCCCATTGACTCGGCGCCTGTCTCTCCCAGATCCCTAAAATGGCACAGACGGTCGGGCACACGAGAGACACGACAGTCAATAACCCCGTGCCTTGCCGCTGCTCGCGTGTCTCCTCGTCCAACCTGCAAGCTAAAAATGCTGTAAGGGAATGTGTCGGGCTAGTTCCAGCGAGTGGCTGGCCCTCCACCCGCCACGATCGCATCGCGGCTCCCGACAAGTTCATCTCCGCCTACCAGACAGCCGCCGCCGCAGCAAAAGTCCGTTTCTCGAGCCGCGCACTCGATCCCTCCCTTCCCGCCCTGTCGCGACGAAGTCATATCCGTCAATGCTTTGTTTCTACCAAGTGAGTGCTCCACCGTCCTCGCCGGGAATGCATCCCCAGCCCTCCCGCAACACAGGGCACCATGGCGTCCAAGCCGACACTCGCAGAGTTGCAATGGCGCAAATCATGGCGTTAAGAAACGGACGTTGCGGGGTCGTTGGGCCATCCTTTCGCAGCCGCTCCTCCAGATCCTCACACGTCAAGCGCTTGAGGCGGTCATGTCGTGCTTCAGACCTGCGTCTGGCCTTGCACCGGCGGTAGCAGATCGCATCCCCAAACGGCCTGATCAGCGCAGAGCTTATTCCAACCAAGCACTTGAGCAACACGCGTCGCTACCTTGCCCTACTTGAGAATGCTACTTGAGAGTGCCACCAAGTATTGCCTTATACGGACCGTGATGACAGGTGTGGGTGATGTGGAGGTGTCGCAGCCGCAGTCGCAGCCGGATGGCGCCCTATATCACCATTATATTGCCTTGGCAGTGGGCGGATCGTCAATTTCGGATCTGACGAGGCGGTCAAGGAGTCCCATATCCTGAGAAAAGTTTCTTGATGAATGCATTAACGGATGGAATTAATGCTCAGGGATTCAAGCCGTCAAATGTGAATGTGCCGGGGACCACGGAGCACAGTCCCACGGCATTGAGCATACTGCCACAACATGTGAGGCCATTCGCCCACCATCTACATACGCACTGCCGCTGCCGCTGCCCCTCCGCTCCCCCTCCGTTCCGGCGACAGCGTCTCTCCAAGCGGATCGCGAAACCCACGGGCTGCCTCTTCGGCGCTTCTGTCCCCGTCCCCAACTTCCGGTTCATCCGATGTAGCACGTCGATACACATGCTCAAAACCTTGAAACTCTCCGATTCACCCCTGTCCAAGCCGCTTCCCCATCTCTGCTCGCACTGTTTTACCCCTGACCCACGAAACCTCATCTACCAGAGCCTGCATCCGCACCGCCACGCCCAACCAACGGCCTCAATTTGCATCGGCAGCCACAGAGTGGCTCCATTTCGACCCGCGATGGATTAGAGTGCAGCGCCGTTTCCATTGCACAAGCCGTCCCAAGCCTTCTGGGGACTGCGGCATTTGTCAAGGTCCAATAGGGCAGCTGGTCCTGCTTCACCGGCAGTTGAATGTCGCAACATTCACACCGGTTTCTGTGTCGTTGTGGAGCCACCATGACCATCGTCGGAGTCTTTCTCAAACGCAGTCCCAGCTGTCTCAACGGCGATCATCCGAGCCAGCTTCCTAGCCGTGCTTGGCGCCACCCGCCGAGAACCCGATCGGCAGGTTGTCGTTCCGGGGACCACCTGCGACGGTTGCTTCGCACCTAGGGCGACGCCGGATTGTGAGACGATGCACGTTTGCAGCTTTCTTGATTATCGATACGGCGAAACCAAGATAGGCAAACCGGATGCCATGTGACGTCTTCTATCACAAAACTCGACTGATTGTAAGTGATGGCCGTTCAGCAGTTCCGGTGATGCAGGTAGGGCACTGCTAGGGTTACATGTGGTTGTACAGGACATGAGATCGCACATATGTTTCCAACACGAGACAATTGTTGACAAATGACAGAAAATAGGGTTTGCCAAGTCGAGAAAACCTGCATCTTGAACATTGGATGACGTCTACGATTTGAAATCTGTAGAAGAGTCTTGCCCAGCAGTCTTTGTGCTCAAAAATCGCTGAGTGAGTCTGTGAGCCAAGGCACAACTATCACAAACCAAAGAGACTGGTGTTTTGCTACAAGCGTAAGAGTAGAAGATGGGAGTATTTTTTGAAGAAGATAATGATAGATTGGGTGTTAGCTAACTCTGCCTCTGAATGAATCGACATCCTGCAAGTCCTGCACACCTGCGTTGGTTGAATAACCCAACATGCTGATCCCTGCCCTCCGATCTGTTCTTGCCGTGCTGTCAACGTGGCTTTACAGACTGCAGTGCATGTAGTGGAGATGTAGTCCTCCGTGCTGTGTCAAACCAAACAATCTGATAGTCTAAAAACGCGAGAAGAAGTCCTACGAAAGCTAAATTGCCACCCTGTCCCCTACTAGCCTACAGTCCTCCAACCCAATTTGTGCAATAAACGCATGTCATCGAGGGGTTTAGTGGCGAGTTCGAGAGTGCAAGAGTAAAACCTAAGATGAGTAAATAACTGCTATTCAACCGAAGTTGCGTCATGAAGCCAGTGAGGAGAGGGTTGAGTTAAGTCCTACATGTGGGTAAGCCACCGCTCATTCGGGTAGCGACTCTTGCGTAACAGACATAGCAGCGAAGATGAATTGTTTGCTCTTCAGGATGGTACCAATTAGTAGTAATCACTGGGCGTTGACGTCAATGAAATGGGAAGAAAGTGCCAGAATGATTCGCAGGAAACCAGAGTAAATTCTCTCTATAAATTCAGGAAATCTCATCCCTTTCTCTACCATCCTTCTCTTCTTCACCTCCATCTTCCCTCACCTCCATCTTCCTCGACTTCATCTCATACTCGACCCTCTTTATACTATACTTTTCTCTTCCCCCCTTTCCGTCCTCGACACGGATGGAAACCTTCCGAGATACGCCAACAGTTTATCCCGTGACCAACCAGCACAGTCATGACCGAAGCGATACAACATGGGCCCAGATGACAAGGAACACAAACGCACAACGAAAAGAACATGCAATGGCCCTGCTCCAAATAAACGCAAGCTCCTTGATGAGAATTGTGCATCTTCCACTACTCCGAAGAGAACGAAGAAAACGAAACTCGATCCCGACGCTCCTCGACAATGACCAAAAATAATCTGGGTCGTCACCCCCAAACATTTTGATGACCGACAACGAAGCCCATTGCATTCCCGTACAACGAGGCCTTGGTCCAAGGCCCAACCCCCTTCACCAGCACAAGACATCGTCGCGGGCCCTCACCAGCCCTACCGAGGGACATGTTTACACGCTACGGATCGGTGCAGCCATTGCTCGCTCACCCCCCTGACTGGCACGGAAGTGTGGTCACTTCATAATGATGCCAGGTCTCCTTATGAGCTCGAGGACGATGACGCCGAGGGCGAAAGATATTATATTGACCTGTGGTACGCAAATTTGAATGAAACACTCAACAGATTGCGATCAAGAACTAACAGCGATTAGATCCGTGTCGAGATGATGGCGCTGGAAGTGGATCAAAGTCGAATGTGTTGTTACCGATGGAAGATTTGAACCGAGCGGTCGTACTCTATTACTACGCCATCTCCCGCCGCGCCAGAGGCAGCAACATTTTCGACCGCCTGCCTCCTGTCAAGGAGGGTAAAACGCCCAACGCAATGCTCGACTTCAACGAAGGTGCTCGACTCCAGCGGGAAAGGACGAGACAGCGAAAGAAAGGCAACCCGACCACAGACACTGATATCACTTGCGCGGAGGCTGATGACCTGGTTGGGACAATCCTGGAGCAGCTCTGTTCCGCCAACCCCAACAACACCATTGCAAGACGGCTAATCAACGAGACACCTCGTTATATATACAAAACATCGGTATAAGATGACGACATTACTACGAGTTTTTATCTTCGAGTCGGACATAGACCTTGGACGACGAACCGCAAGTTTCATGGGCCACAAAGACAACAGCGTGCCACACTACTCACAGCTGGCACCAGGGAGATGGATTGCCTCTATATGATTTGGCCACTTTATTGACTCCGTCTGCCTTCGGATCAATATCTACAAGGCATGCCACAGGAGATTGCGCATCACACATTTCTTCCTGGACATGGTGCCAGTGGAGTCGACAACCTCAATCACAGTACCAAATTGGAGGATTGCTTGTTCAGGCCGGCGGAGCCCACTGGGCCGAAGATCCGGTACGGCGGCCGTGACTACGGAGGCAGACTGGGTATCGTCTCTGGGCCATGCCGAAGTCCTTCAGTTCCTCTTCTACGGAACGTGGGAAGACCAAAGATGCTCGTTCCCGTCGGACTGGACCAAACCCATCCACAAGTATCGCACTCTGGTCAATTCGTGAAGGAGTTGTTGTATGATATCCGCATACGCAGATTTATGGCAGAGAGCAATAGGTGAACTGCAACGCCTGTTGCAACTCGGGGAGGTGGATTCCACTTCGCCCGTACGAATCGACAAGACCGAGCACTTTCCGCCAGTGCTACCTCTACTTAGTGTCAGCAGATATTAACACTTTCGACGGCTGGGACGATGTCTGCCGGTTCACGATACACACAGATAGAGAAGATGCGCAGCTCCAAGTGTTTCTCAGACGCGTTGACCCTCATACTTTGGCCAGAATATTAGAGTTGTTGAATGCCATGACAGCAGAGAACGATCTCGCTACCATAAGCCTTTTAATATATATGCTTCTATATACATGAGTGAGCAGCCACTCCATTCAGCCCTAACGCGCGGTGGTAGGATTCCGTCCCATTCAGAATGACGTCGAATTCCTCGCTCCAAAAAACGATCAAGACTCTGGTGGAGTGCTCGACAAATCTCAGACAAACCACACGCTCTTTGGATAGAGAGATCACAAACCCGCACGACAAGACCTCAAACTGTCCCAACACAACCGTTAATGTGCTTGATCGCCTCACTTCTCTCGACGGGCTGGTATCATTATTGCAGACGAAGCCCAGATGGCCCGCAATGTTTCTGGCTCGTATTCCAGTATGGTGAGCTTTCGGGGTGGGAGCGTCTGCTCTAGGTGAATGACACGCCACTCTCGAATGTGCTGCGCGACATCATCGCTCCATTGTACTCGATGTGGAAGACTTGAGTTTGACTGCATTCCAGCGGCGGATCTGGATAACGCGGCACTTATCAACATTTTACTGCATACCTCATTCGACCGGGCTAGCAAATACGTTCAACTCCATCGACCAAGTCATGGCATACGCGATTCTACTTGCAGTCAGAGACAACGTACTCATCCAGTGGGCTCCCGACGTGGCACAGTGGCAAGAACGAGATCGCTCTTCTCACACTTCCTTACACTTGGGCCTGGTCCACGATGGGATGCAGATGGGATGCAGATGAGAGCAAGCACGAAAGGCCAGTGAGGCACCATTACTTCAAGCCGAAAGTTTCTATGGCGCTGTCCCCTAGACTAAAACCGATGTATGTTTGTTTTTGGAACCTGGTCTTGACAGCGACAGCTCTGACGGCTCTGCATCATCTCGACGGCCTTGGCATGGTCGGCTTTGAGTGCCAATAGTTCATACGTTATTACATTTCGAATAGGATGGAAGGCATAGCTGAGGTCGGTGGTCAGATGCAGAGTCAACTCGTTTGCTCTCGTCGTTGGCTTGGATTGCGTTCCTACATGACTCTCTTTTTAAGAGGCGGGGTGGGAGGCACAGCTAAAGCCGGTGTACTATCCCCAGACCTCTACCGACTAACTGCCCGCCAGATGGACTGGGGGTTCATATTCGCTCACCGATTTGTCCGTCGCATTTTCGAACACATGCACATTCGGCGGACCATGCGATCCGGGGTAACTCTCCCGGATGGGACGGAAACGCATCCGCGGAAATCGCCAGATCAGTGGCTGAGGACGGAACGAGGGCTGCAAAACGCCTCTTCTCGATGGACACAGGCGAGGCAAGCGAGGCAGTGCCGATTGTAAGACTAGTCCCGAGCTCGCAGGCGACTGCCAGAAACAGTCAGGAAGCACAGCTCAATTTTGGAGTTCACGAGAAGGGCGTTTTGGTAGCATTTGATCGCTGAAACAAGACCATCTTGGAGGGCAAGGCAAAATTCACGGGCCGGAAGAGTTGGGGTTGGGGCAAACTCAACATCCCGAAAATCGTGCTCAATTAGAAGATCGAGACCATACTTGGGCAAAATCAAATCGAGCTCGGAGCACCGAAGCTTGAAGAAGTTCAGGGGGGCTCGGAGATTTTAAAGCGGGGGTTATGGTGGATTGATACTGGTACAGGTGGTCATCTAACCATCAACAAAGGGCCATCGCTGTAGAAGATGGCTCGTTACAAAACGCTGAGATCGTTCTTGTATTTGCCGACGGACAGCGTCCTTAGGTAGTTAAATTATTCCGACAGTGGTGTTAACGGAGAACGGTGTTCTCCATCTGCGTGGGTTCTGAACTTATTTTCCACTAACAGTGGACATGCAGCCAAAGTAATGCTTTAATATTCTCCAGCAGGATGTATATTCATCCGTCATCAAAATCCATGGACTTTTCTGTGACAATCTTTTCTCCCCTGCTGTACAAATAAATGACAGGGCCGAAGTGCGAATGTGTCTATGAGGGACATGAAGCAGTAGGGCAAAGGGGGAAGTTGATAGAAGTCTTTTCCCCCACAAGGATCATTCCTTCCCCTGTCATGTTCGACCATGATACAAGTTTTCATCGTTCTCAACCGGAGCATCAATTTTGTTATTAAACTCGCTGCTCGGGTCTGTGAGAAATACCGTAGCTTTAAAGAGCTGTCAGTCAAATCCCTGGCAGATTGAAAATATGATGGATCACTTACCCAGAGTCGACACCGAAACGAAGGCCGCCGCCGTTATCCACACGTGCTGAAATCCCCTAACATATGTATTTTGGAGTGCGTGGACACCAGACTCGATGATGTCCGGCGTCACGCCCGGGACCAGTACAACGCCGGTCTCATTGTGGCGGAGCATGTTTTCCACAAACTGTCCAACGGACTCAGTAGGGAGGCCGGCTTTCACGACAGCATCGGCTATATCATCACCCAGTTGGCTGACGGCATTCCTAAAAACCGCGTTGTCTTTGTAGAGAACATGTCAGGTCGATATTCTTCATCACAAGCAGTTGCGGGGTTTCATGACTTACAGATGGCGATTCCAACGGTCCCACCTAGAGACCGCATGCTGATCATCAGACCGCTTGCGATCGATATGAGTTCCGTTGGAGTAGACAGTTGGGCGACTGTGAGGAGGGTGATGAGTGTCATTCCAAGGGCCGAGCCAAGTAGAACCGGATAACCCCAGGTATTTGTATCCGAAGTCTCGTCTGAAGTTGCCATGCAGGCGAAAAAGGCGACGAAACTCATGAACGAGAATACAGTGATCCACCGGACCTTCTTCGTAATGGTACAGTACAGACCAGTCAAGATAGAGGCCGGGATTGTCGCGATGAAGGCAATGCTGAACCGCACGCCTACAAGCAACGGGTCTTCTTCGTACAATACGCTGACCTAGAACCATGTCAGTCCAGGCACCTTTGCTCGTTCAAAATGCATGGCTACCTGATATGGGAAATAGACTGTCGCGGCAAAGAAGGCAAGGCCCTCGCAGAAGACGGCACCTAGCGAGATAGCAAAGTTCCAGTCCTCCCTAGAAAACAAACCGTGGTGGAACATGCCATCAGCTTTGAACTTGGTTTCGTACACCACCAACGCGATCCCCAGCGCCAGCCCAATGGCGAAGGGCACAGACGTATGCGGATCCGACCACGGGTATGGGTTCTGAGACCAGGCAAGGCCCATGCAGAATAAGACTAAACCTGACGCGAGGAGCACATAGCCGATCCAGTCGAGCCGCGCCAGCTTCTGTCGGAGATTAAGAGATGCTTGCAATGTCGTCGGAGGTGGTTGATATGCAAAGAAGCAAATCACTGCGGCAATCGCGAACATCCCTGTCGCAATGTAGTAGTAGTTGCGGAACCCATCCGAATGCCCGTTCCGGCTGAACAAACCCCCCAGTATCAGTCCAACTATGAGACCGAAGGAGTTGGCAATCATGACAGCTGCCTGGGCCGGGGCGCGCCACCGGCGTGGGAGGATCTCGGACGGAACTGCGTGGAGGAGCGGCAAGACTCCAAAGTCGAGACCCGTGATGGTCATTCCAGCGATAAACATGGCGAAGTTGTCGGCTCGAGACGCGATAGCACAGCCGACAGCGCCAAGGATGCTGGATAGGACGAGAAACCACTTCCGGCCCCAGTAATCGGCTGACTGGGCCACGACAGGGCCTAGGACGACACTCGGGATAGAAATGCTTGCCGTCAGCCAGACAGCATCTCCCGGGCGCCTCAAGTATGCCGCAATCGTCTGACCTTGCTATGATGCCAATGTTAGGATCTTCTCTACGGATGTGTCCATTCCCCGGAACGTCTTGGAATAGTCTTGGGTCCAGGGGGGTTTACTCACCGCTCCAGTACCAACTAGCGCAAAGGTCTGAGAGAAGTAGATGAGGCAAATGGCGAACAATGCCAGAAATGTTTTTGCATGGATCTGTGGTTGGGGTTCGCTCTGCCCTTCAGTCTCGACTCCGTCTCGGTGACGTTCTGCCTCTTTGATAGTCGCATGGTTTTTGTCCGGGGTACCCGCAGCTTCAAGACTGGATTTTTCTTCATGGATAGAGGACTTAGACATATTGATGTCTTGGTGTAACAAGAACCCAGTATTGTTTATGATTGGACTTGACAAATAATGCTCTTCAACGAATGGAGAAAATGTTTCCAATAAAGAGACACAAGAGCTGTTCCAGAAATCCAGGCCATGCATCCGAGCTCTTATAGATAAACCTACAGAATAGTCTTACTCCCATTCATTCCGTCTTGCGCGGCTGCAAACGTCAGGCAATCTCACAAGTAGTCGGGAGCCGACCCGGCGTCCACACGCGCACAACAGACCCCGACCATTCATTTCAGATAAGCCGTAGCCCAAAGCGCCACGGAGCATACCGGGAGCCAATTACCTCCACGGCCACATCAGAGTTGGTTGCACCACAGGCCTGAACTTCCTTGGCGGAAATCCTCTGTTCAGCTGCGACTGACATGGAAGAAGGTGTGAGTTGCCGTCGATCATGCCGCTATTGTTGCACAATGGCTGTTATTGTCAAAAGCCATGTGCCAAGATATCGCATTTCGCTCGAAACCAACAATCGATGATTCGGGAAGATTGCTTTTGGCGAATGGGCAAAGTTACAGGTGTCGCTACACGAATTCAACTCTGATGGGTTACCAGTTCTTGGCGGAAGCTGTGAATACAACTCAAAGAGAGTGCGTGTGAGTGTGTGGATGAAAGTGTATGGACTCAGCAGGTTGAGAGCAGGACTCCCATCTCTGCCTAACCTCTTTTTGGGTGAATCCCATATTATTATTACCCAGTTCCTATTGCGTCCCCAATACCAAATCCAGACCCTGACAATAGACAAAAACTACATTTTCTCGAAATAAATGCCGAGCGATGAGGCAATCCACCCCACCAAGCGGGGTCTCACTGCCCCGCCATCGGCGATGGTTTCATTCATTCTTTCGGCCAAGACAAGGCAACAATCGAACAAAGAAACAAACTCACCACACAACTCCCAATCACCAATGGCCTCGCAGATCCTCATCCTCGACGGCGGCCTTGGCACCTCGCTGGAGGCCAAGTACGGCGTCACCTTCAGCCGCGCCACGCCGCTGTGGTCGTCGGACCTGCTCGTGTCCAGCCCCGCGACGCTGCTCGCGTGCCAGAAGGACTTTGGCGATGTCCCCGTCGACGTGCTCCTCACAGCCACGTACCAGGTCTCGCTGGATGGCTTCGCCGGCACCCGCAACGAGACGTTCCCCGACGGCATCGGCGCCAATGCCGTCCCGCCGTTCCTCGACGACGCCGTCGCCATCGCGCAAAAGGCCATCCACGGCGATGCCCGCGTCGCTCTCAGCTGCGGGCCGTACGGCGCCTGCATGATCCCCGGCCAGGAGTACAGCGGCAAGTATGACGCCGCCCACGACTCGCCCGCCGCGCTGGAGGAGTGGCATCGCCAGCGCATGCAGCTGTTTGGCTCCATTGCCGACGTCGGCTCGCGCGTAGGCTACGTCGCGCTCGAGACCATCCCGCGCCTAGACGAAATTGTCGCCATGCGCAAGGCCGTCGCCTCCACCCCGGAGCTGGCGCATCTGCCGTTCTGGACCGCGTGCCTCTCCCCGGGCGAGGACATGACCCTGCCCGACGGAAGCTCCATCGAGGCCGCCGTCGAGGCCATGCTGGACCCCAAGCTGTCCGCGAGCGTGCCGTGGGGCATTGGCATCAACTGCACCAAGGTGCACAAGCTGGACGCCATGCTTCGCATCTTCGAATCCACCGTTGCGCGCATGGTCGAGGACGGCCGCGCCTCCTCGTGGCCTGCCCTCATCCTCTACCCCGATGGCACGAATGGAGAGGTCTACAACACAACAACCCAAAAGTGGGAGTTGCCAGATGGTGCAAAGGCACAGGACCGTGGCCCATGGGAGACGCAAGTGACGGATGTTGTGAAGGCCACTCAGGAGCGCGGCAACTGGCGGACCATTGTCGTTGGTGGGTGCTGTCGGGCAACAAGCGACGACATTGCAAAACTGAAAGGTCTTCTACTCGGTTAAATAAAATAAAATAGAAATAAAAAACAAGTCATCAAATGGGGACTATTGACCCACTGTCATCTCTCTCCACGGAGAAGGGCACTGTTTTTATGCTCTGTTGAAGCCAATACAGATGTTCTCCACAGACAACCAAGAATCAGCACTCAACTCTTTCAGCCTTGCATAGGCTCACCGTCTAGCTAACACCAGGGATTATAGCTATTATTACCATTACTATTATTATACCAAGGCTATATTACAAGCACAGGGTGCGGTATGCACGAATCCTAGTCCTACAGATGTAACGTGTTCCCAGAGTTTGGGTGTGAAGCTCCAGGGTAGTCTTTACTCCTACTCTATCCCTCAAACAACCCCACCCACACTCACCATAAACCCCCACCTCCCAAAAGACTCGGCATTCTTTGCCCGCACTATCACACCCTCTCAACTCTCGTTCAACAGTACACACACGTAGAACCATGGTGTCCAAGGTCTTCATCATCACGGGTGCTAGCAAGGGCATTGGCGCCGCCATTGCCAAATACCTGCTCCAGCAGTCCCACAATGTTGTCATCACGGCACGGTCTCGGGAGCCCCTGGAGGCCTTGAAAACGTCGCACCCGGATCAAGTGCAGTACATTGCAGGAGACATGGTCGAGCCTGAGGTAGACAAGTCCACTTGATTTACGGTCCTGTTTGAGGCTGACGGATGGTGTGTAGATGCCGACGAAACTGACCAACCTCGCCGTGTCGTCATTCGGCAAGCTTGATGGCATTGTCATCAACCACGGCGTCTTGGCGCCCAAGCGATTCGCCGACTGCACCATTGAAGAGTGGAAGCAGCTTTACGACGTCAATGTATTCAGTGGAATCGCCATGGTAGGCCTCATGCTTCCAATAAGCGCCCTATTACGATAATGCCCGCTCACATCATCTCCAGGCCAAGGCGGGATTAGATGAGCTACGCAAGTCCAAAGGCTGCATCGTGTGGGTGTCATCGGGCGCCGCAGCGAAGGCCTACGCGGCATGGGGTTCATACGGGTCGGGCAAGGCGGTCTACAACTCCGTCTCCTCTCACATCGCTGTTGAAGAGCCCGACATCATCAGCGTTGCCATTGCGCCCGGTCGAGTAGATACCGAGATGCAAGGCGTGCTGAGGGCTGAGGGCAAGGACACTATGGACAAGTCGCAATACGACACTTTTACGGAGGCATTTGAGAAGGGCACGCTGCTTAAGCCAGAGCAGCCTGGGCATGTCATGGCTAAGTTTGTGGCCAACCCGCTTAGGGAGCTGACCGGCAAAGCATTCTCGTACGTTCACAACACAAACAAGAACTCCACAAGACTGACAAACTTCATAGATGGAACTCACCTGAGGTCGCCGTGTATCAGGAATAAGCGGAAGAATCGGGTTTCCCTAGTCTCAAGCAATGTTAGCTTTGGATCATGACAAAGTTATAAACAAGTAATGAAGATCAAATATGCAAAGTCAGTCGAAAGATGAAAAGTCTCGTTTACGTTAATCCACATGGAGATTCAGGATTAGCATGGAATGTAATTTTTGTCATCACAGCATATAGTAGTTGAAAGAACCAAAAAAAAAGTATTACCTTTGTGCTTGAGTTTGCAGCGACTCGAGGGATGCAAATTGATTCAGGCATGATCCAAGACCGCAACACTCGACCATCAGTCAGCTCGGCATCATCCAGATGAAGGATGCCAAGGTGGCAGTGACTGAAGTGTGAGCCATCGAATTGTTCCCGTCTTGCGACGTCGGCATTCGATGGTACCAGATAGCAAGAGAATCGCGCGGGCCGCTCGGTCAAGAGTGTCGGAGGAGCGCTTCTGGTTCCGAGATGGGACGAGTGCAAGCCTAATCTTTTTGAACGTTAGCAAGATGCCAACACAAGATGTCATGACAAAAAGTGTGAGGTTGAAGTCGATCAGTAGCGTCTATTTGGCAAAGACTAGGTCATTCAGCATAGGAGGCTTGTCGAACCACCTAAGACTGGGGCGACAAAGGTCTCGTCATTCGATTTGGGGTGTGCTTGTGTGAAGAAGGCAGTGGAGGAAAATGTCTTACCAATGGGATCATAGAGGCTCATTGCGACCACGTATCAGACCTGGCGCACTCAGTTGTGTCGCTCTGCTCAGGCCCGGGGATTCAGGAAACGGAGAGAGGAGGAGTCGCAGAGTGCAGCGGGAGACCCATTGCCACGACTCAAGGCAGCCACAGTGTGGTGTGGTTGTTCTTTGAGTGTTGCTTGGAAAGGTGATGGTGATGAAGAAGGAGGAAGAAAGTTGCTGAAGAGAAATTTCTGCTGATAAAAGTGAAGCTCATGGATGGCCCGTGCATAATCCCCACTACCTCTAGCGGCAGGGGGCCCGACGCGAAAGAGACAAGATTGCTTGTGAGTGTGGCTCGTGCTGAGAAGGCGAGCGCGGGCGGGCATCATGTTTTTTCTTCAGCCCCATATCTGCCTGTCTGCCTACGTCAGGCGCGTAGCAGGTACGGGCCCTCCCTTAGAGCCTCAAGGGCTGGATGCGTACCTGCTCCGTGCCGGCCGTGCATGCTGCTGGATCGTAGTACATGGCTCGCATGCCTGAATTCAGTTCTCTGTGTTCTCAGTTCTCAATTCTCAGTGCTCAGTGCTCTGCGTTCCTCCATTGTGGTTTGCCGGGGCCCCAGCGCCGCCGTCATTGGGTTATTGGCCCTTGGGTCGGGGGGCCTTTTTCAGTGGGCTGGGACCCTGCTGGGGCCTGCTTGGGCCCTTTGGCCCTTTTTGGCCCTTTTTGGCACGTAGGAGTGATGAGGGCGCGGATACAAAAGAGGCTTGCCCCACCACTCATCGCCCATCAGCAACCATCCGTCTCTGATCGCACTTGTTACTCCGAAGCACGCTGCACCTATTGCAAATCGCCCTCTCGGTGAACCACGGGCCGGACAACAAGCATCCACCCAGGCAAACGAAGCAGCTGCCGCCTTAGGAACCCATTCACTGCGCACCATCTCTGGCATCCCGTCCCTCTTGTCGCTTTATTGCTCCTCTCCTGCCTTGTTTGCCAAACTCCCGTCGCCGTGGCCCCCCTGCACTCTGCCAGCCCGCGCCGCCACTCTCCCTCCTACCCATACAAGCATCCCGGCATCATCTCTGCTGTCCTGCCTTCAACCAACATCACCACCTGTTCAACTTAGACGCATCACCGCACCGCGCCTGCTGTAGCCATGTCTGACCACGAGTTTGGAGGTAAGTTTTTTTTTTCTTTCTGTTTCTTCGAGCAAGCCTTGTGCATCTGCATCTGCGTTTGCATCTGCATCCCGGAGCAGCTGGTGATGCCATCCGTTGCTGTGCGTCACTGCTTGACTGCGCGGCTACTCCAAACCAGCGTTTGTGAATAACTGTCGAGTCTCATTGTCATGTTCGAATCCGTATAAAATCCCTTTGCGAAGCTGTCTGCTCTTGAATCCTCATCTCATCTATTGCCACGCACACCACTTTCCATCTGGTTTCCTATCTCTCAAACGCCCCTTTACCCTTGTCTGGCTACTGCCTCATCTTTGCTTTCATCATGCGAAAACCAGCTCAAGATCGCTACTGGGCGCAGTTTGACGCGGGCACCTGTCCGCCACCACCCTCACTCTAGACTCGAGCATGGCGCTAACTGTCTCTTTCATAGCCAACGATGACTTGTCGCTCCCCAAAGGTATGCTATTGCACCCCTCACAATGACATCACAGTGCGCTGACACATCTCGATAGCTACCGTTCAAAAGATCGTGACCGAAATCTTGCCCCCACAGGCTGGCGTCGCCTTCGCCAAGGAGGCCCGTGATCTACTCATCGAGTGCTGTGTCGAGTTCATCACTCTCATCTCCTCCGAGGCCAACGAAATCTCGGAAAAGGAGGCCAAAAAGACCATCGCATGCGACCATATCACCAAGGCTCTTGAGCAACTAGGCTTCACCGACTATGTCCCCGCCGTGATGGAGGCAGCTGCTGAACACAAGGAAACCCAAAAGGTAAGCCGCTTCCGCCTTTCTAACCCACCACAGGGAAACCGTGCTAACCCTGGTCTAGGGACGTGAGAAGAAGGCCGATAAGTTCGCTAATAGCGGAATGTCGATGGAGGAGCTCGCTCGATTGCAGGAGGAGCAGTTTGCCCAGGCGCGGGAACGACACGGTTGAGGCATCTTACGAGGGCATGGGCGTGGGATTTGGCATTGCTAGGCGTTGACGTACAGGACCGGTTTGGTATGGGCTCTGAATTTTGAGGGCCCGGTTTGGCTCGACTTATTTCTCACCATCGCTTATAGACACTTCACAAGGCTTCGTTCTTGAATGGAAGCGGTGGCGGTGTTTGGGGTAACTTAAATCATGCTTTTATTGTCCCCACTTGAGTGATGTCGCATCCTTTGAAATCTCGTCATCGACTAACAAGGGTCAACCAGGCAATTGCCTGTCAAAAGTCCTTTTTTGAGCCCCATCCTCGCCACATTGTCTGCACGAGTCCTGAGCTGAGAGCCTTGTAGGCACCCGCATCCTTTTATCGATAAGCGCAGCCCCGCGAGAAAAGGTAACTCCACCATAACCACCACCATAAGCCACCCCACCTTCGAGAATCCTCGCGTTTCGCATCTTTACAACCTTATGCGCCATCGCTCCAAACGCCTCTGATTCCAGCTCTTCGACTCCCACGCTCACGCCGCCAACATAGGTCGACGACGCCGCAACCGCAACAAGCCAGGGCCCCGCGTCCCGCGTTGGGTTGCTCGCAGAATGGGACAGGAGGAATCTACTCTCGCCGATGGCCCGCCTCAGACTCTCACTGACCGGAGTCTCCCCGCCGTCGCCGAGTATATCAAGAGCGGAGAGGCCAAGAGGATCGTTGTCTTGACTGGCGCGGGCATTTCTACGTCTGCTGGAAGTGTGTAGATCCGATCCCTATGCAGTGCGTCTCTAACCGTGGCATTTAGTCCCTGACTTTCGATCGCCCAAGACTGGCCTCTACAATAACCTTGCGCGCCTCAACCTACCCTACGCCGAAGCCGTGTTCGACATTTCCTACTTCCGCAAGCATCCCGAACCCTTCTACGTCCTTGCAAAGGAGCTCTACCCCGGAAAGTTTTACCCCACCGTGTCTCATGCCTTCATTGCGCTCCTCGCCCGCAAGGGGCTTCTCCAGATGCTGTTCACCCAGAACATCGACTGTCTTGAACGTGCAGCTGGAGTCCCATCGGAAAAGATCATCGAGGCGCATGGTAGCTTCGCAACCCAGCGTTGCATTGAATGCAAGACAGAGTATCCGGATGACAAGATAAGGGAACACGTTTACAAGGGGGAGGTCCCTCATTGCGACGAGACGGACTGTGGCGGACTTGTCAAGCCAGACATTGTCTTCTTTGGCGAGCCTCTCCCCAAGATCTTTGACAACAACACCCACCAGGCGGCCATGGCGGATCTGGTGTTAATTATCGGGACGAGCTTGAGCGTCTACCCTTTTGCGGGTCTCCCGGAGATGACTATGCCAGGAAAACCTCGAGTTCTCTTCAACATGCAACGAGTGGGTCAGATTGGAAATAGGGCGGACGACGTCACAGAGCTTGGCTCCTGTGATGCCGGTATTCGAAAGCTTGCCGATGAGCTTGGTTGGCGAGATGAGCTAGAGCAGTTGTGGAGAGAAGTCGTTGGAGAGAAAGAGGCAGAGAGACAACTGGGCGACCAGGTTGAAGCTGAGGAGAGACTTGAGGACGAAGTGGAGAAGCTAGCAGCCGAGGTCGAGTCCGTCCTGATTTTCAAGGACGATGGCAGCTACAATGACGCGAAGGTAGAGGAGGGGCATGTCGCTCGGATGGCAGCTGTTCTGGATCCTGCGAAGCCGGCGAGCGCCCCCGAAGTCAAAAACGCCAAAACAGACGACGAGAAGACCGAAAAGGGCGAAAAGGGGGATGCGAAATACAACACCGACCAGCTCGAGGCGATAAGCTCACCGCCGCCCCCCACAGATTCGAATGAAGCCGCCCCCAAGGGGTCAGAGCAACCTCAACATTGTGACATCAGAATTGTGGGAGAGGTGACGCGTGGCGCCAATTAAACCTCTGGGGAAGCGGCTGACTAGGGCGCGCACTATTGAGACTATTGAACACGTTGACACAGGTGGCGGGAGGGTTACATGCCGTTGCTTTTTGGGGCTGTAAATAGGGCTTTCAGATAGGTCACCTTACCACTGCACCATGCATCCGAGACATGATAGAGGCCAAAGGATCAGCGAGAAGCTCCTTAGTTGGGCTTTCATCACATGCAAGTGGACGACGCTATGATACGCGAGAGTGCCGATCGATGCAGCTACAACACCAGCGTCGCACAAGAGCTTTGTTAGAATCACATCATAACGTAACGCAGCACATGAAGTTATGACCAACGATAATTAATCCAATTTTTGATTTTGATGTACATTATAACCCTTATACCAGTAAAAATGCAAAGAAAATGGCATTGAGCCTGTCATAAAAATAATCATCCGTACGGTCATTAGTGGACACTTGGTCCTCTGGGTTTCGTCTGTTCTCTCGAATATCGACCCATCACCATGGCACGGCTCTTGACTAGAAGATAGAAGAAAAGTGAAATCAACGCTTGACCCGCTGAGCACGCGGTCATTTTAGGGCTTTTACAGACCACTATCGATCTGGAGCGGGATGTTGGTCTTCGTCCACTTGCCCCATTCGCGGCAGGT
Source organism: Ilyonectria sp. MPI-CAGE-AT-0026 (assembly GCA_020744155.1). Classification (NCBI taxonomy): domain Eukaryota; kingdom Fungi; phylum Ascomycota; class Sordariomycetes; order Hypocreales; family Nectriaceae; genus Ilyonectria; species Ilyonectria sp. MPI-CAGE-AT-0026. Next base: position 1,102,528 of record JAGPNQ010000010.1, on the reverse strand, counting down.
CTGAGCGACGGTGTTAGGGATCCTGTACTTCTTGACCTTGTCCGGGTTGGTGAGGAACTGGACCAAGAAGCCGGCGGACACATGCCAAGCGATGTGGCAATGCAAGGGCCAGACACCTAGTAAAGTCGGTTAGCCAGAGGTCCGGGGCAGTGGACGATATGGGGGGAGTTTACCTGGGTTGTCACCGGCGTCGAACTGAATCACCACATGGCCGTTGCCCTGAACCTGGATGACATCTCGGCGCTGAGGGTTATTTCGGTTGATGATAGTACCGTCCCAGGCTCCGGCGCCCTCATGGAGGATGTACATGTTGAAGCCATGAAGATGCATGGGGTGGCTGTGGTTTAGTTGTTAGCGTGATTCAATAGTCTGGCGAGAGATTGAGTCAACTTACGGAATGGGGGTGTTGTTGATGACATTAACGCGTACGCTCTTGGCGCTGCCGGTGTCCCTGACGTTCCACTGGTCCTCGAAGTCGTCTCCTCCGAGCTTGGCAAGCAGCAAGGTCGGGCTATTGTAGTTGGCACGGAAGTCGATGCCGTCAAACTTGAATAGGGTGTTACCACTGCCGTTGACGAAAAACTCGACGGGCATATCGTATGTGAGCTGGGCGGCGGGAAGGGGGAGCTTCATCAACGGGACGGTCAGGGCCAGGTCATCGTTGACACAAGTGGCAGGGTCAGGGATGTCCCAGGCGGTGGACTTGGGTTCCTTGGTCTGGTCGGCTTTATCGTAATAGATGGCGGCCAAGGCGTTAGGGCTTCTGGCCAGACTGCAGGGCACAGAGATATTGGCGCGCATCCAGTAGGAATCTAGCTTGGCATTTGCCTTGACGAGAACGTCGGTACGTTGACCGATACCGAGGGTAACAACCTTAGTATCATAGGGCTCGACCTGGACGAAGTCATTGGCGATGACCGTCATGGTATGGCCATCGATTGAAAACCGCTGCAGGGCTTCGGCACCGGCATTGATGAGGCGTAGGCGGTGGACCTTGCCGCGCTTGAACTTGAACTTGGAGAGACCGGCCTGACTGTTGCAGGTGGTGGTGTCTGATGCAGGCAGGGTAGAGCAGTTGAAGTTGTTCTTTCCGTTGATAAGGTTGTTGTCAGAGATAACGATGCCAATCTCGGGGTTCATGACATCTTCAACGAGATCGAAGTATGGCCTGTGATACCAATCCCCGAGCATGATGGGCCCGACATCAACATCATAGTCTCGCTTATCACGAGGGCCGTGGATGACAATAGGACCGATAAGACCAGCAGCATATTGAGCAGAATAGTGAGAGTGATACCAGGTAGTGCCGTACATTTCAGCGAGGAACTGGTAGGTGAAGCTCTTTCCAGGGGCAATAGGACATTGGGTAATACCAGGGACACCATCCTCCCAGGGGGTGTCCTTCTGGAGGAACCCGTGCCAGTGAACGGCGACACCCTCATCCTCAACCTCATTGTGAACGGTGACTTGAATGGTGTCGCCCCAGTTGGCCTCGATGGTGGGGCCGGGGAAGGCACCGTTGATGAGGATGGCAGAGATTTCATAGCCATCAGGGGCAACGGTGCCACGCTGGATAGTGAAGTCATACTTCCTAATGACACCTGTATGGGGGCAGGTCTTATAGTAGTTGGTATGGGCGTTCATCTTGCTCCAAGGAAACCCATTGGGGGTAGGGTTGTTGGTCAAGAAGTAGGGGAGCTGAGGGGCATCCGTCGTTCCCAAGACAGATTTGCTATAGAGGGGTCAACACTGGGCTCCATGTGATGGAGAAGGCAAGGGACAACTGGGGAACATACCCATTGGTTCTGGACTGACTCCAAGCTCCTCCAAGAGAAGTGTTAGAGTAGTGACCGTAGTGGCTGGCCCGGGGTTCCATCTGGGCGGGGAGGACGGACCTCCCCTGAATGCTGGCGGCGTTACCCATTATCAAGCGAGTGATAGAAGGATTGACTGATCTCAAAGAGTGTGAGCTGAAGGTACTGGGGCAAAATCCTCCATCTTCACGGCGGAATCTGCCAGTTATATACGTCGCGTGCCTGTTGGGAGCCGCTGGGAGCAGCTGATTACAGCTAGGGCGAAATAAGGCAAAGACGCCGTTGCTCTCAGGGACGGGGACAACGCATCTGCCGAACTCCCGTGCCTGATTCCTACTGGCACCCCACAGCTCATCTCAAGAGAGGCTTGCAGATACGTGGTGAGAAGCTCGGTCGAGGCCCTAGAGAGGCCGTGTTGGATAGAGCGGCGGTGGATCTGTGGAGGAGTTGATGAGCAGCACGGGCTGGATGTGGGGCTTCAAGCACAGCTCAGGTAGAGCTGCAAAGCAGGATGACAGTCAGCACACCAAAAGGCAAGAAAAGGGCCACTCGTGAAGGCATCTTGCCGCCTATCAGGCTGCTAGATCCTATCTCATCGACCCATATCGCAGTGCCCGAGGTAGAAAAAGGTGTGGTGGCTTCAGCCTCAGACGCGGATGTAAAATAGCAACATGATCGGCAATCCAGGTCAGGGTGTCGAGAGGACTCGTTTAGAATAGCCACAGGGTGCACCAAGCCCTTCACGGAGAGCCGACTGATGTCATATCACTCGGTTGCCTCGGATGTCTAGGGAAGTCCCATGAACAAGGGAGAAGTGATGGACGGGCTCAGACCCCTTCGTGTAAACGATGACTAGTGGTGTGCCCTACGGGGTAGGAATTGTGGTGGGAACCGTAGGATCGCGCTCGCCGTTCCTGTGACTAAGTAAATAAGCAATACAGTTGTGGCGGAGCCAATCGGAGAGCTTATTTAGTAACCCAACAGACAACACGAACCACGACGTTGGTCAGGATCTGCCTCGGGCATGTCTTAGTTGGGACCTTCGGGTCCCGTAGGCCTAGCCTAGCGCCAAGTCATCACGCATCTTCGGGGGTTTGTATACGCTACGTATGTAGCTAGAATCTGGGGCTATGTAGGATTCAGGTTGAGGCAATCGAAAAGACGCCCCACAGCAGGCCGTCTTGGCCCTGGCCCTCTCCGGACCCGACCGGCACCGCGACTGGCGGTCGATCTGGAGTCTGGGGCTCAAGATGTCATTCGTGATTGGCGTGGATGGAGTCATGCAAGGTCCGGGGCCCTTGGCATGGTGCCACAAAGGCAGCCCTCCATCAGGCGTCTTGGTACTGTAACCTCACGCAAACCTGTCGTAGGATTTAGCAGCGTCCAGCTGCACTGCTGCAGCCCGCGTCTGGTCTGCGAGTTCTGGATGGTCTGGAGGCTTGGGAGAGGGACGGTGTGCCGTGTTGGGAATCTTGGCCGGCAGGATATCAATTGCCGTTGGGGGTGGGACGATTCCATGAGGGGGTGGGTGGCTGTCCTGTAGCCTGTTGCATGTAATCGATGCAGTCAATCGCATGGCGAGTGTCAGCAAGTCAGCCCCAAAAACATGGCATGGCATGGCACAGCGGACATGACGGGGCAAAGCAGGGAGGGCATGGTACAAGGCTCCTCCGTTCAACCGTCAGCAAAGCGGTAAACGGCCAACGACAAACGAGAACGTCACACTACAGTCAGCTAGGGTGAAAAAAAATATACCACTTAGGGCGACAGACCCAACATGCGTGATGTTGTGGAACATCGCGTCGGGCCTCAGCTGGCCACAGATTGGGTGGATCCTGGTATCTCTGTGAGCTGGGACCAATCGCGGCATAACACTCGACTACGCAGTATGAGCCATTTGTCCCGCGCAGATGGATTGCAGGCAATATCTGCAGTCGGCAGTGCATAATCCCATAAACGCCATTCTTGGGCACTGAAGATGCAAAGACGGGAGGGCTGAGAGGGCGGAAAACCTTATCTGACCAACAGATTATCCACTTGGGAGCATGCCGGCAAGCCTCTAGCACCAGCGCCACGACTGACAAAGCCTCCGAGACCTCGTATCAACCTGTAAGGTGTGTCAGGTCACGGGGGGTTGCAGCGGCATCAGCCTGCATGCCATTCAAGGATATTTCGACATGTGCAGTTGACACCCTCGAGGTCAACGCCACAACTGGCTTTGTGGAGGTTGTTGGCGACCGGTGTGGGAGGGTTCCGCCTTCGTGCCAGCATACCGCTTGCATACCGCTTCCGCATTCGAGCCCTCAGGTAAGCCACATCCAGTCCCGGGTAGTGGGCGGGCGTCGGACCCGGCAAGGCTGTGGCCCTGGGCGCGGGCGCGTCTCACGGGCCAAAGGTTAAGCACTGTCTTCGTATCCGTTGGTTGAAACGCATGGAGAATTCGGTCCGCCGAACAAGCACAGTCAGATTGTCCCTTGTCCCTTGTTCCCTGTCCCTAGGCGGTAGAACTTTGGTTGATATATTACAGAATGCGGCCGTTGACGGCCAGACTGTACATGGGCGAAATATCGGTGTCAACTGCTCGCATTAGCTGCAGATGCCCCTCGCTTGCTGATCCTGTTGATGCTGCTGCCTTTGCTTCTGCCGCTGCCGCTGCCGCTCCCTATGATCTCTTCCAAGCGGGGTTTGCCATCATTACTATGGGCCGCCGCTGCGCTCGCATATACAGCTCGTGCATTCTTGGGTCGCCGTCGGATCGGATGACACTACCGATTGACATGAAGAAGCTAAGACGCCCTTGTCAGTGACTACGCACGTATGATGAGATGACGAGATAACAAGGAAATGCGCCGTACCCGAAGGTAGCGCCTGAGCCTAGCATATACTGGCCCAGCGTCCTCATGATTCCGTTGGGGCCCGCTCCATAGCGGAAGATGTTGACGGTTCCTACTGGGTGTCAGTCATTGATCTAGCCCTCCGGGGCGCGGGGGCCAAAGGTTTGCCACTCGGTGTGGTGACAGCTCTGGGTATCCCAGCTTTCCCACGAGTGTTGCTGTGCAGGAGGCGCTACCAAAAACAAAGCCCATGATCACTCCCACGGCTGCAAGCATGTCAGAATAAAGGTCGAGACTCCGAGGATTCTGTGGGATATCGTACTTCCACCCATCATAGCGCCCATCTTGACTGCACCACCTCCAGCGTTAGCCAGGTTCATCTCCTCTCCTCTCTCCTCGGCTCTCTCCTCAAGCGACCGAGGCAGATAACGTACACTTGTCTGCGTTCGAGGGACCATGCTGGCCAGCATTCATTGGCGCGACGGGCGGCATGGCGAAGAAACAGGCTTATCGGCTCGATTTATTGATTCTGGAAGGTTCGGCTCTGCTATTCGTACGGTTCGGCGGAGGTGTGGTGTGGTCGTGAGGGTCGGGATTTCTTTTTGTTCGAAGCTCTCACCACGCCAGTCTTTCGAGCTCAAGAACGTCCATCCAATCCCATTCGACTCTCTCATTGGCTGCAGAAGAATGAGGAGAATGGCGCCCGGCAAAAGAGTTGTTCCGCGGCACGGACCACGGCGCACAGTGCCCGTGATCACCCGCGAGTCAGCAGCCACTGTGAAGAAACATCACGTGGCTCCTCTTCGTGGGTCAACAGCCGGCTCCACAGCGCGCCTGTCCAAGATGAGAGGCATTTGATTGTGCATTTGCTCGAGCTCTCGTGAGCATCTAGACAGTTGTTTGTCTTACCTTCGCTTTGTTGTGTGGTGCTGGGTGCTTTGCGAGCACATGCCAGAGTCAATGGGCGTGTGCTCCACTGTATCTGGCCCCCAATTTCAATACGCCAAGCAGCGCTTAGCGAGACGGGGGGACAGAATCACCAGAACCTCCCATCAGCTCACTCACGGCTTGAGCCCATTCATCACTGCGACGCGAAACCGCCTAGGCATCGCGAAAACCTCTCTCTTGGTGAGTTTTGCACCGATACAACCGCTGGCAGTTGTTTTTTTCGACCTCGATCGACTTCCCCACGCGTTGTGGGCCGTCGCCAACGATACCGCCCCCCTACGCCAACTTCGCCCCAACCTCGGACTGACGTTTTTTTCTTCTTCAACGCAGAGCAGCGAGCCACGCGAATATACTCCTTTCTAGCGAAGCGCATCGCACCGGATCGAGACCATCTCTATCCACATCGAGCCATCACCAGTGGAAGTGCTTCTGTCCTGACTGGTGGCGAGGTGGCGACGACGACCTCGGGCGTGAGCCGCACGCTTCAAACGCGAGTCTACGGCCTTCACCATCTTCACCCCTCTCGTCCATCGGCCTGGCCCGCCGCTGAGCCTTCCTCATGACGGCTGTAGCAAACCCACAGACCTTTCCGCAGATTTCACGACCAGCATGGGGCACGATTAACGGAAATCACCAAATGAACCCAGACGACGCACGAGGGGGCATCGGCATGTTTGTGCCGCGCAAAACCTTGTCGCGGACCAACTCGTCGTCGTCCGTCTCTTCAAACTCGTCAAATTCATCTGCCACCACAGTCGCTTCGAATGGCTCTCAACCCAATGGCACTCCCATGTCCTCGACGACTGATTTGAGCCAATGGTCAGCCAACGGAGCACCTCGGAAGCGACCTCAGCCCAAGAGCGCTTGGCCGGCAGGAAAAGGCGACTTCCAGCAGGACGTTTCCAGACTTGCCAATAATCGGACTGCCGGGATGATGGTATCTCATGGGCCGGTGCAAACCGGCTCTGGTCAAGTCCAGATGACGCCGCAAGGCATGATGCGCCCTATGCCTGCCGAGCAGTTTCCTCCCGGGCAACCTGTACTCTACCTTCTTTCCCTCAACGGGACCTTCGAACGAAAAACAATCGCGGTTCCTTTCGCTCCCGATAGCCTACGAATCGGCCGCCAAACAAACCAAAAAACAATCCCGACGCCCACCAACGGGTTCTTTGACAGTAAAGTGCTGTCCAGACAACACGCTGAGATTTATGCCGAGCGCAACGGGAAAATCTACATCCGCGATGTTAAGTCCTCAAACGGCACATTTGTCAACGGCACGCGCCTTTCACAGGAGAATCGTGAATCAGAGCCCCATGAGCTTCAGACCTCGGACCACCTTGAACTTGGTATCGACATCGTTAGTGAAGATCAGAAGACTGTAGTTCACCACAAGGTGGCTGCCAAGGTCGAACATGCCGGGTTCTTGAGCTCCTCGAACAACGTACTCGACATGAACTTTGGCGATCTTGACCCAGCCAACGGTGCCATGATGATTCCCTCCGGCGCCATGCCAATGCGAGGGCGCAATGGCAGCAATGTCTCTATGGCCAACAATGGCCGGATGATGCCTAATGGAGGTGGTATGGGCATGCAGCCCAACGGAATTCCGCAACAAAGACCCTTCTTCCTCACACCAATTGCCACCGATCAAATTCTCAAGCGACTTGCTGTATGTATCACCAATCTCCAATCTCTGATATTTGCGCTAATTTATTCGAAAGAACGAAATGCGAAGCGCTCGTGTCCAGGCCCAAGACCTGGGTCGGACGAACCAATTCGTGAACACACTCCTATCGAAGGAAGACTTGAAGGACCTCGAGAAACCAGAAGCTCCGCAGCCGCCCAAGCCGCAGCCCATGGTTAATGGAAACGGTATTCCATTCCGATCCGACCCTAAGGCGCGTTTCTCGGACCCTCCTGCACCCCCACCACAACAACCACTTCCCGAAAAGCCGGATGTGCCTTCACTGAAGCGAGGCCCAACCGAGCGACCGAAATCCGGCCCGCCAAATGGTTCCCCTGTTCGACAAGACAACCTTAGCCAGATCATCCAACTCACAGAGGCTCTTAACAACGCCAAGCGAGATATCGACACGCAGACCGTCCGTATGCGCGAGCTTGAAGAGATGCTCCAGAAGGAGCGCCTCGCACGTGAGGAGGCAGAAGACTTGGCTAAGCGGCTGGAGGAGACCGCGACTACCCACATAAACGGCTCCGCTGTCCATGGCGAGGCAGATGGCATCAACGGCACACTGGCTGAGGAGGAGGACGTTGCAGACGTTCAGGAACAAGAGGCTATCGAGGAGGTCAACCCGGCTGTTGACCCGGCTCAGGAGACCGCTACCGCTCTCCAGGCCCGCATCGATATTATGGACAGTCAGATGCGGGATATGAAAGAGCAGATGGAGGAGTGGAAGCAGCGATGCGAGGTTGCCGAATCTGAACGAGATGCCGACAGAAAGACTTTAGCGGAGATGGTTGTCCAACTTCGCGCGGAGGAGGCAGCCAGAGAGGAGGCCCAGAGGAAGGCTCGATCCCGATCAAGGCAGCGGCTTGCCGCAGCTACGGCTGCCGAGGTCGACGAGGAAGCCACTTCAGAAGCCAACGAGGACTCTGTTGAGAAGTCTCAGACTGATGGCTCTGGCCCCACCACCAAGTCGATCGATGCGCCGAGCCTTTCTCGAGCCAACACCATTAAGCCGATGACTTCTGATAAGGGAGCACTCGCACAGGAACACCGCCTGCAGGCTGCTTTGCCTTTCGCATCGATGTTCGGCGTCGTGCTGTTTGGCGTGGGCTTGATGGCATATCTTAACGGGTGGCAGGCCCAACCACCCAACTCTGAGCAATGATCATCGCTCGTATGGATCAGACTGTAAGAGAGGTTTCCTGCGAATGTTAGCTAGAGGGATCGGGGATTACGACATATCCTGGGGATTTGTAACTTTGTCATGAGCGGTATTCATAATGCAGCATGCGGCATACCGCCTGGACCAAACGACGAGACGAGACGACACCACCATGGACATATCCGACTGGACTACTGTTTTCCTTTGTACGTATTATACTTGGCTCTCTTGTACCAATGACAACTAGACAATGGCATGGCTCGAGGACCTTCGTTGGCAAGGACTCGGCGTGACACTGTCGGGGTTGGACGGAACGGCGTTAATCTTTTTCGACTTCAATACATGGATTGAGGCGCACGAAGGACACAAAGATGGAGATGCGAGCAGTGGGCTGCATGGACGAGATAGCGACGGAGGACTTATTTTTCTTGCATTACCTACCTTATCAAGTGTGAATTGCTCAATACAAAGAGGGCTTCAGCTTTTGAATATTAATGCTCTGCTTCTCTCAGATTCCAAACTGCCTACTAACCAAGCTTGTCAATGGACCCAGCCTCTGCGTCATAGACTTAGGCTGTTGCATGTCACTGCATCCTACTCGATGCCAGGTGCCGGGAATCGGCGTAATACAGATGACCGCCTAATATCAGGTAGAAAATGCACACTTGGCTAGATGTCGGGGCTTCGCATTCGCATCCGCCGACCCCACGGACAAGCCTCCAGCACTAACCGCCGACGCTAACTCATTTTCGTATTTTCCCGGCACATTATTGAACCGCTTCACCATCGCACCTGATCATGGGCTACGTCGACGATTAATTTAATGACCCGTGCTTTGTCTGAAAGGGGAAACGAGTTCAACGAGGTCGGGATCGGGTAGTTTGCGAATGCGATGGGAGACGTGGCTTGGGATTAGCCTGCTGAGAAAGGGCTATAAAGACGGCCGGTCTCAAGAGATGGTATGGGAAATGTTTACTCCAGAACTCAATATTGGCATAGCATTGTGGCCAAGTTTACCATCATAATTTTCTCTCTAGTTGCAAATTGGTTTACAATTTCTCACCTAAAATGGTAGCTATTTCCAAAGTCCTGGAGTCCAACCTCCTTGCCCGCTCAACCCTCCCCAGCGGGCTCGTGGCTGTATTCGCAGGCGCCACGGCTGGAATCGGCGAGATGGCCCTCAAATCATTCACCAAACACACGCTGCAGCCAAGAATCTACTTCATCGGTCGCTCACAAGAGGCTGGTGATCGGCTGCAGCAGGAGCTGAAGACGCTGAATTCCGAGGGGACGTACAACTTCATCAAGACCGATCTGAGCTTGATGAAGAACGTGGATGAAGTGTGTAGAGATATCAAGAGCAAGGAAAAGGGGATTAATGTGCTCTTCATGAGCCAAGGAACACTGAAGTTTGGCACTAGTAAGTTGTTATCCCATTGCTTCGTCAAGTGTCCGTTACTGATCTATCTCCTCTTTTAGACACTACTGAAGGCTTGCCTTTGACCACCGCAGTGACTCTATACTCTCGAACACGCCTCACTGTCAATCTACTTCCCAATCTCCGACAGGCATCCTCCGTCCGCCGCGTCGTCACTGTCATGGCCGGTACCAAAGAAGGCCCCATTTACGCTGACGATATTCCCGGGGCAAAAGTCCCCATTCGAGGCGCTCGCGGTCATCTCTGCACCGCTCTCACGCTGTCCCTCGAGGCGCTGTCTTCCAAAGCCCCCGAAGTATCCTTCATCCACAACTTCCCCGGCGCAGTGGACACAAACCTGATCCGGAGTGGAGATGGAATGATCTTGCAGGTTGCTAAGTATTGGTTCAAGTTGTCAATGGCGGTGAGAAAGAACTGGGTGCCCGCAGAGGAGTGCGGCGAGAGGCATGCCTGGCTGTGTCTAAGTGGGAGATACCCCGCCAAGGAAGCCGGAGAGGGTGTTAATGGGGTAGCATCTGAGACGATTGCGATGGGTTCGGATGGGAAGAGTGGAAGTGGTGTGTACAGCCTCGACTGGGATGGCGAGAGTGCACCCGAAACTGTTGTGAAGTTCCTCGACAGGTATCGGGCTGAAGGAATGGGAGACAGGGTCTGGGATCACCTGGAAGGCGAGTTTAAGAGAATTACGGGAACGACGTCCATTTAAGGCAGCTTTGGAGATATTGGGGGATAAACTACTATACAACACTAATTGACCAATGACTTTCGGCCTCTGTCAGCATCCTCTTGGTACTTTATTGAATGCTTGTGTCGTGGCGGGGTGAGATGAGTAATGCGCCGCAGTCGGCCCCTCTTCAATAATGAGGCTAAATATGAGTCAATGCCCAAGCAGAATGGCGATATCCAACAACTATAAATTCAACGCATAAACCATTGTTATTGAGGCCAGCTAAAGCCTCGTTTCTGATAACTATGTCTGAACAGAAATCCCGCACTGCCCTGCCTCAGGGCGTCCTCGACCTCATCCCCCAGACTGATGTCTGCACGAAGGCGTTGGCTATAGCCCAGGATGTGCTCCCCGAACCTATCTTCAACCACAGCCTGCGCGTCTTTCTCCTTTCCAAGTACGTAGCCGAGAAGGAGAACAGCGAGTGGCTAAAGGAATATCGACTGCCCTTGCTCTTCGTCGCTGCTGTGTGCCATGACCTAGGCACCAGCGACCTCTACAACGGCAAACATCGATTTGAGGTTGAGGGAGCCGACGCTGCCAAGGCGCATCTCCTTGCGCATGGATCGACAGAATGCGATAGCCACGATGTCTGGATCGCCATCGCAGTCCACACAAGCCCCGGAATTGCCGAACGCGTTAGCTCGCTCTCTCGCCTGGTCAGGTACGGCGTCAAGAGCGACTTCTCGCCGGCATACCGTGACGGACTTGGATTGGGTCTGGGAGAGTATGCCGCCCAAATCGAGGAGCTCCTTCCGCGATTGGACATCGAGAAGGCTCTGGGAGATGCTGTGGTGAAGCAGGCGGTCAAAATTGCCGGGCCTATCGATAGCATGACATACCCGGATTCGCAGAAGTTCCCTCGTGGAAGTTGGCCTGGTATCCTGCTTCGGGCGCACCTTGAGAATCCCGAATGGGATGGCGTAAGCCCGGCATTTTAATTATGATTACGATTTCATCTTTCTGCCTGTTGACGTCGGAGAAGGATTTGAAGTGAGCCACAAACGGTGTTGTAGGGAAGTGGGGAGGCTGGCGTGAGAGGGTTCTGTCGAGACAACCTCGCAGAAAGAATGGGCGCAGAATGGACCAACGGCTTCCCTCCTGTGTTCGCAACCTTAGATAAGTGCGAACCAGTTCTAACGCTCCGATAACTACCTAAGTAAGCGATAGGCATCCATCATTGTTTAGGCTAATATGAGAAGGGAACCATCACGTTGGTACCGTTACTATGACTAGTCACGGCATTCACATGCAGCTTGAGGCAAATTGAAACATGGGTTACCATCCTTGTTCTTATGAGCAAGTGATTATAGAATCTGCATTCATCAATAATGTGGGGAAATATATGTGCTGCGACTCTGCATCCATCTGGTAAGTATCGCGGGATGTGGGCGGGCAACCAAGCTCATTTGGGACGGCTGAACCACCTAGCAGCCTAGTGAGCGCCACATAATGCTGTGCTTTTAGCCTTGCCGGAAGATTCATTAGTTGCATTGCTTGGCGCTACGGGATCCAAGATCTGATCGATTTTACACCTGATGCGAGGCGCCATTTTTGCAAGTATGTATGCGAACCATTATGCAGGTACTGTGTGAGTTGTGTGGCTATGTTCACAACACACCACAACCTTCATGAAGGATCATGCCAGTGAGAGAATGCAGCCATCTTTTGTAACCATAGAACTTGCGTTGGTGAATTTCCTGAACATTTTTAAGGTACCAACCCGTATTTTAGACGATGGACCGACTCCGGCTGCGCGGTGCCGGGGATAAGGCTGATGGAAAACAACAAGATCCTATTTGCATATCCTAAGCAATGTAACAAATTGTATCCAAGATCGAAGTTCACCTTCAATAGCCTGCAAAGGTAGCTAGCAACAGTGGATAGGAAGTACCGTTACATAGTGAGAACAATAGCCTATTAAATTATCGTAGCTTCAATTAAGCATGCAAGGGTGTGCCACTGGCGCTACTGCATTCGTACTGAACCAAGCCATTTTACAAGAATGAAGGATGCGAATCCCAAATCATCTCAGCTTTGGCGATGTTGTAGTAATGAAGGATTCGGATCCTAGACGTAGTTGGATTTGGCGAGATTAGAGTACACTCGAACCTGGTTTCGCAACAACGAAGGATTCGAATTACGAATGTGGTTAGCTCTGGCGAGAGCAGAGTACCAATTGAACGGGTAGAAACGTGTCCGCGGGCTCGCTACGGATATATCATGTCCGAGTGTATCCTCTCTTTTTTACTTGGTCGTTGACTTGTATCCATTGCTGTTCCAAACACATCGTTACGACATGGACTCCACCATGGCTTCGAGCCAAGACACCAACGCCAACCAGCTAGTTTTGGCTGATGGTCGTACCCTCTCATACGCAATCTACGGTGCTTCCTCGCCATCTCATCATGCCTTTTACTTCCACAGCTACCCCGCATCGCGACTGGAGGGAGCAATGCTGCACGATGCGGCGGCCTCCCACAACATCCAGCTGATCGCCGTGGACCGACCTGGCATGGGCTCAAGCACCTTTCAACCACAGCGCCGCATCCTCGACTGGCCACTCGATATCACTGCACTCGCGGATCACTTGCAAATCCCCCAGTTCGCATGCATCGGCATCTCGGGCGGCGGCCCATACGTGCTCGCGTGCTACCACAAGATCCCGCGCACAAGGCTAAAGGCTGCCATGATAGTGGCAGGTCTCTGGCCCAAGGTTCTGGGGACACAAGGGATGCTACTGGAGTTGCGCGTGATGCTGGCCCTCGGTCCGTGGGTGCCCGGCCTAGTGGCAGCAGGGATAGATTACAGTCTGGGGAAGGCGGCTAGAGACACCGAACACCCGGAGGTATTTGCGGCGACGGTGGGCAAAATGATGGAATCTCGCACCGGCGTGGACGCAGACGTGTGGAGGGAGGATGTGGGCGGCTTCAGGGAGATTGTCCTTTCCAACTTGCGCGAAGCGTTGAAAAACGGGGCGACGGGTTCAGCGCACGAAGCCAAGCTGTTTGGCAGCGACTGGGGCTTTTCCCTTGATGAGGTCAAGGTCCAAGAGAACACACTTGTCATCTGGCACGGAGGGCTGGACAAGAACGTGCCTCCTGCGATGGCTGAAAAAGCAAGCGCATTGCTACAGGGATGTCAGTTCAAGCTGTTTCCGGAAGACGGACACGCCAGTTTGACTGCAAGGAAGACCACCGATGTTTTAGGCCAGGTAAAGGCGATGATGGAGGCTTGAAGTTGTGGTAGGATCTGGCGGGGTCCTTGTGCTAAGATGGCTTGGTATTGCCACTGTCCGAAACACCATTTGGGCTTGCTGTCGCATTGTGAAGGAACTATGGCTTCACTGCTGTAGTAGAGTGAGCAATCTAGCACTGTTTCAGGGCTGTATTGGGATTATTGGGAGTCCTTTTCCCCTTCAAGTTACCCGAACACGGCATTTCCTCAGGTGTTGGGCCACCAGAACTTTCCAAGAGGACAACGCATTTGAGTCACCCTTGGCATGGAATTCTGACGCGGGTATATAGTATAGAATTAGAGGCCTTTCTTCCAACCAAAACCGGTTATTGCCCGGTTAGCTCAATCGGTAGAGCGTGAGACTCTTACGAGTACACAATCTCAAGGTTGCGGGTTCGACCCCCGCATCGGGCTATTCCTATACAAGCATTCGTACGATTGACACAATTCTTTTTTTGCATCTTTGTGCAATTTTCTAACTCCAGAATCACTGGAGAGGAGGCGAAACACAGGCATCCTTTTCTTTTTGGTAACCCAGATAGGTATCACTTATTTTCCGCGACCGTGGTCAGCGTAAATCTTCTGGTCCCGTGTGACTGGCACTCAACATGATAATGTAGCCCGGCGTTGCGTGTAAGTGTTTGCCAATAACATACCTCATAGGGGAATGTCTTGGATTCTTTCGAATCTTATGGAAGTAATTGAGCCGGCATAACGACCCAAAGAGAGCAAGTATACGGGGGAAGAACAGTCAATGCCGCAGACCTCACCTTGCGACGGTTGTCAGTATTCGGAGCGGAACCTTCCCAACATATACGCCAACCTTGACCCGCTTGTGGATTATTCAACCGTGTGTACTCAAAAAACTTATCGAAGGGCTTTTTTCGTAGTCGCCCTGGCCATTGAGGTCCTCACGGGTGTTGGTGGCACGAGACACCACAGACGAGCATCTGCAGATGGTGTCTTCTTCATACACTGTCTCGACTTCTGAATGCTTTCCGTCTCGTCTGCGGTAATTCTAAGCAATACCTAGGGTGGACTTCTTCGATATCAACACCATGGGTGGCCTTTTTCTTCAGTTTATCCTCGGTCAGATGGCTTTGGCCTTGGTAGTTACGGCCGCGGGCATCACCACACCGAAATTCCCAGATACACCTGACCCCTTCCTTGACTACCTCGAGAACACGAACGTCGATACGGTATCACTATTTCCGAATGTCAAGGACGCGTCTTTCGAGGACCAAAATTTCACCGTCCACGACTTCTTCGACCGGAAATGGAGACAAGAACAAGGGCTGCCAGATCCCAGGAATGAACTGCAACCTCGCGATGAATACATGGCGCCCCACGGAGGCAGATACGTTGGGGACGGTGGGAAGTTTCTGCCGCCAGCACACAGGTGCTTTGTGGAAGCAGAAGGTGCGCAGAGTGGCAATCTGGGAGGCGCTTACCTTTGCCGAGATTATCTCTGGCTGTTTAAGAAGAACCTCTATTGCAAAACGTTTAGGGACCGAGGGCCGAATGACCGCTATTGCGAGGCTATGTACGATGGGGTTCGCACGGTGATTCGAGGAGTACCAAACAGCGGGCGCTGGTATATTAATGCCGAGTGCAACCATGTTGCGACGGCGGTGACTTGGGTGTTGGACACTTGCGCCACTACATCAGAGTGCTATCACAGGAACTGCCCTGTTGGGGGCACGGCGACAGCAAAGGGTCGGGAGCTACTCACTATCTCTGTCACGAATCACTAAATGTGTGGTGGTGTTAGACGCTGTGGTGGACGCATGGAATTTGTACAAGGGGGAATTGAGCACCAACACCACCGGAGCAGGGACGCGAACCACCCAATAGCCCTTGCAGAAATAATCAAGAATGGTCAAGAAAAGAAATGGATGTCCAATACAATGTGCTGTGGAGCTGTCCTAGCGTAGGAACGTGGCGTTAACAACTGTTGGGGTTGCGCCTAGTAATCAGATTGAAGCCATGGCCAGTTTTCATCACCACAAAATTCCCTTTTAGAAGTGAAGTACATACCAAGGAGGAAAGATCCATACATTTCTAGCCTGGCTGAAAGTCGTGCGGCCATGGCCTGAAGGGAAGCGTTGTGGATGAGGACCAAGGCGGCGAAGTGGAATGGAGATCATGAAAGGGTAGGTGTCAGCTAATGTTGTCAGACGGAGGGATCTGGTCCGAAGGGTGATTAAGGAAGCGGGGTTCACTAATAAGACCGTAGCTAAAGGAAATCTCTCGCGGAGATCAGGATCATTACAATACGGTCAATTCATCAGCTAGATCATCGCCAACAAGGTCATATTTATCATCGATTCAATCAGGCTATTTTTGCCTCATCCGATCGTGCATTTCCCTGTGCAACAGGCTCCCTACTCGGACCGTCAGATCCCACCGACGGGATCACAATCATCCGACAAATGTAATGCGCACGTGTGCGTCCAGTGAACATCATTTCAGGTCATGGAAATGGGGTTACAGCTTGGGAAAAAGCGCACCACCTGTGTTTGGTTGAAGAACCCGGCAGCGCTTGTACGAATCTCTGTGAGCTGAGGCTTACATTCGCATGACATCCTCAGAGGGTGAGTAAAAGAAGGCAACATTATTGAAGAACTCGGCAGCGCTTGTAACGAATCTCTGTGAGCTGAGGCTCACATTCGCATGGCATCCTCAGAGGGTGAGCAAAAGAAGGCAACATGGTTAAAGAACTCGGCATACGAATCTCTTCAAGGCAACTTTTTTCTTCTTCATTAATTAAGCGCCTAGGCAGCAGCGCAGCCGCTAAACCGCCGCTGCCTAGGTAGTTGGGGGAGAGGCAAATGGTGCGCACACCAGGCGAACAGCTCAAATCAATGAAGCATGTACCTTTGTACTTTTTTGTTTTTGTAACCGGAAGGGCCTTCACTTGGGAGTTTACTTAAATACCTTATCGAGACGCAATTCCCTGAGGATCCTCTCATCAGTAACGCCAATTCACATAGCATTCTGTCTCCGTCCTAAACTATTGTCTAAGAGAAAATGTACGTGCTTTTTAATATTTATTCTACGCATCCCTACTACATATTCCCCTTAATTAGGTATCTGAACTGAGACTTCTCACTGATCAGGTCTGATCGAATCCCCCACGAATCAACGCCCAGGGACGCTGGCCCCACGTACGGCCTCAGCAGGTTTTTGGCGGAGGCGGATGAACCCTACCATCGCCCACCGCCGGGATTTCAACCAACCACATCGATTGCTGCTGCAGTGGGCGCTGCGGAAACGCGCATCCAGAGCATCATTGCGACGCTGGAACTGCCTTCACAGTTGCCTAAGGCTTAACAAGGGTGGCATCCATAAGAACCGTAACGTACGCAGTAGTTCGTGAACGCAGCATGTGTAATGTACACCGCAGCTAAGCCCAATAACTTGCAGGCCGCCGCTCTAATGCGTCAACCTCAAACACTCCAGCCACAGTTCAGCCACAGCCCACTCTCTCTAAGCACCAACTTCACGGCAATTGTCACTTCACGGCAGTAGCTTGCTCGCCTCGATTCTAAACCTCAGGCTATCGCTTCGAAGGTGTAATTTACGTTGTGAATCCGCCAGGGCGTGCATTATCCCGGCGGAGAGTGCTACATAGGAAGCGGTACCCAGGGGCGTTTTCTCAAGTACTATCTATGGCTGCTAGGACTTGAACGCATTGGTGAACGCATTGGGAGAGTGGCGATCTCTTCCGGATGAAGTTTAGCTCGGTGTGTATTTCAAAGCTACTGTGTACGTTACGGTGCTCGGCACCCATGGTGATCTGCACCGGAGAGTAGTGTAGATAGGTAGAGAAGCGAGTTCTGGATATTGTATTGAGTATTGTTATTGGGACAGTATGTATGCATTACGTGACCCCAATTTCCGGCAGCCACTCAGACCAGTCAGCTGCCCCGACGGCCGTCGACCGAGGCAGGGCAGCGTCGGCAGCCACAGAGGAAGTCATCGCGGCCACGCAACTGGGGGCCCTTACAACCGCAGCTACGCCGGGCCCAAAGTTACAACCTTTTCGGGAAACTGTAGAGATGCGTTTTTTTTTTAACGATTTGGCTGTGGCCGGGCCTACAGGTTGTTGAGTTATGTTGGCAACTGTTGAATTCACTTATTGTTCGTTCGTTCCCTGACTCATATGCAAATTTCGTGTGAACAGAGGGAAGATCTGGAATGCGGAGCGAAAAAGGCGGGGTTACGTGATGCAGACTGTCAATAGGAATACTCATGTATTTATTAACGTAAATCTGTTCCCCTACTCCACATCACCAGGGCTATTCTTATCTACCTACTTACATACCCCCAAAGTTGCTGTCACTCTGTCTTTGCAATAGTGCAAGCAAACTAAGTTACCCGTCCCACCTCTCAAGTGTTGACATTTTTAGTCTTTCACATCGTACCGCTTGTAGTTATATGCGTATAGCGTGATAAGTGTGCCAGCTTCTACTTAATACTCGCTTTATTAGGGCCACGTCTAATAAGACGAACGCCGAACTTGGACTGCTCGCGTCCCTTGTGGGCTTCCCTAGTCATGGCGCTTTCAATCACCCGTAGCACTAACTCTTGTTGGCACTAATAGGCGACGTGGTATGCAGGCTCACTTGAAGGGTCGGCTGAATGAGTTGCAGAGAGGGCCCTATTTTGCGACCGATGAGTTTGATCAAATCGCTGAGGTATGCGGGCTCGGGTTGGTCATCGCTTCGTTTCCAGCCATCTCCGTTAACTCCATCCGGGTCGGTCATGGATTGGAATATTTGGGAGACAATCTGTGCTCAGCTGCAGAGGCTTGGTCATGCAAGTCTATTAAAATCTCGGTGAATGACATGTCGTTGGCATTTAAGGGAGAATTATACCATGGGAACTGCGCCATGGTAGCGAATATGTAGTCTCGTGACTTTTCCACAGCCTTGATCGACGCTTGATTCACGAACCGGAACTGTTCACCTCCGATAGTGTGGGGAGTGTCCTCCACGGTGCGATCGAGCGACCTTACTCGTATAATAGTCCCGCAATTCAGGTATGCCTTTATAAACGTGTTTATGACTTTATTATCTTCCTATCCATAGGTACCGTTGAAGGGATAGGCTAGGACCCAGAGGCAATCTGGAAGCGTCTCCATGTCATTTTGATGTGCGAAGGCATCCCCAGTTCTGGGACCGGCGTCTTCTACGTTTGGAAGAGGCGCATCTGAGATTGGTATTATAATAAGCTTGCATCAACAGAGACGGTAAATGTTAAATTGTTCACTTACTTGTCGGGGCAACTGCAAACTGGATGATGTGGGACACTCGTGTAGCGTCCACAACCGACGCAGATACGACTCCTCCCGGAGATGATCGTGATGCTCTCCACTGTGGACCATAAGTCTGCCATTGAAGGCTGGCCAGCCTTCAAAATTACGCCTCGCCTCATCACAGCAGTGTTAGAAGCCATCGGGTTCTCAAATGGCAATGGTATGTACCACATCGCGAAAGATGTCTAGGATATCGCGAACTATTGCAACGGCGTCACCAGGGTTTCTCTGATTCACCGACAACGTATCCGTTCAGAACGGAGTGTCGCCGACAAGTACAGGCAAATTGTTCTTCACAAAATCGGTCTTTTCTTGTGAAATCCGTTGCTCTCCCTCAATACCGTCAATCGAGCGCCAGTTGTAATCCCGTCAGACGTGAGAGATGGCAAAGTACTCTATTTCCTTGGTGCTCGCCTGTAAGAACTGGAAATTTCCATCCTCGAACTTGACCAAATTAATTAGAGGCCCACTCTCAAAGAGATTGGCCGAGGATGCCATTATTGCAGGCTTGCGACGCTTGTTAGAGCAGTAAGTTTGCTCCCGTCAGTTGGCGATCGCGGGTTCTCGTTCAGTTGGCACGCGGCCACACACGGGACGGGCGGTGCTAGATCGAGACTCTTATAGCCTCAGCCGATTCCTGAGTCGACCTCGTCTCCATTTCCGATTGGCTACTAGTGTGCACATGGTTTGCTTTATTGATGCCTGGGCGCATAGGACGGCTGCAAAGCGCTTCTGCCTCTACTCGTTTACGGGCCAAGCTGAGCTGGATGTGAGGCAGTGTTCAAAAACCAATGATCCTTGTCAGATATGAGAAACAAGACTTCATGTAATATCCACTGGGCATTTTGGCAGATCACATAAGCCAGGCACAGCCCAATACACTGTGAAGGATCAATACACGAACACCCAATCATCTGGATCGATTCTTGGCTGTTCGACCAGGCCCCGCCAACTATGGGCGTTGAGCCTCGTAGGCCAACGCCACGCGGACCAACAAGGCGAGGATTAATGTGGTCAGTCAAGTGTATTTCGAAAGAGTCGGAACTTTAGTCTCCCGGTATCCTCTGGGGCCTCCCATCCATCAAAGTGTATTTTTGCTGCATCAACACAAGGACAAGCGAGGTCGGATAATTGGCCACCACTCGGTTTTAAAACACGGTGCGGTTACTCTACTTAGGGAGGCCGTTTTTGAGGCCCCCAGCCTGATTCAGCTCGTCCCGATTACCAACAATAGGTAAATAAGGCTTAGCATATTGGCGCCTCGTTTGAATGAGAACGTGTCCAGGTTCAGGCTACCGCATCTCCGGCCAATAAAAGCGCAACCAGCCACACCTGTGCCAGCAGTTGATTGGAATCTGTACCGGCATGCCTGACTATAGGCCCCCGCACTCGCGGGTTCGTTGTGTTGACCTGTTGGTGATAACAACGGCGTCATGCAGGAGGCCCGCTAGTGTTAACAATTGAAAATATTGTGTCGTTTTGAACAGGCGAACTAGAATGGTTACCTTAGAATTAAAAATGTAGCTACTTAAGCAAGGAGCTCTGCCCGTAGTGTCTGCTCTATTAACCTTCAAGAACAGACCTGTCTTGACACGCTACTCGACCCTTCGATATCTGCCAACCAAGAGTCTTTTTCTTTCAAAGTTCGATATAGCCTCGCCTATCCTTATCACAATGTCTTCCAACGTCAGCCCATCCTCCGCTGGCTCTCCGCTCAGCTTCAACATCAACTCGACCGAAGAGACAGGACAACAGCAGGGAGATGACAGACAGGATGCAGGGACAGATTCCTACAGGGAAATCGGTGCCAACAATACCATCAAACACTATGTGGCTGAAAGGTCAGAGGAGTTTCGTCGCCTTCAAGAACTTCAGAAGAAGGTCAGTTGCGTCACACCTGGATGTCACTCGAGCTTTTTGTACTAATAGTGCTACGATGTTCTAGGGATGGGAAAGCGAGAAAGGAGATGAACATTTCCGGAAGCAACGACGGTCGGCAGATACGGCTTCAAGCAAGAATGCTGAGTATTTCTACAACATGATGCAAGGCATTGGAAAAGAGCTACACCGTGCTACCAAAGCCTTCAACCTCTCCCACACCACAAATCAACGAGCCATCCTGGACATGTGCATGGCCCCGGGTGGATTCACGGCATCCGTGTTGAAGAAATACCCCGATGCCCATGTTAGGGCAATGAGTTTGCCAGTGGAGAAAGGTGGCCACGAAGTCTTGCTGAAGCGAGACAACCTTGCCGTTGAATTTCTTGATGTTACGATGCTTGCGGGAGACATGGGTCTTACCAAAGACGATATACCAATCTCTCATCCGGATAGAGAGGCGTTTATTCTGGAGAAGAAATTCTCGCTAGAGGAGAAGTTTGATCTCGCATTCTGCGATGGTCAAGTCCTCCGAACCCACCAACGCTCTGAGTGGAGAGAGTTCCACGAAGCTCGTCGCCTGGCAACTTCTCAACTCGCGCTGAGTCTTGAGCATCTGAACCCTGGCGGTGCCATGGTCATTCTCCTACACAAGTTAGAGGCATGGGGCAGTGTAAAGCTACTCCACACCCTCAGCAAGTTCTCCACGGTGAAGCTCTTTAAGCATCCCAAGTGTCACGCGATGAGATCGTCATTCTACGTTGTGGCTAGGAACATTCAGTCTGATGGGGAGTTAGCCTTGGGGGCCATTGCCGAGTGGAAAGAAGGTTGGAAGATTGCCACTCTAGGCACAGACGAAGAGCGCAACAGGGCGTTCCAGGCCGGCAGCGAAGAGGCCCAACAGGTTCTGGACGAATTTGGAGGGAGATTGGTAGCCCTGGGTAGAACAATTTGGAGTCGGCAAGCGGTAGGTCTAGAGAACGCCAAGTTCATGAAGGCCTAAGCAGGAGTGCCAGGGATTGATCTAGAGACCGAGGCTCAGTGAGGTGTTTCTTTTTATAACTGATAGTTTGTTCATTTCTCCTTCAATTCAATCGACGCCTGTCATAGATATACTCCTCGTTTCAACCTACATGTATGTGAGGGTACCTTGTTCATGAGACATAGGTCATGCTAGGGTTCAGAACGCCGCATAGTGATGACGCCCATCTATCAATAGCAATTTCTGGAGAGTATTACTGTCGCACACATACATATGGATCTTTTGCAAAGACAAGTGCATCCCACACTTCCCAGCATAATTAACAACAACAACAACTACCCTAATAGAGGATTTTAGAAACGGACATTTTAATGAGACTAATTGTTTTGTCTCAATAATAATAATGTGTACCTGTGAACGAATGGCAACGCATATGTGCGCGAATAGAAATACCCAGCCTGCAGATGCCAGGATGAAAAGCGCTTTCGTTGAATTTTAACGTCATGAGGGTTATACGCATCTGTCGTATAGCCTCGTGTAGCTGCAGGGGAAGGATCACAGACCACTGCCAAATACCGCATCTATTCCGTTGTTGGACGAACCTCCACACCAGCTACCTGGAAGATCCATCTGATAAGATCATCTATTGATGACGCTAATCCCAGAATAGATCGTCAGGGCGTGCTGTGCGATAGATCACCCGCTAATGAACCAGGTTGGGAAGTCGGAAATGAGCGGTTTTCTCCATTTCAAGGTGTCGTATTTGTCACGGCGTTTCTTGGCAGTCAGCATTAGACAGACGAGTTGGTGGGGTTCCAACCTCTGATCCACTGCCGATTGAATCTCCAAACGACAATATATGGCCATGATTGTCGCCGTCAACTTTCCTACATCCATCATTGCTTCAATCAAACATCATGGCGGAATATCGGCACTACGCAGTTCCGGACCCCCAGTGGGTGGATGTAAGTCCGCAGAAGCCTCTTCTAGATCGAGCTGAAGTTGTTGACAGTGAAACCTTAGTTTCCAAACAATTTGCCACCGGGAACTAGTAGACATGGAATGACGAGAGCTCACGATCCCATTGTGCCCCAAGCCGGACTGGACATTGAAGAATTCGACGTGCCTGTACGGGACAACGCGTCCATCACTCTCCGAAGCTACCGTCGGACCTCGAGCGGTGATGAGGCCCTGCCGCTCTTCGTGTACATGCATGGAGGCGGCTTTGTGACTGGCGGCTTAGAGACAGATGATTCAACATGTCGAGCTATTGCTCTTGAGACTGGAGTTGCTGTCGTCAGTGTGGAATACCGGCTGGCACCAGAGAACAAGTTTCCTGTTGGCTTTGAAGACTGCTTTGACATTCTCCGATGGGTTCGTATACCTCAGTCAATTTGCACATCTCCATCAATTGCCTAACTCTAAGTCTCTAGACTGCATCATCGGAAGGCCAGAAAAATTTAAAGACAAATCTCTCCAAGGGTTTCATTCTCGGAGGTACTTCAGCCGGCGCAAACTTCACTGCTGGGCTTAGCCATCTTGCTCGAGACGAAGGCCTTTCCCCCAAAATCACCGGCATCGTCTTCTTGGCTGGAAGCTTTTGTCATCCTGACGCAAGACCAGAGAAATACCTGGATCGAATCCTGAGCGTGGATGAAATCAATGACGCACCGGGCCTCACTAGAAAGTCCATCGACTACTTCGCAGGTGCGACAATTCGCTTGGTTAAGATCTACAAACACTGATATCTACTCATAGGGAAATATGGCGCGCCTCCCACTGACAAACGCCTTTCTCCCCTTCTCTTCGACTCACACGCAAATATCGCCCAGAAGGCATATTTTGCAATCTGCGGCTGGGATCCTCGACGCGACGAGGCCATACTGCTAGACCAACTCCTTCAGGAAGTTGGACTATCAACAAAGGTCCAGATTTATCAAGGCCTTCCACATGGCTTCTGGACAACTTGTCCTGACCTGCCTGCATCTAAGCAGTGGCTGGAACATCTCATCGAAGGCATGCGTTGGATGATAGAGTAGTGTCGCAATCCCGCTACGGCAAAAGGGAATGATCACTCCTCTTGCCGGTAGCGTTATTGTAGTCCATATCTCCGTCTGACATACCCCCCCAGATTGGCGATTTTATAGAGACTATCTGATAGTGACGGTGCTCTATATCGTGTGGCGAGGTCCGATTTTTAGCTGCTGTGACGAGCCTGATTCTGCGGTGTGTGCCGGTGTGCTGATGTGGGTTCGAACTGGTAGTCTTGGTTGAATAGGGTTTGCTGAATATGGATGCGACAGCAATTTCAGTGGAAGTTACAGGCGATTAAGCCTCCCGGGCTCATAACTGTCGCAATCCCGCTACGGCAAAAGGGAATGATCACTCCTACGAATAGGGAGCTAGAGATAGCAACAGACGCTGCCTTCGCGGACGATCCGTTGACTAGGAAGTCATCCCAGGGATCCCTGATATCCCTATTTGGAGGGGTCATCAGCTGGAAAGCCGGGAAGCAAGATACAGTCACAACATCGTCTACAGAGGCCGAATTGCTAGCTTTTACCTACACAGCTAAAGAGGTCATAGCAACCCTCCGGCTATTCGATCAGCTGTCCCTTCAGCTAGACCACAATCCCGTCATCGAATGCGATAACCAGCAGACGATACGGCTCGTGACCCTAAAGGTCCCTAGGATCAAGACCGCCCTCAAGCACGTTGATGTTCATAACTGCTGGGCTAGACAGATCTATCTAACAGGGACCTTCGAGGTCGAATACACACCAACAGCCCAGATGAAGGCCGACGGTCTGACCAAGCCGTTGCCTAGGCAGAAATTCGAGACCTTCATCCAACAGCTAGGTCTGATAGATATCAGGGCCCTGATCGAGTCAGCCGAAGGGTCCGATGCCGAAGACTAAGACCTAGGACCGAAAAACACCTCCTCTCAAGCTTCCCTGCGCTATCAGTTCGTTCAAAATAGGGTCATTTTCATCGCACCGTTGAAAATGGGGGGGTATGTCAGACGACCTGATAAGGAAAAAGTCAGCTTTGCATAGGGCCGGACCCGTACCGTGGTTTCCTTCGAACCTAGATAGAGACTCTGATCCGTACCGTCATAGTCCTCTGAATCGCTGGTCTCAATAGGATCGGGAAATTGAAGCTGTTGCGGAATCGGAGCCTGTATCGGATCGGGATGATCCAGAGGGCTAAAAAAAAGCTGCTCGTTGAATGTGACGTCTCTGACTCTCCGGACCTCTGACCTTTCCGGGATCCAGATCCTGAATACGTTGCTAGAGTCATATCCGACTAGGTAGCCGATTTCCGCATGGGCAGATGTCTTCAGAGACCGTTTTTGGGTACCCTGTAGAGCTTCCTTAGTCAGAGGATAAGATCTGCAGCCATAGGCTTTGAGATGCGTCAGGTCCGGCTGCTGAGAGTCATAGCCGGTGTCTCGGCCGTTATCCTTGAGCCAGTCAAGTAGCCGTTGGAACGGCGTCTTCCAGCTTGTCCGTTGATCCGGCTGATCCAGCTGATCCGGCTGATCCAGATGATCCGGCTGATCC
This sequence comes from Ilyonectria sp. MPI-CAGE-AT-0026, assembly GCA_020744155.1. NCBI lineage: Eukaryota > Fungi > Ascomycota > Sordariomycetes > Hypocreales > Nectriaceae > Ilyonectria > Ilyonectria sp. MPI-CAGE-AT-0026. The sequence goes on along the minus strand of JAGPNQ010000010.1, from coordinate 1,076,938 downwards.
GCCGGCTGATCCGGCTGATCTAGCTTATCTAGCTGTAGCCGTTGCGGTGACCTATTGTGTAGGTAGACCGCAGTCTTCCAAGCTTCGGACCAGAGGTTGTCAGGAAGATTAGCTCCTATGATCATAGTGCGAGCCTTCCTTCCTATTACCCCCCCAGATCGCTCGGCAGGGCCATTTTGAGCTGATGTGTACGGTGCGGAGGGCTCGTCATCTATCCCTCTAGCTAGGACCCAGCTATCATAAGCGGTCTGAAGGGCCGGATCGTTGTCCCTGTGGATCTTGCAGATCTGCAGGTCGTATTGGCGGTCGATCCGGGTCTCGAAGGAATCTAGGGCTTCCAGAATAGCTTCCTGCGTAGCCGATCGAAGCAGAAATAGCGTAGTAAAGCCGGTAAATTGGTCTTTGATCAACAGGGCTGTTGTGTGACCCTCGAAGCTAGGACCTAGGGCGAAGAGATCGATGAAGACTCGATAAAACGGTCTCTTGGCTGCCGTCTTAGGGCTCCGTCTGGAGACCTGTCTCTGTGCCTTCCCTAGGGAACAGGCTTCGCAGTCAATGGTAGTAGGTCCCTTGATCCGGGTCCCTAGTGTTGTCTTCAGTAGCTGATCCAGGGCATCAGGATTCAAATGACCTAGCCTACGATGCCAAAGGTCGGCTTCTGCGGCTTGGATAGGTCTCGGGGCTCGGGAAGATAGAAATCCCGGTGCCGTAGGCTCCGGGGTCTTCTGGACCGTCTCGTCTGTTGGGGCTGTCTCGGCCGGGTCGGCCGGGGCTAGGGATGACGAAGCTGCTGACCGGGCTAGGACCTCGTTGAATTCGATGACCTGTTGACGATGAATTCGTCGGGTCCGGAAGATCGTCTCAACGCCTTGAAAGACGGCTCCGGTCGTCGGGTTCCAATTGTATCCCTTGTTGATAAGACAGTCTAGTGAGACGATGTTCGTATGGAACGTTGGTATGTAGGCCACGTTGATCAGCTTAAAGAGACCGTCTTCCAGGCGTACAAAGACGTCTCCAAAGCCTAGTATTTCTAGCTGACCGTTGCCCGTGTAGATGACCTCCTTTTGATCAGACGGTCTGTAGTTGACTAGCCTAGTCAGGCTATTACAGATGTGTGTGTCTGACCCGGAATCAAGGATAAAGGAGTCCTTCAGTGGGTAGGTTTGAACATAGGCTTGAAAGTTGGCCCGTTGGGTCAGGCTGTCAGGGCTGTCAGGGACAACAGGGCTAGGATCAGGGCTGCCGAGGGTAACAAGGCTAGGATCCGGGCTGCCGAAGGTAACAGGGCTAGGATCCGGGCTGCCGTTGTCAATAGGGCTGAGGGCTCCGGCAAAGGCTGTGCCTCTGACCTCGGGGCTTGATGTAGCTGGAGTCTGGTTTCTTTTCCGGATCATAGCCTCGACCTTCCTACGGATAAGAGGGTCTTCAAGACGCTGATTGACCTTGAATTCGATGTCTTTATCTGCCTTCCAGCCTGTTGGTCTGACAGCCGGGACGAGATAAGGGCAGTCAGCGTAGAATTGGCGTTGACCACAGAGGCATTTTGGTGTTTTCCGTGTCTTCGTCTTAGGATCGTCAGAGCCTCCTTGGAAGCTAGAGAAATTGGCCTTCGGCGGCGGCAGAGGGGGCCTTTCCTGCTCGAACAGTTCACTGATAGCAAAGCCGTCTGGGACTTCGTCTTTCCAGTCCTTGTTATTAGACCTCGATAGGCTGCGGATCTGTCTTTCCCAGTGGTCTGAAAAGGAAGGGTTGGTCTGTCTGACGGCGTCAAGGAAATCGAGGGTTGGCCTGATATCCTGTGCATCCGGAAGCTTGATACTGATAGCGTCCGTAAGGACCTTCCGCCAGCTTGTGACCCAAGTCTCAAGCTTCGTCCCGTCAGGGCCCTTGAGGACGGATTTCATCTGGGCTAGGACCTTCCTTTCCCTGTCGTAGCTAGTAGGTTGGACCCGACCTTGTAGGAGGGACAGCTGCGTAGCTACATCTCGGGTCTTTTGAATTGTCCCTATGAAGCTTCCCGAAGTGTCACAGATATAGTCCCCTACAGCTGCTAGGGCTTTGACTCGACGTTCCCAGCTCTGGAGACGGGTCTTGTACCTGTCCACAAGGGTGTTATAGACCCTGATTTCTTCGGCCTTAAGAGACAAGAGGTCCCTAGCTTCCGGGTTGACTTCATCAACTGTTGGTTCCGTTGGCTTGGTCAGGACCGTCTTATCGGCCTTAGAGGGATCGATTAGATCCCAGACGTCTCGTTGGGCTGCGTAGATCTCGATGATGTTGATCCATAGCGGCCAATTGCCGGTCCCTTGGAGGATGACCCGGGAAGATCCCGATCTGGCTGTGTTGTCCATCGTGATAGCAGTGGAAGGATACCTAGCTAGTCGATTTGACGGTCCCGAGGGCTAGATTTTGGTGGTCTAGAAAGAAGACTAGAAGAAGGTCTAGTTGGGGGTCTAGAAAAGAGGTCTAGAAGAGGGATCCTTGTGAGACTAGTTAGAGCTGGCAAGCCGGGCTCATAACTATCAGACGAAGGATGGATTGGGTGAGACAGCTTGAGGGACGATGGATGATCTTGTCTTTTGGTCTAGGAGGGAAGAAAGCTAGCTATTTATGCCTAGGGATCTGACTGATCCGGATGCCCTTGATCAGATGATGCCGATGATATCCGTAGATCTAGGTTGTTGAGGTTAAACTAGGTTGTTGAGGGCATCTAGATTGAAGGGATCCACGGTACGGATCAGAGTCTCTATCTAGGTTCGAAGGAAACCACGGTACGGATCAGAGTCTCTATCTAGGTTCGAAGGAAACCACGGTACGGGTCCGGCCCTATGCAAAGCTGACTTTTTCCTTATCAGGTCGTCTGACAAGTAGGATGGAGTCGACAAGGGTGTTGAGGCTTCCGTCTATTGGCAATATTCAATGGGACAACTGTCTTGGAATATGATAACGAGCATTTGAATACTTTAGTTTAGGGTTCTTTGATGGCGGTCAGCAACCTGATTATGAATATCAGAAACATAGTCAATGAATCGATACAGAACTTGTCAAATTTCACGTCCACTGATTATTGTGCATCAAGGTGAAAGGCAAGAAAACTGGGAGGATTGGCAATTTGACATTGCTGCTTATTCCATCTTGAAATATCAATTCGCATCCTACGGTTCATCTGGCCCACTCAAGATTCCTTCCTCAACAATTCTGACCTTGACCTTCATTCCCCATGGATCAACATCTCCAACCCAAGCCTTCTTCTTCCCAACCTTTTCCACCGCCTTGCCAAATTCTTCTAGAGTCTCTTTGGTCCTCGCGGGGTCATTCTTGACCTTCTGCACCGAAAGAGTAAGGATCAAGCCTTCCTTGTCCTTGTTCTTCCCCAATGTCCATGACCATTGGGCTGAGAACACCACGCGGGGCTTGGATCTGTCAATCTTTCCAGCTGGGTACAGTGTAGTGATCAGAGATCCGACCCTGCCAAGATACGATGCCCACCAAACCTCCTCAGGGCTGATGAGGTCCCGCAGTGAATCTCGGAACTCGACTTCTCGAGGCGGCAACTCGCCGCCGTATCTTGACTCAAGCATCAACGCGAGCCTGGCTCGGTCTTGATGAGAGACTCCGTGGACGGTGGACATGATTCCCACACTGGTTGAGTAGAGCGCCGTCGCGGAAGCGGTTTCCTTGGACATGAACATGTGTGAGTACATGGAATTCGAAAAACTATCGACGACGTGTTCTCCAAATTCCTCCGGGAACTTCTTTGTTTCGTTCTTTGCCGGTTTCGGGATCGCATGCTTGAGCAACGTCTGGATCGCATGGCGCGAGCCTGGTGCAAAGTAGCTCGTGGCCACCTCCAACGGAGCCTGCATTCGAACCGATGGCGAGAGTTGTCTGAAGAGAAATCCCTCGCGCACACCACCCTGACAGAAGTGCGCCTCCTTAATTCCGTGAGGAATGGCTTCTGCAAGAACGTTGACAAGGAATGCCACGGCGGGAACCTGAGCGCGTCGACGGTCGGAGACTCGGAAGACGTTTTTGGCGGCGCGGGCGACAGCCTTGAGCGCTTCAGTGTCTTGAAACTGCTCCCTTCCAGCCGTGTACCCATTGATGACGGAGATGGGATAATGTTTCCCTCGCGACTGGTTCAGATACAGCAGCAAGTAACCCCAGCCTCGAAATCCACCTCCAGAGAGGTAGATGCGGAACCCGCCTTCTCTTTCGGCGACCTCGATTAATTCTTCGGGAACTTGTAGGCCATGGTACGCATCCCTGAAGTTCTGAATCATTTCGAGACGGAAAGCGCTCACTGCAGCTTCTCCCTCATGCTTGCTTTTGCCTTGACGCAGATCGGCTAGCTTCTTGGTCAAAGCTGCAGCACCATACGGGAAGCTGAAGCTGCCCTTTGGACTGATCCTGATATCGGCGCCCTGACTGAGCATCCAGGTAATTTGGGTGCTGCCTCCACCCAGGTCCATAACGAGACCCTCCATACTAGAGAAGCCGCTGGCGATACCCAGTGCACCAACCTGGCCTTCCTCCTCTTTTGGCAACAGCTCGACAGTGAGGCCGGTTTTGTCCTTGACCGTCTTCAGAAACTGTGCCGAGTTGAGAGCAGCGCGAGTGGCTTCAGTGGCAATGACATGGATATGTTCTCTGGTAGCGCCGAAGTCGGCACATACGACGACAAAGCGGCTGAGCACAGAACAGACTGACTCGATGACATCATCTGGAATTGGAATCTGCTCTCCCGTGTCGGGATCGAATTGGGAGTCGTACAGCGAAATACCAGACCGGTACACCAGGACAGTTGGCAGAATCCGGGCCATCGGAGCAGACAAATCGGATATGGAGAGGCGAATGCCATTGCTGGGAATGATGGTCAGCTGCTTGCGCAAGTCTATCGCGATGACGCCTGTCGCGATCATGTCTGTCGCGATCATGTCTGTCGCGATCATGTCTGTCGCGATCATGTCCTTACCTTCCCATGTCGACTACTCCAATGAGCTTACCACCATGGCCCTGCCACGGCGGGTGGCCACCCCGGAGATGAGCCTGGAGCGGCAGCTGGATTGACTGCGGAAATGAGAAGTTTTCCCTCATCGTCTCAGACAGGTCCTCGTTAGGGGCCTGGTCGCGTGAGTCGCGTCCATCATCGGAGTCAGAGGAGCTGCCATCTACCTCCTCGTAGTCGGAAAAGTCCATGCTGCTCATTTAGATCAAGATAGGGCAGCCTCCAAATGGCTCTGCAGATCAATGTGTGAGATGGGTGAGTTTTGGCGGATGATGACGAGCGGTTGGGCGTTATATGTACAAAGACAAGGTGCAAATACGCGCCCCAGGGCATAAATCGCTTTATCCCAGCTCGACTAGCCCCGGCCTCAGCTAGACTAGGTACCCCTCTTCGCTTGGGAACCCACTGACGCCCACTGACAACCACTGACAACCACTGGCAACCCACTAGCAATCCAGCCATCGCGTCGCACTAGATGCACTTGGTATAGCACTCGTAGCACCCTGGAGCAGCTGCAATTCTAATCGCAACCTTAAGTCGCCAAGGAATGGTCGTTGCTCTGCCATTCGCCGTGATAAGATCTGACCCATGGACGTCTGGGTTGGCGCTGAGATCAATCAGCAAGCCTCCCCTTTGCGAATGCTTGGCGAGGCTATTTACTACAATTTACTCATCATTATTCAGCGTGTTCAGACATGTCCCAGCATGTGCGGTACCTCCCTTTTCCCCTTCTCGATGATGACATTCCCGACGCCCGAATGCAATGTGACAGACGAATGTGATACAACTCGGTGGTCTCGGCGACTGTGTTTTGTTTAGCGAGAAGCTCAGGACCCACTAAATAGTAACAAAATACCAGTATGTGCCTTCCAGACAGTGTTCTTTGCCACCAGCTTCCCTCTTCGTCATCATGACCCACCAGTCTTCGACAGAACGATACTTGGGCATATCCCTTAAATACTTCGAGAGGATTTCGCATTGGTTCTCTATTTGCATAGGTAGGTATATTTTCCCAAGCATGTAAAGTACCTCGGCTGTAGTCCAAGTTTACACACTGGCAGCTGTCGCTGTGCGATAGTGTCACATGTTCGGTTACATATGACCTCATCATACGGACGTCAGAGGCGCAATGAGCCTCGAGCCTACACAGAGGACTAACTTTCCCACTCTTCCAGTTCAGTCAGCGCCGTATACTCACTGATCTATCTGGAGGTTGTCGGTCAAGAGTTTCGTAGGCCATGGAGCCTGCCTTCATTACCGTCAAAGTTCACATGAGACCAATACAAATCATCAGATAGGAAGAAACCACGATATTTCTCACGGCTCAGATCATTACCACCATCGCCGAATCCAATATACAGTAGTGCACAATCTCGGTCTCCAAACTCTCAGGTGAAGAAAGCTTGCATATTTCTCATCCAGTCACTCATTGATACCCGACACTGACGAGTGTTACAAAACATATACCTCCTCAGATGTACTCGATCCACTCCCGGATCTTCTCGCTCTACTTCTTGATCTCCCTGATGTCCTTGATCTACTCCTCACTATCCTTGGTCCACTCCTTGATCTCCTTGAGTTGCTTACCTCCTCGTCTCTGTCTTCTGACACACCTGGTTGGTGGTAAGAGCTGCGACGCTCCTGGGGCCGAGGGCCCACGTACTCATAAGACGGACCCCCTGGCTCATCGTATGAATTGTGGTATCCGGCGGGGGAAGGCGGTCTATGAGGCGGGGGTGGTCGAAAGTCAGGCATCCTCAAGGCATTGTACGTAGTGCTGCTCTCGGTTCTTCTTCTTCTGCGCCTGGGTTCGAAGCTTGGCCTTTGTGCTCTCCAATGCCTCCCAGAAGCTGTTACTGAGGGCCGTGGACCTTGGTGCTCGCCTACTCCTAAGACGACCGGGGGCGGCGGTGGCACAGTCTCGTACATGGGTGGTGGCGAGCTCGAGTCATCAGAACTTCCTTCAGAACCCCCTGATATCCCGGATTCTGTTGTGGGGCGGTGACGACGAGTGCGGCGGCGAGCTTGTCGGCGGCTTGGTCTCCCATGGCCACTGTATTTCTTTGTTCGCTTGATCGTGTCAATCTGCGAGTACGGCATGGCATGCAGCAGGTTTTTTATTTCAGTTGGGAGAAGTTCATCATCGAGCCTTTGGCTCTTGTCGAAAATGTACCAGCAAAGCAAGCACGAAACCAGGAAGACCGGGATCACTGCGGCCGCAAACCACTTCGGGTCCGCTTCAAGGGAAGTCATACCAAAGATCGACTAGCAGAATTAGCAGAGGCAACCTTTGATTCGGTCAATCAAGGGGAATGAACATACAGCTACAAATGCCATCGGGGTGAATAGGATGGCAACAAAAGTAAACCACAACATGACCCAGCTCATCCTTTCGTTGGCCACACTGAATTCCTAAGACATGTTAAGTTCACAGCGGATTTTCAGATGTTGAAGTGCTTACTAAATCAAGCGAGGCCGTGAACCTTTCGAGGAACATGTCAACCTGTTTTTCGAAGTCTTCCACTTCATCTCTCATTGATAAGAGGGTATACGCAGCCTGCCTCTTAGCATCTACAAGACCAGTACCTGCGTTGAGACTCCGACTTCTTATCGGGCGTTGGTCGTTGTACTCAGAGAGCCTCTTCAGGACAGCTTTGTGCTGCAGGATATCGGGCAGACTGAAAGAAATCTGTATGAGGGCGTTATTCAAAAGAAATGATTTATCAGAGATCCCCCAAGTTGTCCGGCCATTTGTCGAAAGCTTTGAATGTCAATATGTCATCTTCAGCCCAGTTTCATAGGAGGAGTTACGTACAGCGACGTTGTATAAATGCTCGTAGAGCTTCAGGACACGATTGAAATCATTAAAGCAGAAATACAAGTATAGGTGTATGAGGAGCGGGTTGTTCTGGATAGCATCGGCGATACCATCAGGGCTGAGTATCTTTTGCAGAATGGACGCAAAAGCCTCCGAGTCCCCCCTTCTAGGGCCCTTTCCAAACATCAAAACTATGAGGCCACTCAGATTCACCCTCGGGTCAGGTCGAAGGATGGACGTATCGGCACAGATCCAGGTCGCAACCCTAGTGTTTGATTGAAAAAGGTGATCGTGTCCTTCGTACTCTGTCAGTTGAATCAAATCGAGGTTCGAGGCTGTCAAGTAATTTGAGCTTCTCTTACGCCTTCGAAGTTTACTGAAATTAGAAATCCGGTCCTGGCTGAGCAAATATTCGTTGTGATCGAGAGAGTCATGACGGCCACGATACTTGATGATGGACCACATATCTTCCGAATAATTCGTCGTGCGCTCTGGAATTTGACAATTATCCGTTGCAACAAGGAGATTGACCATGCGATCGAGGAAGACAGCCTCGTCACCACGATGGAGTAAGCTTTTGATGGAGCGGCTAATGCCATGAGATTCGTTGTGGCCCTCAATGATCCTAGTCAATGTCGATAAGCGTTAGCCTGCGTCAGCACGCACACGCACGTACAGGATGGCTGGCCCTTGATATCCCAGCTTCTCGAATCTCTTTTTATCGCCATCGTGCAAACGAGGACGATGCAGGAAGTCTCTGAGCTCCAGACGAAGACATTTACCCCTCTGGTCACGCTGCTTCAGGTAGAGGATGGAGATCTGCGTCATTCTCTCCAAAGGATCGAGCGAATGGACAAGGTAATGGAGGCGGGGTAGTGAGTGGTAAAGGTCCAGTGCAGCCTGGCTTTTCGGCGAGGTTCCCGGCTTATGGGGACTCAAACGGCCCTGGCTGCTGGAAGAACTGACCCACTTTTTCTCAGCCTTAACGGATATATAATATTCCAGTCAATTAATACTGAGACTTTTATGAGTATCTATGTGGTACCGTCTGAGTACGTCAGAGTATAGGAATATTCAGACGCCAGGAACCGAAAGCTGATTGTATTCCAAGATGGTCGAACCCTATGTTAAACTAAAGAAAGAGAATCTGATACAGTCAAGTAGGGGCGATTCGTTGTTGGCGAATACACCCTAGCAGCCCTTATCGAAGGCGCAGACAGAGTATGGGAGATAAAGGTGGAAGGGCGACTATTCCAGCAGTTTAAAAAACAAGCCCAGAACTGAAATGGCTATGAGAAAATTGGCCAGTGCATTCGTGTAAGCTAGAAAGGTCTCAAGTACGACCTGAACGACAGACGCCGCATTTGATGGACTTGGTAGATCATATGCAAAGATGACTGAGGAAATATCGTCCAAGTTGAGGGACCTTTCTCCCTATCCGTCTCTGAAAATACCCACATGGTTCTGATCACCGTTTCTGAGAGGCCCCCCACAATTAGCCACTTTTGCCTTGCCATGGAGACGATATCGTATCTCAAGTAAGGTAAGATCCATTGTCAAGCCGGGGTCGGCGATCTGTTTTTCCTTCCATCCATAGCTTCTAGATGAGCTCAAGAGCTGCCAGAGAGGTGGAAATCCGACCTTACGCACAAATCGATCAACCTCCTGGAATAACTTGAGAAGCTGCAGAAGCAGCTCTAGGGAAAACAGTGTCGACCTGGAGAGGCTGAAGAATGTGCGAGCGTATCACGGCTATCGAGACTCCGCAAATATCTTGAGATGTGCCATTCACTCGATCTTGCTGAACTTCTTACGATGTAGTGCTGAATGACTCGTTGTTTATTCAATCGCTGAGACGAATAGATTATCGTTTATCCATTGATGCCGTTGCTTGTTATAAATGTTGTTTCATTAACGGGGCTTCGAAACCCGCACCACCGTCTCATTCTTGACCATAATTCCACCAAAGGTTGAGCCAAACTCCGCGGCGCCAGCACCACGTGTTCCAGTAACAGTCGAGGTATTCCCGCGGTATCGATCGAGTGCATGGCTCTCAAAGTCGGATACCGAGCCACGGCCGCCGTCTTCGGAATCAGCGAGCTGGTGCGTTGAGCTGGATTCGTCGTTGGCGCCCGACTTGTTGACTGTTGAGAGGCGGATCGACTGCTTGGCCTGACTGCGACTGTAGTTTTGCCCGTAGTTGTTTGAGCTTGCGCTAGTCCTCGACGCCGGGTTGGCGCAAGTGAAGAGATAGATGCAGGCAGGTCGGACGGTAGGGAGGCAAGCTGCACAGCAATGGTGGTTAATAGCAATCACACGGATGTTTGAAGGTCAGACATACCTGACACGGTGACGAGGTTCACCTCCACTGTTGCCCAAACGACAATCGGGCATATGTTCCAGGTTAGATCTACCGATGTGGCGTCAAATTGCGTGGCGGCGACAATAACCACTATGGCGGCCGCACAAATACTTTGTTCCATCAGTAAATAAATCAACACATATCATCTGCTCCTCTTGGTGTCACTTACAAGAAACCAAACATAAACATGATCATGATGCCATACTTTTGCAGGGAAGGGAGCTGCAACTTTCCAATTTGGACAATCGGCACGATCAAGATGGCGATATCGATAAAAGCGTGTACCAATGTGGTCCCAAAGAAGAACTTCTTATCTTCGATCTCGCATTTTCCGCCGGCAGAGGAATCCCAGAAAGCCTGGACGGGAACACAGTGGAATATACCCATAAATATCTAGCAGCAGTCAGTTTTATCTGGTCCTTCCATTGAAGCCATGCACGATACCTACTCGGAAGATAATCCAGACTACAGAGCATCCAAATAGAATTTGGATTGGGAGTCTAATGTTGGTGACATGGAACATGCGCCAGTATAAGGTCAAAATAGAGAGTTTGGCGAAAAAGAGGGCGAACGCGTACACCAGCTCGGCCACGAAGAGGAGGAGCTTGCTTTGGAAGAGTATGTCTTCGATGGGCGGGCTTTTGATATCCTGGATGTGAAGCCCAAGGCCTTTGCGAAGCCCTTGCCACCTGCGTTAGCGTCCTGATCGGTCGGTGTGAGAACGGAAACCTACAATAAGGAATGATGATTATCCAAGCAATTGCCATGGCCTAATGGGTTAGCAATGGTGTCGCTGACCAAAGAGGAGTGGCAACGGCAACCCACATAACAGCATAGTGCAAAGTAGTCATCCCAAGACAGGGGAATCCTCTTGAGCCTGCGACTCAGAAGGCGAAGTATCATGACGATTGTCGCTGCTGCAAATGTGATGAACACCACCGCCCGAATATCAGTCTGCTTGGACTCCATCTTGGTCGAACTCGTCTCGAGTCAGTGGCAACAAGATGCACCGCCCAAGTCAGACTTGGAACTAGGGAAGCCACATCAACGAGATGAAAGCGATAGTACAGGGGCCAAAGGGAGGAGGTCAAACTGATTATGTATAATCATTGAGCAGATCTCGTGGAAAGAGCGGCGTTTGTTCTTGGGAAGAGCAAGGCCGCTGCCCGGGGAACACAGATTGCGCCCTGAGAAAGGAGGATAGAGAGCATGGCGATCCCTATATTTCTGACGGTGTGCGTTGCCGGTATCATCCGGGGCTAAAAGTTCATAAGAGCGAGCGGGTGACATTCTGTAACGCGAATGATGTAGATCTCGAACTAAGACGAAAGCATATAACGGAATCTTCCGTTCACTGCCGAGTGTGTGGTGGATTCGACCAGACCTTGAATATTGCGTCTTTCCTGGCAGCCCCTGACGCTAACTAGAGGCACTAAATCTCGCCATGTCACCCGCACCCCGGATTACCAGCTTCTGGGGGGAAGTTAAGCTTTCTTCTTGGCAGGGGTTGAAATACAATATCAAGGATTCAAGGGCTTCGTCTTTCATCGCCGTTCCCTACCACGTGCGCACTCACAGATCAGCCGTGCAAAGGCTGGGTTGTGCTGGTTGTTGGCCAGCCCCTACATTTTTCCTCAAGCCGCGAACTGCGACGTCGCACGAGTCATGGCCAGCGAAGCCGCCAGTAGGAATTTGCCCGTGCCTTGCTACCTCCAGGGGTTGATGACGTTAAACTCTGGTTCGTTTTCTTCTTCAGAAGCTTGTACCTATTCCACTGGCTGAAAATACTCCGAGGCAAGCGCGTGTATGTTCTTCGTATTTTGACATTGGATACAATAGGTCTCAAATAGACGTGGAGGTGGAGCCGGTTTACCTTCGGGGATCACCACCTAGATACCCGACTGGATGTTTGGAAATGGAGGCAAAGCTTGGCAGAAAACATAGAAGAGAAGCACGGCAACCAAATACGATGACGACTATCAGTGTCCACTTTCGCATTCATTTTCGTTTTCGGTAAATCTAAGCAGAACGCTGCTACTTGCTCGGCAGTTCATAGTGACACGCCGCCCCACAGCTCCGGTGGAGCTAAGCGTCTTAGGAAGTTCGTCTATGGTATTGATATTCACTATGACTGAGCTACTAGGCTACGTCGCACTAGTTTAGTCACTGACAGGCGGTGGGCGATATGTTGAGGCCCAACTGGGCCTCAAGGTATAATGGTAAGAGAGATTTAAGTCTACTGCTACTCTACCCGGTCTCTCGTCCTGGGAGGCTTACAATTCAAGAGATTAAAATAGCAAGAAAGTACATATAAAAATAAACTTGGGTAATTCTACAAGCAGAGGCTCTCTATCTTATATATTATCAACCTTGGAATGTATTCCCTTCCCATAGAGCTCTGTCTTGACAGGACGCTACCTGACTCGTTCGGTCTCGGTCTAACCTGATACAAATGCAGGCTTCGACCCCGGAGATGGATCATTAGCCTCTCAGGTGGCATAGGTGAGGCTTCAACCAACAGATCTAGAATGCGGGGATCAGCAAGTCGGTTACTACTATTACGCTAGCGGAGCGGCTACTCAGCGCCACTCACTTCCAATTTGGTACGCAGATCCCGGACCGAGGGACAGCTGCATTATCGTTGGAAATGGCATCAAGCTCCGAACTACTACCTGGTCATAGCACAAGCTTTCGTTCAAGCCCAATCGACGTTGCTCAAACCCGTCTGGTGGTTGGAGGGATAACGCCGCGCAACGCCGACCGTCACACCTTCTCCAGCAAGGGAAACGCAGGTGTCCCTCTCCGCTTGAAAGCGGAGAAGAATATGCACACCGTATGTACAGCATCGGAAGTGATTCGCTCACCCCTTGAAACAATCGGCTGGAGAGGGGAAGCTGGGGTGGAGAATGGGTATAAGAGCTTGGGAGGACAGCAACTAAGACTACGCACCAGACACAAGTCGTAGAACATCAACCGACAAACCTAATTTTTGAGACCGGCAAATATCAAAACCATGGGCGTGTACACTAAGCTCGCCGAGAACATCGATGAGGTTGACATTATCATTGCCGGAGGTAGGCTGCCCATCTTTTTCTAAATCGGAGTGAATAACGACGCTAAACATGACCACGTTCAACAGGTGGTGCGGCGGCATGTGTCGTCGCTGGACGTCTTGCAGAAGCCGACCCTGCGCTGTCGATCCTAGTCATCGAAGGAGGCCCGGACAACCGTGGCGTCCAGAACATCGAGAATCCTGTCTTCTTCTTGGACCACCTGTTGCCCACTAGCAAGACGACCATATTCTACAAGGGTAACAAAGCAGAGCAACTTGCGGGCCGCGAGGCCATTGTCGCCTGCGGTGGAACTCTTGGCGGCGGCTCGTCGATTAATTTCATGATGTATACGCGTGGCCAACGTTCGGACTTTGACTCTTGGAACACGCCCGGGTGGTCCTCCGACGAGCTTGTCCCTTTCTTGAAAAAGGTACAGTGCTTTGTCATTTTTATGGAACGCGCATTTGAACTAATCGACTCTAAGATCGAGACATTCCATGGACAAACCAACTCGGAAGTTCATGGCTCTGACGGACCTGTCCACATCAGCAGTGGTACATTTCGCTCTACCAACTCGGAAAGCGATTTTATCCAAGCCGCGTCCCAGGTTGGCTGGCCTGAACTCGATGATCTGCAGGCGCTGGACGCCAACAACGGGTTCCAGCGTTGGTACCGCTCTGTTTCACCCGAGGGCAAGCGACAAGATGCTGCGACGGCATATCTTCACGCCAAGCTAAATGGGGACAAGTACCCCAATCTCCATGTCCTCGTCGAGTCAAAGGTCGTCCGCGTGCTCCTTGATGGCGAGAAGCGGGCTGTTGGTGTCGAGTACACCCCCAACCCTGCCTTCCAAGTCGAGACTGGTATCACTCAACACCCAAAGCTGACTGTTAAGGCTCGCAAGCTTGTGGTGGTGTCTTGTGGTGCTTTGGGCACGCCGCTTGTGCTGGAAAGGTCAGGTCTCGGCGACCGCAAGATCCTCGAAAAGGCGGATGTCCCCGTCCAGGTCGACCTTCCTGGAGTCGGACACAGCTATGAAGACCATCAACTCGTTCTCTACCCATACCAGACCAACCTTCAGCCCCATGAGACAATTGATAGGGTCCTCAGGAACCCGGATAAACGTCAAGAGTTGATTGACTCCAAGGATCCAGTCTTAGGCTGGAACTCCATTGACGTTTGTTCCAAGCTCCGTCCCTCAGATGCTGACGTCGCTGCTCTTGGACCTGAATTCCAGAAGTCGTGGGACAGGGATTTCAAGAACACCCCTGACCGACCCATCATGCTAATGGGACTTGTGTCATGGTAAGTGATGCGACGTACAAAGCTACGAATGACAGCTGACAACGCACAGTTTCTTGGGAGACCCGTCAGCGGTCCCGGAGGGTCAATATGTCACCGTTGGCAACTACACCGCCTACCCCTACTCGCGTGGTCATATACACATCACAGGTTCTGGAGTCAACGATCCGATAGACTTCGACGTGGGATTCCTCAGCGATGAAAACGATATCGACCTCAAGAAGCAAGTTTGGGCGTACAAGAAGTCCCGCGAAATCATGCGGCGTACTGCAATGTATCGTGGCGAGCTTGCCATCGGCCATCCAACGTGGCCCGCTGGCTCAAAGGCCGCATCTGTTGACCTTGAGGGGTCTCTCAGCAACGTCACGGATGTGCAGTACTCGGCCGAAGACGACAAGGCTATCGAGCAGTGGATCCGCGAGCATGTGGAAACTACCTGGCACTCAATCGCCACGTGTAAGATGGCTCCTCGTGAAAAGAATGGTGCCGTAGACGAACGCCTGAATGTCTGGGGCACCACGGGTCTGAAGCTGGCCGACTTGAGCATTGCACCTGGAAATGTGGGAGGAAACACGAATAACACGGCTATGCTGATTGGTGAGAAGGCCGCAGATATTATCATCAAGGATCTTGGTCTTTAATTGCACACCTGGAAATACGAGTCCCAGCAATACTTGAGAATTTATAACTGAATACACTTGATGCCCATCTTATGTTATCCGAAAGCGCCGCGAATAAACTGCACATAGGGACTTGTTGAAAGTACTACCCTAGAATAAAGTGATAAAAGGATACTATACTCACTTTAGAAAGTGAGAGCAAAAAGGAAGATTTCAGGTCCGAGCGTGGATCGAACACGCGACCTAGGGATCTGCAATCCCTCGCTCGTACCACTGAGCTATCGAACCGTTTTGATGACCAAGCGGATTTATAGTACACATTACAAAGCAATGGGAAGATCCACATGACGATATCACTTAGTCGTGACATCTGCTAACATGAAACCCGATACTTAATGCCAAATAATCAACTCTACTTGTATTTATTTTACACTATTTATTTGAACAATTAGCAGGCCTGTACCACCCTCAAATAATACGGAGTTTGAACGTTTATAAGTCCAGCTGGAAGTCTAAGCTGCTAGCTTGTCCGGATACCTTGCTACTGAGGGCCGGGAGGAAAGATCCCGTCGGGATAGACTGTGCTGATAGACATATCTACCCGCAGAGGCCTTCGTTTTCTACCAAATATTGAAAGTTAGAGTTTTTTATTGGGTTTGGATCCACAGATGTTCATTGTTCTAGCTCAAGGCCCACAGTGAAGATGTCGTCCCTTCCTGTGTCCAGGAAGAGTCTGCCACTCAGTTCCATACTTGGTGCGATCCGCGCTATCACAAAGGAACTAAACCACAACGGCCTCCTTCTCAGTGAGGATGAAACTGTATAGGGTTTTCCCACGCTGGCGTATGTGGCAAGTTGCTCGATGGGTTGCAAGACACGAGCTGCCAGTAGCGCTCGCCACTCAGACACTTCGAGCACCATGCTCCTGATGATCTTACATAGCCAGATAAATAATTCACCCGGCGTCCAGCATCCGGATATAGATGGATTCTGAAAAGGTGTCTTTGGGGTTAGAGAAGTACCTAATCTGGCACGAATCCGAGCAAAACGAGTGGGTATCCCAAGATGGTTGGCAAAGAACATCCCCAAAGGCTTCAATGATGTTGGTAATGTTGACGTCATTCCTCCTTGAGACCTTGGCCACGGAAGTACTGTCGTGATCTTTGAAAGGACCGCAATTCTTTCCACAGGTTGGTGATACATGGGTCGGCCTGAGATAGACTCGTGCGGATTGACTCTGGGTCTGGGTACCGAGGAGGCTGACTTTGGTACAGGACAAGAGGATTCAAGAGCCAGGCAATATGAAGGACAAGAACGAAAATAAGTTCTCGCAAGATAAATTCCCAAGATAACATAACGGAATGATATTGGAACGCAATGCGTTGGAGGAACGAAAGCCTTTGGAGCGGTGGTGGTTGGACCGCTTTTATCGTCAATATTTCCTAAATACACACGCCTTTACTCATATTCTAGATAGTTAGGTTGTTCCTTGCTAGTTCCATAAGCTAGTCGCATTGTTTGGAGGATGTCTGAGTTAAAATAAGGGACTTGGACAAGGAGCTACGGAGAACCATAATGATCAGCTCCCTTAAGAGGAAGCCATCGACAAAGGGTACTCTGTATTTGCACCACGGGCAATCTACAAACGGGCGGTGTCCCTTGCATGAAGTCCAGTGACAAGAAAGTCAATGGTTTCATCGTAGCGGGACAGAAAGATCGAACTCTCCTCGCCGGATGCAGCGGACGGCTTCAGTTCTGTAATCGCAGAATGGGACTGCGGCCCATTACCCTTGTCAAAAGACACCAAATGTAGAATGAACACAGGCCACTCTGGGACACCACTCCTCTGTCAAGATGGGGCTAAGATCTTTCTGAGTGCTGTATGGTCGGCGTATGTACGTACCCATGAAAGATAGAATTCCTCATCTGGATTTGTACGTCGGGCCGGATTGCCTGCTCAGAGGTCCTTGCCCATACGCACCTGGCCTTTCTATTTTGAGCATCGTCCTTACACAAATAGCAGGTCGTCATCATCATACTGCCGAGTTACTGGCTTGAGATATTTTACTTCGGGTCATCAAGTTATTACTAGGCTCGATCCAAGCTCGTCACACAATGGCCCGTCAATAGCTGGCATCAAACTCCAGCCATAGCATAACTGGTCCTCGAGTTTCCTCACTACATGACAAACATGAGATCGACATCTAAATCTCAAAGGTTAGCAAATGATGGGAGTACAAAAGTCTCCAGATGGCGTTACTAACCAAGGGGGTGACTGCACGACAGCTGAGGCTTCTGGGTGTACTTGGTCTCCAAAATCTCGCGGACGCTGTTCAGAAGCTCAACATAGCTCTGCTGAGGGTTTGCTTTGATGGCCGAGATGAAGGCCCAAGACATGGCACCGGTAGCCTGGGCGTTAATCGTGGCATCGGCGCTGGGAGATAGTAGGTTAGCAAGAGCTGCATAGATAACGGATGTCCTAGGGCTGACTAACGATGTCTGGTCATCCTTGCTACCGGACCACATGATGACATCAGCAGGGGAGGTTCGCGTGTCCTTGGTCTTCTCGTAGGCAGCATCGCCAGTAAAGGCCGACTTTGCGAGGTTAAAGATGGAGCTTGCCGCGCCTCCCACATCACCAGAAGCGTAGGAGGTGAAGGCACTCAGTAGGCCCTGGCCAGCTTCCTTGGCCAGGTTGGGTTCCTTCAGGACACCCTTGGTGGAGTAGACGTAAGGAAGGTCCATGACCGTGGCCGAGTGGCACGAGTCGAAGATGGCCGTCAAACGGACACCCTGCTGGAGAGGCTTGACCACGTAGAAGTGAATCTCATCGTCAACGATGTGGCCTTTGTTCTTAAAGTCGACCGGGTAGATAACTTCGTCGTAGCCATCGTCTTCGTCGCCGTCCGCGTCTTCGGTCTGTCCGCCGTGTCCTGTATGACAAGCATGGTTAGATGGGCTGCGAAAATGGGGGACTCTACTCGGACTCACCGGAGTAGTGGAGGAAGAGGGCATCGTTGGGCTGGGCGTTCTTAACGAGCCAGCCCATGGCGCGGATGATGTTGTCCCTTGTAGGCTGCATGACGGGGTTGGACTGGTCGTCGGTCAAGATGACCATGTCCTCGCGCTTGTAGCCGTACCGCTCGATGAGGAAGGCAGAGACGTTGTGGACATCGTTGATGCAGCCACGCAGCTCGCCATCCTGGCCAAAGTAGTTGATGCCGATGAGCAGAGCCTTGCGACGGCCGGTACAGTTGGAGTACTGGAAAGTATAGCCTTCGGGGGCGCCGTGGCCGAACTGCTGGGGAACTGACGGCGGGGGAGGACCGGAGCGGGCGTGGGACGCATAGTTCGAGTGCTGGAGAGGATGGCCGTAGGCGTCGAGATGCTGAGGAGGGCCGTGGGAGGGAGCCTGGTACTGGTTATATCCGCCGCCGCCGCCGCCCCAGTTCTGAGGAGGAGGCCCAGGAGGAGGACCATAGCCGGAGGGAGGAGGGCCGGGAGGAGGAGCGTAGCCGCCGCCGCCGCCGTAGCCACCACCTCCTCCTCCGTAACCACCACCACCTCCCCCATAACCACCTCCTTGGTGACCTCCTCCTCCTCCGTAGCCACCTCCTTGGTGATCACCACCTCCTCCATAGCCGCCGCCTCCTCCATAACCACCGCCGCCGCCTCCATATCCACCACCGCCGCCGCCTTCGTATCCTCCGCCGCCTCCGTGGTGGCCCTGCCCGTGGTGGCCTTGGCCGGGATAGTAGGACATGATTGTTGAAGGGAACTCTCGAGCAGCCCTGTTACCGGGGAGAGAGAGATTGGTGTGGAGTTGAGGTCGAGGCGGGTGCAGTCAGGGCACCGTGGGAGCTTGTCGTGACGGGTTGGCCGGTTGTGTACGAAGTAGGTAGTACGTACGCGGCACGTCGTGAGGAAGCGGGGACCTCGCGGGCGTGTCCCATGCGACCCGGGCAGCTTCTGAGCGGGCGCTACTGGCGGGGTCCTTCCGTCCTAGCCTCCGACAGCCCAACAGAACGGGCGCCCACTACCTACAATTACGAGCCAGTGGGGCCTGTGGTGCTGTGGAGCCCCTGCCCTGCGAGGAGGCTGGACTGCCCTGTTGGACAGTGAGTCAGTGGCTCCCAGCGCCGCCAAGGGCCCTACGTACATGCTACAGGCGACGTGCTACAGGCGACATTGCGGGGGGCGGCCTCCGGGCGTCTTGGCGCTGCAAGCTCCCCCTCCCCCTCCTCGCAGCAGTCCCTCAGTCCCTCCCTCAGCAGCGTCGCGGGCCCCTCCATCATGACGAGCTGTGGACGAACTTCCGTCGAAACAACCACAGCTGCCCGACCCCTGAAAGCCCCGGCTGTGGCACGGAGATTGCGCGCATTTGTTTACGCTGCGCCTCGGCGGCAGGCCGCGCTTTGGTTCCCGAGGAAATCAACATGCCACGTATTGGAGGAGGGAGCATGTGCACTGTACTCGATACTTCACACACGATACTTCCTACAGGAGGTTGATTCTGCGCCGTGCTTGCTTGTGTGCGTCCCTAACCGCCGCGTAAGTTGCATTGGAGGGGCCTGATGGTGAGGCCGTGAGGCCATTCGCACCGGGCACCCCCTGTACTTCTCCATATATGCTCTTGCCTAACGGTAGGCAAGTATCTCCCGACTTGCCGAAGCCAGTCGCTCATAGCTTCAGAGGACAGCTAGAGCTCATGAAATAGGGAGCCTATCAACCGTCCCCTCGTAAACTCGCGCTGAAAGCAAGCTTGGGCTCACTAAAAGAAGGGTCCACAGCCCCGCCGGAACGGCCCGCCAGGCTGCCCGTTTGGACCAGCGCTGTCAGTGAATGGCTGTGTGGTACGGAGTAGCCACATTCAATGGCATACCATGGCCCGCGGGACACATGGGATGCATCACCTCAAAGGCGTCACTGACACGATGCCCGTGTGTGAATCTGTGTCAGTCTGTGACAAAGCCAAGCAAATGAGGTGCACACACAGCCACACCTGCGTTTGCACCTGGCAATTGCCTGCATTCCCAGGTACCTGAACGCCTGCAGACTCATATTCACTTGCCGTTATTGGCCGCCAGCTGCCCGCGTCCACCCTCTCCACTCGCCAACTGACGCCAACTGCCACCCACGAGCTTACACCCGGTCCTCCCGTCAAACATCAAAGAGGCCGCCCCTCTGCGAGACCTATTTCTTTGCGCTTCTCCCTCATCTCTTCCTCCTCCTTTCTTCCCTCTCATCCTCTCCTGCACGACCTTTTCTTTTCCCCAAACCACACCTCAGAAACCCGGAAACCGTCCTCTACCAGAGGCCAATCTCCACCCCACCACCATCATGTCTTTCTTCAAGAAGATCTCCAAGGAGTTTGAGAACCTTGGTCTTGGAGGTGATAAGAAGGAGGAATCCTCGGCGCCTCCTGAGGGTAAGCCTTGTCTCCTCCTGCTTCCACGCTCTGTTTGATTCTTGTGGTGTTTGATCCCCGAGCTTTACATGAACTAACAATCTCGTCTCTCAGGCCAGCGCGGTTATGGCTACCACGGTGAGGGCGGCCAGGGCGGACCTCCTCCCGCGCAGTACTATGCCGCTCCTCCCCAGCCCGGCTATCAACCCCCTTCCGACAAACCTCCTCTGCCTGAAGGCTGGACTGCCCAGTTCAACCAGGAACACCAGCGCTGGTTCTATGTTGAAGTAGCTACTGGTCGCTCCCAGTGGGAGGCTCCCCGCCAGTATAACGCCCCGGCGGTCCCTCCTCCGGATTCTCGCCCTCCCATGGAGTCGCACGGCTCCGACGGATCTCGTGGCTACGGTGGTGCTCCCGGCTACGGCTCTCCCGCTCCTGGCGGCTATGGCTCTCCCGCTCCTGGCGGTTATGGCTCTCCCGCTCCTGGATATGGCTCTCCTGCCCCTGGCTACGGAGGCGCGCCGGGATACGGTGCACCTCCCCCCGGCCACGGTGGTGAATATGGTGGTGGACAGGACACCCGTGGGTACGGACACGACCAGGGCTACGGCCAGAACCAAGGCTACAACCAGGGTCAAGGCTACAACCAGGGCTATGGACATGACCAGAGCCAAGGCTACGGTCAAGATGGCAACCGCGGCGAGCAGAAGGAGAAGAGCGGCAAGTCGGGCATGCTTCTCGGTGCCGCTGGTGGTCTCGCCGTCGGTGCTATCGGTGGCGCCCTAATTGCCAACGCCCTGGACGACAGCGACGATGAGCACCATGCAGCTGCAGCTGCTGCTCCTGCTGCAGCTCCCCCCGCAGCCGAATACAACACATACAACACCTACAACACCTACGAGTCAGCTCCCCCCGCTGACGACGGCCCACCTGCTGTCCTCCCCGGTACCGACGCGGATGGCGATTCCGTGTCATCAAGTGATCGCGAGGACGTCCAGGAAGCTCGCGAGGAGTACGAGGAGGCGCTTGCCGACTCGGACGCTAGCCAGAGCGATATTGAAGAGGCCCGTGAGGAGTACGAGGAGACGTACGAGGAGGTCTACGAGGACTAAGCTGTCTGTCTGTCTGATGAGCAACGACCACACACGCGCGCACGACACGTTTGATATCCAATCAAGTTTGAGCTGGTAGAGCAAGGGCAGGACCGGGTGCATAGCAGTTTAGGACCTTTCCGTTAGGCAATGAACAACTTTTTTTTCGCTCATATATCGCGCCTCGTGCTCTCATGCTTGTGCTGGCGAGGCCGGCGTCTTGGCGATGTCGTCTTGGCAAACACTGCCCCTCACGGTGACAGATGTGTCTCACTGGAGAAATGTTGATCTTGGCAGTAGGGATGAATAACTATGTGGTTCGGTGTTCGGTGCGTTGCGCGTTGTCCTTTGTCCGGAGGAAGCTCCACGGCTTGGCCCTCACGCCATGACTTCTTGGCCGCAAGAACCGCGTTCGCCTCCCTTGGCGTCGGCGACTTGGGCCTACGAATTTCGCTTATCGGCACGGAGCCAAGACGTCGCCGCTCCACTTTGTCTCACCCGGCGCCTGTCCGCCGGCGTTCTGGACCACACAACCCGCTACGCGCTGAGGCGCCGAGCCTCCAGCAGGGAGAGGGCTCCATGGCTTGGCAACTTGGCAGCTTGGCAGCTTGGCGGGCGCCGCAATTGTTCCTTGGGAGTGCCTCTGCACAGCCTCGTTTTGTGGTCCCGATGCCCTGCTGCGTTGGTGGCCTTTGGTCCTTGGCTGCAGCCCGCTGGAGCCCTGTGTAGGGCCATGTACGTGCTCCGTACCTTGGCGCTCTGACCTGACCGACACTCATACACGTATGAAGCCCTTCTCGTGAGATGCGTGTACTTGGTCAAGACTTGCCTTGCAAAACCACGCACCGGAGCGGTAAATAAAATACGCACATACAGGTCCGGCGTGGATCCCCCCGTGAGGCTGTGTCAGAGCCGCCCGCATGCGCGACAACCACGTCCATCTGTACCCGCGACTTGCACGCCCGGCAGATGCCCATGCCCTGCAGCCCTTGCCACGGCGAAAAGCTCCCCCCCCGGGACGCAGTACCGGCGCAAAACGCACGACACACGGGGCAGGGCAGGGCAGGATGAGGTCTCGATAAGCCTTTTATTAAGCTCAGCGATGGGGGGCGAAACAAGCATTCGTCCTGCGAAGCTTGTTCCTGGAGTCGAGGCTTTGCTCTCGGATGCTGGGTGCCGAGCCAGGCGCCGTCAGACGGGGGACTTTGGGAGAGGCAATGGGTTGAGCTTGGCGTGCAGCGTGCCAAGGGGGAGTCACGAGGGGAGCCATAGTAAGCGTCTTGGTAGAGAGAGAGAGAGGTAGGTGTTTTGGGCGGGTTGAGAGGATACGTTATCTGTCCATGTCATCAGACTCACAGCGCGGTGAGGAAACGTTGGCCCATGCTTGCTTGATCCATTGAGCTGGACAATCACCGGTAGGTTGTATTTTCTGCTCTGCAAACTATTCTGCTTGTATCAATGCGTGTGCCGAAACTCTCGTCTGTCGTTTTTTTTTCTTTGATTGTCAACAAACTATCGACGTTAGGTGAAGACTCGTACGTCTAGGAAAGCGTCAAGGTACCGTCCAAACATAACAATAGGTACTATCCCGTCACAAACCCCAAGCTCCCATACCAGGGGACCAAACTTCCATTATCTCTCTCTCTCGGAGACCTAAAAACCAGAACACTGATGCGTAACCAGGAATCTCAGCCTGCTCCACTGCCGTCCAGTGGGTGGGTATCTGTCGCTCCTCGTCCACGTTTCCATCGTCAACCATGATACAACACACATCGATTACTTCTCGTTGTTCTTCTCGTCCATGCAGATGCACAGCGCGGCCATGAGGGCCATGTCCATGTTGGGCGCAACCGTCAGCGCGTACGTCTGCTGGCCGAACAGGAGGTCGCGGCCGCTCAGGACCTTGCGGTCGATGCGCGCAACCAGGGCGTTGCTGGCCTGGTCGTGGATCTCGGCCGAGTAGTCGACCCAGTTACCCTTCATGGTGAGAGTCTCGGCGGTTCCCTTGGACGAGGTGAAGGTGGCGGTGGCCTTGGACCCAAGCACTAGAATGTCGCGTCAGCAATTGGGGCTCCTCTGTTGGCGCTCCAAACACGGAGGCGCAAACTGGGGGAACTCACGCTTGAAGCCACTCTTGACCTCCATGATCTTCTGGCCCGTGGGCGTCTCAATGGCAAAGGTGGTGTGGATGTGCAGGTGCTCCTTGACAATGTCAAACAGGTGGGTGCCGGCCATGTCGAAGATGGACTTGCGGCCCGAGATGGACATGACCTTGCCCTGGACCTTGAGGATGGGCTGGCCGCTAGCCAGCTTGATCTCGAAGCTGTCGCCCGTCAGGGACATGACCTTTTCGCGCAGGATCAGCGTCTCGGTCTGGCGCGCTATGAGGTTGTCGAAGACGGCCATCTCGCGCGGCGCGGGGGGGAGCTGGAAGGCGGCGGCCATTGTGAATGTGACGTGGTGATGTGAGGGTAAGTTGGTGGGCGTCGCGGATCGTCGGCAGCTGTGACGGAGGACCTCGGGAGGAGAAGACAGAGGGCGAATGGCAACAGGTGGTGAATAAGAGTCGGATAACAGCTGAGCTACAGGACTGACGTGGGCGACACAGCCCGTCTTTAAAGGCTGCACGAAAACAGGCGGGCAGTCACATGGAAACACCACCGCAAGGGCTGAGCAGCTGAAGAGCTAGGGGCCATCGACCAGCCGCCACGACGGAGCCAAGGCGTAGGGCTGATGCCAATCGAAGGCCCAACCCATGCCCTCCGCAGCCCCAGCACTGCCCTACTGTCGATAGATTGCAGCAGCATCGCCGGCCGGGGGGGGGACCCGACGCCATTGGCGAATCGAGACCGCTGGCGATTTAGGCTCGCGGCTTAGCCCACGTTCGAAAAGCCAAAAGAGGAGGCGTCTGCGCTTCTAGATCCCCTCCGGATTCGTGGCGTTTCACAAGGCTGACTGCGTCGACGGCGAGAGAGGGAGTGGTGGTCTGGTGGATGGACGGCCTCGTCTCTGCGCTTGCGCTTGCCGCAGGGTTGTGTCTTGCCGTGAGGCCTCCGTTCTGGTGCTTCTCCAGGCTGCTGCGGTGGGTGGAGCTTGGATTGTGACTTGTATCGGGGAAAAGCTGGTTGGGTAACCGCGAGATGAAGAGGAGGGGCAGCGGCGTCGCATCAGCTCAGCACCAATGCCAAAGATCCAACGGCTACCTTAGGGAAGAGCTGACGCAAACATGCATCGAACTGGGACCTCTCGGCCCGTGGGCTGTCGAAATCCAACCTGACTCTCTCCGGACCATCACAATCCTGCCAAAACAACGACAAGCAGAAGCTGTCCAGCAGCTACATCTAAGCCTCCACGCCCCCGTCGCGGCCGTCCTCAGCTTCATCCTCCCCACCTACGATTCGCCAGTCCGCCCTGTCGGTTTGTCGATCCCCTGCCACACGGGACTGGCCCCAGAATAGCTCCGCCCGCCCTTGGAGTGGGGTCTGGCATCTCCCACCTCCCCAGAGCATGGTAGTATTCCGGCGAGGCAGGTGTGTGTGCCTGTGCTTCGAAAGCATTTGCCGAGCGTTCTTTGAGGTTAACAGACATTGGGTGAGTGGAATGCGAGGGGAGGGCGCCGAGGTGCAGACTTGCGTCATCATCTGTCGCTGGCTGGAATGCAACTGACTTTAGTCTTTGTAGACTTGTGTGAGTTTGTGTGAATCGGTATGCAACTCATATCGTGGCACAATCCTAACTCGACTACCTACGTAGTCTCCACTCTTAGCCTTTGTTCCAGCCAGTTGGATGTAGTGAAGGTAGCCCATCAATCACAAAGAAGCATCGCTCCCAGAGTTCGTCACGGCGCCGGCTTTGGGTGTGGCGTTGAGCCAATATGCTTAAACCCACCCGTGCAGTGTTCAACAATGGCCTAATGCGGGGGCCTCTTTTTGTCAGGTGTTCACGGCTTAGCAGTTAATCCCGTCCCGTTTCCAAAACACCAGTACCGTAGAGTTTAGCTGGTCGATTGAACGACAAGAATCCACACAGCATGGCTCACATCTTTGTCTGGGAAACATCCATCCTGTTGACGAGATATTGCAGGCGGGATGCAAAGTCTCGATCAGCTACGGTCGTCACAAGATAGGTTTCCGTCAATGAATCGCGGTTTTCGAATCAAGAACCTTCCAGATCGCAGGTCCTTGTTCATTGGGCACGAGAAAAGGCTGCGAGATATACAAGATATTCTAGTCATCATAGCAGTAAAGAAATCAACGGCAATATCCTTAAAAGTCTATCCCTGGTCTATCGGCGAATACAAGAAACAGATCTCGCGAACGAGATACCAGTCAAGCCACATGGGCAATGGCCTTCATTATCCATGTTCCTATCTGACATTTACAGAGCCAGGACGGCAACAAGGGCAGCAATGCCACCAACGGAGATCATCTTGAGGGTGGAGGCACCAGAGTCGATAGTGCTGGGAGTGGTCGAAGATCCGGAGGTCTCGGTGCTGGAGCTGGAGTCGGAACCAGAGGCAGAGGAGCCGGAGCCAGAGCCGGAGGAACCGGAGCCAGAAGATCCGGTAGCGGTGGACGAGGCATCTCCGGTCGCACTGGCAGTCGAGTCGGAACCAGTGGGCTTGGAGAAGCCGCTGGTCTCAGTAGAGTCAGAGGCCTCGGAGTCGGTAGACTTGGAACCAGAGTCGGTGGACTTGGAGCTGTCGCTGGTCTTGGTTTTGGTCGAGGCCTTGGAAGTGCTGGTCTCGCTCTTCTTAGGGCAGGTCAGGTCGAAGCGAGGAGTGGTGGACAGGTTGTTGGTGATGGCGAACTTCATGGTGTTGTCGGGGTTGGAGTCACGGAGGTTGTACCAGAAGGTGGGGACCTTGTTGAAGAGACGATCGCAGCCGACATCCTGCCAGTACTGCTGGGCGTTGGCGACGCTGGGAACAGCCTCGTCCCAAGTCTTGCCGCTGTAGGGCCATCCAGTCTCGGTAACCCAGACGGGCTTGCCCTTGACAGCAGCGACAGTGGCATCATAAGCCTTGTCGAAGAGCGCGCCGGCGTTGTCGATGGTGTTGCCCTTGTCGTTCTCGTAGTAGGGGTACTCGTCAACACCGACGAAGTCGACGGCGTCAATGACAGCCGCGTTGGTGGAGTTGGGCCAGACATCCCATGTGTCGACGTGACCGATAGGCACGTTCGCGATGGCGCTGTTAGCAAAGGCCTTCTTGAAGTCCTTGATGAAGCCGACGAGGACATCGGGGTCGGCGCCGATGCCGGACTCATTCTCAACACCAGTCTTGGAGTTGCGGTACAGATCCTCGCTACCGATGGAGACACCGATGATGAGATCAGTGAAGGAGGAGCCATAGCTGGAGATGGCAGTCTTCAGAGCAGCGATCTCATCGTCGATGTTGTCAGTGCCAGAGCACCAGACACCGAGAAGGATAGAGGTGTCGGTCTCCATGGCAGCCTCGAAGGCCTGGATGGGGTCGTTGGTAGAGTAGGCCTGGATGTTGGTGTACAGGCGAACGGCGTTGAAGTCGCCGGGGGCATTCTTGAGGTTCTGGGCAGTCTCGAACTCGGCCTTGAAGTCGGCCTTGAACTTGGCAGATCGATCAGCCAGAGTGGCACCGGAGTTGAAGCCGAGGTAGTTCTTGGCCGAGACGCCCACAGCGAGGGCGCTGGCAGTGAGGGTGGCGGAAACACGCATGATGGCTACGGGAACTCGAAGTCGTTGGAGATGTCGATATCCGTGGTTGTGTCGCACAGGGGAAATGTTCACGCAAGCCGATTCGAGCAAAAATTAACGAATGTGGTGATTCAGCAACGAGTGAATGAGAAATGGCCCGAGGGCAAGAGAATAAAGATGAAAAAGAATGTCGGATCCCAAAAGAACAATGGGAAGCAAAATGCCGAATTGATGAAGTAGGGACGGAAGAAAAGACCGGATGATATGGAACGCGTGAAATCAGGGGGAACGGACTCGCCCGGGCGTGACACATCACGTGCATGCATAAAACCCGTGTTGATCGGGGCGAGTGTGCCGGTTTTTGGGCTCTTGGCAGGGGAAGGCGCTGGCCGAGTGGACCGGGCAGGCACCGTGGACTCAGTGGAATTATTGGGATTGGCACTGGATCCAGTCCCCAGAATAGAAACTGGGAGATTGAGCCAATGGCGGAGACGATTCTCTCCACCGTCTCCCCAGTCTGAGGCAAGTCTCTCCTCACTGTCTCCTCCCTCGTATCTAGCGCCCCACTAACCCTAATCCAGACGTTAATTTGCCTGATTGCTGGCAGCCAAACAACAACAATGATGCGCTGACTTGATGGCTGGCATGATATCACTCTTGTGCTTTTGTGCTTTGCGCGTTTGTGCAGCCTCTGCCTTTTGCATAACGCGGCTCGTCCTTGCCGACTACCTTCGCTTCTCCTTCTCGTATCATTGTCTTTGATGACTTCGTACTTTCCATCATCATCCTGTACAAGTACGAGGCTGCGTATCCACCGTCATGCCTGCTGGCGGCTCCTTGGCCTCTCGATTACAAGGTCAGATACCAGCCCGCCATCCGTGACCGCCACCGCCATCTTGCCAGGATCAACTGCCAACAACAAGGAATCGACGCGCCATCCGCAATCACCAGAATCCCACATCGACATTGATTCCCAGTTGTTGAGATTACTGTCGTATTCCCGTATAGCCCTGTTCTGAATTTAGGTCCTTCAGACCACTGTCGAGGCCTCCACCCAGACTGCAATGCTCGTCTATCGAAACTTTTGTCCCGTTGGTCGGAGCCCGCGGCCAACAAACCAACGCGCATCTCCCTGATGCTCGGGTTCCTCAACGCCAGCGGAGCGATTTTTCGTGTTGTGCAATCCACCTTGCTATAACCTTAAAACCGGATGTCAATGCAGGTCCTGCGCTTTGACTGGAGCTTCAGCAGCTGGGGTCTCCAGGCATGTTCGACGGATTCACGAGGTCGTGGTGGGTTTCGCCCTCTCCCTTGATAAGTGGACCTTAGATCCTGTCGACCCCGTTTGTCCTTTTGAATGTCTGCTCAAGCAATTAGCGGTGGACGGGATTGATGCCTTCGTTTAATAGGGGTATCCGTCTCAACCCCCAGCTTCGACCCTTCTCATCAGCTAGAACGATTGAATTGGTGATCGCCGTCTTGGCTGCAGATGAGGCTACTCAGAACGCAGCCCTCGGCCTCCTCAATCCCTGTGACCCCTGGACCAACCGACGCCTCCCTCCACCGTGGCTTGCCCTACCAGTTCCAATGACCATCTCCAACCTCCAGCTCTCGCAGCTGACGCGGCTCATTGAATTATGCATACCTGTGCAGGGTGGATAAAGTCGGCTGCATAGAACATTCACATTCACATTCACATTCACCATGGTAGAATAGGACCCAAAAAGCACTCTCCACGAATATTATCATCTCAATTTGCCCGCATCTTCTCTGAGACATCAGGGTATGGAGCAAAATTCACTGGTCCAACTTGGTGCCTCGTTCCTCTGCGGCGTAGATCTCTTCCTCATTAATCTTATACCCAGCCGACTCTCGAGCGCTCACACCCTTCTGGAACTATTAGGTATAGGTTAGCACCAGCTTCACAGCACACATTCGAGAACAACTGCTTACCATGTAGTCCAGCTCACCAAAGGTTCGGTCCTTGGTCTCAAACATGCGGAAGTAGCCCCAGATCAGGGTCAGCGTAGCAAGACCGGCCCAGAAGAATGCCTGTGTTCAGGATTAGCATATAGTTGCAACGATGAAGTGGCTCTCAAAACTTACAGTCTTTCCCTTTGCATTCCAAGCACCTGGAGAGATGAGCTTGGGCTGGAGGAGGCCACCGCAAATGATGTTTCCAACATAGTAAAAGCTACGTGCCAGCACGACAGTTTGCGTTCGGAGTCGTGTTGAACCAATCTCAGCAACAATGGTGTAAATGATGGGTCCGACAGACATGGAGTACGCGCCCAGCCAGACTACACAAAGCAGAGACTGTGCCCAGGCGAGGGCATTTGTCTGCTTTGGTAGAGCCAAGAAACCGATGGTCCACAAGATGAGCACGAGCGAACTGAAGCCTGTCAACCAGATGGTGCGGCGACCCCATCGGGAAATGTAGAACCACGAGACGATGACGCCGAGGAAGGCAATTCCAGTACCGCCCAGAGCGATGCCGTATGAAGCGCTCGCACCGATGCCGGTCTGCTGGAAGAAGAAAGATCCGCTGTAGCAGAGAGCTCCACCGTTTGTGATCTGGGACATGAAGCCCATGCAGGCAATCTCTGTGCGACGGCGGTTGGTGCCTCGGAACGCATCCCAGTAGTTGACACCCTCGCGTTCCTCAATCTCGAGCTTGTTGGTATGGACCATCATGGCAATCGTTCCGTCGAAATCGACTTGGTGCTCGGGCTCTGACAGTCGCTGGAGAGACTTCTTGGCGGCGTCGAGTTGGTTCGTGCGGACGAGGAACCACGGCGATTCCGGCGCCATCCATGCTGCGATGAAGAGGGGGATAGGCCAAATCCACTGGACCGCGAATGGGACCCTGTAGCTCCACTCGGTGTCGTTATTGACTAGACCCTTGAGTACACCGGCCGAGATGAACTGTCCGATGCACCAGCAGAGGTTGATGTAGGCAGTCAGGTATCCTCGGATGGCCAGGGGAGTCACTTCAGCAGCATAGGCCGGGCCAGTCGTTGCGAAGACGCCCCAGGGAATGTTGCAGAGGAACTGACCGACCAGCATGACCTCGATCGTTGGAGCGAAGAAAACCACAAAGATGAACGAAGCCAGCCAGAAGAGACTGACCATAAGCACCTTTCGGTGGCCCCATTTCGCCGTGGCCCATCCGTTCAACATGGCGCCAATGATGTTGGCCAAGGCACCGAGACAGTTGAACTTTTGCTGCCACTCGGCCGAGATCTGCCTGTCGCCCGTCGACTCTAGGTACGTGCCATATTTCTTTTTGAAGGTCGGGTATCCGTAGAAAGAGCCAATCAGGGTGACATCGTAGCCCTCCATGATAACCGTGGTCGAGATCACTGTCGTCTGTTAGGGGCGCAAACAGGATATCCCGGGGTGGTGACTTACTAATAGACCAAAAAGCGGCGCGCTTGTAGGTCTTGAAGGCCTGGAGGACGCCGAGGTTGTGCTCCTGGGTCGTTGCCTCGAGGGCGCCGTTCGCCAGGACCTTGTCGTGGAGGTCGACATTCTTCAAGTGGTCAAGCCCGGCATCGGAGATCTCGGCATGGTGGATATCGTCCCCGCCGACTTTCTTTTCGGACGACATTATCAACTTGGCCTCAATTGGACCCAATTGCACAGTTATAGAACAGTTGACACCTTATATGCCGAGGGATATGGTGTTGCATCCTGGGAAATCCTGGGACGGGCGAGGCCAATGGTTATAAGCTTCCCATCCGAGGTGTTCTCGGCCAGGATCGTCCCCCCATGGTTCGCTCATGTCAATGTAACCTTTGCTCGATTGGTTCACGACTGAGGGAGCTTGTCGGAGACTCAGGCCCGGCACTCATGTTGAACCTACAGCCGGGTTAGGAACGACGGGCCGTACAAGATGCTATGAGGTCGATCAGAGGGGGGGTTGCCGCTGAACCTGGAGCTTGCCATTGGTGGAACATCCTGCGGGGGATTAACAAGGCCGGGGTGTTGTTTAGTGTCCCCAGATCATGAGTGGACCGGCTATGATTCAAGTCAATGTTGGCCACTCACACCCGTGATGCCCATGTCCACTACGCGGAGTGCTCTGGGGTAAAAGGGAGCGAGTTGCAAGTGGGGAATCTGGGGTATCCCAGGGAGTCGTGTTACTCATGGTCGGAAGAGTCTGTGGTGTTTCGGTCTAGAGTCCGTTTTCTTCCCTGCGGCCGGCCATGGCCACACAAGCAGCCAGGATTCCGATGTCTCTGAAGTTGCATTTCTTCGCTGCATGAGGGATGGCCTCGAGTTTGTCGGCATTGGTTTCCGACAGAGCGTGCAGGCTGCAAAAAGCCCTTGCCTAACCCAGCACCTGAGCATATCACAAGGTCCCAAACCCTCCCGAATCAGGATACGAATGCATGGTCGACGAGATTTGGGATTGTTGCAAAGGCAGGGAGGGGACCAGTGTTGTTCCACTGTTCTCCATGGCAGACCACGCCACGAACAACGTTGTGAACTTGCTCGCGACTCACCACTTCACCACTTCTGCAGTGCTGCTCAGAGGCATTCTCCTTCTACGACGCTTCAAGATTCAAGCTTCCAAATGAAATCCGAAATGCCTCAGGCTTTCACATGAAGGCAGCTTAAAGGAAGGTGACTTGAACTTTGGGGTGTGGGGAAGAACCCGCCACCCCCGCGTCACCAACCAATCCTTTCCAGATCACGGTTCGAGATCAGCCCAGCACGATTAATTTACCACCAGGAAGTGGGTTCCTGAGGCGATCTACAGTAAAGCATCCCCTCTCAGTATAGATGTTAGTTTCGTATAGTGGTGTGCCCATCTAAACTGCATCGGGTTCGTCCTGCGTGTCAGCATGTCGACAATCGCTGGGCTACCCAAGCAGCTGGTACACGTATTTGCCGTGAGAGCTTTGATAGGTCAAGAAACTGTACATGCCAAGCTTCTTACTGAATCTCGAGGCCTCTTATCCATCCCCAACATGACATGTGCTCCTCCAGCTCGGGGTCCATGAGGCCGCGCCCCGAGGGCGGCCGTGAGGGGAAGCTTGCCATGTTAGCTTCAACCCACACAACTCGATGCGCCACTCAGTTCCTGCAGAGCCCAAATTAGCAAAAAAAGCTGCCCACGGCTATTATCATTGTATTTAGCCTATTCGTATACCCCAAGTCCTACCCCTCCAGTGGACGGCACTGGGGTGCCACAGCGCCTCCGTCCCAAGGCCCCGGAAAATCCTTGTTTGATGGACCAGGGTCACCGTGTCACGTCGAACCACCTCTGAAGAGACCTCTGAAGAGATGAGCCGAGATTGAGTGGACAACGAGAAGACGAAGACCCGAAGGAACGGGTAGGAGATATCTCTAGCGCTTGGGTGTGCATTTTGCCTATTTTACACGGCAGCCGGGCATGGCGGCCGACGGTTAGCAACTAGCACGACCCACCGGTTTTAGCTTGTCATGAGGCTACGAAGCTGGAGGTGGGTTTCGTCCTACCAACACCGCATTGGCAAGAAGTGGAGGATTGCGTCCTGGAAAGCGAAGGTCTATCTCATCTTCGTTCCTATCACTTCTGAATCAGTCTGGGAGAAGAAAATGCGCTCAAAATGGAGCTCACGTGATGCCAACAGGAGGATTTTAGGGTAATTTGCATCGCGGCCTGCCGAAGCCCAGCCACGTCACCCTGCCATCATCTCTCCCTATCGAGCCGTTCTCCGTCATACTGTCATGACCACCAGCCATCATGCCACATCCGCAAGTCTTCTCTGCGGCGCTCATCGCAAGACTCACCTACACTAAAGAGGTTGAACTCGCCCAAGAACCTTGCTCGAGCTCTCATAATTTTAGTGCTTTGTATGGCTCCGCTCGTTGACAGGCCGAGAAAGAAGTTAGTGTAGCATTTAGACGTTAATCCTCCGTATAACGTGAGGTTTCTGGTGAGGTTTCTGGTGGGTTTTCTGTTGATAGAATTATTTTGGGCCATACGGAGGCCGGAATCAATATGTGATATCAAGAAAAAGGACCCCGAATCTACTTTTGCATCGTTGAGGATACTTCTGACCAATATCCAAACGCCATTTTAGCAACACTTTTACCACGCTTAAACATCCTGGATGTGCCGACCCAATTCGGCAAAACCGCCCATTTCCTCTCCTGTGAGGCTCCAGTCGGCATTGTTATACATTGAGAAGTAGCACTTGTAGTACTCATCTGGCGAGATGTCTACCATTGACACATCCTGGTAGATGTTCTCACCCCTGTTATCCGTTGGAGGAATCCAGATGTGCGCAAAATTGTCCCACAGGTCTGGTTCGAGTTGCATGTCTTGGCCTGGAGTCTCGTCTAGTCGCAGTTGCTGGCCTTGCGCCGAGTTTTCAAGACCGCCTAGTTGGTCTCCCGTTTCCAGGTTTCGATGGTTTCCTGGGGTTGCAGCTGTGCCATTGAGAACATTATAGTTGTTGAAGTTCCCATTGGAGCCATCGCCCGTGTTGGGAGAGTTGTTCATCGCCTGAAGCGACTGGATTTTGTGAGACATGAGTCTGCAAATGCCTCTCAAATCTTTTATCCTCTGAGCAGCATGTTTGCTCCCGTTGTCGGCGAGGTACTGCATGGTCTCCAAAGCATCTGGAAGGCCGGGAGATGGGCTAAATTTCTGGCCATCGTCACAAACCGAGTCTAAAATCGCAACCAGAATCATGATGAAAGATGACGAGCAAACCGCGTCGAAATCAAAGAAACCATGAATCGCTAGAATCGGTTAATAACTGGACTTAAAATAAGATAGCGGGTGGATCATACCGAGAATATTTCGATTTCGAAGGGAACAAACGACCTTCAACAACCTCCGAGCCGCTTCTGAACATGTCCTTGATAGTCTTTCGAGTTGCGAGGTATTCTGACCTGGACTGCTTGGACCCTCGCCTCGAAGAACAAGTTTTGCCATATGTAGCATAATAGGTCGAAGAGTGAGAAGCGTAGCCTAATTCAAATGATCAGAATCTTCTTTGGAGTAACGAGGTGTGATAATACCTGATAAAGCATGAGATGTAGGGATCCCGTCGTTCTTAAGCATAGATCAGGGCCCATGCCCTGAAAATCCTTGGCTGTATCGGATGGGATCTCCTGTGATATCTCATAGAGGGATTTCACAATCTCCTGGACGTTTGGAACAAAGGTGTCCTCGGTATGAAGGTCTGGACCGTAAAGAACTAATCATATGATCTTTAGCCAATACTCAAGTCGAATTGGAAGAAGCACGTACCCGATAAGATCCGACCGGTGACTCTGGCGATCTTGATATTAATACAGATAGGACCTGCGGGTGCGAACCCGGGAGAGTTTGTCGGTAGTTCAACATCGATCGACTGATCTCTGATACCAGACGGATTCCCAGTTGCAGCTGCCAAGCGCCTATGATTGAGATATGAGTCAGCTCAACGCCGGGGTTTCAAATAGGGAAGCTATACCTTTCCTGCATGTAAATCGTCCAAAAGAGACGAGTCAGATGCACCTTTTCGGACTTCATCAAATGCTTGGTTCCAGAAACCTGATGATACTTGTGTGAAATTGCTAATCGCAATGCGGTGCTTATCTAGCCGCCCTGTTAGCAACTGACAATGAGAGGTCGAATGGAGAACTCACATAAAGGTAGGCTTCTTCCCTCTTGTGGAAGTTCTGCAGGTAAATTGCGAACAAGCCAAAGATTTCCACGCCAATTTTCCCATACGAGTGCATCTCGCTGAGCGTGGGTAGGTTCTTGTGGACGTAGTCGAACAGCTCGATCCCGGAGAACTCACCGTTCCCTTCGGGGTTGGCATCGAAAAGGGTGCCGATTGCAATCACCAACATCATCTCCAGGCACCAAGGGGAAGCGAGTTGGTTCGGGTCATCTCTGTTGGCGTAGAATACCCATAGCCGGTCTGAGAAGTCCCGTGCATCTATGTGATGCTGAGTGTGCCCAATATAGAACATGGCAGTCTCTAAAAGTCTCTGAGCTTCCTGGTGCGAGGGTAGATTTGGGAAATCTTGGCTGGAGATCCGCAACGGAGCAGGGTTCATGGTTGGTTCCTTAGCTTGGTTGGATGATGGAGTCCTGGAGGATTTGCTGCCATCACCTTGAGGTGACAAAAGATCTTGTACCATGGATGAAAAATTGCGACTGGAACTCATAGACGCAGGAACGGGGATGGCTATCAAAGTCAGCAATCAGAACGCTATTTCATGTGAAGGGTACGAACTTGAGGCCGGCGATGACTGCGTTGGGACATTCCTCATTGAAGGGGCAGAGAAGCTGGGAGAGGGGCCAGGTAAGATCGGTGATCTCGGCGGTGTATTGCCTCGCCCAGGGTCTGTCTGTGGCGATAGCTGGGGGTGCTGCGACAACGGTACCGTCTGGGTGATAGCTGGCGCAGTTGCGGCGGCACCTTGAGGAGAATCATCTGCTTGTCGTTAGTTTCCATATATCAAGTCAAGTGTCAGTACGAATCTACCTTGAGTGTTTGATGTTGTGTTCTTGTCGACGTTTTCGTACTGGGCCAGACGACTTTCAAGTTCCTCAACCCGACTATCACGTTTACTAAGCTTAGGAGAAAGCTAGGATATAATAAGAATGCAAGTACTCACCTGGCTAGGAACACCCTCTTGGGGCATTGTCCACGAATAATGCAGTCCAAACCGCGCTTGACGCAGTACTGGCAGGGGCTGGTTCCGGAGCATCTGACCTTCTTCTTGCGGCATGTGAGACAACTACCCAACGTTAGCTGTTGTCCGAGAGTTCAGTGAGATAATGCTGCTGCGGGCCCCGAGCTTGCCAACCACAAGCCTGCGCTTGGGACCAAGGCAATGATTTGTGCAAGAGGACTCCACTCACGCCGAGGATGCTTTGCGCACATCCTTTCTTCCGGCCGTTGAAGTTGGCAATCTCACTCGGTCCAATCCGGGAGCCATAGTTTCGGAGGGTAACTGGATTTTGGAACCTGTGTCTCGGTCTGCGGTATCTCCAGGACAGTCGAGAAAGACCTGCCAGGGTGCTCTTGAGGAAAGAATTGTCGGGAGGGGATCCGAGGATCGCGGAGTCAGAAGAGCTTTCGGTAAAACGCTCCGGTCTAGGCTTAACCGGCTTGAGGGCCGATCACGTGGGCTGCTGCTAGATAACGAAGCGGCATAGAGGGTGCTAGCGGGTGGCTTCCCACGGCTTTGCGCTGACCCGGGCCGCGGCGGTCGCGCTCCCGTTCTTCGGAACCGCGCACCGCATTTCGGAGCTTCTCCGAGCTCGGAGCACGCAACCCAACACACGGCGGCTGTAGCAAATAGGAAGAATAATATGGTGATACTTGGCCGTCGTTATCAATGCTCCACGGGCTTTCCACTTATTTTAAGGCTATGTTTTACGTTTACAGTCACCTACCTATGTATAAAAACATCGAGCATCTATGCGCTGAGTCTCCCATCCGATCAAATACCTCGGTCTTCTGTAGCCCTACAGCTCGGCGTTGTAACAATTTGATTGAGATGCTTTCGTATCGCTAAAGAAAAATGCATTGCCGCTATGATCTACTATACATAATTACAGGGCTCATCGCTCACATCTTGGACCCTTCCAACAAGCGCTGGCAACCAGGGGCCATCATACATAACCTTACCTCCTGTACTTTCACATCCTCGGTTCTCCCGAGTGCTTCATCATCGACGCCGCCATTTTCAATCTATGCCTTGCCTCAGATAGAAGCTCCCACCGTGTTGTTGACAAAGCCTCGTCAACAACGCTTAGGAGACCTATTATCTTGTTGCGGTTTCCGACGACTCCTGCTTGGTTTTGGTGCAAATGAAACGCTTTGATCGAGTTGATCGTCGGTGGAATCATGATTTGGAGATATGTCTTGAGATCTTCGTGACGGTCGCGCTTCACGCTTTCAAAATCGGATCCCATCGACAAGGAAGTACCTTCGAGCGAGGGCGGTTGAGGAACCTCATTGGTGCTCGTTGCTGGTGTCCCGCCTTGGCCGAGTGACGTTGAAGATGAATGAATACTTGGTTCTACAGTCATTTGTGGCACCGAGAAGTTATTGGACGGGTATTGTAGGTTCTCAGGGAACGGGTCAAGGTCTCCATCTTGCACGAAACCATAGGCCCAGAGCACCAAGGACGCGTAGTACAAAGCCCATGCTCTGTTCAAGAGATTGTCGTTCCCAGCATCGTATGTGGGATATGGAGGTGGGTTGAAGTTTGATGACATTCCATTGGGGTCACCTAGAGCGTTTCGTCGTGGATCTTCTTGTAGGAGAATAAGCTTGATCAACTGGAGGGCATGGTAAACACCACCGATCGCGCCGGGGGACGCGACCCATTCCTTGATCTTTGCTTCCGTTCGCCTCCAATCGAGGGAAGAGACAGTGCGTCCAAGAATTTGAGGAACACCGGCGAAAATGCAGAGCTCTGGCATGCTGATGTAAACAGTAATATGCCCCAGGTGATAGAGCACAGTCCCAAGAGTTTGGAAGGCATCCCCATCGTCACTGCCACCTCTGCTGCTCAACCCTAACCTCTGCCAGTCAAAGGCAGCGTGTCGAACATGGGCGATGCCATCATCGTAGTCTTTTTTCCACCAATCAAACGCTCTTAATAGCTTCGGTCGCCATCGCTCCTGAACTCCAGGAATAGTGTCCGTACCCAGGGTGGATCGATCGAGGTCTCTCTGGTGCATCTGCCAGGTTACTGATAATAGTGCAGCCAGCAGCGCAATTCTTCCAAAGGGACTTGTTCGCACTTTTTGACCGTTGAGCGTCCTTTGCAGTCCGTCAAGGAACGAAATTGGAGTGACGCCATTGGCATAAAGGCTGGACTCGACACAGCCAATCTCCGATGGTGAGTCTGATGACCACAAGGTGTTGTCACAAGGCAGAGGAAGCTTGATTTCGTGGATTACAAGTGTCGGGGTGTGTCCAAACAAGGCAGCATGGGTAGCATCAATGATGAATGCAGCAATCGCCGCCCGGCGTGTGGCCTCTTGCGCAATCCAATGATCCCACCATTTCTCGGGTGATGATGGGTCAAACTGCGGGCGACTTGATGTAGGCGGATGCCTTATAGGTTGACCTAGCTTTGGGCTGAGAAGAGGACTTGGGACTCGTGACGCGTACGACGATTGCTTCCCCGTTAGAGCGCTTCCTCGCCGCATGAGAGAGAGGGTCGTGGGGAAATAGATGTGGGCGCGTTCGTGAAGGACGCGAGTTGCATTCAGCTTCTCGTACACTTCGAGGATGAGAAGCGTTTGTATGACCCATAACTTGGCTGGTGGGTGGGAATCTGCGTGCATGAACACTTGCCATCGGAGGTTCCAGGATACAAAGGTGGTGAACTTTGAAATTTTGTCCGTCATGTCAGAGGGCCCATTCTTCTTTTCCAGCATAGATGCTCCCATTAGTAATACAGCGAGCAGGAGAAAGTCGTGTGCTGTTTCCGGCACAAAAGTTGGCTTGTGGAGAATCGGCAATTGGTCGTGAAAGTTGTCCCAGTACGAATCGATGTACTTTTGTACATTCAGCAAACTTAACACGTGTGTATCGGCTTCGCTGTCGCTTCCAAAAATCTCATTCTTCATGTCTGTCGCTGACTTGGTTCCTTGGGAGCCAATTTCGTTGAACCGTTGGATCATGTACTGAAGCAGGGACTGGCGTTTATGCTCCGACAATCCCGTCTTCCCCAGCTGTGCAACATCTGCCATTGTGGTGGCCATTGGAATTGTCTCCGACTGGAACCAAAGGTTCATTGGTTCCATAAATGAGCCACCCATGAGGTTCGGCTGGGTTGGATATTCAGGGCAGAGTTGACCAAAGTTGTTGGAATATCCTCCCATTCCTCCCAAGGAACTCCCGGGAACAAAGGAGTACCCAGAACCGATACCACCTTGTCCGTTGAACAGCCAAGAGGTAAATTCGTCCGTACTTGAGGGGGAAACACCAAACGGCTGGTCTTCGAGAAGCTGTTCGGCGCTGGTGGCGGGAAGCCCGCCCTGCAGCACGAAGGATTGGTTTCTCGCGCGCTCCGGCCTCGTCGGCATTCCGGGACTCTGTATCGTCATTGGCATGTCGGTGCCTTGCATCTGATCCATCCGAAACGGGACACTCCCCATGGGCTGTTTGTCTGGCGATATGGACGATTCCCTGCTTCGGAATTGCCTCTGGTCACCGAAATGGCCAAGAGCATCGGTCATGTCGTTGCCATTCTCGTGCTGCCCTGAGCCTCTGACCGCCTCTGACTGCAGGCCTAATTCGTCCGCATCGCCATGGCCATCGCCTAACGATAGGCCATTCTTGCTCGGATTTCCTTCTTTGCCTGGAGTCTCTCTGGCCTCATCTTGGGTGTCGCTCCAGGCCGATCCATCCTCACTAAACGAGTACCGGTGTCTCGGCATTTTCGAGAACTCCCGCTGAGACGTGCTGGGCCTCTGAGACAAACGGCCGTTGCCATATTGCTGAATCTGTCTCTCATGTCTCAATTTGTGGCGGGCGTAAAGATCCTTTCTCACAAAGGAGAATGAGCATCCGGGATAGTCGCAATAGTAAATCTCCTTGGGCGAATCTGCAGCGCGTCAGCAGGGCTGATGTCGTGACCACGGGCCTAACCTACGGTTTAGCTGATGCCTTTGGAGGTGCTCAGCCCGAGAATACGTCCGTCCGCAGCCCTCGTGGGTGCATTGGAACTCCTTGCATGAGGCCTTGCGGCGTTTATGACGCGGGGGCGATGAGGCCATCGTGGTGTGAGAGCGCCGCCACTCTGGCGAGGGGGCCAGGAACGCTGCAGTCCTCCAGATCCCTGTGGCCCAAGCCACGTTCGCAGACTCCGGATGTCTTCGTCTTGGAGAAGTCCGAGTTGGTAGTTGGAAGCGGGGAGTTTTTCCGGCTGCAATCTCGACGCATCGGGGATGAAGAATACGGGGTTGGACTCCTGGGTCAGCTGATCAACAAGTTTATAGCGTGAAATCCCCGCATCCTACTCCACTTTCCCCAATAACGGCCACAACCGGCCAAATGCGGGGATGACTGAGCATCGATCTAGGGTAGGAGCTGTGCCACGGTCCACTTAGTGAAGTGTTCATCCACCTCGACATCATGCTTCGGGTCCAAGCGTTGGAAACTTATTATGCCATGCAGGATGCCTTGACCTGCAGCATCGGCGAAGTAAGTGGGGCAACTGTTCTCTTGTCTCAACGGCTAACGACACATTTGAGACATCATGGAGTGAGGGCTCAGGTCAGTCACACGAAATGAGCACCAATAGCACCCCTGGTGTGGTGAAAATGAAGGTTGCTCACCGAAAATTTCGTCCCCGTAGTGCATCTTAAGTCAGAATATTATTGATAAGCCTTAAGGCTGGACAGCTGACAGGAATTTGCGGCCAGGGGCTATCATCTTCATGCGGGCATCATCCAATAGTAAGTAGCCATCTCAGAAGACAAAAAGGTCTAACCCTCAATCGATGCTCAAGTATTGGCGTGTGTTAGCATGTGGATCTATGCACCCCAGACTTAAGTAGAGGCCTTTCTATCATCGATAGATTAAGAGGTCCACTAGCCTTGCGATCTCACCCATCTATTGAACTTTCACAGAACGCCATGCAGCCTCTCTGGGGTTCCTACCTGTCCTCAGCCGTACCACCCACCAAATCCTGCCTCATCTTCCATCAATCGAGCGGTGAAATCAGCCCACTAGTAATTAGTGTGCATTGACGACCTGTCAATAAGAAACCCATGCTCCTAACTCCGATAGTTCATCCACACTCCTGCACCCCAGAGTTTAACGCACTAGCCCATTGTTACACAATCACAAACCTACGGGCCGGGGCAGATTACCAGTCATGTAGTATTTCCCCAGAAGAGTAGACCACTCCGCCGGGGCTTAGACGCTGTACAATTAGCCGAGTCCACTCGAACCTTGCCTTCGCCGGAAGACTTACCAAAATAACGTCCCGACAGCCCGGTTTGATGGTATGCCGGCGGGCCGAGGTACTACCATTGTCAAAGTAGTAGGGCATGGCAATAAATTTGGTTATGTCCGCCAATCCGGGGAAGATTCGTTCCGGTGATTGTCAGCAGAAATATCAAATGGAATCAGTCTATAGAAGAAAGGGGAAATGTGTGGCTGACTTGCGCGGGTGGATTGCCCTGGAAGGGTCTCACACCCGCGAAGGACGGAGACAGGCAAGGGCCGAGCATATCTGATGGCGTTTAAATAAACGCCAGGTGCCCTGGTTTCTGGCCCCTCTCTGCTTCATCTTTAGAAATTCATGGCCGTATCTTTGGACGTCGACGCCCCATCTTACTTATTATCGTACGTTCCCTAGACGTTCCGGGCTCCATCAATGATGGCTGTTCCTAACCGAGGCCCGGAGATCCAGGCCGCTTGCTACACGCTTCTGGTGGCCGCCGTGACTTCGACCCTGCTCAGATGCTATGTGAGGGCTCGTATGGTCAAGAATTTTGGACTCGACGATTGGTTTATGGTGGCTGCCCTTGTATGCTGTTCAATCTCACCTCAACCTGCAATGCCGGAGAAGGTGCTGACCTTTTACTCCAGATAACGTTCACCCTTTTCGTAATCTTTACACTTGTCGGAGTCCAGCATGGTACTGGCCATCACCGCTCGGATCTTAGTGATGCAGACTTTGAGATCGGCATGAAGGTACGGCCCTCCATAGAATACCTTAATAATGAGATTCTGACGCCGATTAGGTTTGGTGGTTTTGCTATATCTGGTATATAATTACGATGATCATGTCTAAACTCTCCATCGGCTATTTCCTCATCCGAATCACCGTTAAAAAGATTCATAAATTCATTGTCTACGGCGCTATGATGGCCTCAGTCATAATGGGAACCGCGTTCCTCTTTGTTACTCTCTTCCAGTGTCGCCCGATTTCATTCTTCTGGAACAAAGACCTGTTGGGAACTTGCGTCGACATTGATGTTATCATAGCTCTTACATACTTGTACAGTACTGTCAGCCTGGTATCTGAC
This sequence comes from Ilyonectria sp. MPI-CAGE-AT-0026, assembly GCA_020744155.1. Classification (NCBI taxonomy): domain Eukaryota; kingdom Fungi; phylum Ascomycota; class Sordariomycetes; order Hypocreales; family Nectriaceae; genus Ilyonectria; species Ilyonectria sp. MPI-CAGE-AT-0026. Next base: position 1,034,600 of record JAGPNQ010000010.1, on the reverse strand, counting down.
CTTACTTACGCGATCCTACCTATGTTTCTTATCTGGAATCTGAATATGGATTTGAAGAGCAAGATTGCTCTAGTACCTATCATGACGATGGCTTGCGTGTTCGTCCCTCATCCCACCTCATCAGCGCATTGCTGAGTTCTCACATGGAAACAGGGCGAGCGCAGCTGTGGCAGTACGACTTCCATACGTGAAAGACTTTAGAGACCCTGACTTCCTGTGTAAGTTCCCTCCCGCTTAAGCTGATAGGTGACAACACTAACGCGTGTAAAGGGTCAACGGTTGATCTTGCGGTTTGGTCGGCGGCGGAACAAGGTCTGGCTGTTGCAGCAGGGAGCTTCGCTACACTCCGACCGTTACTTCGAGCCATTAGCCGAAAGCTAGGTCTATCGTCAACGGGACCCTCCGAGATTCAGGATTCAGAGCGCGCAGCAGCCTCAAGATTTGGCGGACATTTGAGCCATGCGACGGGTTACAGTAACCCGCAGCAAGGGCCCTTCAGCCTTACTACCTTTGCGTGTCATGGTGATGATGAGTACACTGAAGCGGGCGGCGAGGCCGGCGACTCCGGGAGCGGCCAAATGGGCAAGTCTTCAATAGAGAAGGGTGCTTCTGGCTGGGGCTCACGACGGCCAACGAGCAATGAAAGCGAGGAGGAATTGACGGGGCCTGGGCATGAGGGACGTACCGGCAACAGTCGACCGTCTATTAAAATAACAACCACCCTTCGAATGGAAGAACACAGGGTGTAATATCAATTGTGTTACATGCTGGAAGAAAAAAGGAGCTGGAAATGTTTGATAGCGTTGGTTAGGGTTGGATCTGGTAAATGAAGAGACGAAAGAAGACGATGCGATGCACGCATTCTATATTTATTTCATAAAGGGAATTTTGTCACTTAAGGAGCACTGGAGAACACCACAAAGTTAATAAAGAACAGATATTTGCCTTCAAGTTGACAGGCAGGTATTATGTTGGTGCATAGCATACAGAGCAAATTGAGTCGCGACAACAGGACGTTTGGGGAAATGCCCGGGAGGCTCCACCGAGCGCACCATGAGTCCCTTTTCAGACAAGTGGAGGACTAACTCGCTGAACCCCGCGACGCATTAATTCATCACAGCGCCGCATGTTACCTAAATCAGCAAGGATTGGCATTGCCCATCACCGCACGTTCTGTGCTGTAGAACTGCGCTATACTTCAGCTTTTGCGATCTTGGCTCCTTCGTTTCATACACGTACACAGATTCGCACGGGAGATTCAACGCAATTATATAACTACAAAATCATGGTCGCTTTATTTCTTGATCTAATACCTATTCACGACCTGTATTGTCTCATAATGGCCATATTCTCGCCTCTTCGCTTGTCTCAGCTTCTTCTCCCTGTAGCCGCCACGCCGGTTGGACTACAACACCCCATCCATCATGGAATCACTTGGAGACCGTGTGGCCTCGGATTGAACGAAACGGCCCCCATGTCATGTGGAAGCCTCGCTGTACCGCTCGATTACACAGATACGTCTTCAAATAAGAAGCTCAGGCTGGAGCTCCTGAAGGTCGATGCCGTGAGCAGCCCATCTAAAGGGAGCATCTTATTCAATTTCGGAGGCCCTGGGGCGTCTGGGAAAGCAGACCTTGCATATTTCGCTGGTATGCTATTAGGGTAAGAAGGCTGTACGATCCACACTCTGAACAGAAGACTGACAACCACAACAGAGCTACTGGTGGCCAACATGATCTCGTGACATTTGTTCCACGGTTCGTTCACCAAACACCCAGAATTTGAAAATTCACTGACAACGAGGGTAATACAGAGGCACCGGCGACACTCTCACGTTTTCCTGCTACGACAGCACGGAACAGAGGATATTCGCTTCTCTATCAAATCCAGTCCTTTCTGGCAACGCATCCGACACTGCCTTGGGCAGGATCTGGGCCGACAGCCAGGTCTTCTCTCAGTCTTGCTACACTTCTCAAAACAAGACCGGAGACTTTGTAGGCACGGCCTTTGCAGCAAGGGACATGATGCAAATCGTTGATGCCTTGGAGGAGGATGGCCTGCTGAGGTTCTGGGGTAAATATCATTTATATTGCTGCCTGGTTTTAAACTAACACACAGCAGGTATTTCTTACGGTACGGTATTGGGAGCGACTGCGGCTGCAATGTTCCCAGAGAGAATGGACAAGGTGATCCTCGATGGAGTAGTGAATCCGTTCGAGTACTATTCTAACCAGTAAGTGATGCGCCCTTGTCCCTTTGTCCATGGGTACAGGACCTTGCAGCTACTGACATACATATCAAGGGAGGTGGAACTATACAAAGATACCGACAAGACCTTCTACGGCTTCTGTACCGGGTGTGTCGCCAACCCCGATAAATGCGTGTTGGCAAGGGAAAACATCACCGCTACAGAACTCGAAGCCAAGGTATACGCATTCTTTGAGGACCTGAAATACAACCCCATCGTCATCCCGGATCCCATCGCAAGCTACGTCCTAGATTACAGCACGGTCAAGCCGCTGATGCACCGCCAACTATACGCCCCCCAGGCATGGCCCTCTGCGGCCATTGTTCTGAACGCCTTGATGACTCGAGACATTGAGACAATTGCTGCCATCGTTGCCGAATTGGCAGCCACCCCGGCGATGCTGGACGCCGAGGCCCAGTTTGGCATCAAGTGCGGCGACACTTTCGGACAGACGTCCAACATCAGCGATATCCTCCCCATCGTCCACGCAAGACACGAAGCCAGCCGCTACGTAGGCGACACGGGAGATATCGTGCCAATGAGGTGTGCTCAGTGGAAGATCCCGGCCAAGGAGCGGTACAGCGGCGACTTTCGCGTCAAGACGAAGAACCCGATGCTGGTCATCGGCAACACCTACGACCCCGCGACGCCGCTCGCCTCGGCACGGAACGTTAGCGAGACGTTCGAGGGCAGTGTTTTGCTGCAGCAGGATGGATACGGCGTGAGTTTACCCCGGTGTGCAGTAACTTGGGATTGATGGCTGACTTTGGTGGTGTAGCATTCGTCCATCCTGCAGGCATCGTTGTGTACGGCGAAGACTGTGAGGGCTTATTTCGTTGACGGCAAGCTCCCTGATACTGATACGGTTTGTGGCGTTGATATTCCTCTGTTTTCGGGCTCTGATGGGTGGGACGCGGTCCTGGAGCAACTTGCTGTAGACGAAGAGTAATGGGGATGGATGATTGAAACGTGCGCAAGGCATCGGGGATGTGAACTCGACGCAATTCGTTACTGTACATAGACTTAGTTAGAAGCGGGACTTCGAGCTGAATTAATGAGATGGGTATTTGTTTCGTATAAATCCGTGGCTATTCTTAGTCCTGGTCCATCGTATCGTCAAATGGTGGCAACCCGACCTCCTCCCTCGCCCAGGCGACCCCGTCGCGCAACTCCTCTGTCCCCGAAAGCGGTGCAATATGCGACTGGAGAAGCATCTCTGAAATTTCGTGCACCATTCTTGCGCCGATGGTCTTAGCCCACCAGATGGTCTTGCCGAGGTGGTGAAGCAGCACGCCCCAATGCATCATCAGGAACAGGGCGATGGGCTCCGAGCTCTTCAACTCGTCTGCGAAACCCTGCCCGGCGAGGCCAGGGAACGCAATGCAAATTCCCTTGATCAGTTCTTTTGAATCCTCAACGTAGCACATGCGAAGCGCAGAGACGGTGGTTCGATACATCTGGACTCGAATCAAGGCCGCTTCTCGAGCGTCTGCGTCGTGCTCCCCGGGAACATGAACGCCCTTGTCGACGATTTCGTACGCCCGCGTCAGGGCGGCCTCGATTTTGCTTGGTAATGGACCGGTGGGAGCACTGTTCAGTGACTCGAGCCCGGCTTTCATCGGGGCGACAGCTTCCGGATCTGCCATCAACAGATCGATGTTCTCGACAACAATGGCAGCACCCCCTACGAGGAGGTCGAACAGGGCCATCATGCGGACCATGATGCTCTGGGGCGCATCGTCGCCAGCCATGCTTTCGCATTGCGGTATTGCCATGTTGATCAGCACGGCTATGGACGAGAAGACGTACACGGACTTGATGTTTTCCGGGGTGATTCTGTTGAGCTCTGTTCGGTACAACCTACTCGCCCTGTCGTAGTATTCCAACGCCAGTTTGACGTAGACCTTCGGGTCGTTCTCTAATACAGCGCCACCGCACAAGGCGATCTCAAAGGCTGAAAGGCAAAACACACCATTGAGCAAGAATTCATGCTTGAGACCCCACCGCGGAATGCCCACTTGGATCCAGTGTTGATCTTCGGGGATTGTGCAGAGGCTCTGGTATGTAGACGTTGACCAGCGATGCAGTAGTTCGAGCTCGAATTTCTGCATCGCCTCTGGCGAGAGGTCACTGAATGCGCTTTGCGCTCCAGCTGACGACCCATCCTGCGATGACAATGACGGAGGCGTTGGGAATGAGCAGTCTTCCAGGCCTCGGACGAAACAATTGCCGCAGGGAGGGCCTTCCTCATCACACTGCAATACGAGGTGTTAGTCGACCCAACAAGACGTGAAACATTTCAGCTCCTAGAGGATGTCAAGATGATGTCACCTTCACATGTCTTTTTTTGCAGTTCCGACATCCATTCCTTGACTTATTGTGAGGTCTTCGCTTTTGCATCGGGCGTTCTTAGCCTCCTGAAGCTGGGTCGGGGTCTCGTGTCTGCTCGCTCTGGAATCCGTGTCCAGTGATGAAATGAAATCTCGTATAATCGTTTACAAAGCTAATGGCGGGGATTATTAAGGAGGAAGGATTCGCTGTCAGCCGTTTGAACTCCACTGCCTTTGGAGGATCGCAGATCCGAAACGCGTGGCTGTGCTCGTAGCTTACCAAATCTGGTGCGGGCCGCCCCGATGATTGATGACCGCGTCTGGGAGAAACTCTGAGCTGCGAATTTGGATTCTTTGGTCTACATTGAATTAGATATATTGAGGAGATCTAGATTGGCAGAAATCTATTGTCCGGGTGCATTGGGGGGTTGAGACCAGCGCGGAAAGCTCGTCGGTCGTCCAGGTCAAAGTCGAGGTGGTCTAGATGTGGAAGAAGCCGAGGAATGTTACTGATATGATGATTTTCATTTCAATACGGATTCTAATAATTTTCCCCTTCTACCTGCTTGTTTGGCACCATCGATGTGTTGCCCCAGCCCCGATATCCCATTTACAAAAACTCGCTTCCAAAATGGACCCCAAGAGGCCACCAACCATGGTGCCTGCGGTCTCGCCAGCGCCTACAGCCTGCAGACAGAACTCCTGGTTGATGCCCGGCTCCGAGGTCTTGTCCTCCAAGACATTTCCCATAACAATCATGTAGATGGCGCCTCCCATAAGCCCGGCGCAGAAAGCTAGTAGTCCAATGAGGACGGGTGAGGAGAAGAGGGAGAAGGTCGCGTTGATTAGCACGACGGCTGCGGCGAGCCCTAGGATGGTGAAGGGGGCCTTGGTGCTGCGAGCCCGAAATAGCGGTGTCAGAGTTCGCGAGACAAAGCCACCCAGCTGAAAGGCGAAGCCATAGGTGGTGAAGTAGGAGAAGAATGTCTCGAAAGCCGGAGAGACTGGTAGGGCGCGGGAGATTCCCGGGAAGATGAGGGTCTGGGTCGCAAAGGCGATGAACAAAGGAACCATGTAAGGGCGGACCACGGCTTTGATCAGAGCGACTCGGTTCTCTGTGCTCAGCAGGCGAGTGAGCTCCTCTAGAGGATCAAACATTAAGAAGAATGCGCCTTCGGGGCCGTCCTCAATATCGTCCTTGCTGCGCTTCCGTTGGGTGTCCGGGTAGTTGACTGGCGCTCCGGGTAGGATGGCGAAGAAGCCCACCAGCATGGCCCCAGTCAAGACGTAGATGAGGTCAATAAAGGTGCGCAAAAAGGCCTCCATCCAGACGGTCAGAACAAAGGGCAGCACCGCGCAGAACACGGCGCCAGCGCCAACGCCCGCTCCCCAGCCAGCCAGGCCCGCCTTGCCGTAGTATCGCGTCATGCCGAGGAACGATACCTCCATGGCCGCAGCGGCGGAGGCGGCCAAGACGGTGGTGAAGATCCTCGATGGCGGCGCGACGTTTGGCGGAGTCACGTTGGTGACGACGGCCACGAGGATCCAGCAGGCGCCGGCGGTGAGCGGTCGCATCCAGTAGGGCACATGGTGGAGGAAGTGCGGGACGACGAGCTTGGTGATGAGGGCGGGGAGGGTCTCGATGAGGATGACGACCCAGCGCGGGTAGGGAATGATGAGGTAGTTGGCGGAGAAGACGATGAAGGGGACGACTGTGTTGACGAGGCCTGTTTTTGCATCTGTCAGTTGGTGTTTCGTTCAGTCGTCTCTTTGGGGTCTTTGGGGATTAACGCACCAAGAATGGCGAAGCCGAGATATGATGGCAGCGTGGTGCCGCAGCATCGGCTCCGTGGAGGAATCATGATGGCAGCCAAGACCGAATCATTGACTCAATCACCAACCAAGGGGCGGGCCAAGGCAAGGCCAAGACCGAGCATGTATATAGGAAAAAAAGTCGAGAGGATTACAAAGAAGAAGGCGAGCAGCAGCGCGGGTCTAAATGTGGTCTAAATGTCGATACGAGCGCATGAGACGAGTCGATCCGGATTCGGGCTAGCTAGTCGCTGGACGCGCTGCACAGCCATGATGGAATGGGAAACGGAGGATGGCACGGGCGGGGAAACCGCATCCTTTTAGGGAACTTCAAACGCGGTTGGCACGCAGGTACCGTTTAACCACCTTTAACCTCCTTTATTAACCTGGCGTTAAGCATCCTGCGGGAGTTGAACGACCGGCATTACGACATGGAGAAGAGCCAACACGGGCTGTTGGGCCCCCCGAAGGATCGTCTCCTAACGTAACCGCCGCGCAGAGCCATGTGGGGGCCACTCCGCCGAGCGTGCGCCGTGGATCCTGGCGGATTTGGGTCTTTCTTTCGTGTCTTTTTTTGTCACTTCCTACCTGGGGCTTGAATATCACCTGCACTGGTGTTGGTGTTGGTGCTGGTTCCGGTGTTGGCTCTAGTCCTGGCTCTGGCTTTGGTATCATTGTTGATCTACCAACCGACATCATGGCAGCCTCTCATGGCAACTCGCCTTTGCACGTGGCCATGTGCTTGGCTCAACCTAGTCGTGTCCACAACATCGGCCGCCGTCACGGTGTCAAATGATTGGTAACCGTCTCAAGCCCGGCCGTGCACCAAGACCCAGGTTCTGGCTCTTATGTTGCAACCCGCAATTAAACAAGGGCAACTATACCGTCTCCGACATGGCATGGACGGTCTAAGACTGAAGATCGCCAGTAACGGGCCAGGTCCCATGATGGCTCAACGCGCACATGCTCGATACCATCCCATACGCGTGTCCTTGCAGACCAATGCCGTAGCAGGAGAGCCTCAATGCATCAATACATTCACCGCAAGACTCAATTGGTTATCTCCCCCGTGGGTCGAACACCAAGTCTTGAAGGAGATGCACCTTCTGGCCAGCCCACCCTCCTGCTTATGATGTGACGTAGCTGTACCGGCGCCGGTTTGCGATAGTGCTATGCCAGCCTCATCCTCGGGGCCCAGCTAATTTTCCCAACGAGATAGCCTTCCTGGTTTCTCTTTGGTCTTGTCACCTTTCCGCGCTCATCTACTTGCTCTTGGTCGATTGCTGGACTCGTTTTGTCCGGGGCTTGTATCTCATACCCCGGTGGCCAGAGCTGGTGATGCTGTCGCGATGGCCTCGTCTCTTGTCTCACGCCGCTCGGCGTCTAGGATGAGCCGAGGGCCTGATGCAGACTATCATGATCTCGATGGCTATGACCAAGGTAGATCTCGCACGTCACTGTCTTCCGGAAATTCTTCCAAGTCTCGCGTCATGCTGCAACTTTGCAGGCGGCTGAGGTGGGTGGTTTTCGGCACTGCTTCCCTGCTCGTAATCTGGTCCGCGTATCTGGTATTTGTGAGTAGCAAATAGCAACCTTGCTCAATACCGCAACTTAACCTAACATCAGCTTTCACAGTTTACATCTCACCTTGGAAATATCCTGCCCGGCCACCACTCCGCCGTCGAGACCATCTCTCGCGTCGAACTCGACCGCCTCAACATCCCCGTTCGCAATGACAAGTTGAACGCCTCGCGGCGGCTGCGCATATTTATGCCCGCTGACTCGCCACATATCAACCTGTGTAAGACCATCATGTCGGCCGTCGTCCTCGGCTACCCGATGCCGACGATGCTCAACTGGAACGGCGAGTACAACCGACCCGCGTGGCACTTTGCCGGCAGCCACATCGCCAAGCTCCTGAGTCTCCTCGGCGGCATCGAGGCGCTGCTGGAAGACGCCGGGAAAACCGATGATGTGAGCGAGGATGACCTCGCCGTGTTGGTGGACGCATACGACATCTGGTTCCAGCTACCACCATCGGTGCTCATTCAGCGCTACCACCAGATCAACCGCGAAGCCGACGAGCGCATCCGCAAGCAATGGGCGAACAAGGACTCGGAGAACGCGTTCCCCATCCCGCCGCCCCGGCAGGACATCATCATCACGTCCGCCAAAGACTGCTTCCCAGATAGCTACTCAGGCTCAGATCCGCACTACGAGCACTGGCCGGCGTCGCCCATGCCGGCCGACATGTACGGCGACGGCACCGACCAGGTCCCCTTCTCCTTCGACTCGGCGCGCAAGTACAAAAAGGTGCGGCCGCGATGCGTCAACAGCGGCATGATCATGGGCACCATGGGCGGACTCAGAGACGCCCTGCGCCGGTGCAAGGACAAGGTCGACCGTGTGGCCATGGACGGCCGCCAGCTGTGGAGCGACCAGGCGCTCTTTGCAGAGGTCATTGGCGACCAGGAGCTGTGGCGCAAGTGGGCGAGGCATCTCGGGTCGTCGTGGGATGGCAAAGTCGCACACAACGACGTGTCGTCGCTGAGTCCCGAAGTCGGGCCCATCGCGGCGGCTGCGCTCCGAGGACGCCGCTTCGAGTTCGGCATCGGGCTCGACTACAACTTCACCACGATCCCGCCCACGTGCTCCGCCGAGGAAGACGGCGCCTTCGTCAAGATCGACGACGAGAGCGCAGTAAAGGCAGAGTCCGCCAAGGCCGGCGTGCCTGGCGATGTGCGCGTCCGCGGGATCCCCAAGGAGCTGCAGGACTCCGGGACGCAAGACGCCTTGCTGGCGGGCCTCAAATGGGGCCAAATGCCGCTGTACACAGACTTCTTCTTCGGTACGACGCCTGTCGGCATCCATCACAACGCCTACGTCGGCGGCCTGAAGCCGTGGCGCCTCAAGCACTGGTGGGACAAGATGTGGTACTACCCGCGGTTGCGGGAGCTCGTGACACAGCGCCTGCGGCCGGCCAAGGGCAACGCCACGCCGCTGGCCAAGATCGCATCTCCAGACGGCAAGGACGACATCGTGTACTGGGCTCCTCGGGAGGACGAGCACAAGGCGGTGAGGGTGTTTGAGCCGTCGAAGACACCGGGCGATCAGTTTACGCCCATCGGATGGGATGGCGTCTGCCAGAAGGGTAAATCCAAGAAGTGGTATGACGAGCTGTTTGGGGATGACAAGGGGCCTCTAGACATTTAATGTAAGGGAGAGACAAGAGTATGACAGCATTCATGATGGGATTAGGAATTGATAGACAGGGAGCCATGTCAAAGGCCGTTCTTAATGCGCTTCTTGGCTATGAACATAACCGACTCAATGAGTATCACTGCCCAGTCATAGCTACCCAACGCAAATGACGTCTCACAGCAATAGCCACAATGCCGGAATACCCGATCAAGACATGAACCGTCGACAAAGGGGGCCGACAGTCTGCATCTCCCGCGCCGGCAATCTCATTACGATAATCGCCATGCCGCTTGACCCACGAACCCAGCCCGGCAAACGCCTCCCCCACGTTAGGCCCAACGCCTCTTCCATGCCCAGACTAACGGCAGTCCAGCCGCAGGCCAGGGCTGGGTGTTGAGTCTACCTGCAGGCCGCGGGGTGACAATGCACCCTGCAAGGGATTTGCAATGTTTGCTTGGGGAAATGAGACTTGGAGATGCGGGAACGGTTTAGAATGAGAATGACCATTATCGGAGTCAACATTACTACATTAAAAAGGCAGGAACACATTAAAAGAACTTATACGTTGCCAATGAGGGTATTGAACCACAGGACCGCCGCTCGTTGCAAATAGAGGAAACAATAACACCGTGATATCCTGGCCGGATCGTTAACCCATAATACTTCAACCTCTCACCAGACGGACCTTTACAAAGCCGTCTCCTCAGAAATCCTCACAATCTCGCACAAGCTCCTGACGAAAATCATGTCTGCCTCTTGTAGCTCTGCCTCCATCAGCCGATCCTCTCCGCCCCCCTCCTCGGCCATCATGCGCGCCGTGCCAATCAGCCGCATGATACACCGCAGCAGGCCAGCCTCGATGTTGCGCGTCGTGTTGTCCTGTGCTGCCGACAACGCCCCACCAACGGGGGACATCTCGTCCTTGCCGAAGCCCCAGGCGGTCAGGGGCGAGTTGAACTTTTTGGCGATTCGGCCGCCGTTGGGCGGGCCAGGGAGTTGCGGGCTGTCGAGCCCGAGCAGAGACGCCGCCTTCTTGGGGATGTCCTCGTTCTGCGACTTTTTGGAACTGGCCGTTGAGGCTCGGTTCAAGGGCAGCGATTGACTGCGGGGAACGCGGGAGATGTAGTTGTATGCGACCATGTGTGCATAAAGGGCGTCGCAAATGTAGTCCGAGCATGAGCCAAAGACATGCCGTAACGGCGCCCAGGCGTTAGGAGACGCCAAAACGTCCTGGCTTAGTGTCACATCCACAGGAACAACCTCGCTGGGTGGCGGGGTTAGGTGCAGTCGCGTGGAGATGGACTCGCGACTGTGCCAGACCACCTTCTTCCACAGAGACTTCTGCGGGGGTTGGGGTGTGAGGTCTCCCAGTGACTCCCTCCATATATCGGTCGATGGATGTCTGACCTTCTTGGAGTATGAGCGGATAGTCTCGATAGTAAGACTGGAAGAGAGGAGCATCGTCTCTGGGAAGCAGGCGATGGACACCCTCAATGTCTCCATGACATCAGGCGGCAGCGGAACTGCTTTCGCCAGGTCATCGGCAGGTATTTGGGAAACATAAGGAGGGTTTGATCGATCGAGCCATGCCTGCACAGTCGGCAGTGGTGAGGGTGGTGGGGTTGTCTGAATGTACACGGTGCTCGGTCGAGGCCACGGTTGCAAGTCTGCATCAAAAATGCTGTCTTCATCAAAGCCAATTGAGTCCACATCGAAATCAGTGAGGGGCTCGATGGGGTGTGCGTTGCTGGTGGATGTGTCTATCTCATCTTCATTCAAGTCGTGAGTGTGTCGGGAGGGCTGAAAGGATCGACGACGCCTCCGTGAAGCTGACTTCGAATCGGGGCTAGGCGATAATGATTGGGATCTCGAATAATTGCTTGGGGATGTCGTGCAGGCCAAAGAGGTTCTTCGCGGAGGAACTTCGACCGATCTCACTGAATGTTTTCTCGAAGGAGTGTCGTTGGTGGAACCGGTCTTCTGGTGACGAGGTGTCCTTGATCTAGCCAGCTCCTTGAGGCTCCCCATGTTGTCAAAAACTGAACCTGGGTTGGGTGGAGTTTGTGGTCTTGGGGAGAGCGCAACAGGCCGGTCGCTGGTAGTATCCTCCTCCTCTTCTCTGTCAATGTCGTCGTCGGACTCGTCGATGATCCAGCTATTTTCCCGGGACGGTTTACCGGATACCAGGGCTTTTAGCGAAGGGGCGCTGCCACTGGTAGAAGTGAGGGACGTAGCTGTTGTAATGATAGATTGCTGGCGAAGGCCAATTGAGGGACCTTCGAGCCCACCGGATGAGTCGGTTCCGGGAAGTGAGTCTAGGTCAGATGCTCCTTCAGTACCGTAGCCCCGATGTTCCAGGAAGGACACGACTGAATCGCGCTCTTCAATGGCACCGAGAGATTGAACTCGAAGCGAAGCCGTCAGGTAGGGCGATGTGATCAAGCGACCAGGGCAAGACATAGTTCGTTGCTTGTTCTTTTCCTCGTAGACAAGAGCCGTCGGGGGACTGCCGGCCGTCATGTTCTTAGCCGCAAACACGGCACTCGACATCTCCAGGTCTCTTGCGAGCATCTCAGGGAAACATTGGGACAGGTCAACGTTCATGGCTTCCTCGACAGGTGAACTGTCAGGTGAACTGCAACGGGTCTTCGGCAGTGACAGCGGTAACAGGTCCTTCATGGTTGAGACAGAACGTCGCTTCAATAAGACGGGCGCTGACCTTCGCTTGGCAGCCTCGAGTGTAAGGGCTGGGTCTTCCCTGTATAAGTAGATGGCCACTGGGATCCTCGGACCGAGGACAGACATGGAGGCTGTTGGGAAACAAACTCAGCGGAAGTCAAGACAAGTCGGGTCCAAATGCCAGTAGGTGGGCAACAACACACAGGACGCGACAAGTGTTATATGACGGGCCTGGAACTCGGCCACGAGCAACCATGAGGGCCGATAGGCGTGGGAGGGTGGATCTGAAAGTGGGCACACAGGGCAGAGATGACAGAGTCAAGGGAGACTGCTTATGTCGCGCAACCATGGGAATCGAGGGTCGCGAAATCGAGGAGGATGGAGCCGCTGTGGGCAAGACACGGGCGGGGTCTGTCGCACATGGTGACAGAGAGAGACAGTGATACGGAGGGAGGCCAGGACACATAATGTAACTAACGGCGCCCTTGCAAGAGGAATGAGGTGAGAAGTTGGGTGGCGTTCCCGGGGAGCAGGTGGTTGCACCGCGAAAAAGCAAAATGCATGTTGGTGCGTTGCCAAAAAGTAAAATGGCTCCCAGCTCCCAACTAACAAGGATGGTAGCTTGGGAGGCCCGCGATGTGATTTTCGACTGGAAGTTTGGAAGGCCATGATCCTTGCACAGAGAGGGAAAAAGAAAAGGGACAAGAGAGGCAATCGATTGTCGCCATATCGTCTTGATTGAGGTAGAAGCAGCCGCCGAGCAATAGAATTCCAGCACTGGTGAAGTCGCCGCGAAGATGCCATGAAGCTTTCATGATGTCTCCACTTGGACAAAGCTCTCGGGCGAGCCCAGACGACTGCACAACCAGGATGCCAAGATCATGCTGGCCACACCCCCAAGGGAGAGGACGTATCAGGTAGATTCTGCCACCCCTTACAACCTCTTTCCGTCGACGTACACTAGCCCAAGTGACACGGACCAGGGAGACGCAAGATGCGGGAGGTTTAATGAGGGAATCAAAATGGTGCTGGGTACTCCGTACACACATGAGCATCAGCCTGCTATTACCGTTTCCCGTCATCGAGATTGAGAGGCGTGCCGGTTGGGGCTGGCTCCGGAATGTGGTTCGAAGCAATCACCGTGGCTCTCGAGCGTGAAACAACGGACACAGGGACACAACTCAATCCTTTGCAACTCTGGCCAGACATCACGAGCGAAGACGTCACTGGAGTGCGGGCCGTGGCTGAAACGAGACACTGGTATGGAGCTGAGATCTAGACTCTGTCATTGTGGTCTTCCAAGGTGGTCTGCCAAGGTCGAGACTTTCCGACAGAGTCAATATGGTAGACCCGGCCAAGGTCAGTCTGGCAGCCGGGACAGGAGCCCAGACCGAGCCGGCATCGCCAGGCGCGGTGATGGGCATGAAAGACCCATGATTACCAGTCCCATGGGAGCAGCAGGCTGTCAGATGGATAGATTCGGCGGCATGCATTACGCCATCAGCTTGGTGGACATGATGCTGTCTCCGCCTCTGCCACATGGCTTTCAGGCGTCCGCATGGCAGCCAACCTTCCAAAGTGGAGAGCTGAGGGTAACATGGTTGAAGCCTGCTCCATTCCTCGCTCGGATGCGTCTGGACTGCAAGCAAGGGGTTGTCATGACCCCATCTTGGTGCCAAGCCTGCCTGTTGGTTGTCCATCGAGGGTCGAGCATCGCGAGGGGATGCGCTGTGTCTAGGGATACGCGGATCTGAAAGATTACCTGTCAATTAACAGACCGAGCGGGGCATCATCCGGGAGCAATGGAAAGCGCGGGGGCCGCGAGTTGGACGCGACTAGAGGCCATCCTCCTGCACGTTCGGGCAGTGGACACGACGCGAGGGGGAACTGAGAACTGATCAAAGATGAAGCGAGGAAAAAGAAAACATGGGCCCTGAGGCATGGGCCACGAGACACGGTTAACTGCAAACCGTTTAGGGCCGTGGGGTTGGCGACCCGGCTGAGGCGAGAGTTGCGAGGTGATGGGGGATGTGAGGATCAAACAGCTTTACGGCATCGAGCTGCGCCGGCAGGGATAAGGCCCTTGCCTGAACTGACCCTCCCCATCACGGGAGTCCAGTGAAGGGGTACGGGCACTAAAAAACGGAGGTTCGCTGGGGGATGTGCACAGGGGGAAGGGCGGCGTAGGGCAGGGCAGCGGACAGGGCACTACGATGCGCTACAGGCACTATAGGGCCACTCCCGAACTCCCGAACTCTGGAGGGCACCACCAAGGGCACTATCACAGGGCACCACTTACGGGAACAGCACCCGAAGGTTTGCCTCAAAAGACGGCCCGGCTAGGCTCTCGCCGCGGCGGGCAACTTTCATCAGCTAGCCAGGCACCGCGATCACAACCCAATGGCTGTTAGGGCCCTAATGATGACTCCGAACAGATCTTGGAGATCAGAGGTGTGCCCTAAGAGTTCCCTAGAGCGATGGCGGCTACAGGGGGTGGCATGTTTGTATAAGACAGAGGGGCCCGAGAGCCTCTGCTACTGCGCAAGCCACCAACCATTGGCAAACACGGCCAACAGGCTGCCCGCGAAAACCACCCAGCGCTGGCAGCAGTGGAGGAGGATGGCCGCTAGGAATAGAAAGAGGCACTAATGCCTGGCAGACGTAAACCCCCCTCCCTCCCAACTAGTCGCGAGAGGGTGGTGTCCTCGGTGCGAGTTTAGCGGCTGCCACACCGCCCGCGGCTGGCATTGGCGCGGACCTTGGACTCGCCAAGAAAAAGAAAATATTGCCCGGATTTGGCCTCCGACCAAATTCCCCGGCCGCAACAGGAAAACGCCCAAAAGCCTAGCAAACAAGAGTCAATTTTTCCCCCGTGGTCTTCCTGACGTTGCTTCGATCCAACAATAGTTCCGTCGTGGCCCACAAGCGCGGGCTGTGATCTGAGTATTGCTCTAGAAGACGCAGCCAAAGGTCTAGGGTTAGTGCTGATTGGCTCCCCATTAAGCCCCGATACGTCGGTCCCTTGCGTCGCTGCGAATCCACGCCTCCAGCTTCAGTCGTGGACTCGTTGCCTGGTCCAGTGGCTTTGCTTGTTTCTGCTGCGCGTGTCTTGGCTCCGCAACGGTTCGTATCCGAAAATCCGTTCTACTGCACGGAGGGTAGACGTGCAAAGTAGCTCTCACCCTCGCATCCACTTCCAACTCGAGTCCATATTGGTACACGGGCACAGACCAACACCTCCAATTCCGCGGTCGGATAGCATCTCGTCTGCACGTCTGCAAATTCTTTCGTCGACCGGACCGCAGCTTCCAGTTGGTCTGTTCAGGTCAATCCAGCTTCCGCCAGCTCGCTTCGCCCGGCTCGGTTCCAGCGTCGTTATTCTCGCCCCGTGGGCTTCCGGAGCAGCTCTCCGTAACCCTCGTATCGGTGGAGAATTTTCGTCCCAGCATCAAAAATCTTGACCAGAGCCCAGTCAAGATGCTCTCCCAGGACTTCGTCTCGGCCATCTGCGGCCCTGCGCTCGCTGCCAACACCGCCATAGCTAAGGATGTCGGCATCTACTCACACGCTCTGACTCCCTCTCACGCCGTCAAGGCAACCTTCAAGAAGAGTTCCGCTCCGGTCAACTGCCTGGCCGTCAGCGACACGCACATCTTCGCAGCCCAGCACCAAAAGGCCCACGTCCACGTCTACTCCCGTCAACGCGGCAACCAGGAGGCCCTCGTCCCCTTCCCCGAAAGGATCCGCAGCTTGACCCTCGCCGGCCAAGTCTTAGTCCTGGGTACCGCCGAGGGGAGACTGTTTCTGTGGGAGGTCAGCCAGCCCACTCCATTGCTTCTGCCCGCCACATGGCGTATAACTTGATGCGAGCCATATATTCCAGCTACTGACAAGTCATAGGTGTGCACGGGCCGACAAGTGTCAACTCCCCCCTGCCATGTCCAGGCCGTTTCGTGCTTGGCTGTCACGCCCTATCACATCCTGTCCGGCTCGGATGACTCCAACATCAACGTCTGGTCGCTATCACGCCTTCTGGCATTGGACGTGCAGGCGGAGCATGAACCTGAGCGGACTCTGTCCAACCACCGCGGCGCCATCACCAGCCTAGTGGTAGGCCCGAGCACCAACTCCGAGACCAGCATATGCGTCTCTGCAAGTAAGGATAAGACGTGCATTGTCTGGAACTTCCAGACCGGTCAGATTCTCCGGACGCTGCTCTTCCCAACGCCACCCCTCTGCGCTTGTCTCGATCCAAGTGCGCGAGCCCTTTTCGTTGCTTCTGAGGACGGCTCTCTCTTCCTCGTTGAGCTGTTTGGGGGCCCAAAGCCGGTTCTTGGCTCGCGGAGTACGGAACCCGCTTCCATTGTCATACAGGTCAACGCCCCGCTTGCAGTCTCAGACCCAGAGGCCGGTCAGCCGTCCTGTCTTGCTCTCTCATACGATGGAACCTCAATCCTCTCGGGTCACACCAAAGGCAAAATCTTTCGGTGGAGCCTGGCAGACAATGCCCACCCGACTGAGATGGCCAATCTCAACGCGGCTGTCACGAACTTATGTTTCGTCTCGCCACTCCCAACCGCACAGCCAACCAAAGCTATCAACATTGTCAAGCCGAATCACAACCAGAAGAAGTACGTGTTCACTGCTCAGCTCGACAGTGATCTGAGTTCCGCCACACGGTTCAGTCAAATGCTCGACTCCAAGGGCTTCTCGTCAGAGTCGATTGAGACAGCAATCCCCACCCTCTCCCCTTCGTTAGATGAGGAAGAGGACCCTGAGCTAGCGAGGCAAAACCAGCAATTCTGGGCCATCATCAATAACCACCCGGCTTTGCAGAAGCCTGATTTCCACCACCCTACTGCAACCCAAAGCCCCGCCTGAACGTGTCTTACTGCAAGGGACGCCGCCACGGCTGCAAGCGATGCAACCTTCTTTCCTTCGGATCCCGCCCAACAACACACGTCACTTTCCGTGAATGCCACCTTCAGCCTCCAAGGGCTCGAACGTCATGGATTGCAGGAGCATGCATGTGAGATCCGATAGGTGCCACACATATAGCTCACAGGCGCTTGCCATGTCACCCTGCTGCACCGCCTTAACCCCTTCCAAAGACGACCATAGGTTGTGCATCACTAATTGTGATATATCTAGTTGGGGGCATTACCCTTGACTAACAAATCCGCCCGGTCCCCATGCGCAGGACCTCTTCTCACAGGGGCCATGCTTGGTGATGCCTGGGCAAATACCGGTGTGCAACGCTCTGAAGCTTGTGGACACACACCTTGGGCACAAATGCTACCCAACCCGGGCCTATGCTCCATCTTGATTAGAATTGAACATGCAGGATGCATCACTGTGGTGCTTCGTGGCCGTCGCTCGGCATATAGATCACAACTGCCGGATCAAGGTTAGCCAGTGTGCCCGTGGGCTGCGTGCGATGCAGCCGAACAAGAAAGGAATTGAGGGATTCAAAGCCCCCAAGCTATTATCATGGCCCATCTGTAGTTAGAAAGCCTTACAATCGCGGGGTTCATTGTCAGGTAATATCCTCGAAAATGACACCCAATCGCTGTCTTTACTCAATTATCACAAATCACACGGGACTTTCTCGCGCAATTAAAGAAAATCACACTCGTATTTGCCCTACAACATTTAAGACCAAGGTAAGTCGCATACGCTGCCTTTGAGGCTGGAGCTGTACAATGAGGGGCAACTTCATGTGCGCAAATCCATGCGTTTGAGAGCAGCAGCTGAGAGGAGAGAACCAGCAACATATGGGGAATTTCGTGGGGTTGCAATGGATCTCGATTCCAACAACGTGGGCGACTGGGATCAGTCGCGAACTGGGGACGTCGCATCGAAATGGCCCCATGATGACCAAGGTGCTTTTTCCCATGATCCTTGATTGGCCTAGGTTGTAGTTTGCAGTGAGGAGTGCGTTCTTGGGTTATCGTATTTGGTCAAGCGGGCCATGCGGAACGAACGGCAAGGGTCCCGAGGGTCCCATCGTCGGGCCTGTTCTATTCCGTCATGATGGTGCGCGTGGCAAGTGCTGTATTGGGGGCTTCTCATTCACCGCATAGTTTTCCCATGTCCATAGTTTACGGTATCAAAAGAGCAATCAGCCGTGCGGGCGCAATGCAAGGCAGGATCGGGCACGCCTGACAGTAAAAGCATCCCGGGTATTTAAATATCCATGAGAATACGTTGATCGCAATCGCAACTATGAATTAATAACCTCCAGCCAGGATGAAGCCGACGCAACTCCTCCCGCAATCAAAAAGCCGACATTCCTAGATACCTCCGGGGATTGTGCGACAGTGCTAACAATTCTAAGTAATATATTCGCACTGTATCTCATACATTTCTAACCCGTGCTTGCACAGTGTATATGTCGCCGTTCCTTTCGTCTCCGGGGAATGTCCGGCCGGAGCGGCAAATTTCTCCGCCCCGACTAACACCGAACACCAATCGCCAATGTCTTGCATCATCGGCCACGCAAAAGCCAGTCGCGATCTCTTTCTCCGCCGCTCCTCTCAACCCCATCCACCCCAGAATGTCCGTCGTTGGAACGTTAAAGGGCGACATGCCGCAACAAGTACGATCACTCGTAAGTCACCTGCTTCTCCTCTTCTTCCGCTCTCCAGGATAGTCGCCTGGCCGAATTTCTTCCCAGAGTGGAAGGCGTGAATGCCGGCGACGTCGGGTGGGCGCCCGGCGCCGCACAACCTACCGATTTGGAAGGATTGGATGGCTAACATATGGACTCCGATTTAGTACCGCCAATTATTACGGCAAGGCGAGCAATTCGCCGCCTACAACTTCCGCGAGTATGCGAAGCGACGGACGAGAGATGCATTCCGGGAGAATATGACCGAGCAGGACCCCCGCAAGGTCCAGGAACTGGTTCAGAAGGGTCTCAAAGACCTCCAGGGCCTGAAGGTACGTGGCGATATTGTTGGTCATCCTGGCGGAGGTCAGAGCTGACAGAAGGAACAGAGGCAAACAGTCATCAGCCAGTTCTACGAGTTTGATCGCTTAGTTGTTGAGGGATCGCTCTCGGTACGTTTATTTCCTCACTAACCAAAATCTCGGCGTATTGACAAAAGACTAGGCAAAGCAGAAACACAGCTAGAAGAGGCATTAAGGCAGAAGAAGCACGGGTATTTACGCCCTGATGCCGATGGCAGTCATAGAGGCTCACAGATGCGAACAGACACAACTGATCTCGCCGAGCTGGGGCCAGCCTTCAATCGACCATTGCAAAAAGGACATAGAATGGAGTGTATAGTAGGAACGGCGGCAATGTATATCTATCGGATACCACAAACTGGGGCTGGAGGGTAGCAACAGCTCAGGCGAGGGCTGCACGAAGGCGATGAAGGCAAGGGCACGTCATATTTGGGGTACTAGACGGCGGATCTCAATTCTAAGACCGGTGCAGTTATCCGCGCCCGTATCATGAGGGAGATGTGATCATGGAGGATTCCTGAGAGGGGCTTCAGGAGATTCCATCTTTCCCGACAACCACTCCTCTCCAATTCACCTAGGGCTCGGCAGAGCTAGAATACAGACAGCTGAGGCACACTCAGCTCATTCAATCTAAAATGCCTGATTTGTCACATCATGCTCCATAGGAATCCCCTCTGCGCATTTTGGTGCCTTCTCCTTGGCAGGACCAAGTCCGCGGAGCTTATGTCATCGCCAACCAACCCCTGATTGGCCAGAATGTAAACACCAATCCTCACACTCGTCGCGACAAAAGCTCAGCCTCTCTCAGCCTCCTTCGAAACAAACCAGGCCACGGGCGCATTGCACGACACTTGCGGCACGACCCAATCGCAGCGCCCGATTTTTTCGACTTGATTCCATTACCATTTTTGCGCCAGCAGCTGTGCTCTAACGTCGGCGACGATGGCTCCAGGCGTAGGTGCCTACACGGTGGCTTGATTCTCGCGGCTCTAACTAACAGTGATGCACAGACGCGACGCGCGAATCGCAGCGGATACGCCGACCACGACGACTTCGAAGGTACGACCGCGTTGTTTGGGGATTTCGACGGCTACTAATTATCTCCAGGTCTCCCAGTGCGACAATGGCGCCACGATTGGGTCAACGTCGCGCCGCCGCCTCAGCAGGAACAACAGCAGCAGAACGACATCTGGTCGATCGACGTCATCCACGGCATGCCAAAGGACTCGCACCTTCTGCCGACGCATAGCCAGGAATTACTCCTCGCCGCGCGATCCGGTCGACTCTACAAGCGTCCCGCGCCAGTTGAGGAGGAAGAGGCTGACCCCGAAGCGATCCCCGAGAAGCCAGAGAAGAAGGAGGAAGATGACAGCGCTAAGGGATATAGCATCAAACTTTGGAAGCAGATTCCCCGGAATGTCGAGGCCCCAGCTGTCTCGCACTTGGCTAAGCGACAAAAGAACACCGTGACCATCGCCAGCAAGACAATCGAGGACAAGCCGACTGTAACCAGGGTGACTGTGAGAAAGGTTGATGCCGCCGGAAACCCATACACTGAAGAAGTCGTCCTGGGCGAGGGTCGACAGGTGGAGGGCGAGATCATTTCCACCAGGATCGAGGCGGCGCCGGCTCTAATCGCCCAGGCCCCCGTTGCGGCACCTCAGAACGCAAGGAAACGACCAAATCCACCGAAGAGAAAGTCGAGGGCTGGTCCTGGCCGAGGCAAGAAGAGGGGAAGGATTCCTCTTCTTGGTGCAGGACAGCCAGTGGCTGCTGCGGCCCCGATAAATGGCGCCGCGGCTCCCGCTGCAGTCAAGCCCGAGCCGACTGGCGACAACGTGAGATCTCCAGCTCGCTGCATGCAGTATAACGCTAACCACCATCAACAGGGCATCAAGCAAGAAAGCGAAGATAACGCCAACCACGATAGCGAAATGGCCGAGGGCGACGACGACGATGACGACGACGACGAGGGAGAGGACGGCAACGAAAACGAGGATGGTGACGAAGGCGCTGAGACACCAGCAGAAAGCACTCAGCACGGAAGTACAAACGGCGACGGCGACAAGGCTCAGGATCATGAAATGGCAGACGCTGTGCCCGCTGTTGAAATGTCCTCGTTTGATCCTCCAGATGTTGAGATGGGAGGTAACGAGGTTCCATCAGAGCCACAGGCACCTCCCAACCCTCACAGCCTAGTCCCTCCTCCTCCTCCTCTCAACCTGACCCCCAGCATGTCAAAGCTTGAGGGAAGCCCACTTAAGAACGTCATTATGCCCTCTCCCACAACGGAGGTTCCCCCGGATGTCTCACTAGATAACACATTCACCACGGAGCCCGTTGTCGAGAACGTCAAAGCCCCTGAGGCTACGCCAATCGTGGAGCCGGTCACGACTGAGCCTCCTTCAGCTGCCGCAGAAGAAGCACCCAAGACTACTCCCGACGCCATCACCCCTAAGGACGAGTCTCCCAAGGAAGACACGTTGCTGCCTCCTCCGCACGAGCAAGTCGGTAATATCGCCACCACTCCCACTGCTGAGGACTCGGGTAGCACCGTTGCAGACAGTGCAGAGATTCCCATCGAGGAGGTCGAAACAGGAGAAGAAGCAATCCTAGAGAATCTACCCCTAGAGCAGGACGATATCACTATGACCGAGGACGCCATTAAGCAAGAGGATTCCGCGCCTGCCAGCATTGCCATGTCTGAGCCCGCAGAGCTCCCTCCTGTCGAGCCCGAAGCAGTCGAAGACATCATGGAAACTGATGTACTTGCTGGGGCGCCCGCTGAGCCCACCCCTGAGGAGGCAAAGCCAGCTTCACCTCTAAAGGAAGAGACTCCTGTAGTTGCCGATGCCGCCGAGGAGCCTGACTTGCTTGGTGGGTTACTTGGCGAGCTGGACCGTCAGGTCGATGAGAAGATGGAGATGGAGATGGAGTTGGAGTTGGAGATGGAAACTCTGGTGTCTGAGCCAGCCGTCGAACCTGCTGCTGAACCAACCCCTGAACCTATCCCTGAGCTTGCCCCCGAAGCTACTCCTGAGTCTGCTCCTGAGGCTGTCCCTGAGGCCGCCCCTGAGATTATCGAGCCTGTCGTCGAGTCTATCTTCGAGCTTGTCGCCGAATCTGCCGTTGAGCCTGTCGTCCAGCCTGTCGTCGACTCTGTGAACGAGCCTGTCGTCGATATTCCCCTTGAACCCGCCGTCGAACCCGCCGTCGAACTAGTCGTCGAACCCGCCGTCGAACCAGTCGTCGAACCGGTCATTGAACCAGTCGTCGAACCGGTCATTGAACCAGCCGCTGAGCCTGCTGCCGACGCTACTCCCGAACTCGCAGCCGAACTCGCCACTGAGCCGGCTCCTGAGCCAGTCCCTGAATTTGCCCCCGAGCCTGTACTTGAATTTGCTCCCGAGCCTGTACCTGCATCGACCGAACCTGCAGAGGCCCCAGTGCCGGAGGCAGAACCCTCTGAGAAGAAGGTAGAAGAGCCTATCCCGGAGGTACCCGTGCCCGAGATCTCCCCCTCAGAAATCCCCGCAGCAGACCCACCCGTCGAAGCACCACCTGCAGAGGAGAAGGAGGATAATCCGGCGTCTTAAGCGTCTTAAGCGTCTTTGTGTTGGGAACTGAGAGAAGCGCGTTTGATAGTTTGAGTGGATTTCGTCAAGACAATTGTTTTGGATAGACAGATGATCAGGATTGTTGGGGTCAATCTTTTGGTTGGATGCTTCGTTGTTTTTTGTTTGCTCTGGGCTGTGCAGTACGGAGAATGGACTGGGTGGGCGTTTTTGTACAACAGAATCTTGCTATGGGAGAGGATCCTGGGTAGAGTTCAGTGAATGAACGGCCGTTTTGCTGGTTTAAACTAAGTGTTTCTATTCGTCATGGGTGTATAAAGTCATTCTCTACTGGCAGTCTTGCTTTCAAGACGTGGGAATTGTGCTGTCGTTGGTCGATTTCGGACTCCTTGTCCATCCACATTCTGCACCGCCGTGCTCGTTCCGACGCTTGCATCTCCGGCTCCGTTGTCTATCTCCGGCAGCGCATACCGCCCGTGAACACGAAACCCCCGAGCATGGGCATTGCTCAGCCCTAGCAGCGCAGCACTCAACACCAGTAACCCCACGAGCACAATGGCGCCGGCCTGCGTCATGTTGCCGCTCAGCGCGGCGACGATGTACACGATCAGCTTGGCGGCAGCCTCACAGTATCCGTCCAGGTGCGACTGCGCGCGCAGCCAGGCCTGCGTGGTGAGGGCCTGGAGGTCTGCGTCCAGGCCGCGCAGGCGAACGATGTTGCCGCCGCCGAGGTCGATGCTGTATTCTGTGATGTGATGGTCAGTCGGCACCGTGGTGGGACTGGTAGAAGGTGGTTCGGTCCGGTTCTTGATGGCCCAGATGTTGAGGACGCGGGACAGGATGAGGGCGAGGATGATCGAGAGCCCCCACCAGTCTTCGAAGAGTATCATAAAGGTTGTAGAGGCAACTGTGAGAACCGGGGTGGTGAGGTACATGAAATGGCTTAACCAGTCCATATCTGGTGGCGAGAAGTCATGAGACTCCTCGTCTTCCTCATCCGCAATCTTTCGTTTCCGTCTAAGCACTCGGCGCAACCGCTTCGCCACGTCCCATCCCGGCACAGATCCCACGTCGAGTGTGACGATCCCTTTCTTGTCTTCGCGGCATAGACTTAGGAGATAATTCACCGTGACGACGTTCTTGATGCCATATCGTACCTCCGGGGCCCCAGCTACGCCTGGTACTGCCGACGCTGTGGGCAGCGCGATCAGCCCAATGGGGGCTTCGCGGTCGAGGTATTCGCAAGCTTGCTGGTAGTGCAGGCCCGGGGCGAGGACAAGAGAGTCGAGCCAGGATGAGCCGCCGGTTATGGCGGTCCTGTGGGCGACGCTGCGGAGGTCGGCGAGGGCGAGGAGGCCACTCGCGGAGAGAGTGAGGTTGGGGATTGGGGTTGTTTTCCAGGAGGATATTAGGGATCTTGGGAGTAGCTGTTATGTCCTTGTTAGCTGTGGCTGGATAGTATTGGCGTAGATAGCTTGACCATACCTCCATGATAACGGATGTCGTGCAAGATAAGCAAAAGACAACACTCAAAATCTTAAAGTTGACTCCTCAAGACTTAGCGCAAGCTCCTGGTCGGCGATTTAATCGTCCTTCGTTTTTTATCTCATGGGAAGACGTCTCGAAATGTATCAAGATGGGAGCGGGAACTAGGAATCAGACATCACACGCACTGTTAAACGAGACCTTCCTGGGGGCAGCCAAATCGTCTGAACACCCTTTTATCGACAAGGTAGAGAAAAGTGGTTTCACTATTGCTAGATTATGACTATTGGTATGTCCACATGCCTGCCAGGTATCAAGTGCCGATGACGATGTTGATGACTGAGGTTGTTTGCACTTGGCACGAGACATGTTGCCGCGAGGGGAGATCCTATGACACCTTGCATGGGGCTAAGTACACGAATTGACAGGGTGTTGTCGCCTTGGTTAGGAGCCAAAAAACTGCCGATGGTTGCTCACATTGTTGCATTTAAAATGAAACATGTCTCGGCAGGGTATAAGCATGACATGTTTCTTGAATTTGGAAGGTCAAGCGCCTGGAGGTCACTCCATCCAGTCTCAGGATAGATAAGTCAAGGTGGTTGCGAATATTATTAATAAATGCAGCCACCTAGATCTGCACCGCAATCTGCTGGGTCGGACCACGCATTCAAAAAGAACAGCATGAAGAATATCAAGGTATGAAAAAGGCAAAAAGAAAACCCTGAGTGAAGGGGTCTAGGAGTTATTCGACAGAGACAGGATTCGAACCTGCGATCCCTAGGGAATCAGATATCTAGGCTCATTTACTGGCAGATCCGGAGATCCTGTTTCAAAGAGCGCTTCAAGTCTGACGCCTTAACCACTCGGCCACTCTGTCACTGATTGGCGGATGGTATCCGTTGTGCAAAAAACTGGAGATTTTATAACTCATAAAGCCTAACTCACAAGCAGTGGAACCAGTGTGCCTTTCGATCAATTATTTTCCACTAACGCCATAAGACATTCACTCATGAAGCTCAATTAATTAGTGATCGATTATCGCAAACGTCGCCTTACCCGTAGGCAGCAAGGTTATATACATGAATACGACTAATTCTAGTCTATTTAGAAGTTAATCAGCGTCACAGTATCGTCCCAGTTCTTTCGCATTTCCAAAACGTTCTAGATCAAGTCGACCAAGTGAGTCGCCACGCTTGTCTACCTCGGATGCGGTTTCCAGTCAGAAGTCTAAAGATCAAATGATGGGTCTTATTCGTGGCATTTATCAAAAGCATCACGGAGAGGGATTTCCGTTAACGAGACGATTTTCGTCTTCTTCGCAAACTTCCATGCAAGATATGCTATGATCACAATAGGGATATCCCTGCGAAAAAGTTAGCCTCAAACAACGAACAGCATGCGCATGAAGTGAGAGCGTACAGATATGATGAGACAAAGCCAACAGCACTCCAGTTGCCTTTGGTGAAGACGGCAAATCCACCTGTCAGGAGGATGGTAATAGACATGACCAACGCGGCGTATGAACTATAGACTTGAAGGTGGTCAGATTAGCCTTAAGTTCCTTCCAATATTCTCCCGCCGAAGTATCATCAACTTACTTGTCCAGGAATTATGCCACGGAAGTTGTGAGACCGGGATATTCTGTGCCTGCATAGCCCGTCTCAATCGGATGTGATTGAACAAGATTGCGGACCACGAAACCAAGACACCGGCGGCAGTCAGGTCCACGAACCACCAAAACACCGTCATGGCGCCATTGGAAAGACTCATAAAGCTGAGAAACATGAAGGCAGTAAAAAAGAGTACACAAACCCACGGGGTGCCCCATGATGTCGTCTTTAAAAAGATGCGCGGAGCCTGGCGCTTGAGGGCGAGGCCGTACAAGACGCGGGTTCCCGCCATTAAGCTCTGGTTCGAAGCCGACCAAGCAGAAGTGATGACGACTGCATTGACAACAGACGGAATGGCAGGTAGTCCAGCAGCAGAAGCAGCAATCACAAAGGGACTCTGCGCGGCTGATCCATATGCGTCGTCCAGGCGCGTGTCGTTGCTGGCGACGAGCATGCCCACCACCAAGATGGCGAGCATATAGAAGATGATGATTCGGATAAAGACATTTCTGCAGGCTATCGGGATGGCTCTGCGGGGGTTTTTGGTCTCGGCAGCTGCCATTGCGATAGACTCAACGCCAGCGAACGAAAACACAGCGCTTGTCATGACACTCCAGTAGCCGAGGAAGTTACCTAGTGGCCCGGTGGTGATGTACTCGACGAAAGGACCGGGATTCTTCCAGTGCCTGAAGCCGATTCGGGGGGTGCCTGGAACACCACCCAAGTCGATCACCAGGCCGAGAATGATGAGGAATACGACGAGGAGGATCTTGAGTACAGCGAAGAAGTACTCGACCTCGCCAAAGACGCGAACAAAGGCAAGCCCAACAACGACGGTGAGGATGATAAATGTGATGATGAAAACGGAGGGGTTGACGTCGGTCCAGAACTCGAATAGAACGCAGATGGCAGTGATTTCTGACGGAATAGACAAGACGTTGCCGTACACGAGGTTCCAGCCGATGGCAAAACCCCACGCAGGGTCGACGAGAAACTCGGCGTGCCTCACAAAGGCTCCAGTAACGGGCAATAGCGCAGCAACTTCACCGAGGGCAAACTGCACTGCGCACACGACCAAGCCAACGGTTGCATAGCCAAGCAAGGCGCCAAGAGGACCACCGCTTTGGATCGCGCTGCCAAGTCCCAGGAACAGGCCAGTACCGATCGCTCCCGCGATGCCAAGCATGGACAGATGGCGCTCTGCAAGCCCGCGCTTGAGGTCGCGCTGCTCGGCGGCTGTCACGAGATCACCGTCCGCATCCCGATCTGACAGCACCGAGTCCTGGTCGACGGTGGGGCTAAGTGGTGGTCCCATATCCGAGGCTTTTCGATGTTGACAATCGATAGAAGCTAAGAGAGGTGACTCCTCATCTTCAGGATCATGGCTCTTGCTGCTCTTAAGACAATGGCATCGGGGGCAATCTGCCGAATCCGTCGCTAATAGGTTCCTAGACTAGAAAAATGTGCTTAGCACCTACTCATTAAGGAGGATTGCGTTATCGGAATGGGGTCACTAGACGGAGCAGCCTAAACCTTATGAAATCTGGATCCAGAATGCGGATCCATCTTAATTGCCACCCTTTGCCTACTTTGGGGTGATGGCCGCGTTATGTGAGCCCCGGTATCCTCTTATTCTAGCGTCCTCGAGTGATACGAGGCGCCCCGTTCTAGCACGAAGGAGAGGAGGAGAAGCAAGGGCCGCGCGGCTAACGATCAAGTCAAGTAAAGATGCATCTCTTAGAAACTCCTATCGCGGGATGTGGGACAAGAAAATATACCCGGAGTATTTATGCTTCCGGCCGATAAGACCCATGAACGGAGTGTCTCAGAAGCAAGTTTCAATTCACTTAAGAGTCCCTAGTTATCATGACTTCGGAGAAAATCTTCTAGCCTGGTCTAATTGAAGCTGGATCGGACGACAAGAAAGATCCATGCTACGCCAGACGAACCCCGCAGACAATATCTAAGATTGGTTCGTCAAGACAGGTAGGGTAGAAGAATACGATAAACCTAAATGAAGGATAGAAAGGAGAATTCTAATAAGGTGATGTCCAAATCCATTTCTTTTATTAATTGATCTGTTTGTTTCCCCCCGTACTTGACTGTTGGCGTGATCATGGGCCTGCCCTTGCTATGTCGTGATATGACACCATAGCACATTACATTGCGGGGAGAGTAAGCACGGTACAACAAGTGTTACGGTCAAATCATTCACGCAATGAACAACCCAAAAAACCAAGGGCAGGCTATAGGATACAGAGAACACGGAATTGTTCCCATTCATGTTAATACTATCCCTAGGTAGTTATCTTGGCACTTGATCGAGTGGTCGTTGCTTGATGACCTACCCTGGAGCCCCGCGATGACTAAGCGTCGCGCATCGTAACAGGTCACCATAATGATGCATCAGCTTGAAGCTCTCCCAAGCTCCGTCAAGTGTGAAGCCGCAGCAACGCCCTCCACTCGACAATGCGGTTCTCACTACAACCGCTCCTCCTCCTAGGACTATCGTCGCTAGGAGTGGCCGTATTCCAGGACGAAGTCGGCAACATCGATTTCCACCACGCGCTCGTCGGCGTCCCCCAAGTCGAAACCTCCTTCTTCCATCGACCGCGAAAGGCCGACAAGGCCAGCCTCCTCTACACCCTCAGTGATGTCGGCGTAATTGGCGCTGTGAATCCTAGCAATGGAGCCGTTGTGTGGCGCCAGCAGGTCGCTGATGACCTCACTAATGGCGGTGGCTTCTTGCGCGCCGCCGACGGCGAGCACTGGGTTGCTTCTGCATACGGGTCGCGCGTGCAGGCGTGGGATGCGCTGACGGGCCGGAACCTCTGGCAGGCCGAGTTCCAGGGCGAGGTGAAGGATGTGGAGATCCTGGAGTTGACCGAGAAAACGAGCAAGGACGTCCTGGTCCTGTTCGACGAAGACGGAACAACGGTTCTGCGACGCATACATGGTACACTGGGTCACGTCGTGTGGGAGTTCCGGGAGACCGCAAAGAACACTCCTCTGCAGGTGTCAACCGACATCGCCAAGGTCTACGTGATTAGCCTTCATGGCTCGCCCGCTTCATACAGCCTCAAGGTTACGGCTCTCGACATTGCGGCGGGAACCCGCCTCGATGATCTGTCCATTGGCACTAAGGGCGATGTCCACGGTCCCAAGGATGTCATGTTTGTTGGCGGCAACTCTGCGGCGCCGATCCTGGCGTGGACCGACAGAACCCTCACGAAGCTCAAGGTCAACGTTCTGGGCACCAAGGCGACGCAGGAGATCAAGCTGCCCGCCGAGGCTGTCTCCGTTACTATCCATGCGCCCCACCTCACTCAGTCGCAGCCTCACTTCCTCGTTCACACCAGGACGAAGAATGGCAACAAAGCCGAGGTTTATCATACCAACCTGAAGAACAACCAGATCTCCCAGGCCTACGAGCTACCTCACCTTTCAGGCCTCGGCGCTATCTCGACCAGCTCCGATGGTGCCAACGTCTACTTTACCCGAATTACCGCGGACGAGGTTATCATCGTTTCTTCCGAGTCACATGCCGTTCTTGCTCGCTGGCCCTTTAAGCCGGTTGGCGATGTTGAGCCGATCCATGCTGTCGCGGAAGCCATCAAGAAGCCCACCGGCGAGGGCTTTGCTGTCAGGGCCGCTGTTGTGACCAAGGCCGATGACTGGATTCTGGTCCGTAACGGCGAGGTGGATTGGATCCGCCCCGAAGGATTGACTGCCGCGGTTGCGGCCGTCTGGGCAGATATTCCCGTGAGCGAAACCCTCGCCAAGGTCCTGGAGCAGGAGGCGCACACCAGCCCCCTGGCCGCTTACATTCACCGTGTCAACCGCCACATCAATGATCTCCAGTACCTGCCCGATTACCTGGCATCGATCCCTGAGAGCTTTATGAGCAGTCTCTTTGGCGGCGCAACCCCGAGCAAGAAGGAGGGCTTGCAACGTGATACCTTTGGCTTCAACAAGCTTATTGTGCTCGTGACCCGACGTGGCCGCATGTACGGCCTGAGCACTGCAAACAACGGCGAGGTGGTTTGGTCTAAGACTGTCCTCCCCCAGGCCGCTGGCGAGACACTCGATGTGAAGGGAATCTATGCCAAGGACGAGGGTATCGTCACTCTTCGCGGCGCCAAGGGCGAGTACGTTGCCATCAAGAGCGAGAGTGGAGAGATTGTCGAAGTTATGCCCCCTGGCTCGTTGTCCCCCGTCTCAAGCACCGCCTTGGTCGATAGCCCCTCTGGCAAGTGGCTTCTTCCCCTGGGAGCCAACGGCCAAGCCGGTGATATCCCCGCGGGCTGGACTCCTGAGCAGACCGTTGTCGTTCGTGGCGAGGGAGAGATTATCCGAGGACTCAAGTTCACCAATGAGGGCGACAAGGCCGTCGAGCAGGAGATCTGGCAGCTGCAACTCTTCCCCGGCCAGAAGATTGTCGAGATTGCGAAGGCCGCGTCCCATGACCCCATCGCCTCGATCGGTCGTGTTTTGGGGGATCGCCGTGTCAACTACAAGTACCTGAACGCCAACACCATCGTGGTGGCTGCGGTCAACGAGGCCGACTCTACCCTGATGGTCCAGCTGGTCGACACCGTCTCTGGCCAGGTTCTGGTGTCCCAGTCTTACGCTGGCGTCGACCCCACCAAGGCAATTTCTTGTGCCGTGGCGGAGAACTGGTATGCCTGCTCCTTCTTCGGGCAACATGACTTGAACGACGGCTCAAAGAGGACCATCAAGGGCTACCAAGTTGTTGTGTCTGAACTCTACGAGTCGGAGTCGCCAGATGACCGTGGTCCTCTTGGGGATGCGGCGAACTTCTCTTCGCTGAACCCCGTGGACACTCCCACCGGCCCCCCCCTCCCCTGGGTTGTTCAGCAGGCCTATGTCATTTCCCAACCCCTCAACACCTTGGCCGTGACACAAACGCGCCAGGGCATCGCCAATCGCCAGCTCTTGGCTTACCTGCCCGAGTCCTACTCTATTGTCGGTGTGCCGCGGCAGATTCTGGAACCGCGACGACCCGTCGGCCGAGACTCGACACCCGCCGAGAAGGAGGCTGAGGGTCTCATCAAGTATACGCCCGCCATCGAGATCGACCCCCGTACGGTTGTGTCTCACCAGCGAAGCATTGTAGGAGTCAAGGGCATTGTGGCGGCACCGGCCATTGTAGAGAGCACCAGCTTGGTGTTGGCCTACGGAGTCGATGTGTTTGCCACGAGGGTCGCGCCCAGCGGTGTGTTTGACATTCTTGGACAGGGCTTCAACAAGTTGACGCTCGTGTTGACGGTGGTGGCGTTGTTTTGGGGCGTGATGTTCTTGTCGCCTATGGTACGTTTTTGACCCCTCCTTGCCATCTTCGTTCGATTCTCGGCTCTATTTGCGCCACGCAGCTATACTAACACTATGTTCTAATTTAGGTGCGGAGAAAGCAAATCAACAGGATATGGGAGGCACCGATGTAGAGAAAGCGAGGATTGGTGGCATGACATGAGACATGTGGGACATATGGATAGCCTAATAGAGCTGACCGCCGCTGTGAGGGATCCCCGGGCCAATGGGGAGAGCGGGTCGGCATTCAAGCCGTAAATGGAGATGGTGGTTTTCTTTTTCCTTGCACTTGGTTGTTCCGATGTTCCAGTGAGCTGATGATTGCTTTGACTGGGAGAGCGCCGTGTCTGCAAGTGACATTCGGCGTGGGACCTAAGCTGACTGGCGTAGGGCTGGCAGGGTTGTTCCGAGCTTGCCCAAACTTCGCCTGGTAAGTCGCCAGGATTGCATTGTATTGATGTTTATCTTGTCCCGCTGTCATCGTCTGCTGGGGTGCGGCCACGTCCGAATCCCTCGTATAGGATGAGGGATTGCCGATTACCGTCCCGGCGGGGGGCAGACATGACTAGCCTCCTCATCGGCGTCGAACTCCCTCTGATGGTGAGTGAAGCAGACGATTGGGTCGCCTTATTGGGCTCTCAGCCTTCGCCTTCGCCGCCGCCTTCGCCGCCCACCGGCGGAGCTTGGCGGGCTCGAGTACGGCTGTATTGTGGGGTTTGAAGCAGCAGCGTCGAAAGTATTCAGAAGGTTTAGGTTCATCTATTCTGGGAAAGGAGCTAGACGAAGGGATGGTCACACAGGCAGAACTGGTGGACAGACGTGGGCATTGGAAGCGTCTTATTGGAGGGTGACGCTGCGGCTGTGCAGCGTGAGGCTGGAATAATGCCCGACAGAGACACATGGCGCTATGTACCTTTGTAGAGTGGTATTCGTCGACGGGCAAACATGCGATGGGCAGTGTCAACTTGCTTTTGCATTGTCTTGGTTCGGGCTGCTAGTCTTGATCATCTTTTGCTTACCCGAGTCTCGGCCGTGTCTTGGATGTAGCGTGGATCCCTCGACAAGCCATGGGCCAGTGGCATGAGCTGAACAAAAGTTGCTTGCCGGGATAGCCTTGATACGAGAATGGCATTCTATAAGGCGCAAACGACGATGGGAGCCCCCGCATCGCAGGGAGTGAGTATACGGGCCTCGGCGGGATCATGTTGTCAATGTCAGTCAGTTCCGGCGTCTGGACTTCCTAGTTGTTGAAGCTGCAGCGGCCGGATCGGTCGGGGTGTGGTCAGAGTTGTTCTCTCTGTGGCCCTCCGTCCATCCATCCATTCACAGTCGGCGATCTCCCCAGAAGGGGAGGAGGAGATGACGACGCTCCGTCTGCCAACTATGCGACGAACCGGCGATGGATGAATAGACGGAGTGAGGCAGCGTGGTCGATTCCTCGGGGCTGAGAGTCTTACTCAGACTAATCGGCAATGAGCAGCGAAAGGATCGACCATCAAGACCAAGAGCTATTCTGCAAAACATGTCGAATCAGCAACGCCCAACGCACCTCGTCCTACCCTTTGCAAAGGTGCTCCGTCCCCAGGGCTGGAGTGAACCGCCCGATGACGGTTGAACGTAGCCCGTACCATCCGTCTCTGACCTTGAGCTGCATACCAACAAGCCTCCAATCAGATCACCACAGCTTGTATTAGAAAAAACGCCATGTGGGAAACCAAACCCGCCCATCAACACTTTAACGTTCGCTTCCTCGTCCCTCGCTTGCCGGGCCAGCCCCAACTGCGCACCTGATATCCTGTGATACGCAAAGCTGACCCCGGGCCCTCGGCCTCAGGCTCCGCAACACGAGGCCGTCTGCAGCTTGCAATTCGTAGGCGAATAAGCGGGCAGTCTTGCTGGAATGTCAGAAGGGCGAGAGAGCTGATGGTGGTGTCGTATCGTATTGGCGTTTTGCGGGGTATTAGCGGCATCTACCGACTTATTGCACTTTGGACCTAGCTTGGCCTTTTGAGTGCCGACTCTGTGGGTGGTGTGGGGATTATTTTTAGCATACGTCAAGTTCCTCCGATGCGAGATGGGAGGACTGGCGATGGGCCAAGGCCGCCCTCTCTAACCGCATTGAAGAGGGATTTGCTTTGCCTGAGGGACTCGACGGGCCTCAACATCCGAGCGTGCATCGTCTGGTGATCCTCACTTTTGCTTCTTGGCTTGGCAGCCCAATGGGGAATCCTTTGCCTTTCGCCGACGTCCCGTCCATGCAGCTCCCGAAAGTAAGACTGCGCGCGAGGCCCCGGAGCGGCTGAGACTGGAGTCGTACAGAACACACATAGAAATGCGGCTTAGCAGGTGACGGGCTCATTCTGGGAGCGGTCTGGAGAGACACGGCAGACGGTGGTGTTGTTCAATGCGTGAGAGAAACGTTACGTTGTAGGGCTAGACTTGCTGGGACGTGGAAGAGGTGCTGCTCCGTGTCGAGCTTCAATAGCTACCATGGTAGTGCCGATCCATCTTACATTGACTATTGGACTACTGTGCTCTCGTAAGAGCCGTATAGAAAGTTTACAGAGCGCGAATACGGGTCTGAGCGAAGTGCAAGTGAGGGGAGGCATCGAGTATGACATTGACGGCTCACATCAGACCAACCGAGGAAGTTGCCGCATCGAGGTCAGCATCGTATCCAACTCTCCTCTCCCTCCTCCTCACGCCCGGTCCGCCAGCCCTCTGCCGCCCCCCGTCCCGGTCGCCGATCACCCGCTCCCCATGACCAGCGCCGTCGTATCCAGCGGCCGGATCGTCGTGGTTGGCAACCACCAGAACGCTCCCTGCGATGCCGGGTGCGGCTGTACGAGCAGGGTGGGACGGCCGAGGGCGAAGCGGCCAGCCAGATCGTGCTGTTGCTTGCAGTGACGCCTACGGGCGTATTGGAGGTGCTGCTCGCGAGACATCCGCTAGGATAGACTGCGCCGAGTTCCGAGGGGGGAGGAGGCTTGGGCAGTGCACTTTGACTTGGTGACTTGGGCTCGTGTAGGTGAGATGGTCTTCTGCATTCGAGCTACTCAACCATTGCCCTCATAGACGAAACCAGGTATATAAGCAGCTGGATTCCCCGTCTCAATCTCGAATCTTCCCTCCTCATCACTCAAGCAACCGACTCAAGCAAACTACCAAAGCCTCTCGCTCAACATCTCCTCCCTCAATTCAACCACTTCCCAATCTTCAACAACAACCTTCAACATGCAGTACTCTGCCCTTCTCGTCGCCGTCATGGCCACCTTCGCTGCCGCTGCTCCCAAGGCTGCCCCCGGCGGCTACGGATGCACGCCCGCAACCTACGCCTGCGACGGCAAGCACTCCTGGAAGGTCTGCAACACCCAGGGCCAGTGGGTCGTAAGTCTCTCCCCAAACCTAACCACTCTATATCCTTTCTCTTCTTCAATGGAGAATGGAAGCCTCCAATCCATTACAATACATGTCTAACATTATCCTCACAGTTCGCTGGTGACTGCCCCCCCGACACCATCTGCAAGTTCTACCCCCCCAGCAAGAGCCCCTACTGCGTTCCCCCCGGCTTCAAGTTCCCCTAAGCGACATAACCACCGCCGCGGGGCCGACAATTCGCGCGAGAAACGAGAACCGCTGGGTTTTGCGGCTTCTTTCATCTCAGGGCATGCGCGAACCTTTTTGCACTTCTTCATCGCTCGTTCACCATGAGATTTAATCCTCACTTTTTTCAACGAATACACGGGCCGGGATGTGGATGTACTGAAGCGGTTGATACTGGAGGATGAATACGGGCTGCTTGAGTTTTTTTTGGTACATTTGATTTTCATGCTCGCATGAGTTACGATCCTTTTACATTTGCCTACACTCGGATAAACATTGGATGCGGGGTCCAAGGTTATTAGATAGGTAGCATTAGCAGACTGCAATCTACCACAATGCCCCCAAAGCTTACATGATCGTCACCGTGATGGCCCTTCTCCATGTATCTGATGGCTGAAGGGAGATGAGGGAAGCAAGCAACAGCATGTGAGTGGAAGAGGACATGGTAATCAAATACGATTTCAAGTTCGTCTATCGAACTATGTCCATGTCCAGTCTATCTGTGGAATAATATGTCCAGACCAAGTCAATGCAATAGCACCATGCAAACTTAACGCCAAATGCATCAAGCCGAAGAAATAATCACCAATCAGCAGTCTCAGCAGTTGCCCTTCCAGTTGTTGCCGATCCACTCAGCCATCTTGTATGTAAAAGTCCCCTCCATGTACTCCTCAACGTCATCCTTGCTGTAGTCAGCACCGGAAAACTTGAGAGCTGGGATGATCCAAGGTTCGATAAAATCGAGGAATACAAAGTCCACAGTCTCCGGCTCGCCATCCTCGGGGAAGCCAATCTTCCCTTGGATACAGTTAGGCTGGTTGTAAAAATTTATGGTTTCGTGAACAGTATCGTCACCATCGTCACCAATATCATCCTTAGTCGTGTACCCCGCAATAAGACTAGGCTCCTTCTTGAGATCACGAAGCTCCAACCAGGGCTCCTCGGTTTCCTCAGTCTCGTCGGCAACAGCAACTGGTATAGGGAACCTCTGCTGGGGGATGGTTAGGATCCGGGTGTCAAGACTATCTTCCTCAAAGATCCTGCCAGCGCTGTTGAGTAGGTCGATGACCTTAGAGGCTGCCTTGTAGGGAACATCCGGGATGTAGCGGAATCCGCTCACGAAGGGGCTCACGCTATACGTGGTATCACGAGTAAAAGGACCTTTGAAGATGTCGAAGCGAATACCACCAGTGTTGGTGATGGCTAGTCTGGGCTTGTCTTTGCGGTCCTTGCGAGTGATAATGTCGGGGAAGACCTCGTCTGTGATCCATGTATAGATGCTGTCCTCGCTAGGGTATTTGGCGCGGCTCATCCACAGGGTCTTGGGAGCACACCCAAACTGATAGTCGAGGTCAAGTGCCTTGCGGGCACGTGTAATTGTCTCGGAAACCCTCTTGCCTTGTTTGGTGGGAAACGTGGTCTCGTTGAGCCCAGTGTGGTAGTGTAGGCCGAACAGATTGGTGTCAATGTACCGGCGCGAGAATGAGGCCGATGTGGTTGCCTCAACCTCATCCGGGATCTTCTTAATGCCGTCGACCGATACCCATCCGATGGTCTCAAAGTAGCGACCACTGGCAATGGCAAACGCATTGGAGTCAAACTTGCGGGCATCGCGAACGTGGGCATGACCACCGAAAAAGGCGATGGGGATGTGCCAATTCTGCTGTCGGATAGCGGTGAAGATGGTCTTGAACTCTTCCATTCGCAGACCGACATGGCCAACGACGACAAAGATATCGGGCTTCTCCCGGATGGCCTTCTGGAACCAATCCTCCTTGATAGTCTCAGCTACAAGCTGGACGACGGTGTTGTTGGCGTTGCCAGTAAAGTCAAAGAGAAAGCCAAATGCAACAATCTCGATGCCCTGGTTCTTGGTCTTGAACTTGCGGTATCGCTGGGCCTGGGGCACGCGGTCGCCTGTCTCAGGGTCGATGTAGTCGAGATTGGAAGCGATATAATTTTCCTCGAAATTGGGAACGGTAGTGTTGTGCTCGCAGTCGGCGGAGTAGGCTTTGTAGAGCTCGTGGTTGCCGGTGCAGAGGAGGTCGACTTCGGCCTCGGCATAAATGCCATACTGGAATAGGCCCTTGGGTTCGGAGGCGTCGTAGAGCCCATTTCCCTCTACGCGGTCACCGCTATCGATGACGAGGAGATCGATACCCTTGTCGTCGGCTTGCTTTCGCATGTGTTGGGTGAAGGAGATGTAGTCACCCCAGTCGGCCGAGTATTGGGGTCTGGAGCTAATTAGCCTAGGAATAGCGACTTGAGTCTCTTGCCAGAGGAAAGTTTTACTCTTGGAGGTGTCCGCCTAGCCAGCCATGGGTGTCAGTCGTATGGATGAAGTTGAGCTGACCCCAGTTGAGGTCCCTCATGGGAGCGGCGACGGGTTTGGCGGCATTGGGCTGGGAAGCTCGGACGAGGGAGGCGAGGGCCGCGCCCGTAATCGAATTTCGGAAAATCATGGTGAGGACAGCAATGGAAAAGACTCCAATGAGTCAAGTTTCCTCCAGCGGCGACAATGGAAGACGGTCGTCGCGTTGGCGCTGAGTTGGTAGGATGGGAGTGATAAGAGTCAAGTTGGGGAGGCCGGCGGCTGGGGAGCGAGGTGCCATGACGTGAGGGGACCCTGATAGTCCGTATCTGGGGCCTGGGATTGGCTGGGTAGCTCCGGAATGCAAGTTTACATAAGCTCGCCGCTGGGACGCAGGGACCATCCACTACTGCTATAGCGGCCATTAGCGGGCATCAGTGAGAGCCCGTGGGCATCAGTGGGGTCGGATCTGTTCCGGGGACTGGATACACTGGCGGTCAGTGCTGAGACTCAGCCCTCATGATCATGGGTCATGGGACGCTGGCGTTTCACGAATG
The DNA here is from genome assembly GCA_020744155.1 of Ilyonectria sp. MPI-CAGE-AT-0026. NCBI lineage: Eukaryota > Fungi > Ascomycota > Sordariomycetes > Hypocreales > Nectriaceae > Ilyonectria > Ilyonectria sp. MPI-CAGE-AT-0026. The sequence goes on along the minus strand of JAGPNQ010000010.1, from coordinate 996,886 downwards.
ACTTGCAACGATAGACGTGGGCATGAGGCGTGATGTGTAGATATGAGGTTCATGGGGAATGTATCTAAGTAATGAAGTTGGTTTTAAAGATGTGATTAACTGCAGCCTGAATATGGATGTAAGGCTGGGAGGTAACCATGACCGCTCAACGTGAGACCACCCGGCATACGGCAACGCCCTATTAGACTCTGAATAGGAATGAGAGACAGCGTGGAGGTTCTGTGATACTGTAAGACAACATAGGAACTAAACCAACGTGAATCTAGGCTCGTTGTGACATCTTAACACGTTTTCTCTTGCTGGGATTATCGAGAACATTACGTAGCAATCATTTCCCCTCATCTGCCAATGTGGTTGCCTGGCATCACGTTACGAGGTGACTATCCCCAAAACTGCAAAATAGACTCAGCGTCTTCGCTAGTAAGCATAAATACACCCGATCAACCCGAAGATTGCGACGCCTCGACCGTTGCGATGATGACGACGGTGACGTGGGCTGGCGGTTGACTGAATATTGACCGCTTCGGCTGCTCAACATCATCTCCGAGTCCGAGGAAGACGACGACGACGCCTGCGATGACGAGGATGAATGCGACAACATGGCTTGCCTGAAGATGGAAGCCTAGATCTCGGGTATCGGAAGCGAAGAAGGAATATTGTTTTTGTTGGGGACGAACATGGTCCGCCGTATCTTGGGTGACGAGAAGGAGACGAGAGGGAGCCGAGAGGGAGCCGAGAGGGAGACGAAGATTCAAGCTCCAGCTTCTGAGTTCCAGATGCCAGATCCAACGTTCCCCGGGTTGTCGAACCCGAAGAAACCGACCAACGGCCGAAAAGCCAGCCCTACAGAACGACGACTCGTCGTCCAAAACGCGACGCAAGGCATACGCACTGCTTGCAAGGCACAGTCAATGTTTGCCCTCATCGGGCACCCATCGTATCTCGTACCGTCCGCCCATTGGCCGCAGCACCATCTTCGAAAACCTCCACGTTATGTGGCCTCGTGCTCGCCTTGCCTGTTTGGGGGATGATGCTGCGAGGCCTGTTCCCAGCCCAGCGACCCTTGCGCAACGCTGCATCCTCAGCGGTTGGCGCCGTGCTGATTGGACAGTTTCTACGCACCAGCGTGGCTTTTGGATCGCTCTCGCACCGGTACGAAATACGACGAGGGTTTGCTGCCCCACTCCGGCCGCCAGCGATGCTTATTCCCCGGGCGGGTTGGGATGATTGCGTCGTTGCGGCTCACCCCCGGGCCCGAGGCGCGGATGTGCGACAAGGTGTATATAAGTCATCGTGGCGAGTCTCTGCTGGATCTTGAATTCTTGGATATCCTCTCATCCTCACTCTGTTGTGCACAATACAGTTTCTGTTGCAAATCTGAATTAGTGCAAGCCATCTGCACTAGCAAGTCAAGAGGTTGTCAGCAATCGGAGGGTTCTGGTCCGGCTCCGTGTCCGACTCCGTCTCGTGGACAACTTCACCCATCTTTCTTGTTCGGCCACCCGACGCCACAACGCATTTGCAAAGACTCTCGAGTCGAGCATTGATGACTCGGCACACGACCGCAACCCCAAACGGAGGAAGTGACAAGATGCCAGCCATCGCCACTCCCAAGGTCTTGCCGGCTACGAAACCGGGTATGTTACCGAGAACTCAATCCCAACATTTACATTGGACTTCGCAATCACTCCGGTACTTGGTCATTGTCATGAGGATCAATGTCACTAGTAATACCATTAAAACAGCAGACTTATAAGCCATATCTGGGCACGGAATGCTAACTGCAACCCCTTCATAGGCCAGTCATCAAGCACCTCGACCTTTAACGTCAAGTCTGAACAAGATTGCCACGACCTCTTCTCGCGCGAGGTCTCAGCCCTACCGGAGCGTGAAGTGCCCGCCGCCAGCCATGAATCGTCACCCACCGATAGCCGAGTGAATTTTCTTCCCCGTGAGTGTTTCGCACTGGTGTGTCCCGCACTGTTTAGAACCAATAGCTGACTGGAGCAAAGGCCAATCGTCAAAGACTGACGGAACGACAACAAACGTCTGGATAGCAAGGACGGTGAAATCCGCCATGGCTGATATCCTCACCGGACCTTGACCATAGTTGCCAGTTTGAAGCATGCACCGGGATACACTGCTGGATGCGCTGGATTAAGCAAACCGGCTTCGGCTGTGCGATGCTAAAATGCCTCCGATGTGTCCAGGATGCTACGGTGCAACTCCATGGCACACAGATAGATGTGGCTACATCGTCATGTGCCATGACCCCTCCCCTCTGGCGCCGATAACACCTGGCTCTCTCGGTAGGGTCAAGGACAATCCGGCTGTGGCGTTTGCATGCTTGTGGGCGTATGAATTTGGGATTGGATCCCAGTTGTGACTGCACGCATCCCTGATTTGGTGCAGATCGGGGTGCGCTTGGGGTTACTGCGCGGCTGTTCGAGTCGCACAGGTAACCCAACGCAGTTGCAAGGGACGTAATGTGTTAGATAGACATAGAGTAAGGCGTACCAGGGCCTGTGAACTTTCAGTCATGGGGGATCGGGATCTATGGGTCTGGCGATGGGAACGCCATCTGGGATCGATGGGGAAGAAATCCTCAACTCAACTAAAGGGCCTTTATATCGGGCACGTCAACCTATTAATACGAGTTTAATAATTAACGAGTGTCTCTCTCTGCACTACCCTGCCACGCAGCACACCACCTTACTGTTTCGTCCCCACGCTGTGGCGGCATCTGGACCCATGTGACACCAGATGAAGGTGACAGGCTGACGGGCAGCAATTGATTCTCGGCGCGCCGCAGCCGCCACGCTGCCGCAACCCATCACACCCACCCGCGCCGGGCCGTATCCACTGGGTCCTTGGTCGTATTCGAGCGTCTTTTTCGGTCTGGCCACTGTTGGGGTTCTAGATGCCTTTTAGGGATGTTTGCCCGGGGCATGTTGGAGCTCCAATTTCCCCGAGTCAATCGCCGTTGACACGTAATAATCACCCGTCTGGAGGGAGCGCAGGCCGCGTGGGAAGCCCCCCACTGTCTGCTTCTCGGTCAGCACTGTAATCACACCCACAGCGCAAACTGGGAGGGGAGCTTGGGCCCGCCATCACCACTGGACCCCGCTGTGAAGAACGGCGCCGAGCCACTAAAAGCGCCGTGAGGCCGTGCCGTCCCACTGGTTGCTGGACCGTCTTGCTTCTCTGGGGTTAGCTGTGATTCTTGGCTCCCGGCAGAGCGTCCAGAGTGGGCGAGCCCCCACCCAATAATCAGGCTAGATCTGTCGACTTTGCTTTTTTCGGTGGACCGGGCTGGAAATGGACCTCGAAAAAAAGAAGGAAATTCTTATGATCAGAGTCGGGCTGCAGACGGCGCGAAACATTAAGACTCGATCCATCCACCTGTTTCTCGCGTCTCCAGCTCTTCTTCCTCGACCCCGACCGATCGCCGTTTTACTGCTCTCTCGAGTCTAGCCGTAGCCGTCGATCCCTCGAGTCATCGACACTCTGTCTCTGCCAACACGTGGGCGCCCGCGCATTATCAACTCAACTCAACCCCGCGCCACTCTCGCCACTCCCTCTCCTCCCTCAACTTCACCAGCTGCCCGTCGCTCCAGCCCATGTCGACTTGCTCCAACTCGACCCTCTTCCTCACATACTACGCCCGGGCACATCGTTACATGTGCCCCCTCAGCCAATAAGCTATCCAGCGAGCGACTTTGAGTCTTTGCGCTTGCTGCAAACTTCCTTGGGAACGTTTACAAAGACTTCACCGAATTTGACAACATTGTTCATCGGTTGAATTAAATACATTCTGCATACTTTGCGAATAACCTACACGCGATATATATAATCTCGTCTACACCTGCGATAGGATCCTTCAAGGTATGCTCTTACTGTTGCGCTGGTTGCTTGTGTAACCTGGCGCAACCCGCGCCGCCTTGCTTCCATCGCCGCCCGACACAATCGCAAGACATCCAGACAGGACAATGCTAACATGGAACCGCCGTACAGACCTGCCAGTTGTATGAACGAGCATACAAGCTTGCTCAGTCCCCCCTCGACCAGCACGACTACGCCGTCAAGCTCGTCGCGAAACCACCCATCCTACGGCACCCAATTGTCCATCGACAACGCCACCATGTCCGCTGACGACACCAAGGGCTTCGAGTCGCCCACGGCCAATGCGGTCCCCACCAACCACGGCGACGCCCTTCATGACGAAAACGCCGCCGTCGGGCAGGGTCTGCACATCCTCGAGACCAAGTCGGTGCACTGGTACAGCTACTTTTCCACGGCCGACTTCTGGATCATCCTCGCCATTGGCCAGATCCTCGCCCTGTGCATTACCGCTACCAACACATTCACCACTTTCCTCGCCAACGCCGGTACCAACATCCCCGCCTTCCAGACCGTCTTCAACTACATCCTGATGTTCCTCATCTACACGCCCGTGTTTCTCTACCGCGATGGACCGGGCGAGTGGTGGCGCCTCGCCAAGAAGGACGGCTGGAAGTACCTGATCATGTCCTTTCTGGATGTCGAGGGCAACTACTTCACCGTCTTGGCCTACCGCTACACCAACATCCTGTCCGCGCAGCTGATCAACTTTTGGTCCATCATCTGCGTCGTCATCATCTCCTTCTGCCTCCTCAAGGTCCGCTACAAGCTCTTCCAGGTCATCGGCATCCTCGTCTGCTGCGGTGGCATGGGTATCTTGCTTGCGTCTGACCACATCACTGGCTCCAACGGCGGCCCTGGAATCAACCGGGTCAAGGGCGACTTGTTCGCTTTGCTCGGTGCCACTCTGTACGGCACCTCCAACGTCTTCGAGGAGTGGCTCGTCTCCCGCGCGCGCGTTTACCACGTTCTGTCTTTCATGGGCCTGTTTGGCATGATCATCAACGGTATCCAGGCTGCCATCTTTGATCGCCAGTCTTTCCGTGACGCCACCTGGAACGGCGACGTCATCGGCTGGATCATCGGCTACACCCTTTGCCTGAACGTGTTCTACTTCCTGGCTCCCTACATCCTCCGCATGGGCAGCGCTGCCTTCTTCGACATTTCGCTGTTGACGGCCAACTTCTGGGGTGTCATCATCGGAATTCGGGTCTTTGGATACACCATCCACTACCTCTACCCCATCGCTTTCGTCCTGATCATCATCGGTCTCATTACCTACTTCCTTGCGGGTAGCATGCTCGGCGACTCCAAGAAGCCCTGGCTCGGCGACAACCAGGAGGACGGCGTTGCCGGTTACGGAACTGCCAAGCTCAAGGCCCTCAACGCTGCTCGTGCTGCCCAGCTCGAGGCTGAGAACGGCACTGTTGCCGCTTGAGGTACTGAATAAGCACCTTGCGCCGCGAGGGGGGAATGGGAATGTTGGTTAATGAGGACAGGAGCCGGGAGAGTCGAATTGACGTGGGAGACTGCGGAGACTTGCTTTTCTGGCTATTGTCCGTCTCTTTTTGGATAGAGGTGGTGAGATCGAGGGTGCAAGAGTCCTGGGAGACTGGGATTGTAGTGACCTTGGTTGAGATAGACAACATCCATTCCACTAATACATAATTACGCTATTATTCATGTGGTACATCGTATGGTACATAGGACTTTTTGGTCCTACCCTGTCACAGTCATGTCATTATGATCACTACTCGATTTCACTTGTTGTTTACCTGGGCCTCCATCCCTGGACCATGCTGTGGCTGGGCATAATATCTCAATAAATTGGCCAAGTCTAGCGCAAAACCAGGCCACCAGCTACTTGAGCTTATTGGATAGAAGTTCAATCGGCCCAAGGTCAAGCCTAATTAAGCTACAATATCTCACAAAAGTGTAGCGCTAGACTTTGCCAATTTATTGAGACTTTACGGTGATGTATCATGATAGCGCAAAGCTATTAACGGTGGCAGTGCTCATCCCGGCCTCGCCTTGTTTGCCTTTGCGCCAGCCTCTAGTATATATTCGGGTGTTCGAACTCGCTGTGGTTCCCTGCTCTTTCGTCTGATCGTGTCGAACAACTGATCAGAGCCTTTCTTCAAACTACTTGTTGCTCGATTCATCCTTCCATCTCAACACAATCAAATCGCCGTATTCCAGCTCATCATGGCTTCCACCGACAACACCAAAAAGGCATCGACCCCCTCTTCCACCTCTTCCGCCTCTTCGGCTTCTGCCGCCTCTGCCGCTGGTTCTACCTTCGATGAACCATGGACGCAGCCCAGCAGAGACCCGCTGAACCAAACAGAAAAGCAATATCTCAAAGGCAACTTTGGCGATGAATACCACTTCCTCCGCGATCACGGCCTGAGAATCTGGAAGGACGATGACCGAGAAGACGGCCGCGTTGTGCCGAGGATGAACATGGAGGGAAAGCAGATTTACGGCTGAGGTGCGTACAAGTTCTCTTAAATCGGAGCTCGGTCTGGATTGACATGACAGCCAGTTTCATCGACTTGCTTACCCTATCGAAGGGCTTGAAATTGTGCTAGTTGGCTCCGTGAGATGTTGGACTTTAAGGTATCGGGAAGGCAGCATCCTTTGGGGTTATCGCACTGTACGGCTTTGACGACTTGAAGGGCGCCCACCTCCCGCACTGTCTGATATGCGATCGATCAACTACGAAAGCAGTAGATGCCTGTGGGAGCTCGCTCGCAAAATTCAGTAGGAGGAATGAAATTTAATACAAGCACGCTTCGGTGTACTGTGGGTAACAGCTAGTGAAAAAGAATAAGAATTAAATGGTAGTGTCCTACGCAAGTAATGTAAATTGAGGGCCTTGGGGCACTGTTGCTGAAAGACAAAAATGCACTGTGCTACACTGTAATGTGGTAATGTTTGCTTGACTTTTGGTGCCGAACTCACAGCTCTCTCTCTACATGATCACGCCCTGGCGTAAGCATCGAATTCCTCATCTTCTTCCATCTTCTTCCACCCCATCCCATCTCATCATGTCGCTCGGCCAGGAGACGGACGCAGCGGTTCTCCCCTGCCCAGCCTGGGTATGGAGCAACAATTCCACCGCCCAGTGAGTCTTCCCACTCTCCCGCTGCGTTTGCCGCCATTATTCAATTGCGGATCGTGGCTGACCGCGCTACTTCCAGTGTCGCCAAGGATCGCAGTTGGTTTGGAGATGACTATGTTCACTTCGAGTCCTTCGCTACCGGCCTCATCGATACCGGCAAGATGAAAGTTGTCGGAGTTGGTTCCGTTACTCTCCCAGTCAAGACATCTCCAGATAAAATCGGGAAAAAGTCCCATGGAAAGCTGGTCCTCAAGAACGTCTTGCATATCCCAAGCAGCGTCTGCAATATCATTGGGAGGCCTATCTTGGACGACTACAACCTCGATACAAAGACTTCGGAAGCATCGATGGGCACTATCATGGACCTTGACGGTAAAGCCATGGCGTACTTCAAACCCGCTCGCCAATCTCAACGATTCGAGGTACGGCTCAGCGGACCCCCTATCGGCCCACGACTTGGCCCTTCGCCCTTCGATCCCTCCGGTCATTACTTCATCCACGCACGATGGCCCGAGAGTGAAAAGGCCCGCTTCGACGCGTTCCAGAGGGCCCCGCTATCTGTGCGCTCGAATGACGTTGAAATGAAATACAATCCGAGAGATCACCTTGCAGCCAGCTTTTTTGATGAGAAAGAGTTCACTTGGATCGAGTCAAACTGGGGAGATCCTCACAACTTCATGATGAGTTACGGACTTAGGTTTTACAAGGATGAGGATTGCCTAGAAGCTAAAAGTCTCGTGCAGGCTATGATGCATGCTGACGACGATGACGAAGATGACGACGAGTCCGACCCGGAAGTGGGCTTTGCAGACCACCTCTTTGACGAGACAGAGCTCGATTGGATCCGGTCGAACTATGGAACGTCGACCAAGTTCATGACCAGCCATGGCCTCGAGTTGCACCGGGAACGGGACTGCGAGGAAGCCAGAAGTCTTGTGCGTGTTTCGATGCATGGCGACGAGTCCGAAGAGGAACCGGACTTTGCAGACCATATCTTTGTGGGGAAAGAGCTCGACTGGGTTCGCGCGAATTGGAGAACTTCGACCAACTTCATGTTCAGTCACAGACTCAAGTTCCACAAGAGTGACGACTGTGAAGAGGCTCGAGCCATTGTCCGTACCTCTATGAGGGAAGACGATGACATCTATGAAGCTGCCATGACGGTGCTCCGCTCCCGAATGGCGAATAAGACTGTTCCACGCCGGGACCTCGCCGAAGCCCAGGACATCATCCGAACTCATATGACTACCAAGGATGCCTCTGGCAGCGGACAGAAATGAGTCTGGCTGCGGTACAGGCGTGCTGGACAACATCTTCTCCGGCGCCGAGCTCCGTTATATGGACAAGAATTTACCTAGCGCGGCGCTCTTCATGAGTAGACTTGGGCCTAGCTACGACAACAAGGAGCATTGTGACGTGTCCGAGGCCATTTGCCGAGGGCAAATGGCGGGCGCTGGTGGTGGAAACAGGGATTGGCCTGGTTGATGATAGATGCGAAGCTGTACGAAGGCGTCACTGGTATAATTTCTCTCGCTTCTTTGGACAATTCGGGACCGGGGAGGTTTGGAAGACGCTAACTTTCGAATCAATTAAGTTTTACGGATACAGTGTTCAGTGTTGATACGAAGGCTACAGCGCTTTGCCCGCTAGGTTCTCTCAATAGCCATCTACATCCCCCAATGATGGGAAATAAATGCCCTATCTGACCCGGCAACAGCACAAGCAAAGTGCGTTTCAGCTCGCGTTTTGAACTCTGGTTTTATGGGCGAGGAATGGGGAGAGTAGCTTGCCGTGGCGTTGCTGACGCATTCCCTCTGACGCGCTCCAGACGCACTCCCTCTGACGCTATTTCGCAATTTGCTTTTGGGCGCGGTCTTTGTTGTTTCCGTGGCTCTGATGGTGTGAAGAAACCGATCAGCGTTTAGGAGAGTGGCCGTTTCTTACTCCTTTCCACCACCATCTTACCTTTCCCCACGAGTGACCAGGAGAGAATCCATTTCTGATTTGACACCCGAAGGCGCCTAAACGGCGCATATCCAACATATTCCATACCATCCGCGCCTTGTCCCACAATGAATCGCAACACTGCCCCCTGGACCATTGGGATGAGCAAACACCGCAATCCGCACTGGAACTCTCGGCCTTGTACAACTTGGCTATGGAGCAAGGAGTGCAGCATTCATGTCGCCAAAGACCGCGTCTGGTTCGGCGATGACTACACTGCCTTCGAGTCGTTCGTCACGGACCGAAGTGGCGATAAGATCCGCGTCGCAGGAGTCGGCTCCGTCCGTCTCCCGGTCAAGCGGGTTCCGAATTGGCGCATACCTAAGTCCATCCTGGTGCTCGAAAACGTCCTGCACATGCCAGACGTGCCGTGCAACATCGTTGGAGAGCCTCTAAGCCGCGACTACACCCTCGTTTTCCGCTCCTCGACGCACAGCGGTCCCACTGTCCTAGATAGAAACGAACAGCCAGTGGCCATGTTCGAACACTCTGTGAAGACCGACCTCTGTTACCTACGCCTTGCTGGTCCACCGGTCGGTCCTTCACCCAACCCGGCTACCTTGGATCTCTATCGCATTGGCTCAATCTTCCTGTCTTGCTGGCCCCAGAGCGAGCGAGACCGCTTGGATGTACATCTGAACCCCCCGCCTGCGCCTCTGAACGACGCCGAAAAGACATTCCTCAAAGACAAGTACGGCCACCAGTTCAAGTTTCTCCACAACCATGGCTTGAGTATCTACAAGGAAGTCGACAGAGTGAAGGGCCTGACTCTTTTGAGAGAGTTAATGGCTAGTCAAGTTGCAGCACCCGATCATGATGCCAATGACAATCGCCAAGTCAAGGTCGAAGGAGCCGCAAGAAGACAAGAGCCGCGTGCTGTTCCAGTGGCTCACCGCAATGCAAACCCCCGCCCTGCTGGCATTGGCCGGGTTAAAGTTGAAATGGCTGCCGTCGGACCAGAGCGCCCTCCTCCTTTAACGACCCATGGTGCACAGCCCGTCCACAACCGTGTTACCAATGTTCACCGTGCTGTCAAGGTCGAAGCGGATGCAGACCTTGCAGCCAACCGCTCTCTCTCGACGATCGCCAACGAGGCATCTCCAGGTCATGCCAGTCGGCATACCCATAGCCGTCCCGTCGACGAGAACGCTCACTGGGCTGATCACATGTTTTCCCCGGAGGAACTTGCCCATATCAGGTCCAATTGGAACAACTCCGCCGAATACATGGCCTCCCAGGGACTCGAGTTCTACAGGGAATCCGACCGCCCCGACGCCCCAGTCCTTCTTCGTCTCCTGAATCAGGATACTGAGGAAACTGGCACTCATTCTGAGCAGGCTGAAGACGGTGTTAGAGACGACCTATACGAAGCCGCCATGTCCTTACTCCTTGCTCGAAGGGATGCCCGGCAGATTCCAAGAAAAGATCTTGAAGCCGCCAAGGCCCTTATCGAAACCCACAGGGCCGCCCAGAGGACCTCCATTCACAGTGACAATTCCCATGTCACTCGGATGCCCTCCTGCCCAGACGACTTCGCTCGGGATTTGGGAACCAACCCATTCGACCGGGCGGAGCGCCAATTCATCCAGGAGCGCGGCTTCCACTGGCAGAGGTTCATGAAAGTGTATGAACTCAGGCCTTGGGACCAGCGTGACTGTGATACAGCCAGAAGGCTTATACGGCGTAAAATGTCGTGCCGTTAGGATTGAGGGTATGGAATCGTCCTTGGCCGGTGCACGTAGTGTACCATCCGGCCCCGGGATCCGTCCTTTTGTTTGCTTCTTCTGAGAAGAGCAACGGCGGAGCGAGGACCATTCCATCCCAATGACATCTGCATGCAACCCGATGCGTTCGGGATTGCTCCACTATTGTTGAATATTACTGTTGTTGAAAGAGCTCGCATCTGTCCGACAAGGACATTGAAAGGGGCCAAACTACCTATAAATGAATGGAGATTGCAGGTTGACCTGATCACTCAACCTGGCCTGAAGCAGTTGGAGATTGGAAATGCCGTGGTGGATGTTGAGGTCTTTGGAGATGGGCAGCGACGTGACAGAGAAGGAGTCGGAGGGTTACCGAGACCCAGACTGAGCTGATATTGAGACTATTTTACTGATCAGGCACATGAGATGGCTTCCCAACTATGATATCAGGAAGCGATACTCACCCTCAGGTGGTTTTATAGGTAGTTTGGCCTTATACAATGACCAGTCGTATAGTCGTGTCCGACAGGTTGTTGAATAAGGCCAAGCTACCTATAAAACTACTTGAGGATGGGTATTGGTACCGGTATCATTTCGGGTTGCGAAATCTCATGTGATGTAATGTTGAACGCACAAGAGAGATTAATTTTGAGCATCGCTGTTCACACATATAGCTACTGCTATAAATAACTTACATGCCTTCATTTTGCTGATAATTATCTGCAATGCTTATCAAGTAGTTTGGGAAATAAACATTACAAGATTAATTGTTTGTTGTAGGCTATTGTTGGCACTACGCCATGTTCACAATTCGACATGAAAACATCCGCATGTCTTTGATCAGCGTGAATGCGTTATACAAAGTCATCGAATATCATCTACCGTATCCAACAGTGTTGTCTTGCTCTCTGTATTCCCAATGACTGGCGGTGATTATCTGGCCTAGTCACGACTACTTTGATCTTGCTGGTCACTCACTAGCCTGCCTGGCCTAGCTCCTTTTGATATAGATTTCTAATTGTAGATAGACGGTTGCTCGTAGGTGGACGCAAACGATGAGAAGATGTAAGATATTGCAGTCGCTGTATGAAATGAACTTTGGCGAAACCAATCATGTATGCTTTACTAACTACTCCATTTCTGTATGGCGATTAAGGACCAGATAGTATCGGGATGGTCCATACCAAGAACTTGTCGCTGAGTTTTAGCACAGGCCGCCATCAAGGTCAACGCTTCTTGAGATCGGCCCTGGCTTTTCCAAATCCATGCAAGATTGCCCATGGAGACTAGCGTATCCGGATGGTCAGCCCCTGGTTTCGTCTTCTTAGTCTCCACCACTGATATCAATAGTTCCTCGGCCTCCTTCCATCGGCTCTGCTTCCAAAGTGTAAATGCCAGATTGTTCATGCTGGTCAGTGTATCCAGGTGATCAGTTCCTAGTTTCATCTTCCGAGCCTCCAATACTTGTATCTCTAGCATTTCGGCCTCCTTCCATCGGCCCTGCTTCGAAAGCGTAGTGGCAAGATTGTTCATGCTGATCAGTGTATACGGGTGATCAGCTCCTAGTTGTATCTTCCGGGCCTCCATTACTTGCACCTCCAGCTTCTCGGCCTCTGTCAATCGGCCTTGCCGGTTGTACGTAAGTGCAAGATTGCCCATGGCTTCCAGTGTAGAAAGATGTTCGTTGCCTTGCTGTTCTATGCGTATACTCAGGGCCTCGGCTTCGTGCTTTTCTGCTATATCCCAAATTCCTTGGAAAGAGAAATATGCTCCCATATAACTTAACAGCTTGGCTTTAACAATAGGCTCGACGTTATGAACGCCCGAACTATTTTCTAGCACAGCATAGGCATGTGGTAGCAGCTTGAGACACGCATCACGAGTTTCGAACTCGCCGTAAGGGTAAATCGTCGCCAGTATCTTGAGTGCTTGTCGTGCGAACTCGGCCATTCTACCTTCAGTGGCAAGCCACTTCCGCGTCACTAGTTGGACTAACCTGTGCATGTCCATATTTCGGTCTTTGTCTTCTGAGATGAAGGAAAAGGCTTTGAGAGTGCCTAGAGCCTTTGTAATTGTCGCTGTTCCAATGGGATCTGCATCGTTCAGTTGTATACGACCGCAGTACTCATCCACAAAATCCTTCGGAATCGCCTGCCGATGAAATTGGCTGAGAAAAGATAAAATATCACTTGTGAAAGCATTTTGCTGTTGTATCTGCTCAAAAGAGATAATCCATGTCGCAGTGACCGCATGTGGTGTCTCCGAATCTCGGCCAACTGTCTCGAATGGCTCACTTAGACGATCAACTAATTCCGAGTCGCCCTCGTCCAAGAGATGAATGTACTCCTTAATAGGTATGCCGTTCTCTTGGATGAATGCCGCTGCCTGTACCAGAGCAAGCGGCAAATACTCAAGCTTGGAAGAAAGAGGAGATGTCTCATCCTCCGAAAGCTGGTCATTGTCCAAGATTGCGCATAGTAGTAAATGTGCTTCATTGTCATCCATTTTGCCCACTTCAATCGGAGGCTTTTCTCGGGTCAGCCTTAATCCTGTCTGCTTGTTTCTTGTTGTGACAAGGATTGATCCGTGTCTGCACTCTGGGATATAGTGGCCGAGGCCACGATCTGTTCGAGTTACTGCATCGGCTGTCTTGGATGACCCTTCCCCTTGGCGATATGGGAAGAATAACTCAGTATCGTCAGCGTTATCAATCACCATCAGCCATCGGGTCTGGTAGGTTGTCTCCAGCCACCTCCTGACGAGGCCTAGCAAATCGGCTTTTGGATCATCATGTCCGGGTATGTTGCATTCTGTTGCAATAGAAGCGTACGCCTTCTGGAATCGTTCTGCGTTGCTGGCATGCACCCAGAATATTGTCACATCGGGATGTGTCTTATGGAGCCAGTAAACGTAGGCTAATGCAATTTGAGTTTTTCTATGAGAATGTTAGTTTGCACGCTGAAAAGACCAATGGCCAGCATACCCAACACCACCGAGGCCGTGGAGTGCCACTCTTGTACGCTTTGCTGAACCGAGTGGTAGACCAAAACCAAGTTGTTGCTCGAGGACATGCAAGATCTTGGATCTGCCAACAAAATCTGGGTTGGGATTGTATGGGACCAAGACTGTGCTTTCTTAGTAAAAGAAGCTGTGAGTATTTTCTTTTCCAGATTACGTACATTTTGTCTTCGACTGAATGCGACTCTGCACTGTTAATGCTCGTCGAGCAAGACTCCTAAGCCTCTGGCGAACATTTGCATACTCGTGGTCTTGGGGTCCGAATTTCACCATGTCGGAATGGTTACGAGCGATGGCACAGATATGCTCGGGACCATCTTCCCAATGGCGGCCATGCGTGGCGGACGATTTTGTAACCAATACAGCCGCCGGTCCTTTCATCTCCCAGCGTCCATTTTCGTCCTATGCTGATTAGCTCCCTTCCTATATATGCAATATAACGACGTACCTGTTGTGCCGTTGGCGACTTGAGCGTCTCGTAGAAACAAAAAACCTCCGAATGGTCCTTATCGCCCAAGGCCGTATGAAACTCTCTTTGTTGAATAGTGAGTATTTGCGAACTAACATGGCCAATCGACTCGACTAGGAACCTGTTTGGGCCATCCCCTACCATCGGGAGAAGCGAGCTGATGTCCATGCCATCATTTGGGACTCCAAAAAATACAATCCCATATATAGCCTGGATGAGAGTTTGGTCGTCCCCATTCTCTGACTTTGACAATATCATCAGGGCCTATAACAGATGTTAGTTTACATCAGGCACGCGTTCTATTATAACTTTTACCTGCTTCACAATTAGGCCCCCTAGGCTGTGAGCGATCAGGATGATCGGTCTCGTCGCTGGAGCGGTCGCCAGCGCCAGGAGACTGCTGTGGAGAGTCGTGGCGAGATCCTCTATGTTTTGGGTGTTCTTGCTGTCTGCGACTCCTGACTCATACCCATAGACCATGACCCGTGCCATTCGCTGGCCAGTCTCCGATAAGAGATCATGTGGGAGAGAGTCACGTAACCACATATGGCTCCCCCCTCTCTCTTTGAATGAGCCAAAGGCATGGCCGCCAAGACCAGATAATGCAATGACACTGGTAGAGTTAGTAGGCAAGTTTTCTGTCAATTCATCTACTTACTCGATTTTGTGATCATCTACTCGCGGAGTATAGAGGGTAGTGATGCCCAGAAAGCCCTTGTCAAGCGTGATGGATTGATCAAGTGTAGTATCGTCATCGGATGGCTTCGGCAGTTGGAGTTGCTCGCTCTGGCGGAAGGTAATCGTGGCCGTCTGTGAAGAACTGTCGATTTCTTTTGCTAGGGATTTGACAACTGGGGCAGTGCCTTGGCGGTTCGCGAGGAAGTCTTGCAATCGTTCGACGCTCCAGTCAAGGGGGACACCTCGGGCCCGCCATGTAATGGGACTTTTTGTTTCCTTCATCCCATCCACGGACTTTCCACCTTCAGATACCCCCTTGTCCACATGTTCAGATTCTGGTATCGATCGTGTGCGTCTTCCAAAAACCCGGCGCCAGGAAAGACAGCCTGCGTCATCAGGATGACGGGCTGGCCTGACCATATTGGCGTCCTGGCGGTTCTTAGAGCGAGCTGGATGTCGTCGCGGCGAAGAGTGCTAATGTAGTATCGGGTGCCGTGTCACTGGTGGCCGGTGAGGAGGACTGGTAGATATTGTGATGATAAGAAACCTGATGCAAGATGGGGGAGAGGATGGAAAAGCGGGTGTGAGGGACACGAGGAGAAAAGAAAAGGATGACGGGCTGGCAGCCTCGTGCGGCTGAAAGTGCAAAACCAACAGCGACTGGAGGTTCCTAGACCTGCAGCCTCTTTCTGTCTAGTCCCAGTGACTTGTCTCATGAATATCCCCTTCAAAAACGCAAAACCCAAGATTTCCAACTACTTTATCATATATGGGTATCACAGTGAGTACATATACCGATATTATATATGTTATGGTTCATTTTTTAGCGGGGGGTGTTAGTCGCAACCTTTTCTAACATCTCTACAACTCAACAAGAAAGCATCCGCATGTCATTGATCAATGTGAATTCGCTACATAACGCCAAACATCATTCCAGTTCATGATCCAGTTACAACTCCTCGCGCCGAGGGTATCTGCGGCCTGAATTTCAGAGCCCGCCCGCCTATGTCCAAGTGTTCCGTCTTCGCATCTTTCCCAACCGCCATTCGTCATGTCCATCTATACAAGCAACGCTGTATCAGCGAAGCGAACAAACAAGTTTGTGCCCGAGGCCGGACTTAGATCCCAAGCCCATATTGTGTCTTTACAGCTATTTACCAACCACGCCCTCGTCTGACGGGTCTCCCTTCCCTTTCAGCAGGCCGACCCGCCGGTCGTGCTCACTGCGCAACTGTTTCTCTCCTGTCGGTACAAGTGTTTTCTCTTCCAGGCCTTCAGCTAGCGCTGGATCGCCCACCCGGAACTTCTCTCGTTGACCCTCGACGCCGCATAGCGGATTCATACTAGACGCTGCTACAGCCTGGATGGCAGACTCGGGCCAAAGGATTCGGTTCGCTTCCTCTACCGTCAGTGGAGGCTCATCGATTTCATCGGTCCTGGTGAAGCTAGGCTCAACGGCCAAGGTCACAGCAGCCTGTGGCGGCTCCGTGGGAGACTGTCGCGGCGTCATTGGTGATGCTGGACTGATGGAGCGCGCCGTGGGAGTATCCGTCGATGACCCCTCGGTCCGCGTGGGGCTTCCCGTCCGGACTGTCACGGGATCCGCTGATCTTTGACGATCCGCGCCCTGTGAAAATGAATCCCTACCAGCCGATCGATTCACTGATGGAGCTAGCGATGAAGAGTACAGGCTCATATCATCATCCGAGTCTGAATAGTCCTCGTCATCATCGTCACTGCGGAGCGTGACTCCATCTGCATTGTCGCCAACAGCCGTCTTCAGCTCATCCGACTCCGTCTTGAGCACCTTCTCCTCCATATTGTTGATAATCAACGGTATCTGTTGCCTGAGAGTTCCTGCTCGCTTCCGATCCATGCGAAGAATGTTGCGCATGAGGAACAGCTCGTGCTTCTTGTACGTTTCGAAGTACGCCCTATTCGTCATGGCAGCAGCGTGAAGATCGTCCAGCTCACCGATTTCGCACATGATTCGCAATCGAATGCTCTCGGGGAACTCGGTTGCCACGCTGTGCGCTTGATCCTGGGCGGCCATGCGTCCAAGGCCCTTGTTGAGCTGAGACTGTGGTTCATGCTCCCGATGCTTTGAAAGCGCCCAGCCATGACTTTTACCACTGATATCGAAAAGGGTCAGTCCCAATACACTGTTGTAAATATCATTGATCGCTGCTCGGAAGGTTGGACCCGGATCACATACACCCCCATGGACTGGCGTTGGGGGGGTGGGAATCCTCCTCAAAATATCCACAATCTGCGCAAGGCTCCGCGGCGGAGGTTGTGACTCCGGCATGTGAGATAGTACATTCGGCCGCATAATGTGAGGAAGAATGTGCATCTCGTTGTACACCAACATTAACCACCCCATGTTCGTCGCGTCACACCAGTGGCTGCCCTTCGGACACCTTGGTGTGCTCGTCAGCATCGTAACGGGAACAGTGGCTG
The DNA here is from genome assembly GCA_020744155.1 of Ilyonectria sp. MPI-CAGE-AT-0026. Classification (NCBI taxonomy): domain Eukaryota; kingdom Fungi; phylum Ascomycota; class Sordariomycetes; order Hypocreales; family Nectriaceae; genus Ilyonectria; species Ilyonectria sp. MPI-CAGE-AT-0026. Next base: position 979,530 of record JAGPNQ010000010.1, on the reverse strand, counting down.
CAAAATTTGTGCGGGGTTCAGACGCCGATGGTGACTCTGGTTCCTCCACTGGGTTGGATGCTGGTGGTCGGAGATATTCCTGGGCAGTGTTGACACAGCAAGCATGGACCTGGGCAACTTTTGCACATCGGACAGCCCATATCTTGGTCTTGATCTTCTGGGGCCACGGCTTCGCTTGCAGCTCCTTCTCATCAACGAGGTTGAGAATGGCCGTCTTGGACATGCGTGAGAACAGTTGTCGCAGGCCAAATGCGTAACTAATGACCAACAGGCCGTCGGGCATGTCGTCCGCTCCTTTGTGCATCCACTGCGGCAGCCAGCGGTGCTCGACGATCAACTCCAGCGGCGAGGTGCTCTTATACCTCATGCAGCACTCGGCAATCGCAACAAACTGTTCGAAAGTGACCTCGCGGGGTACCTTTTCATTGTGCATATGGGCAGCGTGGAGGAGGATCTCGAGTGCATTTAGGCTATTCAACTCCCGCTGCGGCATGCGGTAGAGTCTCGCTTCTGACCCGTCCTTGCAGAAATATCTGCTAGGTGGAGGCGGCAGCTGGGTTAAGATGTCATCGTCGTCGAACAGGTGTAGACTGCTGGAGTGGCCTGCGAACATGCGAGCAAAGATGGGAGATGTCTCAGCCAGCATATAGGAAGAGACTCGGAATCGAAGAGCGGGGTCATGGGGGGATGAGTCGCTGGAGATGTTGGAGAACTCGAGGACGGCATCGCCATGGGGAGAGATAGCATACTCCTCGATAGTGCGGTCGGGCGAGATGCCTGATTCGGCGGTCTGTAGCAGCTGTCGAATATCGTTCAACTCTTGCTTAACTTTTTCATAATTACGAAAGCGAATCTCATATCGTGGGAACTGTACATGATGGTTAGCAAATATTCAGTTCACCAGTCACGCTGGGGGACTCACAAATTGAGGATCCGCCGACATCACCCGAGTTACACTGGCGTTGCGCATGCGAAGAACGGCCTCCTTGCGGAAGCGCTTACTCGCAAACAAAGCGTCAATCATCTCCTGGGTGGCATCGCGTTCATAGCTCCGATAGGTATCGGCAAGGCTGATCTTGAACGACTCGGTCAGAGCCTCAAGAAAAATCTTCCAGTCACGAATGACGCTCAACCATGTGTCGCTGGTGTGGGGTTCTTTAATGACACTTCCAGACACAACCTCGGCGAGGCTCCGGCCGCTGAAGGAGCTTCGAGTATCGTAGACAGCGCTAGGGCTTCGGGGGGACTCGAGGGAGGAGTCTCGGCGTGGGAGGGTGTCAGCGGCATTAATAATGTCTCGATTGCGCCGGAGAGCCTCTTGGAGGATGAGGCGGGATAGGCTGGCGCATTGATCCTTGACTTTGATGAGTTCCTTGTATGCAGTGTCGACTTGATGGGGCGTCGAGGGGCCGGCGCGCATGCGCTGGACGATGGTCTGGAGCTGGCGGATGTTGGAGTCGGGGCCGTCGAGGGAGATATTGGCTGAGTGGGAGTCGGGTGACCTGGGATTCAAGAAAGAGTCATTGGGGTCTGATTCGGAGGGGCTGAGATGGGATCGGTGCTGCGGGACAAGTCAGATAGTCTGCTTCGAGAGACAAAGCTCAATGGTGCGATGCACATACCGAGTCCTTGCTGACGCTGATGCTCGAGATCTTGCGAAGAGCAGAGCCCCAAAGCCGCATCTTGGCGCCGCCGGGAGGCCCGGCGCTCTCGGTGCTGCTCCTCTGGATCATGCTGGGCTTTCCAAGTATGTCGTCGCGGCGGTCGTCGTCGTGGGTGGAAGCGGTTCCTCGGCGGGATCGCATCAGGCCGCGATGAGCAAGGCAACTTCAGTGCCAGCGCTGGGCCACAGCATGATAGCCGCCGCGGAGATGCGAGGCCCCTCGAGAGAACGAGGGTAGCCGGGCGGAGAGTCTAGACAGTCGGGTGTTGCGGTTGTTGCGCCGTGGCAGCAGCGTATGCGCTCGTCAAAGCGGTGGGGGCTCGGTGGAAGGGGAAATGACGTCTTCAGCGTGACGGTCTCGATCTAAGGTCGCAGCGTCGTGGGCCGGCCGGTCCGTGGTTTAGTCGTCGCTTGATCGTGGGACCGAGGCTGATCGTAGGGTGGCCGTTGGAGGGGAATCGGCAGAACGACACTGTAGGGGGAGAGACGATGGTGCAAGATGTGACAGAGGCGTCCTAGTTCAAGGCCAAGGATTGTTTGACAGGCCAATATGGAGAGTCAGTCAGGCTTCGGCTATTGTCGTCGAGGCGGCGTGCTGGGCAGTCCGGCCTGGTGCTGGTCCACCTGCGTCTGTCTGCGGTTTCGAAGTGGACTCCGGTGGGCTGGGGGCGGGCGGGCGGGCGGTTGCTCTCCACTGGGGAAGGAAAACCGGGGTCTTGACTGGGGCAAGACTTGGCGAGTTCGGTCTGACTGGGAGTGACAGGGCTTCGGAACGGGCCTCAGTTGGAGGACAGGGTCGCGGGTCCGGGGAGGGAGAGTTGAGTCGTAATTAAGTGCGTGGGCATGTACGTGTATGTAAGAAGGGGAGGATAGACGACTGCTGAAGAGTGAAAGGTGTGAGAAGAGGGGAGAGATGAGACGAGGGACGGCTGTCCAAACACAGTGGTCGGACACGGGTCTCGACCACTTCGTACTGTATACCCTGGCTTGTGGAATGGTCACGCTGCACAGTGTCTGGAAATCAGACAGCACAGTATGCGCACCCGGGGATCAAGACAGGGGCGTGCTAGCTCGGCGTCGATTTGGCTACCAAGCAGAAAAGGAAGGCCGTCAAACACACCCAAATCCCCGCAAAGGAAACAATGGTCTTTGTGGAATCTTGTTTCGTCTTGGGAAGTATGCAGAAGCCGGGTCGAAAGGGAGTGCCCGTCGCAATCTTAATGCGTGTGTTGCTTAGCACTGTAACGTCGGTACCGTCCAGTACTTCTAGCGGTTCTGCCAGGGGAGTTGAGATTGCGGGGGAAGCCGAAAAGATGGAGAGAACAATCAGTCACGAGACAATCGTCCGCGGCCGCATGCATCGCTGCCAAAGACGCTCTTTATACCTTTGCGCCGGACCATATTGTCTGCATCATCCTCACTGTAGGCAATGCACATACTAGTTAGCCCTATCTGCGGACCGCTCATCATCTTTCGAGGCCATATCTCGTCGCTCCCGCATCATGCCTGTCAGCTGAGTCCTAGACCAAGCTAACCTGGTCAGACGGTTGACCACTAATCGCACGCAGCGGCCACTACCTCAGAAACCTCGTGTCGCAGGCGGTTTCAGACTCTTGGACAGCCACTGGTCGCCTCGCCACCGAAATAGAACAGCTACATGTATTTCGCAGGCGCATCGTATCCAAGGCAGAGCGAGCGCTGCCTGCTAGGTCGACCGTTCAGCCACCTATTCTTACTTTATTGATGCCCAAGTTGCGTTTCACCATTGCTGATACGAACGCCCACTTGCTGAACACGGGGAACGACGTCAAGCCCAACGCAAATAGTACCGCATCGCCCGAAATACACCCAAACTAGGCACCGAGAATACATCAGAAACAAAGAAACAAGGACCCTTTGATCAACGTCTCGCATCACCTAACAGCCCGCATTCCTCGCAATTCCTCAACTTCCCAGATTTACCCCAGAATCTGCTCGCCCTGTCCAAGCGCGCGCCCGCCCGTGCCCCCAGCCCTGCAACGACTCCAGGCTGCAACATAAACACGATGCTGATTCCCCAGATTCTCGGTGTGCGTCCCGCCCCAGCAGATCCAACGCAGCCTCTCCCGCGCCACCCCTGGACTGTGATTCCAGATTTCCGGGGCCGACGAGATCGGAAAGTTTTTTTTCTGGGCCCAGGGATTTGGGACGGATGCGCCGAGGGTGTTGTCGGGGTTGGGGTGGGATGCATTGCCAGTTTGGGGGCCGAGGAGGATTATCAACCACGGACGGATGCCATTGAGACGCAACTTCATTGGAAACGTTTATGTATTTTGTATAAATGAGAGACATTTTGAGCAAAAAAAAACAACCCAAAGACGGTGTATATTTGAAGACTATTCATTCTTATCCAATCTACCGTATCATTCCCATACTTATAAGTTATTCTTCTTCGAACTACTACTCATCGCTTGCTAAAATTCCATGCCATCACAGCTCCCCCTTCACATCCCCCAGCACAAAAACAACCCTTCCCTTGCCGCCGCTCGTCCACTCGGCCTCGACATCCTCCATGCGCACCTCGCGGATACCCTCCTCCCGCACGCCGTCCAACACACCCAGCATGCCGGCAGCCTCGGCGTCCAGCGTCTCGGTGCTCCACGCGCCCGGCCCGGAGCCCCGCACCGACACGTCCCGCTGCCGCAGCCCCGCCGCCGGCACCGCGCCGTCCAGCCCGGCCATTGACCCGATGCACACCCAGGTGAGCGGCGTCGTGCCCGCGCGCGTCGTCGGCGAGCCGAGATAGGCGCCGATCCACGGCCCGTAGAGGTAGTCCAGCACCACGTCGACGTCTGCGGCGACACCGAAGTCTGTGTCTAGGGGGGTTTCTTTCAAAACGACAATCTCGTCTAGGCCGAGCGTCTTCAGCGCGGCTTCGTTCCTCCCAGCGCCGATGACTCGGGTCGCTCCGAGCATCCTGGCCACTTTGATGGCCAACTTGCCACTCATGCTTGTGGCCCCCAAGATGAAGCACGACCAGTCCTTCTTCTGGCCACTCTTGATAAAATCGACTCTCTGCCTTAGCGCCATCCAGCTGCTCATGACGGGGTTCATCAGCCCCGCTGCCTGCACGGCATCCACCCCGCTCGGCAGCTCGGCGACGCTGCTCCGTGGCACATTGACCAGCTCGGCAAAGGTGCCCGTTCCAGCGCCCAACGTGTTAAAGTAAACCTGCTTGCCGGTGCTCACATCAACTCCAGTGCCATCTACGCCAGGTGTGTGCGGCAGAGAGACGGCTGTGTAGTGCTTTCCAGCGGCGCGGGTGCGGACGAGTTGATGTAGGCCTGCTGCGCGGACACGGATTTGGACCATAGAGTCGTCGGTCGGCGTGGCGGGCAGCGGCACCTGGACGGCCTTTGGAGAGGCGCCCCATTCCACGACCTGGGCTGCGAGCATGGTCATTTTGCTTGCGTTTGCGGGTTTGGTGAGTTATGAGGGGAGTGTCTGCGTCGTCGAATGTAATGATGTATGGGTGAGAGGCTGGATTGTATTAACTCTCCTCACTCGTGTCGGAGACATCGAACTTTATACATTCCCGCCTCCGCAGACAAACTCATGCATCACATATCAATCATCATCACCTAATTCCAAGCTAATCGTCAATCTGGTCCGTTTCCCGACGTCACTCAGGCACCCTTCAGCCGCTCTGGATCTTGCTAGGCTCCCATTCGACACTAGAACTATCACAGAGTTCTTTCTAAGCCGCCATTGGTGCATGACTGATGCTGACTCTGCTGACGGAACATCGGCACCTTCAGGCTACCCACTGCTCCAGAGGCTAAAAAAAAATGTGTCATCCCTAATAAACGGAAGACGTCATGATCATATCCTTCCTCCTTAGCTGATCAATCAAGCTTCAGCCAGGCTTCTCTACATCACTCTGCTACTATCCTACGCTCCACTTCATCATCTCTAGCATCACACTTCACAATAGCAATCGATCATCTTTAAAGCTTTCAGTTATCTCATTTTGTGCTCCGTTACATCTGTCCATGCTTTTGTGACTTCCATCTATGCCGCTGACCGCTTTGCCCCATGCCCTTTTGTAGCCTGTAGGAGATACAAGTGGTGTCCCTTTCCTCCCAGATGGGGTTCTCTCAACGCAATTGTAACTGTGTATATATAACGCCTCACCGGCCATGTGTTGAAGACGCCAACGCCGTCCCTCCAGAGCCATCCGTTCGTCCATCAATCGTCTCCCCTCCTCATTCCGTGCCAATCTCGGCTCGCACACCACTATCAATGTGGGATAAGAAGCTGCCGCAATGATCGTTCGCCCCAATCGTACACACATGCTACACACTCACTCATACTCTCCTAGCTTGGACACATCCAGAAGAATGTCCAAGTCTCCCTCCCTCCCACCCGTACCTGGGAGACCTGCCTGTACACTCGCATCTTGGTTGCTCGCGCGCTTGCTGACTAGGCACGGTTTCCACGGCCAGTCCGTCCTATCCAAGAAAAGCACGATTCGACGTTGTAAATCAAGTAGCTTCTGCACCCGAGTCAAAACTTGGGTGCTATCCGGTGGTTGACAGAAAGGCAGCCCAGCCATTTGGACACCATCCCACAACTGGACATCCATTAACCGCCCTTTCGTTCCGATTCAAGTTTGGGAAGCTGTTCGCTGGCTTGCTGGACGATCCCATTGACACCGTTGGCACCGTTGGCACCGTTGGCACCGTTGGCACCGTTGGCGCCCTTTTTCTTTCCTTTGCCACCGGCCTTTTGCCATCCTCCATCACTCTCGCTCTTTGCACCACGAACATGGCCATTTTCTTTCGACCCGTTCAAACGTTGCGCCTGAGTAGTTGGCTTCTGCGACTTCTGAGATTTCGGGCCCTCCTGTGCTCGTTCATCTGGCTTCGGGGTTGTCTTGGAGGCATCTCCTCGACCAGCTTTCGCGTTAGACTGCGCGCTGCCCTTTTCCTGTTTTAGAGGACCATCCGGTTTTCGGATGACAGTTGGTGACGGCGTTCGGTTTTCGTACACAGGAGAAAGGTGCGAAAATTCCGGCCCAACTGGGTGCTCAATGCGGTGGTCTGAAATTGCGAGGTCGAGGGGAGCAATCACTCCATTCTGTGGTTGACGAGACATTAATCGCTGTCGGGTAGAGGGCGAGAGCCGCGAGGTTCCAACAGCTGTGGGTTCTTGAGCAGTCTGAGGTGAATTCAGGTAATACGAGCTCATCATCGCAATGCGCTCTTGAAATGAGGCATTCTCAGGTGGCGCAGTAGCCACGGCAGCGGCGGTCGGCGCATTAGACCCGTTGGCGACTACTGGTGCTCGATCAGAGGCACTTTGAATCGGCGAAGGATCTTGTCTGACCGGGGCAGCGACGGGTGTAGTGATAGAGCCGTCAGCTTGGCAGCCTGGGACCGTATTACCCGTAGTCCCCAGAAGAGCATTATCGAAGCTCGAGGTTCCAGAATCCTCCGACCCATTGCTCTCTGTTCCAGAGGGATGACGCGGGCTGGTATTGGTCATACTTGTCTTCAGACCAGATCCATTCACTACCAAGGGACGTGCGAGGTTCCTATTTTGGGGAACTGATGTAGCGGGAGCCGAAGATGTGGCTGATGAGAATGCCCGGGCATGTCCGAGTGGTGAAGGGGAGCGCGATGTCCTCCTCATCCTGCGATCAAGAATCGTTTGGGGATGCTGATCTGTCGATAGCCGGCGTCGTCCTGGGCCAGAATTCTCCTTTGCCAGGTCGCTGAACGCGAGGCCATTAGGAGCTTGCTGAGGCTGTGACTGCTTACTGGGACTTGAGTTCTCCGTCAAGTAGAATGAAGAATACTTGCCCTCCTCCGACTGTGGCGAGTCAGCATGCGTCGCCTTGGGCGTTTCGTCTGAATCGCCCTCGTCGGGAGTGAAGTTCGGGATCGAGCCAACGTTAAGATTTCTCGACGAGGCATTGGCTGCAACATTGATCGACTGGCTTCCGAAATAGCCCGTTGTGGGCTGGGATGACGGTGACCGCGATGCTGGTTGAGAGTGCGATCTTAGGGAGCTGCTCGACGCGGAGACCCCTCCCTCATTGGTCACAACCGACCGTTGCAGAGACCGACGGAAATCTTGGTTTGCACCGTTCGTAGCCGCAGGCGAGGTAGGATACTGTCCATAACCAGCGCCAGCTTGGGGGAAGTACGGAGAGCCGAGCGTCATGCCATAAAGAGCATAGAGGTCGGGTCGGATTGGGGCGCTGAGGGGCGCATTGTCGAACGAGTTGGTCCTAGAGCGGTCCGCTGACTGCTGTCCGGAGGCGGTGCCCGTCGACATCCTCTGCTGCTGTTGACCCATAGCCTGATGTTGCATAAATGCTGGGGAGTGAGCATATAGGTGCAGTTGCTGTTGGTAGGCCATATGTGTCATGAGATCCTGCTGCGTAACCTGGTACGGAAACTGCGCGTTTTGATACCATTGCAGGTCCTGTGGCATGTTGACAGGTTGGATAAACATGCTGTTGGTGTCGTAAGTCGGAACACTCGATGACGCTCGTCGGTTGGGGTTCCCGTTGTTCCGGTGGAAGTTGTTGTTGTGCCGCCCTCCTCGATGGTTGCCCCGCCCGCCACGACCCGAGTGAGTCTGTGAAGAGCTCCGTAACAAAACGGGCCTAGACTGAGGTGGCGGTCGAGTCCAAACACGCTCCTCTTCCTTGGGGAAAATGTACTGCTCGCATGCCTCCTCAAATTTTGCCTCCGCGATTAAGTCGAACGCTCGTCGGAGTTCCATATGCAGACCTCTAAAAGAGTATTCATCCGCAGTGTTGCCCAGGTTTCGGTTAACGTTGAAAGGCTCCTCGACGCAAAGCTGGTTGTTGATCGCATAATGCCACTTCTTTTCCGTCTTGGTCACCAGCTTTCCGGATCTCACAGAAAGGGCGTGCTTGTCGTAGTCGAATTCGTGCGCGTAGAACCGAAAGAACTGGAAAAGAAGTTCAGCCACCGAGGACTTGTTCTTGCTACCAAACCCAGACAGCTTTTTCAGATCATCTGCAAAGTCGCTCACGGCTCCATCTGGTTTGGCCAGCTTGTGTGGCGACTGGTGGAGGGCGGGCAAAACAGGCGGGTTCCGAAGCTGCAGGAATGCGATAATCAAGCAGATCCAAGTGTAAGAACTCAAAGTACCACCGAAAGCTGTTCCATAGTTAGCATTAACTCGGGATAAACACCAGCTGCGGTAGCAACTCACCAGCATCATTAACTATCCTCCTTCTTGTCCAGTGCTTAATGATCATCGCTAATTGTCGGACTCGAGGATCGGCCTCGACATATGTGCGAACCATGCGGGTATTCTCCAGCGCAAGAGTATTGTTGACATTCATATCGCAGGCAAGGCCCAATTCAGGATCCCAGATCTTGACGATTGGTACCTTGGCTGCGGAAATGCACACTACTTTTTCCATCCCCCCTGGATTGTTTATCAGCGCTACCGAAATTAGAAACAAGCGGACTGGTGCTTACGTCGTGCCAGGAGGTCAGCGATCATACAAACACCCTCCAGATCGTGCCACGGGGTTGTAATGCAAATATCAACTAGACACATGTTAGAATCGGTCTAAGATGCGGGCTCGCGTGGGGCAGGATTAACGAACCATCCGAGTCATCCGAACATAGCAGGTTCCCTGAGGAGCCAAAGAGATGCACCTTAATGTCGTGTCCCGGCCACTCATCGTTGAAAATCGTCTCCAATTTTAGCACCAGCTTCTTGCGGTTCTCTTCAACCGAATCGGTGGGTAGGAGCCGGTCGAAGACTTCGCGCATATCCGTAGCCAACTTCCTCTCCTCCTCCTCAGTCAGCTTGCTCTTGACCGTTCGCAAGTCCAGCTTCTCGAGGCGGTCGTTGCCAACAGAGTACGGTATCCTCCTTCTCGAATTTATCTGAGCAGTTTCGTATTTGCATCCTCCTAATCGAGGGGGCAAGGGCCGCAGCGACGGCAGAGTGCTGTTGGTCTCGGAGTAGGCGGAACGGGGGGAGTGGTTTGTAGTGGCGGTGGGTGAGGGTTCGCGATCCTCGAAGGAGAACTGACGAGCGTGTTGATGGGGGGTAGAGGGCACTGAACTAGAGTGTGCCTGCTGGGGAGGTGCTGGTCGGCGCGGCAGGTTCCTCGACAGGTCGGCCGCTTGCTTGGGAGCCATCTTGGGCGGAACCTCCTTGGAGGCTATGACCGTACGGCTCTTGTCTGAGTTCTGATGTGACCTGCTCCCATGGCCTCCTCCTCCTGTGCTTCCCTTCCCGGCTGAGCCGTCCTTCAGCGACGTCTTGCTCGCAGATCGCGACCGGGGCGCGGCTTGGATGTGGGGGGCTGAGACGACAGGAGCCAGCGGCGGCGTTTGTAGACCGCCTCCCCGGGCGGGCGAGATGAGCTTGTTGTAGTGGAGGAGCTGAGCGTGGTAGATGTTGGACTGCTGGGGGAGGAGAAAGGGGAAGAAGTCTATCTGGGGCTGCTGGAACTGTGAAGCAGCCGCGTCGCCTAAGAGCGAGCCGTCGGGAGCACTATGGCTGCTCGGGGTTGGGGTCGTAGCTGTCGTCGTCGTAGTCGTCGTGGATGTCGTTGATGTCGTGGTCCAGGGGCTAGGAGGGTAAGAATGTTGGGGTTCGGCCGTAGTGGTCTGGGTGTCCATATGGAGCGAGCGAGCGAGCCCCGGGACTGCAAAGGGGTGCGGGGAGCAGCAGGCCGTCGTGACGCAGTGTCGTGGCTTCAGACTTTAGGAGATGTTTGCTGGGTGTGTCGGTTGATTGCAGGAGAATTGAGCAAGCAGAAGCAGTGACGGCGGGCACTGTCGAAGGCTGTAGCAAGTCGCTTCGCGTACGCATGCAATCCAATCCAATGCCGGGTGAGGAGAAGCAGGGCCAAGGGGATAGTGAAGCCAAACGGCGAGGCGCTGTTCAAGGCTGTTCGAGACGGCTGGCAGAAGGACGTAGAATCGTCGAGGGAGCAGAAAACGAAACCGGGACCTGAGGTCAGACGAGACGGGAGCGGGGAACAGCGCCTTCGACGAGCGGGCGAGAATGGGAGACGACGACGGTAGGCCGTGAGGCGAGGTGAGGCGCGCGGGATAATGATGGATGGAGCAGGATGGGGATGGGACCGACGGAGGCGCTGTGGGGGGGCCTGCCAAAAGGGGTCGTTCGGTGCGAAGGACGCCGGGTCGACGCGCGTGGGGGAGAGCGGAAAGCAGTCGAACGGTAGCGAACGAGTTTGGAGACGAGGCGAGTCGCAAGAGGCGGCGACGGAGCGGGGATAGTGAAGAAGAGACGGCGGCGAGGGCGAAGGTGAAGGTGATGCGCGGAGGGCGACTTTGTGAGAAGAGCGAACGTTCAAGTGCCGTTCGTTCTCTGGGGGACGACCTAAGTCGTTCTGGATCTGGGATGGATGTGGATGTGGATGCAGGTGAGTTGTGTGAGAGGCGTGTGGAGTGCGTTGGTCATTGCAGGCACTGTACGGTGCCTACCCTCACCTCACCTGGGACCTGCTTGGGGGGGAGGGGGGGCCGCTGTGACTGGTGCACCCGCCCACTGGAGGCCATGCCGGAGCCCTTGCAAAGCAAAAGGGACCGCCCCGCCGGTCGCCGGCGCACAGTGACGCACAGTGCGCGGTCGCACAGCTACGGCACTAAGGCAGGCGGTCCCAGAGCACCCGAGTGCCAGACTGAGGACCTCCAACGGGACCACCAAGCGAATGGGCGCCCAAGCCGGGGAGGGGCCCCACCGCCAAGAGAGCAGGGCTTCAGCAGGGCTTCAACAAGGGCTCTAGCAGGGCCTAGCGGGGCCAACTGGCACAGAAGGGTTCCAGAGAGAAGAGGCGCCAGGCCATCTCCCTGGGCGTGTGCCCAGCGTCCGCCGCTCCGTCGTCTGCGCTGCGGGAGCTCGCCCAGCGCCCCAGCGTGGGAGTGGAAGCTCATCGCCCCGAGCGACACCGCACGCATGTGCGCATTCGCTTTCCACCACCAGAAGGTAACTTGATGGGAGGGCCGAGCGACCCTCATCAGATCAGGTTACTACCTACGGTGACTATGTTATGCGGCTTCGGGCCATGGGGGAGCGGATGGCACAGTGCGTGGGCGCCGAGATGACCAGACAACGACCATGACAGGATGCAATAGGAGAATGCAAATTACACCTCATCAACCCGGGCGCTGTACATATGCACCTACCTTACTTCACTAGAGGCCCCGTAGGCTGAAAGTGTAAGTAAGGTCAGATAAGACACAGTAAAGATGATGACGGGTCGGATTACAGCTACGACCCCGGGAACCGCCTCAATCGCAAGTGTTCACCTATTCCAGTGAGGACCAACTTCAAGACGTTCCCGTACCTCCGTACCAGATCGTCAGCTCGCCGTGTGTCACTTGGATTACAGGGGACAGGGAACAGCGATGCCGTCGTCGGGACGGGACCCTGACGCCGCCAGCGCCGCTCACGCCCCCTCCAATGCCACTTGCCATGCCTCCTCCCATCCATCCAGCCCATGCTTCGCCAGGTCCTTTGGCTCCTCCCAAGCCCCCCATGTCTTCTTGGGCTGTTTCGCGGCTACGGTGACGCCAGGTCACGACGCGGTCGAGCCACGCCCTACAACACGCGTAAAAGGGTTTCCGAGGTACCTTGTCCCCCGGTAGCCAGCCATCAGACCCGTTGTTCCCATTCATCCCTCCCCTTCTGCGACGGCTTCTTGTGCCTTCTGGATTCTGGCTACTGGATTCCCGAAGGGTCCTCCAATTCCCCTCAAACTCAGTCGTGACAACAACACCAACCTCGACCGACCATCGGCTAGATTCCCATCAACCACCGAAATCTCCGGGTGGCGGGGACGGCAGAGACACCAACAACGCCTCGGCCCAAAAACCCACGCCGACAAGAGTCACCACACGCCGCTGGGCCACCAGTAGACGTCCGGCGGCCACGCAGCACAGACAGTATAGTACAGTACAACCCAGTGCGCCCAGAAGCCTCCCCGCCTGAAGTGTGCTTTAGGGGAAGTATCTGCTGCAGCCAGTCAGTCAAGGCGGGTGCTGCAATATGTAATTTTGTATGGAGAAATGGAGCTGCTGCATGGGAAGAGGCATTAACCCAAGTCGACGATGAACTGTACCGGTATCTCCGTACATGGGCCCTCCAACATTTCTTGAATGCCATCATGCCGGCACATGGCCTGGGTGCTCCTCTTCTGTACCTGCTGAATTGCTCAGGTCGGTTCTCTCCTTGGGCTACAATAGAGGCGCCGAGACCCAGCGTGGGCCTCAATCTGTCCCCCGTCCACCATCGGCAATATGCTCCCCCCACCGCCACAGCACGCTCCCATTCTCCCCGTTACTCGTATACACAGGGCAGAGCAAGCCAGAAGACAGAGCATGAGCTCCATGGCGGCGCCTCTGTCGTCTGTGCAATGTGGTGGTGAGCCACAGAAGCCCGCTGATGGCCCGTGTCTAGTTTGCCCCTCTCGCGGCCGCGGCGGCGTTGGCGCTGGTGCTGCTGCCAGCACATGGCCACCATGAGCCACGAGCCAGCATCTCCCGTCACGCCTGGGCGTCATCTATCAAAAGTTGCATCTCCCATCATGCCAGGGGGTGAATGATGGTTGGCTGGCCCAGGGAAGCCCTCTGAAGGAGAGGCGTCTCAATTGGGAAATATTACTTTTAGGGGCGTCTGGGAATATTGATTCTTCTATTGAAGCCTGAGTTAGCCTCGTGCTCCTCCTCTCCGACGTAATCCCACCGCTTCTCCTGTCCTCCTATCAATCTCATCAACCGCTCATTCAACGCCGTATGCGAAATTGTCGGGACCCTCGCTCCCCGGGACACTCTACTCCAGAATCTAGCGCCGTCTCCGGTTCCCACCCATTTCCCAATCCGCACGCCGAACGTTCCCCCTTACCATTTCCCATTTCCCATTTCCGTGCTCCCGGAACTGCCATGGGGGAAAACGGGCAGCAAGGGTTCAAAAGGAACGCAATGAGCCAAGGACGAGTGACCGGAAAGCCAAAAGAGCGGAGGGCTAAAATCCGCCAAAGGGAGCGCTCATGATGGCCGTATCCAGTCATTGTCATCTTGTCATCTTGTCATCTGTCTCGTCGTGCCTTGTGTCTTTTCCATGTCTCTCCGAGCCCGTCTCCTTGTCTTCCCGCCCGCCTCCTCCCCTGCCCGTTCGTCGCTCTCCCTTGTCCCGCAAACGCCTTGGCTGCTTCGGAGCCCTCTCACCTGCTACGTAGTAGCTGCTCCCTCTATTGAATTGTGGCGGGCGCGCGTGAGATGCGTCAAAGACGACCAGCGGAGCCAACAATTCGACATGCACGCCCCTTGCAACGTCGATGCAAAGCCGATGCAGGATGCGAGATGTCGGCTGGCCACCATGTATGTATGTACCTTGCCGCACGGCGGACGAGAACGAGCTCGTAGCATAACATTGCCTAGCCAAGGTAGCATTGCATGTACGTAGCTGGCAATAGCTCTGACACCATCCAACTCATTCCCGACTTGTTTCCAATTGTTCCGTTGAAGCTGCCATTTTTCCGGGGGGATGGATGGGGAGAGACCGTGGATCCCCGGACTTTTTGCTACGTCAGAACACCCTTACAGGGCTTATGGCTCACCTCCCCTAAACCTGTCCTGACCCGCCAGGGCGCCGCACCTCCGTATCGTATCGTATCGTGTCTATTCCTGGCCCGGATGGCACCCGTGTCCGTTCGTACTCGATGATAGATTACGCCTGGGCATGCTCTTCCTCCGCTCAGGCAATACGGATATGCGGCAGCACCCTCAGCTCTTCATTCAAGCGCAGCCACAGTTCTGGCCGGAAGCCTTTGTCTCCATTCTAACTCGCTGGTCGTTGCCCAGCTCCTGCTTGCCGCCGCGGTTGGCTTTCCAGCCTCGTAGCCTCAGGCGCCGCATCTGAGGTCAGGTACAACCACACAGGTTCTCTAGTCCGACACCCCTTTCTCTGGTCCCATGTGAGCATCATTACGGATGGATGAAGCGCACAGTGCGAACAATCGCTGCGCCCCAAGCCACTTCTTTAAGCTTACCTTTGTCCGTGGGGGATTGCTCTCGTCATGTTAGGGCGATAACTGGTCGAAACCGAGAGCACACTGACATTCCTCAGCAAGATGACGGCCGCTGAGTAAGGACCTCACTCTCCCTAGCCTGCGCTCATCGCTGATTCTTTACTGTCCCTCTTGTTGATCCCAGGACCCTGCAGGATCGCCCAGCGGCCAGGGTATCATGGGTATCACAAACCTCCCGGAGCGTACAACACATCGCTGCCCCCGACCCTCGCCACTTAGCTGCTCAAGCTCTACTTGAGCTGAGTCTTGTGGCGGCTCACTCGGCATGTACAACCTTGCCAAGACGCCAGTCCCCCATATGGCCAGCTGAACTGCCGGCTACAACATGTAGAGCAAAAGGCTGTCTCATGCCCTTTGGCTGATTGTGGTACACGAGGCCTCTAGAGACAAACCGTGGAAGCTGATAATTGGTATTCTATCTTTCAACTATGTCGTACCAGGACTGCGCCATCTGTGCCACCAACCGTCCCTGAAGAAATAGGCAGTATGGACACAAGGTTGACGAGGGATCCTGGTGGCAGCCCGCAAGGTGACATGTCTTAGTCTTCAAACCGATATTCGCCAAAGTCCCCGAGCGAAGACAAACCAACCCACAATTCAGTCTCCCTCCGGTTCATATGACTCTTTTCTTATGCCGTCCCGTGACGCTCACAGTCCGCCGATCCCTTCAATGTCGTCACTTCGGAGTCGCTTGGATTCCCTCCCTTCGGGTAGATACCCGTCGATCCCTGACTTAAGACATGTCCTCATCTTGTGGCAGTGAATCCACCTGACTCATCTATTTGTTCTAGATACAAGCACAGCCCTCCACAGTGATGGCTGTGCATTGTGTTCGCCTTCATTGCCACTACGTACCCACCAGTATTATTTCAACCAGTCGGCCCGGGATTTCATATTCATGTCCTCTGGTTGCAGCAGGTCAAGCTCTAGCCCGGTGGAACCCCATGGGACTCAAGAGTTATGTCAACGCAAAGTCATCCCGGACGGGACCTACGCCATGGACAAAATCCATTTCTTTTATCGGGGAGAACTACCAACTTGCCGGTACCTAAGCATATGTCAGGCGACCAAGCAAAGTTTCAACAGGTTAGAATGCCATTGTAATCTGAGGTAGGTGAGATGTGTCAGTGAGATTCTCTCATGCGGCACAGGTCCATTCTGATCGTGACCCACTCTCCTTGTTTCGGCGAGAGTCCTTCTACGTATCCGCAATGTGATTTCCCAATATTCTTTGTTTAAATGTTTGCACACTACTTTGCAAACCGCGAAACACCAGTGTTCACCAGGCGAGCATGGATGACGACCTCTGAAACCCACAATATATCCACCAATTGTGCGATGACTCTATGGCTCGGACTTACCCGCACATCTTCGTACGTTGGTATTCCAAATTCGTTCTAGAAGCCGTACCGACAAAGGTTCAAACTGTTCACTATTATCCGAGTGGATGTATCCTTGTGACGGCTGAGAATGAGGCCAGGTGGATGTACGAGGTTATGCCACAAATAGGATTCAACTTGATTCCATCTCTTGTGCTCGGAAGAAAGTCCCAGAACCAAGGGATTTAAGAGGATTGAGCGACATAGAAAATGCGAAACATACTCGCTGCCACAACGTGACAACCCCTCGTCTTCTGCAGCTATTCCAGTCACATTTTCATCTATTTATGGACTGCCAATCTGCGAAGTCGTCCCTCCACCAAATCTTCCGGGGATGGCATGGTGCTGAAGGATCCTTGCCCTAGCAGGAAAGCTTAACATCTATTAACGTACCACTGCCGCACGACACCACTCAAATCCGCTGCCATACTTCCGAGTAAAGTTGAGACTAGGGAGGATGGGTCTACGGCACGGGCGGGAGCGTTCTCCAACTCAAAACTGCTTTCTTGGTGTTCTTCCTCCAATCTGATTCGTGCACGTGCTCAGATAGTTGCAAAAGCGCTCTCGTCTCATAATGGGAACAGAAGACTACGAATGTAGAGTAGCCACGTGGCTCTCCTTGCCTATCTACAGGTCTGAGCCGAGAGACAGTTATAGTTGTGGGAGAGAACCACGGCCCATCGAGGAAGAAGGGCAGGCATTCACGTTGAAGGACATTGGGCCTGCGGCAACCAGCCTAACAGAAACCGATAATGATTAATAGACCAATCCAATACATAGCTGTCCGAAGAAAAAGCCGAGTCTCTGGGTTGAGCCAATGTAAGACATCCAGGTTAATCTTCTCCGTTCCGCACCTTGGATAGCGCCCAGCACCAAGCTCGGGTTCAGGCCAAAGAGTCGAGAGCAGCCGGTTCAACTGCAAAGAGCGGATAAGTCCTTCACACTAACGCACTCGTTATTCACCAGCACCTAGCATAGGGATGCCCCTCCTCCACGCGGATATCTGCATTGCGTCGAGATATGATGCCATGTGCAACTGGTGTGATGGCTGCAAGCCGGGCCGAGTAATCAGTCCACGAATATCTCGTGCTGTGGGTTTGTTTGTTATTTCTGCGGTTTTTATTTACAATTCTCGATATGCGATGCTAACAGGACATGAGTTTGGGCAATGATGTGCTCCGTGGATGTTGGGTGGCGTGGGCAGCAGACCCCCTATGCCGACGACTTGCAGCAATTAATGACGTAGAAAAGAAAGAAACCGAAACCGAGATCCTAGCAAAGAGATATTTTCGAATTGAGCAATTTGCCGGGAAGGCGGAAGCCAATCGACACGTGGGGCTTCTAGAAGTTAACTATGGGGTTTCATCTACGTGTCCAGTCATTGCTGAGACCAATCCGTCGGCTGCGTTTTGTGAAGCTGGAAGTGTCGTGCGCTCGTCGCATCGCCATGAGGCGACTCCGATGGCCTCGGTTCTGCGGTAGCTCAGGGGAGCCCAGTCGTCCCAGAGGCCGCTGTGCAGGGCTCCCACGAGAGGGCCCCTGTAAGCCCCTGTGGCCCCCCGTACTCCAGGACCCCGTCAAGCCCTGTGGACAGTAGGGCGGCTCCTCGCTTGGCCCCTGTAGCGCGGTGCAGCGACCCCCAACTGGACCTGAGGATGCCGGACGAAGAGGCTACGGGGGACACACGAGGCAGACACCCCCTGGAGTTTCAGCTGCAGTCAGCCTCAACCTCCAGATTGTCCACAACTTGTCTGGATGCAGTGGATGGAGCCTCAATTCATCTCAACCCCATCGAACCCCCTTTTACAGGACCATCTCATCTCCGGCCCGAGCCGCATCGAGCAAGCACGCGAACACGCACGCACGTTGCGTTGTTCAATTCGACACCTCTTCTTATCCTCTGTTCCCATGGCTGTCAAAGATATCGCCCCAGTCTCGTGACACTCCCGTCGCGATCCCTGTCCAACATGTTCTCCAGCTTGACCACCAAGCTGGCCCTCAAGAAGGCCGGCCTGTCCAGCGACATGCTGGACTTCTCCGGCCCGGCCCGCCCGCCGCCGAACAAACTCAGGAAGAAGCCGCCGAGCCAGCTCGACAACGACGACGACAATGCCGGCTGGAGCGGCTGGATGTCGGTCAAGTCGCTGCCCTTGAGCGTCCAGCCGTGGCTCAACCCGCCGCCGCCTCCAGTCCACGTTGCCCGCGTCCCCGGCATTGGCGACAAGGCGCCGCAGGACATCGAGAAGAAGCTTGTTGTCGGTGGCGGCCGCCGGGTTCTGCTCGTCTTCCTGCGGTGTGTTGGCTGTGCGTGTATGTCATCTCATCCCATCTCCACGTTTCCACGTTTGCTTCCTTTTGAGGCTGAACGTGAGTCAAATCTGCGTCTATCATCTCAACTAACAAACAATCCTCAGTTGCCCAGAAGACGTTTCTCAATCTCCGCACCCTCGCTAACCGCCACGGTGATGCTCTGACGTGCATTGCCGTGTCCCACTCCTCTGACCAGGCCACCAAGAAGTGGGTCGACATGCTCGGAGGCGCCTGGAGCGTCCGCGTTGTCATTGACGAGGATCGCGCCCTCTATGCTGCCTGGGGCCTCGGCCTGGGCAACATGTGGTACCTCTTCAACCCGACCACCCAAGTGCAGGGGTGGAAGGAGACGGGCTGGCTCGGCGATAAAGTCGCAGGCGCCATCCAGCGCAACGGCATCCAAGAGAAACCAAGCCCAACTGCTGGTGGACCTGGGGGCGAGGATGGAGACGACGGTCCCATGACAGTCATGGGCAACAAGTGGCAGGAAGCCGGTGCGTTTGCAGTTGATGGCACGGGGACGGTCATCTGGGGTGGCAAAGCGCTTCGGGCAGATGATGTCATGGACTTGGACTATGGAGCGAGGATATTGATGGCCTAGGATAGATCGATGATCGTATTGAGACAATGCATGATATGAGACGGGGATGAACGCATGAGGCTGGGAGTTTGGCGTAGATTTGGCTTGGAGGATAGTTGGATATATAGATACTTAGTTTCATCAATATTGGTTTACATCATTGCTGAAATGTCACAGCATGTCGTTCGCGTAAAGATGTACGCGTGTGAGTTACTATTAGAATAGCAGCTGATAAACTCAGTATCGGACATGAACTCAGTACATCTTTGCAAATTTGAGACTCCTATGGCCATGAGGGAGGTGAGAACGGTCACAGTTCTGGGATCCGTCACCCTAGCGTACACAGGTAGTCAAACAATAAGAGTATTGTATTAAGTCTAAGTTGATAGATACAATAAATGATTATTAGGGGATGAACCAATCTGAATGGTACCCCGTATAGCTCCCGAAGTAAGGAGTGTTATTGTTCCTCACTCACTTAGGGGCTGCCCTCTTCAGCTTCTGCTATTTGAAGCCTCGCTTTCGTGACAGGGGGAATGAACTTGCCAAGAGTCCAACTTCTCTTGTTGATGGAATCCTTTTTAAGTCACGTTGTGCAAGAATATATCAGTTCGCCCAGAAACGAGGTTACAGCGTGTCAGCAGATGCTGTTGTTCTAACACCCCGTTCGGAATAATTGGGATACGTCAATATTTTGATCATCTTCCGGGGGCCCTCCCAAAACCACTGTTTGTCACAGGCTTCACAATGAGACCTTGCTATTTATAGCAAGTGGTTAGTTTTTGCCACTAACTCTCTGAAGCCACAGAGGCTCCCTTCGTGAGTAACCTTGATCCTAGTGAACTTTAATGTACGAACCCAATCATATCGTCACTGTAGAGGGTAGGATTTCCTAAAGTTGCAGCTGAAGAGGTATTGCATATGTGGACCTGGAAGGCGTCTTAAAGTAGTTGTCGTTCAGAAAGCCAGCTTGTGCCTTATGCTATTCACGATGATGTTCACGCAAATATTAATCTTCTTGACATTACACCTTTTCAACCCACTCCTCCTTTCCAACACATCTGGTAATCTCAACACCATCCTACGTCTCATGTTAGCCAGCTCCTTGAACCAAACAATCAAGCATAGGACAAGTCCTGGACTTACCGGAACACCCGTCGGCTCCCAGCTATTCACCAACACGCTCTGATACACCAACCCGGGATCTCCCAGAACCTCAGCGTTCAAGTGCTCCTGGCCCTCCCGCTTCTCGTACTGCTTCGCCGTCCTCTCCGAAAAGCCCTCGGCCACGGCGTCACCCTCGCCCGCCCCCAGCGCCGCTCGTTTCTCGGCCACGCTGCTGCGCACGTAGGCCAGGTACGGCGGGTTGCCCGGCTTGATGACGTTGTCGGCCGCGAGGACGCTGCCGGGGCCGACGAGGTGCAGCTGCTCGCACAGCTTCAGGTCATACAGGTAGGCTGGCTTGTAGTGGTCCAGGAACATCAGGTCGATGCTAGACAAGGCGCCTTGCTTGTGCAGGCGCCGCAGAGAAGCGTCGCTGGGCCCGACGACGACCTCGACGATGTCGCTGAGGCCCGCAAGGTCGATGAGCGACGAGATGACGGCGGCGAACTCGGGGTTTCGCTCCAGACTCCAGTATCGCGAGCCGCCGACTTGGCGCACTGCGGCGCCGAAGAGGATGGTTGAGTATCCAACATAGCCTCCCAGTTCAACCTATATCCATCGTCAGCGCTAATTCACTTGGTCTTGTCCCTGCGAATGATGGTACTCACCATGGTTTGGGGCTTGACCTCCTTGATCAAGTCCGTCACAATCTTGCCCTTGTCCTCGCCTACATTCATGAGATACTTTTTCGTCCGCGCATACTTGTCAATCACGGCAAGGATCTTCTCGGGCGATCCGCGAAGCTCGTCAATGTTGGGCTGGCTGTAGACAAAGTGAAGCAGCTCAATCTCACGGCCATCGTCGAAGAAAACAACGTCTTCCTGCTCGACATAAGCCTTGTGCTCATCAAACTGGGCCATCTCTTCATGAATACGTAAAGATCCCTCTATTCAGTGATTCGCAGAGTGAGATAAGGAAAGAACCGCGCGAATCCTGCTCCTTTATCATCGAGGACTCCCCTCCCCTCATCGTGGGGCACCGTCATCAACTCCACATCAAACCCCACGCACGGAGCGGCCTTCTTCCCGGCCGCGTCGTTGGGGTTGGGGGATTCCCGAACAGCGGCGTTGCGCAAACTTCTGCATCTAAAGTCACCTGCTTTCGCGAAACGGAGAGATCCGAGACCGCGCCTATCCGCGTCATTGTGTCACTGGCTTTTTTGTGACATTTAAGGTTCGGTTAGGACAGGGATATCGAATGCGGTCGGGCTACCTGCAGTCTGCATCTTTAATTGTAGTCTCATGTGTAAACAACCGTCTACTTACCACTCATTTTGCATGTGGCAGTCCCAAAGTTCAGGCCGCTGCGAATACGGTTTGGGACAGCGTCGACGACGTCAAGGAAAGGCTGCTAGCTGGATACAAGTAATGCAGACCGAGCTTAATGAATAGCATGACGCAGAATTCAGTCAGACAAAGTGGATGCAGTCAACGCCTGAGAACAATTCTCCTCTAACATCAATCACTGCACACCGACGTTTCGCAACAAGCTCAGATTATGGCGCCTATCCCGCAACCTCCCTCCCGATGCCCTGCCTGAAAATCATCCTCGCAAGATTACCCTCGCCATGTGCTACCCACGAATGCCTAGCCCCCTCAATGACCATCTGAAACAAGACACCTTTCCCTGGCCGAGCAACCCATATAGAAACCAACCCCTTAAACCGAGCCTGTTCCAAACCCATCCCAAACTATATCAACGAAAGACAAGAAGGAAATTTAACGCATATGGAAAGAACCCCCAGAAAATCCACCCTCAAACCCCGATTGATGCCTTTTTTTGGTTGTTATTTCGTTTTCGCCGTATATAAACCCATGTCGTGTTTTCTTTTGTTAGAGTCGAGGATTGACCAATCGTCCGTATATCCCTTCTCATGACGTGCCCCCCTTCACGCGTGCCATCAAAACAAACACCGTTGCGGAAGACTCCGAACACGCCGCTCCGTGTATGCTTGCATAATGTTGCAGTTGATTCGCAGATTTGCCTTTCGGAAGCAGTGTTAAACGCCTCCGTGTTCACTCCGTTCAGGGTATTCGTTGTTGGCCAGTGGGACGTTGCCGATCCCATGAAGATGACGAGCGCCGTTGGCACCATGCCTCCCAAATTTTCGTCCCAAGTTAACCCAAAAGCGTCCGTCCCATCCCTAAACAAGACCGCAATCCTCTGAATTCTCCGTTCCGTTGCTGACGCATGCATAAATCGACACCCCCTAACTGTGAGGACGCCGCGATGTGATGCAACTCCTCATCAACCATTCCAAACCAGCAGCCAAACCAAAAACAAAATTTCAACTCCTTTGCGGATGCCTGCCCTTCAATTCCATTTCCCCGAATCAGACCTGCCAGCTCCAACCGGATCCGCGTAGTGATATAGCATGCTTTCTTCCTTCCTTCGCCCAGAAATGCCATTCAGTCTTGCCCATAGTAAGGAGGAAGAGCGAAGAGCGCCAACACCTAGTTTCCGCCCAAACCAGACCATTTAACCGTGTAAACACTAATGGATCCCATCCTCCAGCGCCCGTTCCCATGCAATTCACGACACCTCGGTCCCAGTGTTCCACCCAGGCTTGGAGCGTTCAAGCTCCTTAACCCCAAACGCTGGCGGGGGCACCGAGGCCAGAAGACTGACCCCAGACGCCGTTGCCGCGGCCCCAACCACCGGGGGAGGCAAGAGGGGTGGTCGAGCGCTTTGAGGAGGCGGTCGTCGCGGGAGTGCCTGAAGGACGGGTTCCAATAGGGGCAACAGTATTGCCGGATTGGCCGGGCTTCGACCCAGGGGCGAGATCCCGGGGAGGAGATCCGCCAGTTGGGCTGGACGTGCTGGTACGGCTCTGGTGTCCAACAGCGTTATCGAAGACCTTGTTGGTCGGGCCCGAAGCCTGAGGGCTAGTCGTGCTCTGGGGACGAGAGGTAGGCTCGGCAGGAGGTGCATTGCCTTCGCTGGCAGAGCCGGGAGTACCAGCCTCGGCGGGAGGAGCACGACCGATGCTATCGAAGGTCATAGGGGAGTGACCGCGGATGCTAGAGGGGCCGCTAGTGACGGGAGCACCAGGGCGAACAGCGCCGGTCTCATCGATGTAGCCGGACTTCTCGGCGAACGGACCTTCACCGTAGAGAGCGCTTCGCTGGCGGGCAATCAGCTCCCGGGTCTCCTCCTCAGACATGTGCTTGTTTCCGATGGAAATCTCAGTGAGGACAGCTACGTAGAAAATCTGTTAGCCCAAGTTCAACGGAAACAGAATGGATTACAGTTGTGCTGTTCAAAAGAAACGGTTTGAAAAGGAAAAAAAAACATGAGCGGCGTCCATCGACTTCTTGAGCCGCCCATGGCCAGAATTTTCTATTTGTGATCTTTTTTGCGATAGTAGGAAGTGCTATACAGTAGAGGGAGGCCTACTTCGCTGATATTGCTGCTCCGTGTGCAGGTTTCGAAGCTCTCGCTCCCGCTGAGCTGCCATCCTTCTCTTCGCCTGCATGACCTGCTCCGCCTCGTTGGAGCCTCGCGAGGGCTGGTGGCGTTGGTTGGCGTAGAAGTTCTGAAGGTTGGGACCCTGAGGACCGCGGGCATCGTCAAAGTTGTTCACCGAATGGGAGCGGGGACCAGAGCCGTGAGGTGTTCGTCCGTCTACGAAAAAGTTGAGGGTTAATCGTGGCGCTCATAACGCCCGCCAGTCCCAGTCTACTCACCGAGACCTGGGGGGGAAACCTGGCAGGACTGTTGGGAATAAACCATAGAACTTACGTCGGCCACCCATTCCATAGCCCTTGCCTGATTTTTGCAAGTTCTCGTAAGCTCGATCAACCTCTGTGGAGAAATTATTCGTCAGCATTTATTGCGCCTCCAAATGGTGTTACCTGTAGCCATCTTTGCTACAGCCCGCTCTATCGAGTCGATGGGAGCATCGTTCCAGTCTGGCAAACGGCGGGATAGGGTTTGAATAGTCGCGGGTGATGGATTTGAGCACATACCGTCGAACTGATAGGAAAAGGCGTAGTCATCCTGAGGCTGAGGGCCACTGGCACCTATTGAGGATACTGAATTAGTTGAGGAATCTCAGCCGGGGTCAGTTATTTAGGGCAAAGCGTACCAGCACGGACAGGAGTGGTAGAGCCGCTCTGATGCTGATGGTCCCAGTTGTTGCTGGTGTTGTTGCTTTGGTTGTTGCTCGGGGTGGACGAAGCCGACCACTGGGCTTGGGGGTTGTCGTAGTAGGACATGTTGTCTTGTGGGATCCGATGCCGAGTGGAAGAAATCGGGAGGATGCAGCACGTAGCCGACTTGTGAAATTACTGAAATTTGGCGTCGAAGGAAATCTATCAAGCACGGGGTCGGATTAGCTTGAGGAAACGCGACAAGTCGGGCGGCGACAGGATGCGACAGTCGGGAGGCAGCGTGATGCGACGAGGGGGTTCGAGGGAGATGGTGGAAAATTGCCGCCTAGGGCCGACATCAAGATGCGATGCGTCGACCATCTGAGACAGGGTCCATCGAGAACCACCAAAAACCCTGCGAGCCGCCGTCGCAACACGTTGACTAATCGATCGATTCCTTGCACGCCTGCACCACAGTATCGACTCACCCTGGTTGGAGGAGTGCTTCGTCGTCGACCGTTGCGGTGTCGTTCCGGTAGAGCGCAAGGGATATGCCACGGGCCGCGCGAGTCGGGAAATGGCACACGCGAGGGTCTCGGGAGTGCGGAGAGGGCGGGCTTAGAGCGCTGGATGACAAAAATCAACCACGAACCGGGAGTTGCAGTCGATGCGCGGGCCGCTTTCTGACAGACAGGAGGTCTGGAGAGAGAGAGGGAGACGGAGGCGGGAGGAGGGAGGAGAGGGAAAGAAAAGAGAGAGAGAGGCGAAGTTGAGGAAGGTTGAATAGGTGTGATGGGGGAAAAAAATTCCAGGTGGGAAAGGAGAGAGGGAGAAGGAGCAGGCCAGTCAATCCATCAATCAAAGTGGAAGTCACGTCGTGGGGACGGGACCACTTTCAACGTGCAGGTGGGCGCCAGCCGGCAACTTGGTCGTCGAGTACAGGTGGCAGTGGCAGGTGCGGTGCGGTTCGGTGCGGTGCGATGGACAGCCCGCCCAGTGAGCGAGGTAAGGTACCTGGGCTGATGTACTCTGTCTGTTCTAGGCAGGTCGGTACCTCGCCCCGGAAGCCGTTTCTTAGGCGGGTGCAACGCATTCTTTAGTGGGTGTGAATCGCTGTAGATTGACCCAGATGGGACCCAGATGGGGGGGACACCTCGCCCGGGCCGGGTCGAGGGAGGTACCCGACCCAACGGTACCTTCTTCCTCACAAGGCAAACAACGCCGCCGTACAACAAAGTACTGACCTACCACATTGCCTGACTCCCGTAGTCGGGCCCCGTCCCCTCGTCCCTCAGGTGGTGCGGTAGGCACTCTG
Source organism: Ilyonectria sp. MPI-CAGE-AT-0026 (assembly GCA_020744155.1). NCBI lineage: Eukaryota > Fungi > Ascomycota > Sordariomycetes > Hypocreales > Nectriaceae > Ilyonectria > Ilyonectria sp. MPI-CAGE-AT-0026. The sequence continues at coordinate 953,926 of JAGPNQ010000010.1, read as the reverse complement.
TACGAGTTATTACTACTGCCTTATGTAAGGTATACGACGGAGAGATGAGATGAGATGAGACCTGGGGGATAGGCAGGCACGATAGTACTGGGGGCACCTTTCCCTCCCGGAGATGCCCTAGCAAGAGTCAACTGTGTCTCATCTGCGTGCACCGCACCTGTCTCTCAGTCCCATCATATCGTCAAGGCTGTACAGGTACAAGTCGCGCATCGAATTCTACCGAACAAACGACAATTTGTTCTGGCCCCCCTCAGAACCCTGGCCCGCTCGATGTCCGTCGAGCACAGGCGCCCCATTTGATTTGATAACCGGGCTAATGACGGACACTGAAATGACGATGTGTGGGGGGTGTCGCGTCTTTCTTGGGCACTGGGCCAGGGTTGCCAGCGGACGGGTGGGTTGCCAGTGCAGCTCGGGCCTGGGAACACTGTGCGAATACATCGACACTGACACGAGACGCATGCTGTTTTTTTTCAGCTGCAAACCAGCGAGCAACGGCGCCCGACATGCAGCACAACAACACCGAGGATACAAACCACCACGACGTTGCCAACGGCTGGCAGAGACATGCACGGCTGCGCCAATCCATCGCCGCATCGGGGCTTCTGCCATTCCCCTCCTAGGCCAACTCTGGGCCTGGCCCACGCCTCCATGTCCCATCGAATCCAGCCCAATCCGAGACTCGCATGTCACCGACTCGCCCCAGATGGGGAGTCCTGGGGTCGCTTCGGCCGAAGCCCGTCGTCCCGTCCCAGCTCGCGCCATCCGTTAGCGCCCTAGAGGCCTGCAACGCCTGTGAGATGCCCTGTGAACCCCTTGACTGCCCCTAGAGTGCACCCTGGATGCCCGGATCTCCGCCTGCTCAGCGCTTGGCCCCAGTGGCCACAACGCCCAGATGCACCCGCCAAAGCCTTCCAGGCTGCCCAGGACCCCGAACGCCCCGGCACGACAAGCACGGCCCCCCGCCAAACCGTTCCATCCAGCCTGATTGTCTTGCCACCGGCAAACCCAACGACAAAACATCTCGGGCTTCGATCTTCGTTCTATGACGCCTTGTTTGGAAGTCCAACCAACCACGAAATCAATCAACCGCATTGACTCGAAGGCATCCACAAGCGATGGAATCCGCAAGAGCACATGATCGCCACTGCGAAAAAAAAAAAAAAAAAAAACACGTCCGGCGGTCAGGTTTGTCTCTAGGTACTTCGACGGCGTCAACTTGGGATTCAAGTTGGCCGTTAACACTGTCTAGATGCACTCGGACGTCATGTCCCACTCTTTCTCTCTCATTACCGTCTCTCTCTCTCTCACTCCTCCTCGTTCACTGCAACATCACCCGTTGTTACCAAACTCCAACTCATCTTGATGCTGTGGAGTCCCAAATTTCAGCATTCGCTGTTGTCGCTTCCTAGCGGCCCCCTTTTTCCCGGCACTGCGGGTTTGATTGTGCGTCTACTAGGGTGCTCCGTGATGTGGGCTAGGCTGATTCTCTTCGTCGGATCCCGTCCCGCAGGTCTCGTCTCGTCTCGTCTCTTTTCTCGAATCCCGAATCCTCTCAGGTAGCCGCCTTGCTCGATGCCGAGCTCTCATGTCTCATCGCCATGCTGCTGATCTCTGCAGCCTCCATCACCATGTTGGAGATGAACCTGGCTCGCTGGCCAGTCGCAGTCCCTCAGCTCCGGGTCTAGCTCGTTCGCGGCTATCCTACAGCCACGAACACAATGGCCATACCGACCAGTCCCTATGCCTACTAGCTCTGGCTCGTGAGGCTCCTCTAAATTGTCCAGTCGCATCGCGATACGACCCTGGGGCGTTCTCATAGATGATTACATTTAACATTAAGACTTTCGTGATGGAGGCTCTCCATGCAATACGATGGGATGGGACGTGTCCAAGCAAGGGTTCTGTCTACCCATCATCGGATATGCACCTAACTTCATCCTCCAGTCCATCCGTGCTGGGGGGCCACTCCCTGCAGCTAGGACCGTCCTATCTCCCCCACACGACAGTGGCGTGCAACAACTGGCACCCAAGGCGATGGATTCCCTTCGGAGTGGTATATTACACCGAAAAAGACGTCTCCATCTCATCTCGGTCTCTGCTTCTGTAGAAGCAAGATCGACTGGCCGTCGCAGCTCATACGAGTCTGGCAAGGCTGTCGTTGCAATATGGATCTTACCAGCACGAAGGCCGAATCTCATCCACGGGATGCCCCCAGCTGGAATCGGCATTGTCGTCGTCATCCATTGCTCTCCCGTCTCCAGTCTTACTCCCACGCCAAGTACTTCGTACTAGTAAGAAACTCGGGACAGTGACTTCCCAGCCATCACACCTCAACGTCACACCCTCAGCGTCTGGTCATCAAACGTTGCCGGTTTGGGCCAGGATGGTTCGATGCTCGGCCATCCCCTACTACCGGGGATCCTAAGCCTGTCAGGTTGACCCTCAGCTATGATGCCAGTCTGCGGAACAGATCAATCCCGGAAATCGTGAACCGTCCATCTTTGGCATCTTTCCCCTTTGGACATTTTGTGGATGGGTCGTGGCTATCACATAGCGCCTGCTGCAGCATTTATCTTCAGCAACCCGTTACGCAAGCCATCCCGCAGACGGTGTCTACACACAGTGCCAAAGCCTGCAGGGTGCCACCCTTTTTCCTCCGAGGCGCCAGAAGCGGCGTCTAAAATTCCGCTGCCAACATTATCACACCCGAGACTTCCCCGGCATGCCCAGAAGTCTTCTCAGGGCGCGGCTCCATTTGTGCCACAGCTGGCCATCACCACCTGAAACCGCCTGCAGAGCTGTCAACTCGGGTCTCCGTGGCATTGTTGTCTCACCATTCTACCCTCCGCCCTTCCAAGATGCCAAGCTATCGGACCACATTTACTTTGTACAACGGAAGCAGATCGGGGGACGGCGCCTCCACGATCCCTTATTCCGTTCCATGAACGCCATGCATTTAGGGTGAGCACGTGGTGGGACGGACTGCTTCACACAACCCCGAGCTACTACAAGTAACCTTCAGTGAGCCGAGATCGCAATGTCCACTTTAGGTGGTCGCGGCGTCTGGTGCCATACTTGGCCTTAACAGGTCCTGTCCTCCTTCAAATGCTGACCAAGTCCCGAGCTAACAGTCCAGATGACAGGGATATCAATGGATGGGGGACGGGTGGTGGAGAGACGGGCCCGCCGAAGGACCCCCGTCGCCCCCACACCTCGAGTGACCCTAGGGACTTGCTTCTTCGGCCTTGCTTCGACGGTGCTTCGACCGGGCTTCGACCCTCGTCTCCACGAAGATTGATGCCATAGAATGAGAGGCTCACCGAGACTGCTCACATCTGAGTTAGATTCCATTCTCTCAAAGTCCGTGTACCTAACCCCCCGATCAGTGTCTAGCTGGCGCCAAGTATGGCAACACATATCGAGTTACGGAGCAGCGGAGTAAGTCATGGAGAAACCACCGGCCCCAGTCTCGTGGAGAGCTGAAGGTACTGTATCTACACCCGATGCTATCAAAGTACCGGACTCCACGCATCCGAGCGAGTTTACCCGGCCGATAGTCCACAACGTGACGTGACTTCTGGACGCCCCTTGGCCACGTCAACTCCCTCTCCACGTATCAATACTGTCAATATTGAAACTCAAAGGCCCGGCTAATCTACACCCCGGATTTCCCAAATGCCATCGTCATTGGCCTAGGTTGCACGCATACCTCTCTCGTCACCACCATGAATATTGGTACCGAGGGCGTTTTGGTACGTTTCGTTTCTGATTTGCTGGTTCCGGTTCCTTTTATTCACTCCCCTCGCCTTGCGACCCGCCACTCTTGGTACTGTCCGGTGGGCAATAATGCGGACATGGGGCCGGGGTATCGCCTAGCTTAGTCCCCGGATTGTGGGCGATGGTGATAAATCCTGCATCAGCGTGCTGTGTTCTACGTCACGGGCCTTTTTCCAGTTCCCAAAGAGTGCATCGATGATAGGCAGGCAAGGGAATTGTGGCAATGCTTGATACTGTGTGACTTAGATGACTACTCGACTGGATGCCTAAACCATTGCAGCGTACATGACCACGTTGGGTGGCTTGTACGTCACTTACCGCTCAGGATAAACGGGCTATGCTAATCACGTTGTGTCTCAAGTCACTTCCCTCCAAAGGCGGTTATGTTTTAATGTATTTTCTTGGTCGCAGTGCTAGTCCACATCCAAATTCGATTGCTTCTACTACACCTCCAGGTGCAAGCTTCCGCCCATGTGACAGCTCCTCATCCACAGTCAGCCGCAGTCCGCCACAACCTGATCGGAAACACGGAATTGATTGATCGCTCAGCTCAGCCTCGAATCCAGGACGAATCAGACTATTCACCGTCGATTTCTTCATCATTTCCATTTGCCACATCTCGGTTAATTGACCCTGCCGTAGTTTGTCAATGCCATTATGTGAATTCCACAGCGTTTCCCGATATTGGCAACGAGCCGCCATTGCCGTAGCATCAAGGACCTATCAGGCTCAGTTCCATAGTCAACTTGCAGAAGCAATGTTCTCGCTCGCGCAACCGCACATCCGTCTCCGTTACAATTTCACATGCTACTTGAACCCAAGCTGACCATGTCGACGACAAAACAGGACTTTGTTGGAGGAGCCTGAGAGAGGCACAACCTCACTAGCTGACGTGTCTGGAGACAAACCCGGAGGATCTTCTGGAATTGTAGGCTTCCTTCCGTGATCGAATCGTGACAAACCCTCGTACAGTGATTGCTAACATAACTCAATACTCTCTTGACCAGTATGGTGAAAGTGAAGCTTCTCCAACAGATAGGTTCAGAGGCAAGAAGGTTTCGAGTTATCATTCCCGGCACCGAAAAAACAAAACCTGGGCAGTCATAGTAGCAATGAATTGTCTATCGTAGTCTAGTTCCCATGATCTATGCCGTTCGTAAGTTTCGGCACACCCTAGCATTCCAACAAGCCGTTAATGGCTTTAGGGTATGGGCTTCCTCTCCCCAATATGACACCATCGTTAGCTTTTCCATCGCCGGTCGTAAGCATGCTCTCGTCGAATGAGCAAACCTTCAACTTTGAGTTCCCTTAAAGATTGATAGCAGGCTCGCCAATAATACTACCAATAATATTAACGCAGAAGTTGGTGCCGATAAATGTCTTCAACCACCCTCGCTACGCCTGTCGGACGCCTCAGGGACACGGTTCTCGAGGCCACCCAGCCGCTTTGTCAATATCTCTAGCATAGTTCAACTCATACAGACTCTCGCGCGAGCCCCATGAGCTTATTATACCGACTGCCACTGAAGTCGAGGCTCGTATTGTTTGCTCAAAATCTTCCAAGATAGAAAACGCTTGATCGTGACGATTTAAGTCGACAACAATACACTGGTAAACCCAGGCCTCTGTAACTGTCTGATCAGGTCATCAGGGTTGCTACATGGCCAGCGAAGAAGACGTATTTATCAGATTACCCGCTGCGTTCCAAGAACTCAGGAGGGGTGCGATCAATCCATTCCTTGAACCAAGAACAATGCATCACGTCGAATTCACATTTCTCGGCTACCTTCTTTCTGTCAATATTTGCACCATTCCCCAATTCCAACTGCTCTATTTAGAAAGATCAAGTAAGTGCGTCGGTAGCTATACGACCAAGCCCATTCCACTCAAGGGGTCCTTGAGCAAGAGTACACCCTGAACGGGTGTTCGCCTGCTCTTGTAAACGTTCCTATCCCATCCCATCTCTTCATGCATGTATTTCTGAGCGCTGGGGACTACCTAGGATCATTTGCGGTAGAGTTCTCCCTCAGAAGCTCCGCAGCAAGATCTCAGAGAAAGCTGTGTGCTCAGCGTCTTCAATCCACTTATTGATTAAGGTTTCCCCATCATCGAAGGGGTCAACTGGCTATCGACGACATGGTGCATTACTGGTATTGTTCTGATAACTACAGTACCCGTCATTTCTTAGACTATCGCAAAATCAGTGTTCAAGGTGGGAAAGGTATCGGGCATACTAGCGGTCTTGAAATTTATCATTGTGCTTAGAGATCTTCTTGACGGTTTTTCAATCAATCCCCCACGATGTTGTGCGTGTGCTAGGATGCAAGAAAGGCACGATCTGTAGGTAATTCTAATACATGAGCACCGTTTTCTCATAGTTGAAGACCTCGAGGCCGAAAATATAAACACAGAATTTCTAATAGAATCCGCAATCTACAAAGAGTATAAAGTTTATCGGAGTTAGTCGCTGTTCGAGAAACTTCATCTCAAGTCCCGAAAACACGTGGACCTTGCCACTTTACGGAATTGGAGTGGCATGTGCTGTTCATGGAAGTGTGTGCAAGACCAAGCTCGAAGAAGTAAGATTAACATATCAAGTCGGATGTTCATAGACTGTTCTGGAGTTCCCAGGCTTTTCAACTTAGTATATAAATATCAAGATTGCCCAAGTTAGGGTTTCAATCACTTGGATCAGTTATAAATTCCAAGTCTAGTCCACAGGGTGGATGCACGATGAGAGGATTTCATGTCAATACTTCTTGCACTATCCCCAAGAGACGGTACCGGACCGTCCCTTCCATATTTAGGGATGGAAGATCTCAAAGAAGCCACACTTCCGGGTCACTAAGGGAAGAGATTAACAAAGAAGTAAATAATCCCCCAAAAATCACTACCAGACCGGCTGGTGGGAAGGAATAACAAATAAGAGGGGAGTGCGGGAACCCCCCTTTCCTATTTATTGGGCGAAGAAAGTTACAAGAGGGTCTACGGACGATCACTTTCTCTCAGAAAAATCCATCTTCCTTATCAACAGGTCATGATTCTACGTGTCCCACCTTACTTCTTGGGGTTCTTGTCCTTGCCGTCGGCCGTCTTGGAGGCCTGCTCAGCGGTGAAATTCTGGAAATTAGTCCCGGCTCTGCAGCCGCAGGACAGGCACGCAATGTAAACGAGAGGGTTCAGAGGCTTCCCAGCACAACGAGGGTTGGCGCAGCCCCAACCGTTGCCAGAAGTGGAAGGCATCTTGGTTGATTATTCTGGCGATGGTAGATTTCGTAAGTTGATTAGTAGGTTTGGGGAGTTGGTGGAGATTTCTGGCGAGATGCTGAGATGCGAGAGTTGTAAGGAAGAAAGAAAGACAGATTCCTTGGCGATGAGCCAGAGCTGTCGAGTCCAAAGTCTCTGAGAGAACCCAGAACACTTTGTTAGTGATGGCGAGATCATTCATGCAGTGATCCGAAAACCAGAATCCTGTTCTGTTATTAGGACACACCTACTTATGTTCACAATCTTAAGCCCGGTATGGAATTCTTATAGAATATGATGTAATATGGGTCCGCGAGAGGAAACTCAGAGCGAGGTACAGTTGAAGAAAACCACGATACAGCCATGTTAGTGGCTCGAACAGGTTTCAATGTGTGTACGAAAGGAACCGTCGGTGCGGACGTTATCATTCGACCTTGAAACGAGCTAGAACTATCACCGAACCACACAGTGACAACACCCACAGCTTCACTCTTCCCCTCACATCTCGCGAGGTTAAGAATTCCACGAGTCAATTTCAAAGACAGACGTCTCGAATACGTCACTTAAAAACCTATGGCTCATAAATCATCATTCTCAACTTGTTGGGGTATTAATGTGTATGTAGAGAGAAAGTTTGTACAAAAAGCAATGCTCATCCTGGATTTAAACCGACACATTCCTGTTATACCTGATATTCCCTGCCTAGAGCATGCGCCTCAGAGGATGTGCCTCGGTGTTAAAGACATACTCGTCCAAGCTAATCAAGGTTGGCTCACTGAAAATGAGATAAAAGTACTTGAGCGTCTCGCCCATCCAAAACGACTCCATCGAGTCCACCTGACGGGCATTCTCTCCCTCAACAGTGACATCCCACACGGCCGTGTTGGCCAGTTCAGTCTTGGTGGTCTCCTCGATGGCCTGGAACATTTCCCATGCGGATGCAAGAAGATCTTTACGACCTGTCACGCGGTACAGAATGAAGACACTCTCAATGGCCTCGGGCCGCAGGATGTACCGCGGATCCGGGACTTCAGTGAAGCCCTTGGGGAGGTGTTTCTCTGCAATGATGGCGTCAGCCTGTGCCGTCTTGCCCTCTTCGCCGTTGACGCGTTCGAGGACCTGTTGCTTCCAGCGGTTGTCGTCCCATTGGCACTGCTCCCGGGATTCGCAGGGGGTCATGTAAAAGGTCTCGGGCATTATTCCATGCGGGAACGCCTTGTAGGTGTAAATGCAACCGTCGGTGAGCTTGTTCGCGATGGTCACATCGCCAGGACGAGCAAACAGTTTTCCACCTATTGCCAGCGTGCCGCCCAGGAAGCACACGAGATGCTGTCCCTGAGGTTCGAGCGTGACGGCCGTGTTCCCATCTCTCATTTCCGTGTGCACCTGTCCAGAGATGAGAATGTCCTCATTCGTGGGCGTCATGGGGCGGAACAGGGTGTGTTTCATCGCCACGTCCATTGCCTTCTCGTACATGGTCTGGTAGACGGGCAGCTGGCCGCCGAGCAGGGCAGCCATCTTTGGCAGATACTCGTAGGCTGAATCGGCCATGGCCCCGAGAGTAAAAGTCGAACCATGGTTGAAAATCATCTGCTTAGCATCTACAACGAGCGGCCACATACCCGGCAACTCGGATGAATCCTGTTGCTCCGCCATGGCATCTGTGATGCGCTGGATGGCGTCAAACCACTTCGAGTTTCCGGTCAGCTGGGACAGGCGAGTGAACTCCATGGACAAGCTGCCAATCTCGGCCAGGAGCACGCCGGAGCTCGCGTTCTGCTCGGCGTGGTTGGCGGCCCTGTGGATATCCCAGCGTGTGACGGGCATGCGGTTGGGCGTGTCGAAGGCTTTGTAGAGCATTTCGCCCACCTCGGCTGCCTTGTGCAACAGGCGGGTGTCGCCGCTGAGATCAAAGGCGGCGAGGAAAGCACCCAGATAGCGGATGTTGGTCTCGAAGACGTTGATCTCAGTCATGTCGGTTTTAGTGAAATCGATGGCATCAATCGCATTCACGGCCTGGGCGAAGTCGGTCTGCAAGTCCATAATCCAGAGGGTGTCGAGCGCGTCAACGAGAGTAGCGGCCCAGCCGCCAAAGGTGTTGCGACTGCCGCCTGAGACGGGCATGAGTTCGTCGGACATCCAGGCGCGCTCCTTGTAGGACTTCCATCCTCTGAGAAACGACTCCTTGACTGCATTCTGACGCTGCTCGCGGGTCTTGCGCGCCGAGCTTGACTCGTAGCCGAATTTGGTCTGGATCTTGGGAAAGGTCTGGGGAATGCCAGTCGGCAGCATTTGAACCGGCCCACTTGGCTGGTTAAAGGCACCGACAGTCCTCCAGAAATACGTGTCGTCGCCACTTTGGCGCCAGGCCGAGGAGTGGATAGGGCGGTTGCGATGATGCTCCAAGACGACGGTGTCGGGGCGACTGCTAATCCAAAAGTAGCAAAGCATCAGCGACATCAAGCCGCCGACCCAAAGAACGGTTCTATTGCGGGAGAACATGGTGGCTTGTCCAAAAGGAACGACGAGACATCCGAGGAGGCCGATGGGCGGATGGTGGAGGAGGGATAAGCAGAGCTGAAGGGAGAGAAATGAGCATCAATCAATCAATCAATCAATCAATCGCTTACCTAGGTACTCTGTCTGTCCTGGAGACCAGAGGACCAGAGGCTGTTGGAGCCTGGACCTGCAGGATCGACCCCCTTAGCTGTGAAACTACCCCCCTGCATCCGCCCGCTATTAGGCTTACTTGATCAGCCTTAATCACCTCAACGTCGCCCTATGAGATGCTCCACATGCACTCCCTAAAGCCCCCAATCACCCCCTACAAGCCACCATCATCATCATGATCCAATGCGCCCAAGAATAAACTGGAGGACACCTCCACCAAAATACACAAGTACCTCCTCTGCAACTCCATCACCCACAAGACATGGCTTCACCACTGCACGTACTAGGACACGCTGGCTGACTCAATTTTACCCGTAGCGTTGTCCGTTGGTACACTCATAATAAACTTACATTGCATTGCCCGGCACCTGGACTAGGTGGTGTCTCCACGTTCCTGTAAGCTGTATGTCTCACCTTTTTGCGAGTCTGTCATTCCTTGCACCCCTAAAATCCGCCGCCGGCCCACCTCACAGCCACTTTTCCTCACGTGGCATTGAGCGTCATTCCGCTTGTCACACAGTCGTCCAGTACCCCGCTGCAGTTTAAGCCGTCTATTGCTACCTCAACGGCCCAGGCCAGAATGTCGTTCCATGCTAGGAGGACATCAAGAACTCGGTTTGCGGTGGCTGAGGTTATGGGCATCTCTCCAACCGCAAATTCCCAGCGATGAGAGACGAATTAGGAAAAGGGAGCCTCGGGATTTGTTCCTGGAAGCTCCACGAATGAGACCCGGCGTAGCTCAAGCTGCTATCTTTGTCCGTCAACCCTGGTGCTGTTTTTTCAGACGGTGACGCGGGCATCAATCTAATGGGGAAATACTGTCAAGGTGGAACAGCCCAAGAAAAGATGGAATATATTAAAAAGTGTTTTCTTATCATAGAGCCCCTGCTGTTATCACAACCATTGATGTGTCTCCGACGACACCCCTCGATGGCAATATCTGAAGCCACCTTCGAGGTCATCGGTTCCAAATCCGAGCAGACAGCCCCCAACGCTGATCCCAAAATCGCCACCTGCTATCACTGGATACACACCAGGATAATACTGGGGAACTCATACTCAAACCAGGATATATGAAGCACCATCTACATATGTCCCAAAGCCACCGCAAACACATCCTAGATATATCAATTAGAATTTGTTGACCTATAACTGCAAAGATAGTTTTTGACAACCCCAACAGTAGTAGCTTGAAAGGGGGTTGATTAAAATACTATTGAATACTAATCAATCAGAAAGTACAACAATGTCATGAGTGATACAATAATACAATATATTTTCCCCATTAGACCGACCTCAGTCTGATAAAAACACAACCTATACTGCGTTGAAAAGAGGCTCCAACACATGTTTGATCTCCTTCATTCGATTGTCATAAGTGGTCAGCTTAGGGCTTCCACTTTATTTTCAAACGGTCAAGAAGAATCCACTGTGGTCAATTCGTCGATGGGTGGGGTTTCAAAGTCCTCTCCCGCTGTATCATTTCAAGTAACGCAGTTTCTAGATCGCCGTGACTGTCCCAATAAAATAGGGGGCTTGGATCCAGTAAAGAGACGAGAAAAAGGTTCGTCCTGTGATTCCGTATAGTTTCTACAATTTGTAGAATCAAGTATGGGACCCTTTGTGCGTGGAAGTTCCATCTGCCGCTCAGGCCATCAGAATTCTCTCGCGGCATCCCTAAGCACGCTCGCTCAAGCCATTGAAGTGAACCCATGTTAGTAGTAACTGGGGTGCCGCTGTTTGCAAAGATAGGGGGCCAGGTTGGAAATCAAAAGGCGGGACCTTTGTTATACGCGGATTGACACATTAGACCAGGCTGGGTACGAGGGAGAGGGGCTGTTTCTAAGCCACAGTCAGACCATCCACACCAGGCTCGCCATTGGAGAATCAGCAGCGTCTCAGTATGCAATAATCACAGACACGCAGGAATGGATTAGTATGTCTCTGCCTCGTCGTATTAACGGTACGCGTGGCCTAAACGGATTGCCCGTATTCGCGACGGCGATAAGACAGCAGAGACGCGGGCGAGCGCTAGACCGTTGCGTCATTAGGGACATGGCCCGGCCACAGCCCCCCGGAAACCAGCCCAGCCCGCCCTACCAGCCCGCCAAACGCACTAACCAGCCCTCGCTGAACTTGACGTCAGTTGACTTCCGCCCTTCACCACCACGCTCCAACAGCCGCGACCACCACCCATGCGACGCATCGCCAAATGCCATAGCCTCGCCCTCTGCCCGCGATGCAGCCCTCCCCGCAGGATCCTGGGCACGTGGATTGGTATCAGGAGGAGGACCTCGAACTGAATTCCTTTGACGGCACGGACGACGGCGACGACGACGACAGCAACGAGGAGGAGGAGGAGACCGACGACGACGACGACTCCAGCGGCCTCCTGCTCGACGACCCGGATCTGCCGCTGACCATGACGCCCAGCGGCCAGCACACCACGCCCACGCCCCGATGGCTCACCGGCCGCAGCCGCGGATGGCTGCTGCCGTCGTCGTTCTCGCAATCGCGCATCTGGCAGTGGGCAACGTCGTCGCCGCTCGTCAAGGCGCTCGCGACCCGGCTGCGGACGCTCCTCCGGCCGCGCCTCAGCTGGCGCTACATCGCCTTCGCCGTCGTGTGCCTCTACGTCGCCTACTGCTTCCTCACCTGGCAGCCCTTCTTCTCGTCGGCGCTGCCGGCGTACACCGGCCCGCACGCCGTGGGCGCCATCGACGTCGAGGTGCCGCTGCACAAGGCGGTGCGCATCTCCGACACGCTGCTGCGGGACTCGCGCGGGCCGGCCTTCGAGGTCGAGACGGTGCTCTTCACCCTCTACTATCCCACCGCGAAGACCGCCCGCTCCAAGAAGTCCCGCCATCCGTGGGTCCCGCGCCCGCTGAGCCTGACGGCCGAGGGATACGCCCGCATTGCCCACGTCGACAACTTCGTCGTCCGGCCCATCTTCACCTTTGCGCTGTGGCTGCTCGTCGGTAGTGTCGGCATCCCGGCAAAGGTCGACGTGCCGTTGCTCGGGGCCAACGGCGACGACGCCGAAGACGCCGACAAGTTCCCCGTCATGATCTTCTCCCACGGCATGGCCAGCTCCCGGACAGACTACACGCACTTCCTCGGCCAAATCGCCAGCCGCGGATACGTCGTCGCCGCCATCGAGCACCGGGACGGCAGTTGTCCCGGATCCATCGTCAAGATCAAGAACAAGAAGGACCGGCGAGTCGTCCTCCTCCGCGAGAGCGATCTCGAGGCCGACCCTCCCTTGACCACGGCCAAATTAAAGGAAGAGCAGCTCGCCTTCCGTGAAGCCGAAATCACCGGGACCATCCGCGTGCTGCAGGGCATCAACGAAGGTCGTGGCTTCGACGACGTCTTCAAACTCAACTCGCGATCTGAAGGCCACGCCCTCGCCGCCTGGGCCGAACGCCTCGACTTCAACCACCTCACCATCAGCGGCCACTCGTACGGCGCAACCGGCGCGCTTCAGGCCCTCAAGACGGCCAACACAACGGGCAACCCCGCCATTGGCGGCATCATCCTGGACCCGGGCAAGGAGAGCGGCCCGCTCAACGCCGACATCTCGGTGCCGATCCTCGTCGTACACTCCTCGTCGTGGTCCAGCCAGCACAGCATCTTCTTCGGCCGCCCGCACTTCGACACGGTGCGCGACCTCGTGCGCGGCGTCGCCGACCGCATCGGTGCCTCGTGGTTCCTCACCAGTCTGGGCACCGCCCACCCGAGCATCACCGACGCGCCGTTGCTGCAACCGCTGCTGCTGGGCTGGGCCACGTCGACTACGATGCCTGTGCGCGAGGCTTTGGATGAGTACGTCAAGGTGTCGCTCGATTTCTTCAACTACCTAGAGAGAGGCGAGGCGACGGGGGTGCTGCGAGAGGAGACGACACATGAGAAATACGGCAAGTGGGTGAATGACGACAGGAAGAAGAGCTTCCCAGAGGACATGGCAAAACACTGGGAGGTTCATGTAAGTCCTCAACATTCGAGGTGATTAGTTAGCCGGCGTTTAGGATTTCTTGTATCAGTATTAGAATTGCAATGTACAATTCCTTTCTTCAAGAGGTGGTGCCAATCCTCAGTGAACCTCATCCTCGTAACCCACTACTTCACCGTCTCTGGAGGCTCCAATATATCACAACAGCTGCGTTAATTGTGTATGTGTCTGTTGCAAACTTCTATCTGGTCTGCCTAATTCTGGATCCTGCAGCGACGTCCCTGTGCCTCCAATTCCCTTGACCCGCCGTAAGGTATATACAACATGAGAACTCGGTGGCCACTCTAATATAGAAGCCACGCATCAAACATTCCATGTCGACAGGCTCGACACGATCCTCCAATAACACTATTCCTCTCGCACCAACAAGAATCATATAAACGCCGCTGGGGAACTCCCCATTCCCGCAACGGTGACACTGCCTGCTGTCCTATTGCGCCGGCTGTTTAGAAACATGTCCACCATCATCTTACTTCCCATTCCTTCCGTGTCAAGCCCCAAGCGACCCGGCTCGCTGTCTTCTTGGTTGTCGCTGTATCTATCAATTCGTCTCCGAGTCCGAGGTGTTGAGTGGCTGGTACTCCAACCAGATCTCTGCGCCGGTGATTCTCGTTCGATTGCACCAGTCATACCTGGGCTTGACTGAGCTGGCGATCCGTGCCACCCGGTGCCACGCAGCCGTGTGCGACGTTTTTGAATTGACTCACCATGAGAGGGAGTAAGAGGGCTAACGGAATTAAACGATAGCACGCGAGGTGACTCTGGTAATTTATCGGGATTGTTGGTTTCAGAGTTATCCTTCGCCATCAGGAGCGAAGGACCAGGTCGGGTGTGTTTTCGAGGGGGAATTGGAGGACATCTACCCTCCCAGTCTGGAAATTCGGCAATCCTAGGAGCTTCATTCTCGTCGGAAGGTAGCGTACCTCTGGCAGAACCGCTATGTGGTATTATGGCATCTGAGTTTGAACGAGCGTTTCCCTCCATAAGACTCAATGGGCTCCGAGCACTTGGTTCATTGGATTCCTGCCTCGTGGATCTGAGAGCTTCTTGGGGTGAGTCAATCTCTGCTCTTTCTCTGATATGCCCTAATTTTGAAAGCATATCCGATACTTCTCCCTCGGCTTGGGTCTTTGATGGTGTGATCGGAGCTTCTAACTTTGAAACATTTGCACTGAGCCAAGTCTTCCACTCCACTGAGCTGGCAGTTGATACATCTCGTTGATGTTGAAGGAGGGTAGGCTTATAGGTGGGCACGTCAACAAAGATTGTCGCATCCCCATGATTCTGGGATGTAGGTGCCACAGGCAGGTTCTTGAGTGCTGGCTTGACATCATCCGTCAAGCAAGAATAAACGCTTTCTGCATATGCCATTCGAGGGTCTCCGTCGGACCCTGCACTGCTGGTCCGGCGTGTGGGAAGGCTGATGGCAGACAGAGACTTTAGATATTTCGACCCAGCCAATTCTGGCTGCTCTTGTTCTTCGGAACCTATCATACTCTCTCGCAAAGCGCGACGGTACGGGCTTGCTGTGCGAAATAGATAGCAGGTTGGACTGGCAAAGAAAGCTGAACTCCTGTGTGTGAGTGTGGTTGGCGGCTCGAGCTGCACGGCCGCAACGCGTCTCTGTGGTGAAGCCGGTTCGTTTTTGTCCACGGTTGCTTGAGACTCAGAAGCTGTGACTGCCGGTGTTGCTATCAACCCTTTTGAAGAATTTGCATTTTCGCAGTTGGAGGTGTTCATCGTCGTTGGGTCGCCCCCTTGAGTCCCGAAGACATCGTCATCGGCTTGTACACTCCTGATGGTGGATGTCCTCCATCCTTCTCCCGAGTTAATTCGCTCCTTCAGTGCCTCTTCTTGCCGTTTGATATCTTGCATTCTCTTCATGAGCGCAGAGTACACACGCTCGCTGTCAATTCCCTGTCCCGCCGAGGTCTCCTGTACTTCCCCCCCCTCTCCGTGTTCGTCTGCGGCTCGGGAAAGGGTTGAAACATGAGCGCAATTTTCTTTGATAATGGACAGACGCTGACGTTCCCAATCGCACACACTCGAGGCAGTGTTGGTGATAGAGTTTGACCAGCTGGTGACCCGAGACTTGTCGTCAGGAATCTCGTGCTCGCCACTGTCGATGCTCTCGACACTGCCTTTTCGAGACCTCATCTCTTGATGTGAAGGAACGGCGTGTAGCGCTGGAACATGTGAAGGCACTCGGAACATTGATGCTTCATGGTGAGTCAGGTCATCTTCTAGGCGTAAGCAACTCTCGCCGTCAGATTCGCAGAGGTCCGGGTCATTGCCTTCAGTCCCGTTGCCTGCTGCGCTTTTCGGCCGGGAAAATAACCCTTTCAGCTTGGTCTTCAGCGTCTTGGACACCTTTCGGGCAGTTTTTCGAAGTCCAGGCTGCTTGGATATGGACAGGCTATTGGTGGAGAATGTCGACGACAAGGCGGTGCTGTTGTTGCTGCTATTGCGTAGAGATTTGCGAAATCCCAGAGAACTTTCGCTTCGCTTATTCCTCGACCTAAAGAGCATCGATGGTTGAGATCTCAATCTCGATTGTCCTTCCACCTGCTCCCGGAATTTCTCTCGGGCCAATTGAACAGCAAGATCATTCTCAGCGCGGCTAGTTGAGCGAGAGGCTCCAACAAAACGACGGCTCTTTAGGACGCTCAGTGAGGTTGAGGGCCTATGTGGGTGATCCCTTGGGATAGGATCATTCTCCTTCTGTATGGATGTGGAGCCGGAATTGGCAAGCTGTGGGTTGACTTTCTCGGGAGTCCCATTGTTGAAGTGATACCCTGGAGTGAGCGGGTTGAAAGTAGAGAACATGGATTTTGACTTGCGCAACCTTCGGAATGACGAAGGTACCGAGTCAGTGTCATCTTCTGGAGCATAGCATTGGTCCGGCGCTTGAAGAGAATCTAGGTAACGTCTTGTCAGAGCGTGAGGGTCGGGTTTTCTCCTAGAGTATGACATCGTTGAGGCGGGTCTATTATCCACATTACCAAGGACATGGAGGCTCGAGTTGTCAACATCAGATGTTCCTGGGTTCTCAGTCGCCCTTGACGCCAGGGTTCTTCGCGGGCGAGCAGTTGGCCCAGCGAAACGTACACTCTGCTGTCGTCTGACTCCGGAAGCACTCACTGAGCCATCTCCTCTACTCCTCGTGCTATCGTTCCGTTCCAAACCTTGTCCTGTCGAACTACGTGCCCCATCACTTCTATCGAGGTAGAAACTGGCTGGGTCTCTAGGAATAGAAGCCATCTCGTGAGAACGCCTGCTTTGGGCTCGGTGATAGGAGAGCACAGCCGCAATGTGTGCGTCTCGTTCCGCAGCAACTGGATCGATGACTTCTAGGAGGTGAACAGAGCTTCGGACAATGGAGTTGGTCGATTTGCTGCGACTCAGTGGGCGGCGTTGCTTGTTTCGAGAACTGTTGCGACGGAGCATCTCCAACCGACGACGGCTTCGGTTTGGAGATTTCGAATCTTGCAGTAAAAAAATCCCGTTCACGGCGGATGGGTGAGATGTTGGTATCAAGCTGTGCGTGCGGCCGGAGGGTCTCTGGTTGATAGGGAACTAACAAAACACTAAGGCGGTTAAAGACGTATGGTGCAAGCCAACTGCGATGGAGAGATGAAATGATGTGCGGTTGATGAATGTGACGCGCCCAAAGAAAGTTAGTCGACGGAGGAATCGCCCTCGAGATGGCACAGAAGTCCTCGTCATAGCAGGCCAGGAGAACCATGCTCGGGGGAAGGAATCAATCGGGAAGCCTTAGGGTGGAAAGAGCCGACATCTGGTGAGCATGTGCAACCGAAGCTCAGTAGGCAAACAGCAGGCACAACACGGGACAACAATCACAGAACAACACAAACAACTGAATTAATACAAAACGAAATGTATTCTTATCAAGAGGGAACAAAGTCCCTCCCTATGTGTATGCAACCAATCTCAGTGGCCCAAGTCAAGCCACCGAGGACACGACGCAATGACGATGACGACAGGAAATGTCAATAGTCTACGCCCTAATTCATATCAATTGTTACCCAAAACGAAACCCAGCGACCGAATCCCCGACCGCAATCCCAGCGAAATGCATAACCAATACACCAATGATGATGATCCTATTGATGATCTTACAGAGAGATCTCCGAGAGGAACTGCTCAATCTCCTCGTCGACGAGATCGTGGATCTTCTTGGAGAACTTCTCAGCCTTGTTGCCGAACTTCTTGGCAGTCTTGACGATCTTGCCAGAGACAACCTCGAAGTCGTCCTCGATGTTGGCCTCGAGATCATCAATGAAGGAAGGGACATCCTTAGCGGTAGCCTTGTAACCACCAGCGGCAACAATCTGGGAGAAGTTGCTGCAGCCACCACCGTTCCAGGCCAACAGGTTGGGGGTATCGTCAGGAATACCGGACAGAGTGCCCTGGGTAGCGATAGAGACGAGGCTGTCCTTCAGCTCCTTGGGGGTGATGGAAGCAACAGCGTACTCGGAGTCCTCCGCGGGCTGGAGAGACAGGTAGTAGGCCAGGAGACCGGCGATGTGAGGGGAGGCCATCGAGGTACCGGAGATGGTGTTGACGGCATACTTGGAGCCAATCCAGGTAGACTGGATGTTCAGACCGGGGGCGAAGATGTCAGTGCACTTGCCGTAGTTGGAGAAGTAGGCACGCGAGTCATCAAGAGCAGAAGCGCCAACGGTGACGGGCTCGACGGCGGCAGCGGGAGAGTAGTTGCAAGCATCGGCGTTGTCATTACCGGCAGCAACAGCGAAGTGAACGCCAGTGCGGACAGCGGCGTTGACAGCGGCATCGAGGGCCTGGGTCTTGCCACCGCCCAGAGACATGTTGGCAACAGAGCCCTTGAAGCCCTTGCGGTCGCCCTTCTTGGCAGCCTTGACCTGCTCAAGATGACTGGTGGCAGCGAACTCGACACCCTTGACGACATCGGACATGGAGCCAGATCCGTTGGATCGGAGGACCTTGACGGCGTAAACCTGGGCCTTCTTGGCAACACCGTACCTCTTACCGGCGATGGTGCCAGAGCAGTGAGTGCCGTGACCGTTGCCATCCTCATCGGCATCGCCGGTGGGAATGGTCGCGCCCCAGTGGGCTCGGCCCTCAAAGTCGACGTGGTCAGTGTTGGTGCCGGTGTCAATGACGTAGGCATCAACGCCCTCACCACCAGTCTCAGTGTAGAGGTACTTGTTGAAGGTACCGAAGTTCAGGGTGTTTCGGTGAGAGATACGAGCAAGACCCCAGGGAGATTGCTTCTCGGTCTTGCCGTCGCAGGTGTCCTCAGTGACCTTGTCCTGAGAATCGATGGGAAGCATGGTGTGAACGAGGGTGTCTCGCTCGATGAACTCGATCTAGTTTCGGGGTTAGCCTCGGCTCAGTGGCGAGGGAATAGGGAGTGGTTTGGATGGCATGGACTTACATCAGGATGGTTCCGGACCTTCTCGATGACGGACTCGTGGAAGTGGCCAGCGTAGCCCTTGAATGCACCAATCTTGAAGGTGTGCTTCACGCCAGAGAAGGGGACGAAGTCATCAGCGGACTCGCTGCGCTTTCGGAGCTCAAGGCGCTCCTGCTCGCCGCCAGAATGGATGTCAAGGATCCAGTTGTGGTGGGACGAGGCAGAGGAATCATCGACGTGGTCCTTGAACTTGATGATGTACGAGTCCGGGATGTTCTCGGCCTCGATGGAGCTGAGGACGGGAGCGGACTTGTCGTGGATGGTGCCAACGCCGAAGGTGCTGGCGCTGGCGGCAGCGACCAGCGAGAGGGTGAGGGCGTATCTCATAATGACGAATCCGCGCGTGCGAAGAGACAGAGCAGACGAGGTTCTGGGATGGTCTACCGGCGACCGAAAAGAGCAAGAATCAAGCGTACGATCTACAACCCTCTAAGATGATGGGATTGGAGAGGGCGATGCGTTGGATGATGGAGATGATGGATGAGGGGAGATGATGGAGGAAGAGAGAGGATGGCGAGCGGACCTGGGGTAGATAAACGGAAGGAGCACAGGCGTGCGACAGCTCCGGTGTTGCCTCAGCGGATCAACGCGGGTCACTGCGGGCGAGCAGTGTGACGCATCCAGCCGCTGGGGTAGGCGATAACAGAGGTGGCTGAGCGCCAAACACGGTTTAGCGGCGCCATGGCCATCCAATCCTGTGACGCACTCCGTTCCCAGGGCGATGCGATAACGGCAGCGCTGAATCCCAGGTACCTCGGAGCTCCCATGACGCTCCGTGCGATCGCCTTCGGGCTGGCACGGTGTGCCATGCGCCCGCCTCACGAGTCACGACTCTCGGTTGCCTTTTCCCCAACAAACAGCGACAAGCGCCAGGGGCCCTACTAACAGTAATGAGCCATTTGCCATGCTGAGCACGCGAGTAAACTCTACCAGAGCGGTGGACCACAGGCTACTGGTAGTTCCCCTGGATGA
Source organism: Ilyonectria sp. MPI-CAGE-AT-0026 (assembly GCA_020744155.1). Lineage (NCBI taxonomy): Eukaryota > Fungi > Ascomycota > Sordariomycetes > Hypocreales > Nectriaceae > Ilyonectria > Ilyonectria sp. MPI-CAGE-AT-0026. Next base: position 933,767 of record JAGPNQ010000010.1, on the reverse strand, counting down.
ACTACGTAGAGAATACGACCGCGGAAGGTCCCAAGGGCTGATTGTCTCATCCCCCGCTCGGCTGACGCCGCCGTTCCCGGGCAGCCCAGGTCGCCTTGGCTGGCACAGAGGCTACTTACTGACTGAGGCGTTGCCGTTTCCACAGGCGCAGTCCTCGGGCTTACCTCCCAGTAACCACCGGTTGGCGAGCCTGGTCTCAGACCATGAACGAGGCGAGCACCGTGTGCAGAACGCCATTGAGTCTCATATGCACTGTCTGGCGGCCGTCATGGCGCATGTATCCTGCTCGCGCAGGCCAAGGTCCCCACACCAGGGACAGCTCCCGCAAGGTACGTCGTTACGTACAGTGTACCGCCGGCCTAGAGCCCTGCTTGGTAAGGCAGGTAGGTACGGCCAACCCAACTCAGTTAACACTGCACCAAGGAGTTCCCAGTGTGTGCAGTGTCAGAATGCGGGGGGCGCCTCGGCTCCCAGGCTCCGATTGGCCCCCCACCGGCCGCAATCCACCTGATCCATCAAGTCAGACGACGTCCCTGGCACGTGCCTGGCGTGGAAGCCAGGCCAGTGTCTCACTCTCAGGCCCCCAAGACACTGGCCTAGATCCCTGGCGAAAGCAGCAAGCTGGACAAGCTAAGCTCGCCTCAATCAATGACGGGAATCAATCATGGAATGGGAAGCCGCAGCTCGGGAAACGTCATGACTTCGACAGCTCATCATTCCCCATCCCGTGCGCAGCCTGTAGCCTACAGCCTGGTCTCGTTTCCGTCAATCCATGCTAGAGCAAGGCACTTCCGCCTGAGCGCGTTGGCGAAGATACGCCGTCATAGCCCATTTTGGGCCCAGCCGCGCCGCGTCCCCCAGCCAAGCCTGGCCGGTCGCCTTTGGTCTGTCTCAAGGTAGCTTTATCTCTTCCGTCTTCCGATAACGCCATCATGCGCTGGTTGTCGCTCATTCCAGCCGCCCGACTCCACACTCAAAAGGTACCCTACAAACGTCCTGCCTGATTAGATAGGCATGAAGATACGGACATCCGTATCTCTCGCTCAAGCACGAGGAGCCATTACCTACCATATCGAAGAGGGGTAAGTAAGCCTCGGGTGAGACAGGCGACTCCGAGTGGCGACTGAGCCGTTGTAGGCAGGCCGTCCTTCATCTGTATGTCTTCCCATGTAGTTGAGAGAGACTCAGTATGGGTTCTCATTAAGCTTCGCCATCTTGCCTCAACCATCGCAAATTCCCATCACGGAGATGCCCCGTTGCACCGTTTGGGACACGCCCTCCGTCATCTTTCCGTAATCAGTATACTGTGTGTATTGAGTTTTCAACACAAAGCCACATTATCACCAATTGCCATGATTCGTGTCGCGCCATTCTCATGCAGCCCCCATTCTCACCCACGCCAACTTACCCTACACCACTCACTCGGCTGCCATCGAGCTTGGCCATGCAAGGCTGAGCAGGGATGGAAACTACGTTGTGGGGGAGTATGAGTAGGATGGAAGAGTCTCAGGTCCTCGAAATGGATATATCACGTTTGCATCCGGTTTTCGTCCCTTCCCGGCAGACTGGTTTCCGCATGCGGAGTTGCGAGGAACAAGCAGTGGGAGATGTCACTCAGCCTCCCTGACTCGAGGTCCTAATGGCCAGAGCCCAGAGCCCACCAGCCCCAAGGCGGGGCCACCCCTAGAACAGCAGGGCTAAGCCACACCTTCAAGGCTGACCGTGACGAGTTGGTAACCGACACAAGCACTTCGTCTAGGCTCCAGTTCACCAGCTGCTTGAGACACTCATTCTGTTGCCAGCATCGCGTCTACGGCTTACGGCTTACCGCGCCTGAATTCGGAAACCACCGCAAACATCTCCATACCGCTGCCTACTTCCTGCCGGCCCCTGGCCCTACGATCGTCGATTCGCCCCCAACTTCATGCGCCCCGCGCTCGTAGCTCCAACAAGCTCGAGATCTCGCCTTTCGATGCCGACTACGACTGATAACAACCTGGACCCTTGATGGGCTCTGGGAAAGTGGTTTTGGAATAAACCGCTGGTTCCGCAATGAATACAATGGCCTCCTTCTCGAGGAGATACCGATCTTCCACATCGGTCTCGAATCCGCCCAGCTCCAAGTCCCTCGAGATCCTCGACGGCCTGCTCTCTGGGCTCGTCAAAGACGCGGCCCTCCAACAAAATGACGGATACCCCGAGATCCCCCGACTATCAAAGACCCTTCGACACATCGCCCAGCACATAGCTGCTTCAGCGACCCCCGTCCACCAAAATGATTTCCGACATGCCAACGGCTTCGAGCGCATCCTCAATGTATTGCGTGTCTTCTCCGGCTACTACAACCCCGATAAGCGGAGCGACTCGGATATGCTGTCTTTCTTCAAGCTGCTAGGTGAGGCCTTGAACGTCCTTTCAGCAGCCCTAAAGGAACACTCTGGCAACCGGAGATTCTTCAGATATAAAGTTGAAGGTGGCGGCTGGGAAGCATTGGAACAGGTCATCGCCAGCATTGGGTTAGGGGGCGCTGAGCCAGATGCGTGGATAAGCTGCCATGTCTTTGGGAAGCTGCTCGCCTTTGCTCTTGACGACGAGGGACTTGACCTGCTCTGCCAGTCCATCGCCAAAGCTCTCCGCCAAGATACGGACAATTCTTCTGCAAATGGTGACGATGATAGCTCCGGGACAGAGGAGCAGTGGGATTTGGTTTTAGCCAAGTCGGCTGAGAACATTGCACCAGGCGTGAAAGAGGTTATCAACTCCAAGGCCATCCTACGCCACCCGGAGATTTTGAGAGCAGTTGTCAGCTTCTGGACTGCCATCCCACGACTGAAGAATGGACCCGCTAGCCCGGCTGCCCTACTTGTTTTGGAGACGATACAATCCGTCATCTCTGTATCAATCTATAACCGCGCTGCTGTTCATTCAACTGGAGTTCTATCCCAGTTCCTCAGAGTCGTCTTTAGCACCGACTCGGCACTGAGCCTTCCTGAACGCGAAAAGGTCCTGGCCGTCTGCAAGATGCTCATGTTTCTGGGCGTCAATCAGCCTGCAGACACACAGTTCTTGCTTTCATCACCGAGCCCCGAGGCATCCGAATTTTGCTTACAGATGGCGGCCAAATATTCTGGGCCGCCCTTCTTCCAATTCGACCTCTCATTAACCGGCCACTCCTCCCTTGAACTTTCCAGCCTTGGCCGCTCATTCCCACCCCAGTCAAGCGGTGGATATACCTTTACGGCTTGGATCCGGGTAGATAGCTTCGACCCTACTGCGCACACGACCGTCTTTGGCGTGTTCGACTCTTCTCAGTCTTGTTTCTTGCTGATGTATCTGGAGAGAGACACACACAACTTTATTCTTCAAACCTCTGTCTATTCCAACAAGCCCAGCATTCGGTTTAAGTCAGTTTCATTCCGAGAAAATAAGTGGTATCACATCGCCATTGTCCATCGGCGGCCAAAGACCATGACTACCAGCAAGGCATCCCTCTATGTCAACGGAGAGTTTTCTGAACAGATTCGCTGCAACTACCCCCACTCGCCCCCACTATCGAACGGAACCAACGAGAGTTTTGCTTCTTTCAACTCGAACCAGAACAAAACCAACCCTGTCCAAGCCTTTTTGGGAACTCCCAAGGATCTTTCAAACCAGGTTGGGCCCGGTCTTGTTTTTTCGAGATGGTCACTTGCTTCTGCTCATCTTTTCGAGGATGCATTGAGTGACGACTACTTGGCTGTCCACTATGGTCTCGGGCCGCGGTACCAAGGCAACTTCCAGGACAGCCTGGGAGGGTTCCAAACCTACGAGGCGTCTGCCACTCTGGGTCTGCGAAATGAAATCGCCCATCCCGGAAAAGAAGAGAGTTCCGATATTCTGAGAGCGATCCGTGACAAAGCCAGCTCATTGCTTCCAGAGTCCAAAATCTTACTGAGCATACTCCCCTCGGCTACATTCCCTGAGAACGTCCAATACTTGGACACAGGGTTACTGCGCTCAATGCCGAGGAACTGTGCTCGTAATCTTTTTCGATCCTCTAACCAAGAGGGCTCTGCCTTGGCTATTAACTGTGCTGTCCCATGTCTCCCTGATACCTTGTTCAGGCAACAAGGTCTGGCATCATTTCGGGGCAGCCCAATTGTTGCTGTTCCATCATACCTGGACGAGAATCTGTGGCGCCTAGCTGGCTTCACGCCCCTGGCGCTGAAACTTTTCGAGAGAGCGTCATCGACAGATGAGACTGTCCGTGCCGCTGAAATGTTGTTCCACTGTATACGCCAGAGTTGGAGGAACAGCGAAGCTATGGAGAGAGATACTGGATATGGCATCTTGGGTATGCTGCTCCGTGTGAAGTTGGGATACGGCAACAGCGGCCGCAATGATGCTACTGTGTACCGACTTCCCATCACCAATGAGGAACGAGATCGACTGGCATTCCAGCTTCTTAGCCTAATCCTTGGATTCGTTGGATACAACCATGCTGACCCTATCGAATCATTCATCATCAACCCTCTCGCCTACCGGACCCTACTGATTGATTTGGATATTTGGCGCAAGTCAGCGCCGCGCATCCAGGAGCTGTACTACAAGCAGTTCGTCACATTCGCCGTCAAGAGCAAGTACCATGAGTTTAATAGCCGAAGGTTGATCCGGATGAGTAAGTGCGCCCACTAAATCACCACCTACAGCGATACTGACGTGGACTATAGGGATTGTGAAACGACTGCTAGATGCCATGAAAGGTGAAGTGGTGTCAGAAGATACGGTGCCTCATTTCATGGGTGCCTTTGAAGTTTTGGTCAGGTCAAATTTTAGCCAAGAAGTCCTGAGGTCTCTGGCGCTGTTCATTACATACGCATTCCACTCGCCACTGTCGTCAATCTCGCGAACATCACGACCTTTGTCGGCTATATCAAGGTCCAGCACTCCAGCCCCGATAAGGAGAACTCCAATCGACACCGGGGCGGGCAGTAATTCGCCTTCTGGGTTGAAGTTCCTCACGAAGAAGCAGCTTGGTGTCAAAGTATTGAGCATGTACTCTCGCATCTTGTGCGAGAAGGGCAACACGACTCATATTAAGAAGTTCGCCCGGACAGTGACCAATAAGGTAAGAACTAGTCCAACCAGCCTATAGTCTGCATACTCACATTTTGCAGTGGCTCCTGTACCTGCTGGCGGAAAATGACCCGGAAGTTGTTGTCCATGGTTGCAAGATCCTTGCTCGACTCTTGATAGTGCATGGATCCACCTACACTGCCAAATTCGCCCTCAAGTCTGGTGGCTTCATCATCATGGCAAGCCGACTCAAAAGATTCTGGGATATGCCGACCTTGTGGCCAATTTGCTTTAGTATCTTGTTCGGATATGACGTTTCCGAAATCGACTTTGACAGGAACTTTGACTTCTTCAGTCTCCTAGAGCTATTCGGCAAGCGCAAGGTTGTCTATCCGGACTCATTAGTGGTCGTTACCGCGATGCTGCAGCATGGTCTCAAGGATGTGATGAGACACCAAGATGATCCAGACTCCCCAGCAAGCAATACCAGCTCGTTCAATATCCTGAAGAGGCAACCTTCTGCTCAGGATATCCGACCACGGGCAAGTTCCATGGACCTTGCGACAGCCCTTGAAACTCGATGTACGTGAAGCTCCGTGACACAATTTTGCTCGACTAACCATCAGCAGTGAACTTTACAAGAGACAGCGAGCGAATTGTGAGCCACGCAGGTGTGTTGCACACAGTGATTCGTTTCCTGCTAGACCTCCATGCGCGATCGAGCGAGTTCCGTGATTTCGCCCTGACTTCGGAGTGGGTAAGGCTCCTGCTGGCTGCTCTGTATCCCATCATCGTCAGCGCCGATTCCGTGTCACCCGAAACTGAGCTGAACTCTGGGAATTCGGCACTCACCTTCGAAGGCACCGACGTCATCATCCGTCCCGTGGGTGGCAGTGGCTCAGCAGCAACACCAATTGTACGGACAAGCAGCGTTGATCCAGTCCCATCGCCACAGTCCACCCCCCCGAAAGGCACGCCACTCCGCAGAGCGTCGTCGTTCATCCTCCTCACTGCCCACAAGTCGCCGCTTGGCCCAAGCCCAGCACGCTTGAGCCCAGCACTGTCGCCCCGGAAGAAAGCACCGAAGCAGAAACCTAGCAGCGAGATCCTGGAGGGTCTTGTGGAGCTTGTTGTGAGCGTCTTCATGGACCAGCTGCTCGCCCGGAAGGAATTCCCTGGGTTTGGCCTCTTCACCAAGGTCCCACCCGGGTTCCAGGAGCATCAGGCTTATTTTGAGTCTTACATTCTGAGAAATGTGATCGCTCAGCTCACCAGCAATATCCAACTTAACCAGAAGGCAATTTGCGAACCTCGAATCATCACAAACCTGGCACGATTCTGTCTTCACATGTCAGAAGCAATTTTTGAGGGATGGTTCATGAATGGCGCCGAGACCTTGATTGAATTTATCGGCATGCTTTTAGAATTCCTGCAGCGACCCGATATCGCTAGCTTGAAGAGTGTGCGGCTTTGTAGTCAAGCCGTGTCCATGGTCCGCAGTTGCCTCCTGAGGATCATACTGTTGAGATTGTCCGATTTGGATAACCCCCAGACCACAGAACTTGAGGCGAGGGATTTCATGAACAAAATCGTATACTGGCAAATGTCTATCCTGGCCTGTTTCACCTCAGAGGATGACTACCTCAAGCTCTTTTGGTATCAACTGTACACAAAGTTGACGGATGACAAAAAGTCGATCCGGCTAGCTGCAGCAAACTTCCTGCGCATCATTCTGGTGCAGAAGCCTGACGAATCTGCAGCTTTGATTCGCTCATGCATGTCCCCGGACCAGAAGCAGCTGTCAAAGGACTTTCAGAAGCTGACTGGGGTGGACGACGAATCATTTTTGGACTGGGTTGACAAACATCGCCCATCGTTGGATGTCCTCTTCTTTGGTGGCATGTCAAAGACGTGGGAAGACTTTGTCAGTGCAGAAAACACTCATACTGCCGAGACTGCCAAAACCCGCGTGACCAAGCGCAAGGAGAAGCTCAGAGCATGGACCTCTGAGAACAGCAACACTGACAAGATCATGATCAGTCATGATATTGGCAACAGCGCTTGGATGAAGAGCATCTACAACTCAGAATACTTCAAGTACCAGCGCATTATGCAAGATCAACAAGACGACTTGGTCTTCCTCAGCTCAGCTTATAAGAAGATGGAGCGAGATTTGAGGCGACCCGGTGCCGTCCTGAGCGAGTCGACCCCGTCCAAGTGGAAGCTGGATCGAACCGAAGGCCGGAACCGAATGCGACTGAGAGTGCTCCCTGACTACAGCATGAACATGGACGAGTATCAGCCAAAGCGGAAGACAAGCGAGATCATGCAGACGCTGCGGATCAATACCACAGCAAGCCCAGTTCCGTCAGTCATAACGAGCGCAGTAACACCGTCAACCAAGATCGTTTCATCGAATCTTCTGGATGGAAGTGACGCGGCGCAATTTACGGAAGAGCCTGATTCATCTACAGAACCACCGAGCTCTGGGGTTTCTCCCGAGGACGATTTTGAGCTTGTGGATGACCCAAACGACCCCAACGAGGGGGATGAAGGCTTCGAGGACAAGAACAGAAAGGTGATGCGCCGACTGGAGCATGGGGACCAAGTGCAAGCGGCGTACAACATCTCCCGTATCGTCGGACTGGAAGCATGTGAAGGCATTCTCATAATAGGCAAGGAGGCCTTGTACATGATGGACAACGTCTTCCAGTGTGCCAACGGAGACATTGTCAATGTGTGGCAGGCGCCTCCTGAGGAGCGCGATCCGTTCTCTCAGATCGTCACCGATGCGAAGACGTCAGAGAAACGACAGAATGCTGGACTAAACGATCAAGAGTCGAGGCATTGGAGATGGCATGACGTGATCAGTATCTCGAAACGTCGGTTCCTCTTCCGCGATGTTGCCATTGAAGTGTTCTTCACAGATGGACGGAGTTATCTGCTGACCACCATCAACCCAGCCGTGCGCGACGAGCTGTTCGTCAAGATGCTCAACAAGGCTCCCCACACTAGCGGTGCCAACGCACTGCCAAACCCCGAAGATGGTTGGCGGCTAGATGCACTGAAGGTCTTTGACGAGTCGCCACAAGGATTTGGATCCAAGTTTGGTACGTTCTTCAACTCATCCCCGTGGAACCCCATGATGAAGCGATGGCAGCGGGGTGAGATCTCAAACTTCCATTACTTGATGATGGTGAACACCATGGCTGGACGAACGTTCAACGATCTCACTCAGTATCCTGTCTTCCCTTGGGTCTTGGCCGACTATACAAGTGACGACCTGGATCTGGAAGACCCGGCAACATTTCGAGATCTGTCTAAGCCGATGGGTGCGCAGACTCCAAGTAGAGTCGCAGGGTTTGCCGAGAGCTACACCGCACTGGAAGAGATTGGAGAGATACCTTTCCATTATGGAACTCACTACTCCTCGGCCATGATCGTCTCATCGTACCTGATCCGCCTGCCGCCCTTCGTGCAGTCTTACATCCTACTCCAGGGAGGAAGTTTCGACCATGCAGATCGTCTATTCCAGTCAATCCCGGACGCATGGAATTCAGCCTCTAGTAGGAATAAGGCTGATGTAAGAGAGCTCATCCCCGAGTTCTTCTGCCTGCCCGAGTTTTTGACAAACATCAACGGCTACAACTTTGGCAATCGAGAAAGCAATGGTGTGAAGGTTGACCATGTTGAACTTCCGCCATGGGCCAAGGGCGACCCGAGAATATTCATTGCCAAGCACCGAGAGGCACTGGAGAGCCCCTACGTTAGCGAGAACCTGCACAAATGGATCGATCTGGTTTTTGGCTTCAAGCAACGGGGAGAGGCTGCTGTGGAAAACCTGAATGTGTTCCATCATCTGTCCTACCGAGGTGCTACCGACTTGGACAGCATCACGGATGCAAAGGAGAGAGCCATTATGGCTGGCGTGATTCACAACTTTGGCCAGACACCGCACCAGGTGTTTGCAAAGTCTCATCCATGGCGGGAGCATGTCCGGTGCCCCATTCGCCGGCTTGATACTGGCATCTTTTCACTCGCATGCCTACCAAACCCGCTTCTAGGTAAGCCGTACCAATGCATGACTCTGAAGATAACCAACTAAAGCGTGACAAACAGAGAGTCACGAACGTGTGTCAACGTTGATGTACGCCCCGAAGCTGGACCGGCTCCTATGCGCTTCCGCCTTCCGCCTGAACCTCCCGTCCTATGACAAGTTCCTGGAATGGGGATACGCCGACAACAGCATCCGCTTCTTCATTAGCGACAACCGGAAGGTAAAGCGTCACTACATCCCTGACTATGGCCGCCTCGCTAACTCCCGAAAGCCGGCTGGCCTCTTTGAAAACCTCCACATTGGACAGATTTCGTGCGCGTGCTTTGCTGATTCCAAGACGCTGATTACTGCCGGAGAGGATTGCGTCGTGTCGGTCTATGCGCTGCAAACGGCCCCAGGTAAACCAGTGGAGCTCCTCCCAAGGTCGAGTCTTTTTGGACACAAGACGCCAGTTACCACAATTGCGGTGAGCAAGGCGTTCAGCACCTTCTTGACGGTGTCTTCAGACGGACAAGCATTCCTGTGGGATCTCAACCGGCTGTCGTTTATCCGCAAGCTGCCATTGGTACGCCCAGTAGAGTGTGCTCGGATCAATGACATCTCGGGTGAGATCCTCCTCTGCTCCGGACCGAATGTGCTTTTGTACACCCTCAACGGCACGCTCCTCCTTGACCAAAACCTTTGTTTTGAGCAGGACGACTATATACACTCATGTGCCTTTTACGAGGGCGCAGGAAACGAGTGGTTGGAGAGCTACCTTGTCTTTACAGGACATAAGCGTGGACGGGTTAATGTTTGGCGCAGGACCATCACTGGCGGCCGATGGACACTGGAGCTTCTGAGGAGGCTGGATCATGTGGACTACAAGAGTGAGAAGGGCGCGAACACTGAAGCGGGGATGACATGCATCACCCCAATGCCAACGTGTGTGTATACGGGAGATGACGATGGCCGAGTTGTAAGTTCCATCCCGACAGCCTTTCCGCAACGGGGCCATTACTGACGCGTTCTAGTACGAGTGGAATTTCATGAGCAAGGACAGATAGAGTCTAAGTCTACCAACCAGAACGACGGTACAGAGTAGCCATCGGCAATTCTCGATGTGACATGCCTCCGCGGGGATGTTGTGGCGAGGATAGGAAGAGCGTGGGAGGAGCGTGGTTGTTTTTTTGGCTGTATTGACCTTGGGCGTTGAATGGCATCAGAGTGTTGGAGCATTTTAGAGCTCGAGGTGAGAGAGGGCGCATATATATAGCGGGTGCTCTGTGTGGTGCTCTGTATGGATTGTAGGAGCAGCGTCATGGAAAAGATTTGTAGCGTCAATTGCTGGATGGGCCTCGATTGCCCTTGTCCTTGTTCTCTGTTCTATCCTCCTCTGCTGTCTCCAACGCCGTAGTTTGTACAATGTGTGCCTATCGCGGTCTCCCACATGCGTCGTCCTCGGATCATCCACAGATACCACGGTTTACTCGTCATCGTAGCCGGTCAGCTGTTTCCGAGGGCCGGTCGGGACTATAAGCTCGGGTTAGATTTCCCTCTTCGTTTCCCACTGGAGGTTAGGTTCGGGGCACAACGCACCAGGGTAGGTAACGGGGACCGGGGGCGCATCAACGTCGCCGAAGTAGTATCGGATCGGGGGCACAATGGGCATGGCGACGGGGCCGGCGGCGCCGATGATGACGGACCAGAAGAGGGCCGGGCGTTCGCGGGCTGCCCAGCGACAGTACTTGAGGGGGGTGGACCAGAAGAGGGGCGCGGCCGACGACATGGTGGGCGATATCCTGGCGGCGGGGGAGAGACGGTTAGCAGGCGAGGGCGTGGAGGGCGCAGGAGCTGGGGCGGCGTACTCAATTGGCGGTAGAGATGTCGTGGGAATCTTGCCGTGGTGTTGATGGGCTGGAGACGACCTCACGAGAGGCGCCGTTGGCTCGGTCCAATCGCAGGAGCGGAAAAACCAAGCGCGGGAGTTGGATAATCCGCTTGCGAGGGGAATGGCGCTAAGCCTGATGAGGGCCGTTCAACATTGGGGAGATGTCAGCTTCTGACATGTGTTTGTGGCTAATTGTACTTCAAGGTGGTAAGAAAAATCCAATGGATGGTGCATAATACAACCTGATCATTTTTGTCGATCAGGAATTCTGTGCGGGAAAGGAATTGGGAGTTCTGGTGATGCTCCCCCATTATCGTGTAACTAACGTCCAGTTAATTGTGATGATACTTCCTAAAAGGGACTAGTGCCGCCTTGAATTTCAGACTTCTTTCTCAAACACGCTGCTTCGTAGTACGCACACCCAATGTGGCAGCCCCACACACGCTTGGCAAGGCTACGTATCCCTCAACGCAGCTCACCAAGCTCCCCCCGAGCTGTCCACGTCTGCGTCTGCGTATCCAGCGTGTTGCTTCCCAGAGACGCAATCGCAACCGCAACCGCAACCGCACCACCACCCAATCCCTTCGCGACCATCACAGCCCAAGATGCGGTCGCTCGTGAGTTTCGCGCTCCTGCTCTGTACCGCCCTGGTTTCGGCCCTGAGCTCTGCCGGCAACCGTCTGCTGGTCGTGGTGGACAACGTCGAGGAGAAGGATGCGTATTCCATCTTCTTTACCGATCTGGCTGGTAAGAGAGGCGTCCGCCATTGCGTTGCCGATGCATTGGTGTTTTGCATGTGAGACCACGGGGCTGATGTTTTGCGGTAGATCGCGGATATGAAATCACCTACGAGACGCCCAAGAGCGATGCGTTGAGCCTGTTCGAGCACGGCGAGAGGAACTATGATCACCTCATCTTCCTGCCCTCCAAGATCAAGGGTTCGTTACCTCCGGAGTCGCCTCGATTCCGCGACCGTGCTGTATATTATCGAGTTCATGCTGACTGGATACAGGTCTCGGCCCCAACTTGACCCCCAACATCCTCCTCGACTTCATCAACGCCGAGGGCAACGTCCTCCTGACCATGTCCTCTACCCACTCCGTCCCGACCTCGCTCGTTGCTCTACTCTCTGAGCTCGACATCTCGCTCCCCACTGAGCGAACTGGCTCCGTCGTCGACCACTTCTACTACGACACCATCTCCGCCCCCGAGACCCACGATGTTCTCGTCCTCAACTCCCCCCCGAACGTTCGACCCGGCCTCAAGAAGTACTTCGAGATCCCCGGCGCTGCCCTCACCCTCCCCCACGCCGTTGGCCACAGCCTCGGCTCCGGACCTCTCCTGACTCCTATCCTGAGAGCCCCCGCCACGGCCTACAGCTACAACCCCAAGGAGCAGGCCGACGTCGTTGACCCCGAGGACCTCTTTGCTGCCGGACAGCAGCTGGCCCTCGTCTCCGTCATGCAGGCTCTCAACTCGGCGCGCTTCACCCTCGTGGGCTCGGCCGAGATGCTCCAGGACAAGTGGCTCGAGACCAAGGTTGCTCGACCTCAGGAGAAGGCGCAGTATACTAGCAACCGGGAGTTCATGACCGCCCTGTCGGCTTGGACCTTCAAGGAGCTGGGTGTCTTGAGAGTCAACAGCGTTGAGCACCATCTCGACGGCGATGAAGAGATCAACCCCAGCATCTACCGCGTCAAGAACGATGTGGTAAGTATTCTTAACCTTTTCCGTTCTTGTTGTCTTTAGTCCATCTAACACGCATATAGTTCTACAAGATTTCCGTCTCTGAGTACGCCTGGCGCCGCTGGGTTCCCTTCCAGGTTCCCGAGGGCGACGCTTTCCAGCTCGAGTTCTCCATGCTTTCTCCCTTTGAGCGCCGAGACCTCGTCGCCGAGTCCGAGACGGCCCGTGAAACCATCTTCACCACCAACTTCACCCTTCCCGACCAACACGGCATCTTCAACTTCAAGATCAACTACAAGCGACCCTTCCTGACCCACGTCGAGGATAAGCACACCGTCAGCGTCCGCCACATGGCCCACGATGAGTGGCCTCGCAGCTACGCCATCTCTGGAGCCTGGCCCTGGCTGTCTGGTATCGGAGTCACCGTGGTGGGCTTCGTGGCTTTCAGCGCCCTGTGGATGTACAGCCAGCCCGTCAAAACGACCCCGGTTGGTGCGAAGAAGACTCAATAAGGAGAAATGAATCTGGGAAGGTGGATTGTACAATGTTTTGAGAGACGAGGGGCTCATGGATGAGCACTCGTATGTAGAGTAAGGACAAAAAATGGAATGACATAGATGCGCAATTTCTCGTCTAAAGTATCAAATTGGGTTTCTTCATGAATTTGGATCACCGTGCCATCGCTTTGGGTCTCAAGAGAATTCACAACGTTGAGGTTGGATTCATGTAGTGCTACTTCAGTATCTAACGCAAAGCTTGCTTCCCTCGCTCAGAGGATTGCTCTGCGGGTACGCCCTAGCCCGGATACAAGAAAGTGATGCCCTCAGATTAGCTCTCTTGGGTTCTCAATGACAACCCGCGGTGTAGACCGAAGCCCTCGCAACCACCACATGGATGGATGCCACCGCTGTTGCCTGCAAATTTGGCTTTTTGGTCCTGCATCATCACCGGGCATCTTTGTATCTCGAGCGCTTCCTCCTGTGTCCCCCACAACCTGAGTGAGCTCAGCCTGCTCCGATTGAAAACTATAACATTCTTGAATCACAAGCATCTCGCCAGCCCGCAAGCGACCATCTCTCACTTGCTTCTTGTACAGGGTCAGCTGTCTTTGAAGCGGTAGAGAAAGGGCAACTGTGGGGGAGAGACGACTTCTTCGTGTGTGGGGTGTCGGTCATTGCGGCTATGTGAGACTCGTCAGTGTTGCGGGGGACAAAGGGGAAAGGGAACTCGGCCTGCTCAGATCTCTGTTCTTGGGAGGGTCACGCTCGCAAAGAGTGGTTTCAAGAGAAACCATCCCTAAGGAATCACCATGCTCTGGTGAGCGTTATCCTCATTGCAGGTGGGTGAAGCGGGAGAATGGTGGGGACGGGAGAGGGGTGAGGGGAGAGGGAATCTAGGAGAACTCCCAAACATCAAGTAACAGTTCAACGCCAAACGCCAAACTCCTGAGACATTGATAAATCCATAGCGATGTTTCCGTATTGATATTCCCATAAGGATGTTCCCCATACCAATATTGCCAGATCCGGAACGCCCAACGCCCTGAGGACAGAATAGGAATCAACTCAGACAGGAATATAGAAAGCAGCAAATAAGGAAACGCAGAAGGGAATGCAGAAAGAACAAGGATCAGAACAGTCCAGAACCGGGAAGTCTTGTCAGGATCCGCTGGGGTATTGACAAAGGTCTAGAAGGCTGAGATGTGGAACGAGAGAAAGCTGAGAGGAGATGAGCGAAAGGAGATGGGGGAGGGGCGAGTTTGACGATGAGAGGAACGGCGGAGGGGCTGTGATGGTAGACAGGAGGATGATAGCGAATGGTGGTAGGTGAGGGTTCGAGAGTCGGACGACATGATGAGAGGTGTGATGGTGGTGAAGGATGAGGTCGGGGTTGAAGAAGGTGAGAAGATGAGAAGGTGACGAGAAAAGCCAAGACTTCTTCGGCTATGGGGATGGATGAAGGTGGATGGGAAAGGCGGATAGAGTAAAACAAGGAATGCTGTTCCTTGTTGTGATGGGTTATGTTCTTGGTTGTATGATGAAGAGGAAAGGAGGGAGATCCAGAGGCGAGTCTAGAAGTGGGCGGTTTTCCTTTGGAAGAAGTCATGGGACGCAGCCGTAAACAAATGGGAGGCACGCGAGGCCATCGGGCCGTTGGCAGCTGGCAGAGCTGCGTTCACAGCTGCCAGCTCTGCTGTCTCGTTGACAGTGAATCATGATGGATGAACGAAGTTTGGTAGGTAGCTAAGCTTGCTGGTCGCGGTTGAAACGCGTCGAGCTAGAGAAGGCTGAAAGAGCCAAGCCCCAGGTGTGGCTGAGCGCTGTGGCTGACACCCGGAACCTTGGGGCGCCGCTGTCATAGCGAGGCTGGGAAAACTTGAGAGTGGCATCCAAACCTCAACTTCTGGCTCGCCGTGCCACGAGACGTCTCCCTCCGCCCCATTCTACCTCGCCGACAGCTGAAATACCGTCAAAATGGTATGTAACTTTTATCGAGAAGCTCTTGGTCAGCTTGGCTAACCACCCGGTAGGCTCGAAACTCGGAAAAGGCGCAGTCTATGCTGTTTCGCTTCCGCGAAGCCCAAGCAGCTGACCTCGGCATCATCGACGCCGGCCGAACGCGCCGCCCTAGGGTCATCACCGAAGTCGAAGCCGTCCCCTCTTGCGAGAAATGGCGTGGTCAGGTCTTCAAGGAGATCTCGCGCAAGATGTCACGGATCCAGGACCCCGTTCTGAGCGACTACCAGATCCGCGATCTCAACGACGAGATCAACAAGCTCATGCGCGAAAAGCACATGTGGGAGGTGCAGATACGGAATTTAGGCGGGCCCAATTACATGCGCGGCGGTGGCAAAATGTACGACGAACAAGGGCGCGAGATACCGGGCGCCGGCAAAGGATATCGGTACTTTGGGCGCGCACGCGAACTGCCCGGCGTGAAGGAGCTGTTCGAAGCGGCGCGGAGTAAAGGCCAAGACGACAAACCGCTGGAGGACAGCAAGGACCTGCGGCGCAATGTGGATGCCGCGTACTACGGCTACGCGCCCGATGAGGAGGACGACAAGCTACTGGAGTATGAGGCCGAGAAGGAGCGACAGGCGGTGGAGCACATGATGCAGACCGGACCGAAGGGCACGCCTGATGGCTGGGAACCGCTCCCGGGAGATGCAGGCGACGGAGAGACATGGGAGTTGCCCACGTTGGATGAGGTGCAGGAGGAGTTGATTGAGAGAAGGCGGCGGAAGTTGCTGGAGCAGCTGTGAGGGATGGACGAAGAGGATGGGCAGAGGAGATTTCACAAAAGTTACAACACCTGGACCTGGAGTCTTGAGCCGGTGTACTGGCTTATTGGAGGGAGAGCTGGACGATTCACGCCGGCCAGCTCTGATGTGTCAAGGACATCTCACGCCGAGGACAAGTCGACTCCCCCCGCCATGCAGCGGCCGAAGTCTCCCACCATTGAAACCTCGACAGGATATGGACGGGCACATGACTACCGTCATCGCCATGCTTATGCCATGGCGGTGCTTCAGTCTTGCTTAACACTGCGAATCACGGGAAAGATAAGAGGCACAAATCTACGAGGGATAATTGCATGACAAAGGAAGTGGCGGTCGTTTGCTTCTTGGGATGGCAGTGCAGTTTGGACTGCAGAGCGCGTATGTATCAAGGTCCTGGCGTTTCGGGTTGAATTGATAGGTTGGGCCGGGCTGGCTCCTGGGGTATCGAATGCGAAAAGGGAAAACATAGAAGATCCGAATGCAACGATGACACAATGACGTTGCACCAGAGCGCAAGCGCCGCAGAACCACGGGGTTGTCCTGGTTCTCTTGCACATTATAACATTTTTTGGGATTTCCCATCTTGTCTCTTTTCTGCAACTGGCTTGCACATCGCCATATCCCGTTTTCAACGGCCGCCACAAATCCAGCGAGTCGGGATGCGGCAGCACGCAAGGACGCGACAAAACGGCCGGTAGGGTCAAGATCAACGCGAAGATCAGTGGGTTGCACTGCAAAGGTGAAACCCTGGTGGCTTCCTTGGTCTCGTGAGGTGTGACAAGTTGGGATTGCATTTGTGAGAACTGCGCTGGACGATTTGTTTCTGCGTTGTTTGGATTGTCGATCACAGGATTCCGGGTCCGGGTCCGGGAGCAAGAAGGCCGGGGTTGATGGTGCAACTGGGGTGGTAATTAAGATGACCCCACCCCTTCATAAATTGCAATTCGTGAGTGGTCGCCGTAAGGCTGTCAAAAGCAATAAACTAGACGCATGAACCCTTTTGCGGGCAGGCCAGGGCCGGGATGATGCCTGGAGATGAGTTTGTTTGTCGTTCGGTTTAAGTGAGCACAGGTACAATGGGAACTTGTGGCGGCATGGGGAGAGGAGGCGGACTTTGGGTAGTGCGAACGTGATGATGAGTTGTGCTGGGAATCATGGGGGAAAAGGGAAAAGGCATACGGCCAACTAAGCCAAGGGTGATGGACGGGAGAATCGTCGTTTCAGGGTCAGCCGTTGTTTCAGTTGGTGCGATCGCCAGAGGCAGAAAGACGATCGTCACGCTGCCCTGTGACGGGTAGCCTGTCGGGGGCGGAGAAGGGGAGCCGGATGGACAGTCAGATTTGATCTCACCAGTTTCTCGTCATTCTTTAGTTTATGTAGTATTAGTACCCGTGTACTATGTAAGGAACAGTCAGTACGGGGATGTGACCTTCACAAGCGCTGACCTCCCCCTTGTCTGCTCCCTCACCTGGTTCCCCTGGCCCCCCCAGGATGGAATCCCTGGCCACGAGCTGCCGGTTCGGGCGTGGATAGGCCACCTGAGCGACGCCTAACGGGGGAGAACTGGCACAGTGACGGTGGTGGTGCTGCCCCTTTTGGCGCTGGGTGCTGCGTTTCTCTGGCGGAGGAATCCAGGGTCTCGGGCGTGGCAATCCGGCCTTGGGACGACAGGTCCCCTATTTCGCATGCAAGGTACCGGCACGGAGTCCCCCATCGGCCGCCCGAACTGGCTGGGATACGTCCCGTCCCCGTCTAGTTTAGGCCTCTGAGGGGGGGACCTGGCTCATTTCTGGGCCATTTCTGGTCTGGTGTTTTTGGGGAGAGTGGTGGGAAGTGGAGCGAAAGTGATGAACATGCATGCTCGCGGCTCCCATGCTCGCGGCTCGAATTCTCGCCGGGCAGGCTGGGCTTCATCGTGCCGCCCTGGAATGCCCTCTCTCCCTCTTCCTTCTTCCTCTCCGCCTCCTCGTCCTCGTCCGACGACAGCGAGTGGCTGTGGCATTTCACACACACCCTCTCTTGGCCCCCCTCTTCTCGCCCGCTCGCCGCTGCCGTCCGGCATTTGCGCCAATCCGACCTCCGTTCCAAGGCGCAGCCATTCCCTTGCAGCCAGTCCCTTCCGGCTTATTTTTGTCTTTTGCTCCAGAAACAGCAACAACGCACGCCTAAACTCCAGCGCCTGTGGCAGTGTCATCAGCGGCGTCTGGTTATCGACCGCTCACACAGTCCTTATTTCTTTGCCATTCCCCCCCTCCCGTCTGCGACAGCTCTTTTCCGCGATCTTTTTCGATCCCTCCGATCCTTGATTTCCCATCTATTATTTCCTGCAGTTCTTTTTTTGGTCGACATCGACGAAGTGGTTGCGCTCGGATTTCAGCTCTTCAATCTCGACCCCGCGACGGCGCTGGTCCAGCCCCTGAGCAACCTCTTTAGCACCGCCGGGCCTGGAACTACCTATTATTGCACCTGGCTCCTTTCCAGCCGGTGCCGAGACACGATCAAAGGAAAAAATACACGACGAAAAACTCAACTGAGACAGAAACCTGGCATGATTTCCGGTCCCAAATCATCATCACAGTGACTCCATCTCCATCATTCCATTCGCGCCTCTTCATCTTTCAGCTCTCACTTTCATTCCCGGAATACCGCTAAGCGGGCACCGGGCATCGGGCTTCGTGCACACACCACCCACCACCTTGGACGACACCACCAACACGACACTCTACGCTACCATACGCTACCGACACTATTTCCTGTACGATTAAATCACCACCAACCTGACCTAACCCCCGGCAATCTGCGCCTCGTGCGCATCACGCCTCCTCGTTAAACCGGGCCCGTTCCCCAGGTCTTGACGAATCTGGGCGAGGGTTAGAACACCAAAAGAAGCACTGTCAGAAGAACAAAGTGGGCTTCGCATGCGCATCCACTCGCCCGCCCCAGCTGCCTTCAACATCCTCTCGAAATGGTCTCCTTCTTCGGCCTCAAGCTTGGGGGCGACAAGAAGAAGTCCCAGTAAGTATCTGCGCTCTCCTTTCGCCTCCCTCATTTCGTCATGAAGCCACATTCTCCTAACCGCACAATGCCTCTAGCGACAAAGACAAGGACAAGCACAAACAGCCCTCGCGATCCATCCAGCACTTGAACGACCAAGGCAACCCCAGGGAATTGAACCGCCTAACAAACAACTTCTCTCGTCCAGGCCGTCCGGATACCGCATCTTCTACCCACGATCCTACGCAATGGCGCGCCCCGTACATAGGAGGCGGAGGCGCAGCGTCCTCCATGGTTGACCTGGCTGCGCCCCGAGCTCCTGGCCTCGGAAGCTCACGATTCCACTCGTCGGACCTCAATATTAACACCCGCTTCAATGGCAGCTCCACAAGCCTCGTCATGCCAGCACCGATTGGAAGCCCTGCTGCGAACAGACCTGGAACCCCCACGAGACCCGGTACGGCAACCTCCAAGAAGACGGAATGGGACAACCCCTTCCACGTGCACTTCGGCGGAAAGGACTCGGCGGGCAACACACCTATCTCCCCTACCGCAGGAAAGAATTCCCTGGAGCAGTTTGAATTCGGCATCGCGGCCAACCATAGCAGAGACACGAGCAATCCAGCAATCACCGGATATCCCTCCCCGCCGCCGTCCATTCTCAGTGGCGATCAGCCTTTTTCTCCTATAAACCCGGACGGCCGTCCCTCCAGCAGTCGCCGCAATGCCCCGAGTGCCCTGCGCAATGTCGAAATCACCGGCCCCATGGCGCTGCCTAGCCCAGCGGCATCCGTGGCCCGTACGAGTGAGGATGTCTGGGACATACCCGTGATCCGCAACGTCCAGGCCAAGCGCGACACACTTACATTCCACACCCCCCGGAGGCAGAGCTTTTCCATGGAAGTCGACGATGTGGACAAGGGCAAGGGTAAGCCGATGGTGGAGGGACTGGCAGGCAATTTCACTGCCTTCGACTTTGGCGAAACCGTGAGGAGAGGAAGTGTGAGCAAGAACAGTCTGGAGGCGCCCAGCATCGACAGTATTAGCCCGACTGGCGGCGTGGGGCCACGGCCGTTTGGAACTGCGAGAACTGCCAGTCCCCTTCGGTCAATGCAGTCGACGCCTTCATTATCGAATGGATCGAGAACGACCAGGGAACGGAACACCAGTGACGCACCGTCCTCGTTGTCCGCGCTGTCATCGACTCAGGAGTCCATCGGCCGCCGGTCCCCGATACCACCGGCTCAACCCACCTTTGCCGCCCAACCACAACAGCTTGACCTCCTCTTCCGTCCGATACAAGCGGAACCAACATCCCCCGTGCCGGCGCCGCCGAAAACCACCAACATCCGAACAAACAACGCCCCTCCAGCTTCCGCCTACGGCGTACACCCGGGTTACATGTCCCGTCCTCTCGACCCTCCGCCCCGTGGGTTCCGGCCCCGTACCGGCTCGGACTCGCGCCGCCGACCACCTCCCAACGGTCTCCGCGTCCCACCACCCCTGGTCGACCGGTCAACTGGTGGCAGCATCAGCAGTCTCAACAGCAGCAGCAGCACTGGCAATCTTCGTAGCCCTTACGGCCCTCCCCCCGATGAGGGCAGCTACCTGCGCGCTGAGAGTTCACCACGACCACCCCCTGAGGCTCGTGCTCAAAGTCCTTTCACCCGCCCAACACCTGAGGGAGATTTCCCTATTCAAAAGGGTCTTCCCCGTGGACGACGACCCCCTGCGTTAGAGGGCCTTTCACCCGAGCCCGGTGGTCTGGGGCCTAGGAAGCAGCAGCGCCATCGTCCTATGTATCCTCCTCCGAAGGCTGAACCCTCACCCACGAGCGACTCCATGTCCAAGAACGGCGCCGAAGACCACGGCTACACGCTTCCCAATTGGAACGACTTCGATCGCGCCTCACCACACCGATCCGCGATGCCTCCTCCTCTCTCTCCCTTCCGAACCGATTCTCAACTTCCGCAAACACCCCCTGCCGACGACGGCAACCGCCGGCCTCAGTTTACCTCTTCTCCCATCTCCCCGAAACCTCCCAGTCTCCCCTCGCCGTCATTCTCCTCGCTCCAGACATCCATCTCAAGCTCCAGCGAGACTCTCGCCAAGACCTTCGAGACGGCTGTCGACCACATGACCGTCAATGATTACAACTACCCCCGCAATCGACCCCTGATCTCTCCGGTCATGGGCGACTTCTCCCGCCCCTTGAGCCCTGCCAATACCCGCATGGAAGCCAAGAGGGCCCCTCCGCGCCCAACCCCCATCACTCTCCCTCCGTCCAAGGGCACGGAGCGGGACAGGAGCCGTACGCCAACGGTCGCCGTGGACCAGTTTAATCCCGGCTTTATCTGACCGACCTAAGCACGATGAACGAACAACTGGGAGTTCAGTGAGATGAGTTGGATGATACCTTGATGACAAGATGTGGACATGCAATTTTTTGGCTAAAGCCTCTCCTTGTGGCCCGTGTATGAGTTTCTCTTGGGCTAGCGAATATCTTCTGTGTTGGATATACTGTACATAGCGTTGGATTTTTTTTATTCTTGTACATAACTGCCAGGAAGGCAATATTAGTGATAATGTGTAAGGGAAGGTAATGTTATTGGCTTGTGGCTGAGGAACCCTCTTTAATCGGCCGAGCTTCAAATTCAATGGAGAACTCCATGCAACGACCAAAGCATCCTCAAATCTTTCTTGACTGTCTCCCTGTGTACTTGGTAACTAAGGCATATCCTGCCCCTCTCAGATTTCTAGGTTATGAGTTGTTTTGGTATGTCGCTAGCGGTTAGATTCCGTATGAACATGGCAGGGACTTACATACATACAGCCAAATTGGGGACAACATTCTGCATCGACACAAGAAACCTCTATCAGCGCATACCGTCATGTGCCGGCTCTTTCTATTAAGGGGCTTGCCAATCCTAGCCCGGAAAATATGCCAAAGGACCAATGCAACCCTTCATGTTTACGGAGAGATAAAATGGAGTAGAAGAGCTGCATGGTGAGAGTAAGGTTTGGCAAAAATTTCGAGTGAAATAAATGAGATGCTTAGTATTCGACTGCGGTATCTCTAAAGAGGGTTGGCTAATTTACATTCTGTCGTCTTAGAAGTTATGTAAGTAATTATTGTTTGCTAGGATAAGTAACCAGTCGTGTGATCTTTCGTTACAAATAGAGGCGAGACACCAAGCTATTTGAATGACTGTATTTGATAACATCTGCTATGAAGTGCAAATGGTGCTATATCAGAGGTTGACGTACTGGTTACGGTGAATATATAGCCTTGCATCTTTTATTAGAGTTCCACTTAAGCATAACTTCTGAGGAGGCGATATTTTCTCTCAATTCAGTATGTACCTAATCTCGATAAATGGTAGATCGAATATAGAGCTTCCTCAGCGGCTTCATATCGGTACAATCCATGTTCATAAGAATGACGATGTAGCTTTATTGCCTGATATTCACCATTGACGTGAAGTAACGAGACAATGAGGCGCGACGTAACAGTTTGAAGCCGCTATTATCTACACTGTGGTATTAAAAATATAACAGAGCCGAGACATTCAACTCTCACTTAATTCTAAACCGTGGTGCCGATGAGTGTCTGTCTGTCTCGGATTGCAATATAGTGTGCTTATCCATTTGAAACGTCGTCTTTTCTGCATTTTGGTATCATTTACAAGGTGAAGATAAAGGAATAGATGCCGAAATCGCAATTAGCCAAGCTGGGCACGGCACTCGTCAAACACCAAGGTATTAGACCGAGATCTGGAAGTCATGGATTTTTTATTTATCCTCCGTTCTGCCTATTTTTGTCCCGTAAAAACTCCGTGGTGATGCAAGCCCCCTCGCTCCCAAAATAAGTAAGTACAAACCTCGCCTCGTATCTTCATCACATCAAAAAAAGCACCGAGTTTCGGGTCCAGTGCAATGTACGCCCCTTTCATAACGGAGCTGGCCCTCCCAAGCGTCTAGTCCAGGAACAGCCTGAGGTTGCCGCCAATGTGCTTGAGGTCAAGGAGGAATGAGTCGTGTCCAAACAAGCTCATCTCCTCGCTCAACTCCATGTGCGTAACATTGCGGTTGCCGGCAAGGCGGACGGCCTCGGCGACCTCGCGCTGCTGCCAGGCAGGGAACAGGATGTCGCTGGCGACGCCCATGACGAGCGTTGGGGTGTCTCGCAGCGGGGCAAGGCCGAGGATCAGGTCCTCGGGCGGGCGCGAAGAGCCCGGAATCGGTGTGTCGGTGTCGTCAATGTGCGAGCCGGGTTGCTCCTCGTAGGGCTGAGAGGGGAGGGTCAGGCTGCAAGCGGCTTCCGGGATGGTGGAGGCGACTCCCGAGGCGAGCTGCTGTTCGCGCTGGGAGCGGCGTTCGTGCGTGGCGAGTTGGTTCTCGCGACCGAGGTCGAAGAGGTCCATGGCCTTACTAACGTAGAGCAGGCTGTTGGGGTCGTGGTTGAGGCACCACTTCTCGCCGGCGTGGTCGAGGTACGTCTCAACTAGGAAGTCCGGGCACAGCGCCGGAGGTTTGCTCGGGTCCGCGCGCCGGCGGCCGAAGCGCTGCTCCCACTCCGGGCCGGAGCGGTAGGTGACGGTGGCAATCTCGCGGGCCAGCTTCATGCCGGCGTGGGGCGGGACCTGGCCGTAGTAGAAGCCGCGGTTCCAGTTGGGGTCCATCATGAGAACCTGGCGCTGGGTGTGGCGCATGGCGATACTGTAAGGGTGGCTACGCGCGCAGCCGCTGATGGAGACAATGCGACCAACGCGCGAGGGGAAGAGCACACCGGCGGCGAGCGACTGCATGCCACCCATGCTGGAGCCGACACTGGCGTATAGCTTGTCGACACCGAGGGAGTCCAACAAACGGAACTGGGCGCGCACCATGTCCTGCATCGTCAGGATCGGGAACCGCGTGGCGTAGCGCTCGCCGTTGCCTGGGTCGATGCTGCTTGGCCCTGTAGAGCCGTAGCAGCCGCCAATGACGTTTGTGCAAATAACATGGTATTTGCTTGTATCGAGGGGCCCGCCGGGGCCGATGAACTTCTCCCACCAGCCAGGCATGGGGTTGGCTTCGGTGGAGTGGGCGTGCGACGAGGCCGAGAGGCCGGTGTGAAGGAGAATGACATTGGACTTGTCGGCGTTCATCTCGCCCCAGGACTCGTAGGCGATGTTGAACTCGGGAAGCGTGCCGCCCCAGTCAAGTAGCAGGGAGTCTTTGCAGTGGTAGTTTTGCGTGGCGCCGGAAGTGTACGAGGGTTCGGGGCCGCTGAAGTCGGTGCCAAATTCGGTGTTGACGGTCTTGCCGGCGCCTAGCTTCGCAGATCGGGTTTCGAGGGCGTCGAGGCAGGGAAATGACATGGCTGGGTTCGAAGCGGCGCCGGACCTTCGGGACGGCGAGGAGTGAAGTTGGCGGGTTCCATTGATATTGACTTGGGAATTTCGCTGAGCTTCGAGGATGCGTGGACGAGCGCCACTAAGACTTCTTTGTGACGAGAGGACGGTTCGAAGGCCGCGCCCCGTCGCGACGAGGGCCCGGGAAGACTTCATGGCGATGTGGAGGGTAGAGGGATCGGAGATGCAAGAGGAAAAGAACAATTGGGTGCCATGGAGTCAGAAATGCAGTGTTTGTAATCGTTGCGCGGAGAGCTTTCGGCTTCTAAGCGTCCACGCCGACGCCGCACCCGGCCGATGCATCCAAGGTGGGGCAAAAAGCACGGCTACCGGGTCCGCGTAGATGACGCCATTTCACGTGCGGTGATCCCTGCGTATCGATAAGAATGACCTATCGATAAGATAAGACCTGGTGGGATCCACCTGCAGGCACCCAGCATTCCGTGGCTCCATCCATTGACGTCAGCACTGTTTACGTACGTCACACACCGTCTCGTGGTCCTACCTCAACCTCAAGTTCAATAAACTGCTGCCTCACCTGTCTTCTCGTTTGCGTGGAACGCGTCATCTTTTACTGAGCCCAATATCTCAACCTTGAATATAACTCCTCCTCTCTCCTTTGAGTCCTTTCTCCCCTCTAGCTTACTCCCGCACATGCTTCTTTATCTCGCCATCTTCTTTCTGAGCTACATCATCATGGCCAACATCCTCCCCCATGCCGTGATCAACAGCCTGAAAGAAATGAAACCTCAGGGAGGCGCAGAGCCAAGTGATGAAAGTGATACGAAGGACGGTGGCCACGGTGCTGCTTTCAGCCCATCCCCTATCGACATTGTTGTGGCCAGGATCATGCTTGCGCGGGGTCTAAAGCTACCCACCGACCTGGTCAACGTTATATTCGACCACGCCGAGTACTGGGCTCACTCGAGCAACGAAATCGATTACATTGCTGAGCATGGTGACCCTCTGAGCATTTTAGGAAAGAGTCCCACCAACAACAGGCTTGTGGTGAGTTGTAGAACCGAGAGCGCACTAACGTTTTAAGCGCCGCTACTGACATGTTTCATAGCTTCGAGCATTTCCTGTTGGGTTGACGGGATTGACAGACGCGAACGAAAGGGAGCTTGCTGAAGAGCTGGCGTGGGACAAGAATGAGGCCAAGCCACTACCGCTCAGTAGGGAGCATGATCCCGAATACTTCAAGCGACTACCAGACTATCCTATGCCGACACTTGTCAGACCTGTCCGCAAGATTGTTTTTTCTATCTGCAGCGCAGACCAAGGATGGGGAGGTGAACTTGGGAACCGGGGAACATACAAGGGCGCTTGGAGCTGGTTCGAGGCCGGCTTAGAGAGATTCGATGCCGATCAGACTTGTGAGTCGTCCCGCTAATCGTAATTTGGAAATTACTAACCGTGCAAGGCACTCCCGACTGCACGTATGACGTCCGATTCAAGTCATCCTTGTCCAAAGAATCCCCACTACCTGTCTGTGGTCTACGACCTCTGAATCCTGAGATCGAGCCTATCCCTGAAGGGAATGGCAAATTCCAGTACAAGCATCCGATCAATCACATCGAATCTCTGGTAGTCCAGCGCAACATGACAGCAACGAAGGACTCTCAAGACCATGTGATTACATGGTCGTATCTGGACAATATCCGGAGCGATTCGCTCGAGGCCAAAGAGATTGATGAGCTGCAGGGCAGGGGGAGGGAGACCCTGGATGGATCATTCGTCAGGGATTTGAAGCTGGGAGACGTGGTTACGCTATGGGCGAAGGCGAGGTTTCCGGGCTGGAAAAACAACGTCGAGAAGGTCAAGATAGATGTGTACTGGGCGGTTTAGGTTGGGGTGTTTGTATGAGTTCAGCTTTCACTACAAGAAGTCAATTTCGCCGGATCAGATTGGAGCTTCAGAGATGGATCTAGGTATTCGAGGTGAGAAAGAATTTACACGCGAGTCAAATTTCCGGATCAATCTAACTTGGCGCCGAAAGTCCCTTCTCCAAGTTTGAAAACCCATGCTCCATCCCTTTAATCTCCTAGATCACCAGTAATTCTACAGCTTCTAGTTAACATGGAGTCACCTCCAACACACCAAAGAAATGAATAAGAATCTACACCGAATCTCTTAACCCGTCTCCGATTCCCAACAAATAACCACCCTCTGTGCTCACAGGAGAGCTGCTCCCTCCTGAGGCTGAATTTCAATCAAGTTGCCATCGGGATCGTTGACGAAGATCAGCGGCTTGTTGAAGGGGGTCAAGACTCCCAAAATCAAATCGCGTTCAGCTTGAGACAGCTGCGCAATCTTCTCGGGGGAGAGGCTGGTGGCGGTGGCAATGTCGCTGGGCACCTTGAGGTCGTCGTCGGTTCTCTTGATGATTTCAATGCCAGGATACGCATCGAGTCGTGCCTGCGTGGCTAGGATATCGGGCACAACCATGCCGATGTGGCCAAAGGTGTTTGCGACTCTGGTAGACGCAGGGAGGCTGTTGTCGGGAGTGTCGAGGTGGACCAACTCAAGGAGTCCCTCGGCGTTGTTCTTCTCTCGGTTCAGCTCCTCGGCCGTCTGGTAGCCGGTGCCGTTCTTGCCGCCGTGGCTGTGGCCCATGTACGTGACGGAGAAGTGCTCCGAGACATGAAGGGTAAAGATGTGTCGCAGGCCGAAGATTTCGGTGTAGAAGTCCATACTCGCTGTGAGGTTCATAACGTTGAGGCAGAGATGGTTGATGAAGTAGCCGGTGGTGGCTGGATCAGATGCGATGTCGCTGCCGACCTCAGGAAATGGGTAAGTCGATGTTCCGTTGGTAGGGACGGATCGAACGCATCCCAAAGTGGGCGAGACGAAGTGGCTGGCAGCCAGGAGCGCAGACGCCGCGAAGGAGCTAGAGAGCATTCGAACCATGATTGCAGGATGTGTAGTTGGTGTAGTTTGTGGGTAGGTGAATCAGCTGAGAGAGGAGGATGAGTTGATGGTGGTGATGAGCCTGAGAGAATCAAACGATCTGTTGATGAATGCAGCTCTCTTTATATGGCGAGATCATTCACAACCATGAAGATCAAGGCTGAGTCCAAACCCCAGGGATTCCCAGCCTCCAATGACGAAATCATCATGAAGGCCCATCATCACCATCCCCCTCCCATGATGCATCCCGGATCCTTTGTCCCAAGTCGCTTAAACGAGATTGCTATCCAAGAAGGGCTGTGGCAAAACAAAGCGGTAAGGACCGTTGAGCGGAGGGTTGTAAGTGCCCAGCATCCATCGCGGGGACAGGCACTTTGGAGGTGATCCTTCGTGGCAATGCCAAGGACTCTCCACACTTTGACACAACACTGCCCAGAGCTGAGGCTATTCCTCTTCTGACCAAATAGCCGGATCTCGCCAATCCCGACCCATAGGGCTTAGATCGCAGCCCGTGCAATGATGCGATTTTCGACTCCAGCCAAGCATCCCGCTGTTTTTTGATTTTTCTACAGGAATGCCAGGGATACTTGATATGAGACGGGTGAACAGGAATAAACTTGAGACACTGGGGAATCCTTTGAGCGCGGCCCGCAAACCGGTTTGCTGGGACAGATTGGGTCTGTTGGATTATCGATTTGATCCCGGCCCAGTGAGCAGGGATGTCTTGAACCAGAAGACGAGATGGAGATCCGCCGTCGACCTTCGGTCCCGAAAAAAAGGGCGAGCGCGAAAGCCGAGGACGAAGACGCGGCCAGCTCAACCCGAGCGTTTGGCATCGATGGCTTGGGTGTGTAACGCGAGTGATTGACGCCGAGTTCCCAATACTTTGGCCTAGCACATTAGAGAAGTGCGTCTATACTGTCACGTGTAGTTTTCATCAAGATATTATACTAATAATTTCCTTCCTGTCTTATTGGAGTTTGGTTTCGCCAATTGCGGTCACCAAGAATTTCACAAGTAGTTGCCAACCTCTCCGATAAGACGAGGCTGGTGAGAGAGGCCGGGACAACTTGCTCCAAACAAGGACGCCCGATCGAGGGATGGGAGAACCCTAAATGTAACGAACAAAACAGGTTTCATCCTCGTCGTATCCGCGTTTTAGAGCGCAAATTCAGGGCAAATTTATGGATTGAGGTGGTGATATGTGCGCTGTTGGTTCAGGTTCGCTGCAGTGTTTGGTGGCTGAGTCGTTAATTTTGACCTTTATTTTGACGACCGGTCAGCTCACGAGCTTCACGATTCGTTGTCCCATCATCACATTCCTCGACGCAGACGCATCACATAATCTATGCCTTTGCGCGAAATGAGATACATCACGTATGCAACTACAATCCTAAGCTTCTTTCCAGCATCACCTCGACCGCTCTGTCTGCTGCCACGCTCCAATTCGCTGATCCGTGCGATGTCGACCACGACGCTCACATCCCACAATGTTCCGCTCAACCTGCCCGATGGACTCTCGCAGGATCAACTCCTGGTCTTTAGGCCATTCAATGTGAGTGGAGATTCTCTTCCCCGGTACCTGCACAGACAGGGGACGCTCGCTAATGCCTCCCAGAGCTGGATCGCCACCTTGACCAACTCGCTGCGCCTCCAGTCCAACGCAGCTCACCCATTCCACGCGGACCCGTACGCCCTGCGTGCCGTGACAATCCAGTCCTACGACTACTTTGGCGGCGGCCGCCTCGGCTTCGTCAAGCTCGCGGCAACCGTCTCCAACTCGGCGGGCGAGTCGCTGCCCGCCATTGCGCTCCTCCGCGGCCCGAGTGTCGCGATGCTGGTGATGCTCATCCCCGACGACGCGCCTCCCGACTCGGACGAGCGCTACGTGGTGCTGACCGTCCAGCCCCGCATCGCGGCTGGCAGCCTTGGCTTTGTGGAGCTACCGGCTGGCATGGTCGATGACGAGGGAAGCTTCAAGGGCGTCGCCGCCAAGGAGATTGAGGAGGAGCTGGGGCTCACCATTCACGAGGACGAGCTTACTTGTCTCAGCGAGCTTGCTGCCCCGCAAGAAGAGGCCGGCGGTGAGGGCTTGGCCAAGGCCATGTTTCCCAGCGCGGGCGGCTGCGACGAGCACATCACCATCTTCAGCCATGAGCGGCGAATCCCACGGGACCAACTGCAGGAGTGGAGCGGGCGGCTGACGGGCCTGAGGTCGCACGGGGAGAAGATTACTCTAAAGGTGGTTCCTATGAAGGATGCATGGAAGGCGGGCGCTCGCGATGCCAAGTGTCTCGCCGCCCTGGCCCTCTGGCAAGGTCTCCAGCAGGAGAAGAAGCTGCCATCGCCCTAGCTTTGCCCCGTCTACAAGGTCTATCGCTTCAACTATAGTACACAGCCTCTACAGCTTCAATCTCTGGGCAATCAGGATCCCCTCCGCAAAGGTCCCGATGCGGGCGTCGATGGCACAGCCCTCAGCCTCAAGCTTCTTGCACTCGTCCCATAGGTTTGCCAGGGGAACGGTAAAGACCTCGATGAACTCATTCTCCTCCAACTCGGGCTTCGGGTTCTGGTTCTCGGGCAGCGACATGTCGATGGAGACGTGGACCATGCGGAGGTTGGTGTTGCAGAAGCCCGGGTCGTTGTACATGATTGGCGACGTCTCCGTCACCACGCCCACGTAGCCCGTCTCCTCCTTGAGCTCGCGCACGGCGGCCTGCTCAGCCGTCTCGCCGGCGTCGATGAGGCCGGCCGGGACCTCGATTGTGACCATGGCGATGGGCGGTCGGTATTGCTTCTGCAGGATGATTTCCTTTCCGGTTGGCTTGTCGAGGATGGCGACAATGCCGACGCCGTCGATGTCAGCGTCCTTGGGCCGTGTGCGACGCTCCGCGGACTCCCATGTTCGTGTGACGCCGTTGGGATCTTGGTAAGTCGTCCTGGAGGAGATGAGAGTTAGCAAGCGTGCAAGATAGAGCTAGAATAGAGCATCGTTACTTGACTAGCTTGGTCCAGCGGGCCTCCTCCTCGGGCTGTGTTGTATTCAGTTAGGAGCGAGTCAATCAAGATGTCGGATCATGAAAAACGCGTACCAGTGGCCCTGTGGAGAGAATCTTTGCGTCCGAAATCGACATTGTTGCTGTCTATGTCTATTCTATCTGTTGGTTGCAGTGTTAGAGTGGAGCAGCTTCGTCGTGTGTGGCAGCTCGAGGAGTACCCCGCCGAAGTTCGGGGAGGGGCAGATGACTACGTCAGTGATTGGTTACCCTGGAGCCAACTGGACGCTCGGCAGAGATTCTCAACGCCGTTCCAGAATTGAGATGTTCTTGTATTAATATTTATAAAGTGCTAAAATGGAACTGATGGATATATTTTCTATCTGAGCGTTTTATTGCGAGGAGTATTTGTTTGAACTGGCGTATTAGAAAAGACATTCTCATGCTAAGTAAAAATAGTTCATTATTGCTTGACAATATTTAAAAGAGTGTGACCATTAACCGCACTTTGGAATTACAAAACTGAGCCGTCCCAAACTTGCATCTAGCATCTCCTTACCAAGTCTTCGGACCAAACGTCTCTCCTTCGCCAACCGTCTTTAGAATAGCCGCATAACTCGCGTCCAAGGTATTGTATACACCCACATTCCCCCACCATTGTGGAATCGTCACGCCCGGGAACGTAATCGCAAAGAAGATAATAATGGTGCTGATAATCAGGCCGGCATCCAACGCTGCCGCAGTCGTGTAGGCATATGTCTTCCACCAGCCATTCCACTTGGTGCGGACCCATTTGTTGACAATGAGTCCCACGATGGCCCATGTTGAGAAGCTCAGCGGCGTAGCTGGAGGCAGCCAAGCCATCGCACCCAGCATGACGGGTCCGTGGAAATGACGGAAGAAGGAGAACTTGAGCACCTTGGTGAGGACATACAACAAGATGGGGAATCCAGCACCGATGAGCCAGAACCAATTGAATACGGAATACATGCCTCCTTCGCCAAACATGCGACGTGGGCCAATGACTCCCCAGACGATGCTGGACGAAAAGAAGGCCCTACCGTTGGGGCAGGTGAAGTGGTCCGCCTGCTCGTTGTCGCAGATGTTCTCGATGTTGCCGAGTGTCCAGTTCATGACGGCAATCTGCACGAATGAGGCCCAGATGGTGGCTACAACTTGACACCAGAAGGTGACCCGGGGCGGAACCTTCATATAGTGGGCCATCTTGAGATCAGCACTGTAAGTCTGAGCCTGACCAAGCGTGATTGTGCTGAAGACTTTGAAGATCATGACTCCAATTGGGCGCCCCGGGATCATGAATCCAGCGAGGAACGGGGAGACGACGTTCAGACTGAGCAAGATGTTGGAGACGGCCAGAATCATGGTTGTCGGGATGATGAAGACGAGCGCAATCACGATGGCGACGAAGAAGGCCCACCATGGGAGCTGAGAGTTGTAGCCCTCGGTGGTGGCGAACCCTAGCCCGACCGAGACAAGGAATAGGGCGAGATACCACCAGTCGGGGGCTTCGACGTAGTTTCTCATCAACTTCATGTGAATATCTGGCTCTTGGTTGCGTGCCGCTCGGAACCGGTACCAGACTTCCTTGCCGTGGTACAGTCCGATATGGACAAAGGCCGCAGTCAGCGCCGCAAACGACAGACCATAGTTTAGCGCCAGAGTGGGCGACAGGAAGAGCGGCGAGTACTGCTTGTACTTCGCATCATCAAAGGTGAAGCTGTCTCCGAGGATCTTGCTAACGTTATAATAGCCCTGGGTGTTGTCAAAGGTCTGCGAAGTGACAATGGGCAGGTACTCTGAATAGAGCGCGCCCGAGTACACGATTCCGATTGAAGAGATGATGACGAAGAAGAAGAGTCCGATGAGAGTGTTGACGTGGGAATTTGTCGGGGCTAAAATGGGATCACCCAAGTACGCCGTGACATAAGTCCAGTCAAATGTGATGGGAATGAGCGAGAGCCCAGTGAAGCCGCCAAAGAGCTGGTTAACAACAACATTGTTTGGCTTGGCCCACGTCACAAACGCAAAGACCGAAAGTCCCTGCCACAGAACTCCTGGGATCCAGTAGTAGCAGAACATGCCGGCAGTCACAATCCCGAACCAACGATACCGGCTGATAAGCCATCCGTTGGAGTGGGCGCCGTCGCTCTTACTCTTGTCGTGCAGAGCGTAGAACAGGGACGTGTTGGCAAACTGGCTCGGCCACATCATAGCGGCTGGCCAGATGAGAAATCTTCGGAACAAGCCCGCTAGAGAGATTCCAATGAGCTGGGAGCTGAGCGTGAAGAGCAGCGCAAAGCCCCAGCCGAGGTTGACGTTGTAGAAGGGCTTGCCCTGCAGCGCCAGCAGGGCGTTGGTGCTGTAGGTGTAGCTGATGGACACATTGGACATGAGCGTGATAACGACGTGTTCCTTGATTGTAAAAGGGCCTGGGTTGAGAGTCCAGCGTACGCCAAACGTGTTGAAGACTCGCGTAGTCACGACTTTTGCCCAGAAACAACCGAGGGGGTAGACGAGTAGCTGGACAACCAGGGCAGGGAAGTTGATGGCAGGGCTCCTACGTGAAGTATAAGTATTTTGTATTGACTGGTGCTGAAAGAGCTTACCTCATGCTGAGGAACATGTTGAGAGCAGCGCCAATCGTCACGAAGACCATGCCCAAGACCCAGGCCCTGACAGTGTTTGCGACCTCTTTGCCATCGGTGTTGCGAACAGCAGCTCGCACTTCCTCATAGGGCGAGTCCTCTGAGAAGACACCATCGGGCCGGGTAACTTCAGTGGCATCAAAGTCCACGGCGTTCTTGCCACTGGTGTCGATATCTTCCTTGGGGCTATCGGAACCACGTGGGCTGGGGGTGGCCTCGGTTGGCATTGAGCCCTTCTCGGGAACCTCAACTGGGTCGACCGAGATCCCGTCTACAGTGTCATGACTTTTAAAGGGATTCTTCATTTTGAACAAAGTTGCAGTGTCTAGGACGGCTGGACACGAGAAAGGCCAGTCAATGCAACGAGGGGACAACAGGTGTTAAATACTACGTTCCCCACGTTACACACCTCATTAAGAACCCATGGGGAGGTTTTGATCGGCATGGATTGAGTTTCTCTGTCCACCCGAGCGTATGGAATCTTTGATAAACAAGACCGCTGGGACGGTCGTTCGAGGGCCTGACGTGGGAGGGTTGCAATCTACAATGGGCCCTTCGGGATCGGATCATGATCCCGAGGTCGGCCAACCTCTCGTTCCCCGACGAAGGATCAGGTTCGCGCAAACCGTCGGAAACAAATGAGGCTCCCGTACTCAATCACCATATCTCTCGTCTGGCAACGCGCGCTAAGCGGGGCTATAAACGGCAAGCTGGACGGAACTCAGTGAGGGGAACCCCAAGCGTCGAACAAAAGAACCCTGTCGACGCAATGGCACCGTATCTCAACCCCCAAACCGGCATCACCAGTACCCACAGATAAGCGGCGCATGGTGGTTGTGTGCTCTGGAGGTGCGCAATCAGGCTCGAAACCTGTCTGAACTGGGCGAATTACACGAGCGTGGTGTGAGGGTGTGCGTGAACACCCCGGGCGGAGGCTCGACTATCGGAGGCTGAAGCCGGTCCGGTCGGGGTGGCGTCTGGGGAAGACTCCACCTCGGAGGTATTTGAGCGTCGTCTGTTAACGTTACACCGAGGATCTGTCCAGGGTTCAATGGGAATCTGGTCAAGAGGTGACGCCTGGTTATACGTGAATTCACTGCATAGGTTGGGTCGGATATCATTATAAGTGCAGCCCGCAAGGATGGAATGTGTGCATTCTTGATAATAATTTGGTTATCTTCCCTTTAGTTATGGTAGTCAACACGGCACAGCATCGTCTAAGTGCAAGGGCTCGACTCGTTGATGCTCGCAGCCTTAGTACCATGCCCTAGTCTAAGCATTCATAAAGCGATGGGTAGGTGACAAAGTGAGTAGCTGATGATTTGAAACCAAGCGAATGTATGTAATTTTATCTGCTATATCCAAAAGTATATACAAAAAGGTAATTATCCAACTATCTAAGGCGGCGCATCTGAGAAGGCGCTGAGCATCTGGCCTTAGACGTTCCCTGAACCACCGGCTTTCCGAGCTCGGTCGATTCGTCGATGCTGCAGACCTTCTGGCACGAGGTTGCCTCGGCAGGACCATAAAGAATCTCAATCCACTGGATCTGCTGGTACGCAACGCCGCCCTCGTCCATCTTGCCGGTCCAGGAGCCGCCGTTGCTCCAGGCGTTGAAGATCAGGGACGAGGCATCCTTCGGAACCTGGAAGGAGTTGACAGCCGTCTGCAGGCCATCGACGCTCCACACGGTCTGGTCAGGGGTCCAGTCCAGACGGTGGGTGGCCCACTTGGACCATGTAAGGCCGTTGGCGAGAGTGACGGTCTCGGAGGCGCCCTCGACCTCGCCACCTGCGTCGGTGTACGAGGGTTGGTTGGTGTAGTGGATGATGTTGTCGGCGTCCGAGGTCAAGACCTCAATGTCGGCCTCCTGGACGTTGGCGAGCTCTGCAGCGTCTCGGTAGGTGAACATGGCGGTGCAAGCGCCCTCGGAACCGATGGTACGAGCGAACATGCGCATCGAGGCATACTGGTGCTGTTCGATGGTCTCAAACTCAGAGGCCGACTGGAAGCCATCGTGACGAGCAGTACGCATGGTCAAGAAAGTGTCGCTTGCAGGGACATCGTCGGTGTTCTCCTGGATGTAGATGTTGTTGAAGGTGTTCTGCATGGGGAAGTCGGCATCTTCGTTGGACCAGTTCTGCAGGCCCCAGGTCTGGGCAAACTCGGACTCCCAGTTGAAGTAGTCGCTGGTGAAGCCGGCGTTGGCGTTGCCCTCGAGGGTGCTGATGAGGTCGGGGATGCCGGCGTACTGGGACAGCGAGCGGAAGTCGAAGAACATGTGGTTGGCGTAGTAAGTCGGCTTGGTGCCGTTGCTCAGATAGCAATCGCATTGCGATTCATCGACCGTGGTCGCTGCGAGGGCG
This sequence comes from Ilyonectria sp. MPI-CAGE-AT-0026, assembly GCA_020744155.1. Lineage (NCBI taxonomy): Eukaryota > Fungi > Ascomycota > Sordariomycetes > Hypocreales > Nectriaceae > Ilyonectria > Ilyonectria sp. MPI-CAGE-AT-0026. Next base: position 898,491 of record JAGPNQ010000010.1, on the reverse strand, counting down.
GCCGGCGCCGCAGTAAGAAGAGAAGCAAGGAGGGGCTTGGAAGAATACATGATGAAAAACAACTCAGTTGAAAGAACGAACGAATGATGAATGAATGAATGAATGAATGAATGGCTTGGTTGGACTACATCACCATTGAGTTTGAGCAGTCCTAGCCTTATGTATGCTATGGTGGTCGGGATGAGGATCCTTTCTCCTTCCCAATTAAACTTGAATCTTTGTTTTGAAGGTTATCCATGCTTCTGGAAGCATGGGGCAAAGGATGACATGCCGGCGAACGGGGCGAAGCATCACGCCTAGCCATCCATGAGCAGTGCCGGACGAGTTTGGGCCATGAGAAGCATGCCCGCTAGAGAGTATAGGGATGGATGGGAGCCAAGGAAACAACGCGATAGGCCGGGCCGCATGTTCCAAAACGTAGTGGACAGACACAGCCCGGGGAATTATCCCCTGTTGCGTGGATTGAGGATCGGATCACTGGCTTGGTCTCATCGGTTGCGAAACACTAGCTTGAGGCTGAAGCTGACATGGCCCGGGGACGTTACAGAGCGTTCTTCTCTCGTGGTCTGCATGATCGATGTGTGATCCAAACGTCATGTAGGAGCTGAAGGATGAATGAAGGGATTGAGTTGGAGTATGCCATCCCATAGCAACATCTTCAGATTGATGATTGAATTGGAGATTGCCTGCCTGCACCGTCAAGCAGCCTTCAATTCTGGGCAACCTGCTTCGTGCAGGTGCCAGTTGTCATTTCATTCTTCAAGCGGATGGGCCTGTCGTGCGATTTAAAACCCGTCCCCGGCCAAGAAGGAGTGCCGTCGGCCATTTTCAGTGCTGTAGTCGGGATCGAACGGTCGTGATGACCGTCGCGACTCCTTGATGCGTAGTGCCCTGATTGGATGAAGTACGGTGGAAGGAGAGAAGGGGTGAGACTTGAGCGGAGTTGGGTGACTTCATGAGGCGGCGCAGGCGAAGGATTCAATGGATCCAATCCGTTTTGAATCCCTTCAGTCGCTGGTCAAGTCCTGTTAATCTTACAGCTGCGTCTTTGCGTACAATCCATCGTGAGACGGTTGGGGCAGACCTCTGGTTGTGTGAGCAACGCCACAACTGCACACCAAAAGCTGAAACAGAAAGGAGCCTACTACTTTGTAGTAGCCTTAACTCTCAACCATGATTGAGTAGCGTCTCCTCTGGATTCTTAACCACCTGCTGGTTGAGCGCTGAGGCTGATATTACTGGGAGATGCAAGGGGTTTGGCGGGTCGCAGTTTCCTTCACAGCCACCTCCATCCGCCCTAGTCGTGTTTCTCACCTGGTCTGAGCGGCATCCTTTGGCTACAGGTTTGGCGGGAATGTCCGGTGGCTAGACCCGGACTGCCGCGGTGAGTACGGCCGTTAGAGTCCGGCGATGGCTAATGATGGTTCCGGAGCTAGCGGGCCCGGCGCTGTGTCACTCAGCTGAACGAGCCCGGACATTCTGAGTGTCCGCTCCGGCTGGGCCCGGGGAGTTTAGCCGGAGGACGGGCTAGCGGTCGGCCGTGTGGAGGGCGGCAGATCTGAGGCCGAGAGACAAGCAATTTCGCACATTGAACGAACAATGCGGCATCCGCAAATCGTGACCGTTCGTAGCTCCTCTTCCCGAAATTACACCGTGCCGTTCGTATTGTCTTCGTCGAGGGCGTCTCGATTGGCGCCCTACGATGCTGCCTAGCCGTCTACGCGGCCTCTTGCTGCCCGTCATGGATGCCGCGTGCCTCGGTGTCATCTTCCCAACGGCCACATCACCATGCTCAAAAACGCAGTCATCAATCCGTTCCTGGATCTGCATTATCTGGTCGGACGAGGTGCAAGCGCCGGAAGTCCGGGCTGCCCCCATGCCCACGCCGCCTTGCAGCCCTCACCACGTCACGCCCTCGTCAGCGACGAAGCAGAATTGGGAAGATGGGACCGCGCGAGGACATTGGTATGCGCGCATCCAAGGGACATTTGTAACCGAGTGTTGTGAGATTGCGCGGCGTGGCTCCTTCGCGAGTGCCTGAGTGAGGCTGGCTCCAATCGCATTTACGTCAGAATACGAGTAAGTGGACTTTCAACTTGGCCATTCCGCTTTGGGGAGGTCGGTATCTACGCCTCGCGACCTATTGCAACGACCATCTCTTTGTTGTTTCATCCATGTCGCCAACTTTCTTTTTGTCGTCATACATTTCATTAAGCTATTTATCCATTCGTGATGCCCCAATTCGCTCATTTATCACTCTCCTACTGTGCTCATCCTGAATGAACCCTCACTTGGCGCGAACATCCCACATTCCCTCCCTTCAGTTTGCACCATGTCGCCCACCGACCGGCGCCAAGACGACGCGGTAGATTCCGATGTCGAGAGCGAAGGCGCCGACCTCCTCCAGGCCGACTCGACTGAGCGTTCGCCTCTGTTGCGAAATGACCTTCCTCCAGATATCGTTCCGGCCAAGTCGTTCCGGAATCGCGTCCTGCTCATGTGCATCCTCTCTCTCTTTATCGTCGAGGTCAGCCAGTTCATAATGGAGCCGCCACTCCAGAAGATCATGGAAGACATCATCTGTCGCGACTACTATCCTGATCACGCCCTTCGAGTGCCTCGCATACAGGACAGTCGCTGCAAGAATAACGAGGTTCAGAAGACGCTAGCTATGGTGAGGGGCTGGACCCTAGCCTTTGAGATGGCCACTCGTGAGTTACCCGGTCTGCGTCGGTGTCGCGAAGGAATTGGTAATTGACATAGCCATGACAGCCATCGTTGCTCAATTCCCCTTCGGCATCATTGCTGACAAGTATGGCCGTCGCCCCGTCTTGTTCCTCTCGGTGTTTGGGTGCACATGCCAAACTCTTTGGGTCATGATTGTCTGTACGTCCAACTCTTACACCGTGCCTCCTTGTCCATCACTCACACCCCAACAGTATTCTTTCCAAATGTTTTTTCCATCTGGGCCGTCCTTCCCGGAAGCCTATTCTACCTCATTGGAGGAGGCGGGGCCATGGCCGGAGCCATGGTCTGGACCATTGTCGCCGACGTCGTCTCCGTCGCCGAGCGAACCTCGGTGTTCTATCAGTTGACTGCTGTGGCGCTTATGATCAACGTCATCGTCAACCCAATCGCGGGTTGGCTCCTTCAATTCGATCCCTGGATCCCAATGTGGCTGAGCTTTGGGTTCCTCGTCCTCGGAACGCTTTCCACGTTGCTTATTCCCGAGACTCTGTCGCTTCGACGCAAGGCAGACGACCGGCGACGAAATGGAGTCAATCATGAGACCGGCAATCCCGAAGAGAATGAAAACGGGAATGGCACGCTCAAACACCGTATCTTGCAGCAGGCTTGGTTTACCATCAAGAATGACATGGGACATGTCTGGCGATTCATTTTTGCCTCGAGGAGCGTCATGATACTAATATTGGCCCTTTCCGCCTATTTGCCCATCAGACTAGCATTTTCCAACATCTTGCTCCAGTATATGACGAAAAGATTTAACTGGGAATGGTCTACGGTCAGTACTCCTGCTGAAGTGGATTGTATGCCTTTACTAATGGCATCTCAAGGCAACCTACATTTCTACCGCTGGTATCCTTGCGACCGTGGCCTCATTGCTTGTAGTTCTTCCTCTCGCATCAATTTTCGTCACCAGACGTTACCAGTACGGTCCTCTGCAAAGAGATCTGTTTCTCGCGCGGATCTCAATTTTATTCATGGCATCTGGACTTCTGCTCATGACAGTTGCCGGGGTTCCATGGTTGTTCATCACATCACTTGTCACCACAAGCTTAGGAAATGGCTTTAGCGCATTATGCCGGGCGTTGTTGAATGCCGTCGTTGAGCCACATACTGTTGCGACACTCAACACGACCATTTCGCTTGCCGAGATGCTCATGGCCCTGGCCAGCGGCCCGGCGATGGGCTGGTTGCTGAGTGAAGGGATGGAGTTAGGAGGTGCTTGGCAAGGATTACCTTTCCTGGTTTTGACTGTTTTGTCAATGGGAATCACGGCGGCCGTCTTTGCTTTTAAGATTCCGACCGGTGTGGCACAAGCTCGTGAAAGCTAGCCTCGCGTTGTCTAGATGGTGGATGTGCATTACACTCGTAATTGTTAGGCGTAAGGGCCAAGGCGTTCTATTAGGGTTGTGGAAGAAATTGTGTTTGCTTCCATAATTTAGACGTATTTTTAACTCAAGATTAGAGCCTAAGAAATACTATTATTCATGTAATGTCATCTCCAGGTTAGGAGCTCAATGGTGTGTAACTTACTTATAGTTAAGCTGAACCAGAGAGCTTCGGCTTATCGGCTTATCGATAAGAAATGACCCACTCTCCACTCTCCATCCACCCCGCTGCCTACTCCACGGCAGCTCCAACATCCATTCACCATCGCTTCAGCCTCGAAACCCTCGTCGGATCGCAACATCTTGTCCTGGATAACGCGCACCTCCCCTCCTGCCGATCTACTTGGACATATCGCCTATCTATCGAGCCGTACGAGGCCAGCCGCTACCATGTCGGACGACGAGGATTTCATGCAGGAGTCGGATGAGGAGCAGCACGTTTCCATCTGGCCCACACCAACATATGCTCTGGCTGACCATATCTAGGTACGACTTCGAGTACGAGGAAGATGACGACGAAGACTCCGGCGATGTCGACATCGAGAACAAGTACTACAACGCGAAGCAGCTGAAGCTCTCCGACCCCGAGGATGCGGTCGCCGAGTTCCTAGGCATCCCCCCGCTGGAGGACGAGAAAGGAGAATGGGGATTCAAAGGCTTGAAACAAGCAATCAAGGTGGAATTTAAGCTGGGCCAATACGAAAAGGTGTGTTGGGTTCTCCGAAATCACTGCCAACATCGCGCTGATTGATCATTGCAGACAGCTGAGCACTTCGCCGAGCTCTTAACCTACGTCAAGTCGGCCGTCACCCGGAACTACTCCGAGAAATCTATCAACAACATGCTTGACTACATTGAGAAAGGAGCCGATGGACCCGAGGCCATCCGATGCATGGAGCAGTTCTACTCCCTCACTCTGCAGAGCTTCCAGAGCACCAACAACGAAAGGCTATGGCTGAAGACGAACATTAAATTAGCCAAGCTCCTGCTCGATCGCAAAGAGTACGCAGCGGTGTCGAAGAAGTTACGAGAGCTTCACAAGACCTGTCAGCGGGAGGACGGCTCAGACGACCCCAGCAAGGGCACATACTCGCTCGAGATCTATGCCCTGGAGATCCAGATGTTTGCCGAGACCAAGAACAACAAACAGCTGAAGGCTCTGTACCAAAGAGCCCTCAAGGTCAAGTCTGCGGTACCCCATCCCAGAATCATGGGAATTATCCGAGAGTGTGGTGGCAAGATGCACATGAGCGAGGAGAACTGGAAGGAGGCGCAGAGCGACTTTTTCGAGTCATTCCGAAACTACGACGAGGCGGGCTCGTTGCAGCGTATCCAGGTTCTCAAGTATCTGCTCTTGACGACAATGTTGATGAAGTCCAACATCAACCCGTTCGACTCGCAAGAAACTAAGCCATACAAGACGGACCCCAGAATATCAGCCATGACGGATCTTGTAGACGCGTACCAACGGGATGATGTCCACACTTACGAGAAGGTCTTGGCGCGTAATCAAGACATCTTGGACGACTCCTTCATCGCTGAGAACATCGACGAGGTCACGCGTAACATGCGAACCAAGGGTGTTGTGAAGCTGATTGCGCCCTACACTCGAATGAAGCTTGCGTGGATCGCCAAGCAGCTCAAGATATCCGAGCCAGAGGTGCAAGACATCTTGGGCTTCCTCATCATCGATGGCAAGATCAGCGGGCGGATCAACCAGCAGGAGGGGCTTCTCGAAATAACATCTGACGCTGACTCGGAGCGAATTTTGGCTCTCCAGGGCTTGACCACATCGATTTCGGAGTTGTTTGGGACTATCTTTAGGGACGGTGAGGGTTTCCGTAATATTGAAAACTCGTCAGGAGAGGACCAGGGTGTGGACATGCAAGGGATCCCGATTGGCAAGGGGTCAGGTGGCCGTGGGCCGGCTCTTCGGAGCAAGAAAGGCAAGGGAATTGTAACGGGCTGGCCATGAGGGGATCCCGTAGACCCCCAACGGCTCTCATGATCAGGCAGATACCACGATTGTGCATGGAGGCCTTGCAACTCATTTCTCACTTTCTGTTGATACGCCACCAAACGTTAGCACAGCTCGAGAAGCGGAGGTTACATGCGTGCTTGTCCGCCATAGGATGAAGGACGGGATCTGATATGGTACAACGTAATGTCATCGTGTGTTTGTACCGAGCTATCGCGGGGTGGCAGCATAGATCGATCAATAATAGAACAGAAGACGACAGCCCTGGACAGCTGAACGTGGATCTCAGCAAAATCGAACCAGAATGACGTAGGAGACGCTCTGAATATGGATGCAGACTCTGCGTTGTTGTTTGCTCATCCCCTGTTGTCCATCCCGTGTCGACTTAGACCTGAGACATTTGGTGATAGGCAACGGATGTCCAATGGCCTTGGAGTTTCGCCGCATATTTTTGATACCTCACCCCTCTAAAGCACCGCACGGGCTGCAGCGTTGGCAGCATGACAAAAACTGCAGGAATGGGGAATTGAAGGGCGGTCGGTTTACAGCTCAGCCGCCGCAGTGGGTTGCATAGTTGCACGAAAGCATGAAGGAGGCCAGTTACGTGACCGAGGGGAACCGGGGCCGACAGCGAGAGCCAGAGCAAGACTATTCCAAGGTGGTATAGATGCGGGGACAAGCAGGCAACGTGAACATGTTTGCCAGTGCCCAGCGATCTGGCCCAAGATCTGCGAATAGGGGGCTGGGGTTGAAGTGCAGTCATGTAGGGCCGGCATGCACGGCTTGGTGTGCAGGCCACAGCTATTAGTTGCAGACCGATGAAGTCCACAGAAGAATTACAAACACGGCAAATGAGACTGCTGGAGTCGCGACAGTGCAGGACAAGCGGTCACAGACATGGTGTCGAGTTGCATAGCCAGCAATAGGCAACAGTACCACGAGTACAAGCACGAGTACAAGCACGAGTACAAGCGGGAGTACAAGTGGGAGTACAAGCAGGAGACTTTCATTCCGACCAATGTCAGTGGAAGAGAGCTGCAGCTGAGGCGTTCTCCTGTCCCACAACCACAACGCATCGAGGCTTTAGATCTGGTCAGAGGGCTTGATGCATGGCCGTGAGGCTTGGAGAGGGAAGCTGAACCGGGGCCGCGAACGTGGGTGATTGGGCTGTAGCAAGTAGCCGTCGGATGTAATCCACAGCGGTGAGGCAAGATACATGGACGATATTAGGTTATGGGCATTGGACTGCAGTTGTTCGTAAGTAGGCTGGCTGCCTTGGAGGGTCTGACGGTCCACCCCTGCGGACGGGAACCTCGGTATACGAGAAAGAGATAGATTGCCCAATGAAGTGCAGCGTCCGAGCGATGAGCCCGTGTAGCAAAGGCCGTTCCAGAGTGATACACAAGGCACAGCAACCAGGGCAGACGTGACAATTGCCCGAAATCGGTACCATCGAAACCACGGGTGTTACTCGGAGGACTGGGGGAGCACAAGAGATGCGGCAGTCGCAAAGGAGCAGCGGAATTGAGGGCACACGATGCCAGAGCCGCTCTCATACGAGGTGTTTGCGTCATCTGACCAGGCTGCGGATCTTGGTGGCTGACATTGCCTCTACGATAGTGTAATGATCTATCATATATTGCCCAAGAACCCGGTGAGAGGAAGGTCACTGAGCGGGCGCCCGGGTCCATCCCACTCTGCCACGAAAGGTTAACGGCGGTGAATCCAGCCTCGTGACTGGACCGGCCAGAAATAAGAAAAACCGTCCTGTCTGGCGGTGGCGAGCCTGTTGTCCAGGCGGCATGATGCAGGTGCAGAGCCCCCCCCCATGTCTGTCCCGCGCATGCATCAGCTCGACGCTCATTCACCGCACGACGACGAAAAGCCACGGCTCGCTGCCGCTTTTACGAGCATGTTCTCTCTATGGCCATATCCACACACCTCTCGATGGAAGGGATCGGGTCGGGCCTCGTCCCCGGGCGGGTATCAAGCATGCAGGTGATCTGTGTCTGGCATAGTTGCGAAGCGGCTGATGTATGCAGTATGCAGCTTTGACTATGTCAAATATGAGAGCCTGACAGCGGGACTGGCAAACGATAGTGTTGGGTGAAATGGCCAATGAGAGAGGCCTGGCGGAGATGCAGGAAGCTTCTGGTTGCAGGAGGCTCAAAGTGCGGCAGCAGGCAAGCAACCAATGAGGCGTCTAGAAGAAGAGGAGAAAAGAGCGGCGAAGGGAGATGGGTTGCTGAGAGCCAACCGGTCAAAAAATCCAGGACTTTTTCCTGCTCTGGCAGACGGGATGATGGTGATGGTGCAGGGTCTAGAGCGGACAGACGTCGTCGTCTAGTGCCCGGATGTGGATTTATGCCGGCACTCTATTAGTGTAATAGGCAATTAATTCTCCAACGGCACAGGGTACGGAGGGCTGTCCCACCAAGTCTCGCAACGCATTCGCACAATTGCGAAGGGTGCAACCCCGAGGCGGCTGGTTTCACGAGGTTCCTGGCGGGCGGGTATTCAGGGCATTAATTGATGGATCGCACGGGACACGGGCAACGGAGCAGGCACGGGACACGGAGCAACGAGAGACCAGGGCGGACGAAAACACTGGCTTCAGGCCCTGGAGCCGATGGGTGCACGGAGCGGCGAACGGCCGGAGTCGCCCGTCCGTAGTGTCGACGCAGCGGACCCAAGCCCCCCTCCCCGGCCGAGAGGGGGGTGTCCACGCGGGTCGAGCCAGCGGGTGGAGTTGACTATCGTTTCGTCCCAAGTGCAAGCGGCCTCTTGGCTGCTCACTGCTCGCGAGGGTTGACTGCACACTAGGTAGTTTAGTTACTACGTGCGTATTCCGGAAGACACAGGGAGGGTGCGCTGTCAGCCGCAGCCGCCGCCGTCGCCGCCCCCTCCGCACCGCCAGTGCCCGGCTCGGCCGCTAACGACGTAGTGTTGAGGTAAAAACAAAATAAAAAAGAAATAAAAAAAAAGGGTGGAAACTTGGGAGGGAATATTGAGGTGGGCCGTGGGGTTGAATAGCGCATGGTAGTTCCATGGCGGAGAGAGGAGACAACAAGGGGAGTTTCTCGGGATACTGTGCCGTCGCCGTCGCCCTCTCTCCCTTTCTCCCCCCCGCCCCCGGAGGTTCCGACCCGGACGTGAGATGCTGTCATGACAGCTTAGCGGAGTTTAGTTTGGCGGTCATATGTTCTGGCCTGGGCCTGGGGCCGGAATGACGTTGGAGCTTGCGGTCGGGGTGAGAGCTACTGTGCTGTGATGCCACCCGGATATAGCAATGTGCACTATGTAAGTGGTGAGGGTCTGGAGTATGGAGGTGTGTGTCCGTCCCATGTGGTGTGCGTGCGTTGCGCGCGTGTGCGTCCCGGTTCGTGGGTGCGGGTGCGTGTGTGTGTGTGTGTGCCATGTGCCGGGTGCCACAGTCAAGACGACACCGTTGCTTGGCCTGCGTGGGATGGTGGAGAGAGGATCGCCGGCCTGTGGAAACCTCCAAGCAAGCCATCAAGGCAAGGCGGAAAAAGCAAAGGGAAGCAATCCCAAGAACGAGCCAAAGACGCCAACTCCTGCGTCTCCGCTGCCCCCCCCCGCACCCACCTCGACCAAAACACCCTTGTCGGTCGTGGAAAGTGCCGTACCGCTGTTGTATTCTGCAGAGCGAGCCGCAGTACCTTGGTTCGCTCCGTGGGGAGGGGAGCCATGTACCGGTATTCCCAAGCATCGTGGCCCACGGACGGGGGCGCGGGCGGGATGAGCTGACGGGCGGTGGAGACGCTTCCCGTTTGTTTGCTTGCTCGTCGGTCTGTCTGGGCGTTTGGGTCTGGCTAGTTGCTTTGGCTCGCTGGCTGGGCGGGTGTCGTCCGTCTTCCCGTCTCCCGCTGGCGGGCCGTCTCGCGGGTTCTGTTGTCGTTGGGAGGGAGAGAGGGAGAGAGGAGCTGTTCACCGTCGACCTGGACGAGTCGAGAAACCATATGAACCCGCCGGTCCCCAGCCGTTTCGTGGCAAGCAATTGCGTAGTCAACTCAACTCATCTTTGTTCAAGTCATCTTTATTCAAGACAGGTCCCCAGATACCAACAAGCACCGAGTTGGGTCACCCTAGATTCTGGCGTACAACAGCCCCCCTTGTTCCCCTGCTACCACCGTCCCCGGCCATCTTGGTCCATCATTATATCCTTCCATCTGCCGACTACACATCGTTCCCATACTAGCTACGCTTTCCCACTTGCCCCTTTCGTCCTCGTTCGCCTTAGCTTTGGGTGATCGTTTGGATCCTCCCTCAGCTCGTCGTTGTCTCCATCTCCGTCTCCGTCTCCGTCGGCATTTAGGTTGAGACGGTTGATCCGCCCCCCTTGTCAGTGCCTGTGCCTTGTGCCTGTGCCTGTCCTGTGCTTCGGCGTCGCATCCAGAAGCCAGGAAGGCGAGCAGCGAATCAGCGCTCTGCTATTCTCATCATCCTCGGCAGCAGCACCACCGCTGCCACCGCCGCCGCCAACACCTACAGAAACACGAGCAGCCAACCACCAGGGCCTCGTCGCCGTCCCAGCAGCGCCCTCGCATCTGTCTGTAGCAGCAGAGCCGCCATACCCATTATCCATTTCTTTCTCCCCCCCGGGATCCCTCGCGGTTCCCTTCCTCCCTCGCCAGCAGCAACAAGAACACCTCGGCGGAATACCCCTGTTCTGGGCTTTCCCCCCCACGTGCATTCAGTTGTCGGCCTCCAACGTCCGAATTTAGTAGATAAATTACTATCACAAGGGCACCCGCCGTCCCGCAACGCAAGGGCCACCCAGGCTTGCAGGGTCAGTTCATCAACGCTGCCCGTCGACCCGGCCGAGACAGGTCGAGACGAATCCACCTTCAGCAAGCCAGACGAGACCCGCCGGCCTCCCAATCACCGACAACCCTGGTCTGGTCCGTCTGCCCAGGGCATCGCATCTCCAACGTGGTGTCACGCTTCCCGACGTTGAGGGTAATTCATGCGCCTCTGCTCCCGCTGCATTGCCAATCGCCCAGCCAATTCGTCCAACCCGAAGGCTGCTTGATCTCCAACACCTCTTGTTGGCCCCCCCCTGCCTGCCGCCGCCGCATCGACTCTGACCAGGCCACATCAAACCCCAGTACACACCACTCTCAGCATTAGCATCACCACTATTGCCCAGGTACCTCCTGATCGAGCAGTAGCACCAACGGTAACACCATCGCCATCGCCATCGTCATCGTCATCACCAAGACTAGCACCATCACTAGCACGTAGAAGCCATTGCCATCTCCCCATTTCCACCCGCTTATACAAACCCATCATCATCTGATTCTCACTCCCACTGTTGCTCTCTCAGCCCTCAGCCCTCAGCAACCTTCAACACCCCCCTAACGTCCGTGTCCCCGGTTCCCTGCCTGCCAAGCCCCGCTGGCTTCTAGTAAGGGACGATCCGCATCAAGGCACGACCAACACAACGCCCGCCCACTCACACTGGGCTCACGCACACCACGCGCACGTCCATCCACGCGCACGGAGAGAGCCGTGTTTGGGAAGTGGGTTGGGAAGTGAGAAGAGTGGAAGACAGCTTCTACCCTTACCAGAAGACAGAGACCCCGGACCCTTGACCCGATAGCTAGGGTAGGGATCACTGGGATTTGCAAAAGCCCATCGCATCGACTACTAGTGGCACAGCAAGTCGGACCAGGCTTGGGACTCCACGGCCGAACCAACAATCCAGCCAAGGACCAAGAAGAAAGGCTCCGTCAGAAACGCGCCACAGCCCAGCAGCAGCACCCCAGTAGTGCGAACGCACGCACGCACGCACGCACGCACGCGCACAGCGATAACGCCCCATTGTCCACGGGAGGCACAGTCATCTTGTAGATGCCCTGCAGACAGTGAGGAGACACGGGCAATATTGTCATATACGCCAACGGAAGCTGATCCGGGGTCATCGACAGATCCGATCAATCCCCCCTCATCCGCATCAGCCCCATCCACATTGCAGGGTCCCTGTTTATTCCCAGAGCCCGATTCCCAGAGCCTGACGCATCCATCGTTGTTGCTTTCCTTGCTTCGTTGGTTTCCCGCTCCAGCCGTGGTGCCATCTCATCTCCCACGCGGCTGCCACAACGTTGCAGAACCAACGACTCCGAACTTCTGTTCCATCCCGTCTAAACTAGCTGGACTAAGAACCCATCGTGTCATCCATTCTCCATCCGCCATCCCATTAGCTCGGGTCCAAACCTCGTTCTCCCCCACGCGAATTACCTACGCCGCCCGCAGTCTGTCACTGTTCATCACAGCAGCCTCACTGAACTTTGGCCATCCTCCCACTGCCCTCCGCTAACCCTTCTCTGCCCTCCACTTCCTTCTTTTCTCGTCCTGTTCTCTCGCCCTACTTCGCCCTACCGTCACACCCTCCTCAACCCTCATCTCCACCAATCACTGGCGCCATCGCCCACCAACCCTCTTAGACGTACTTGGACGTACCTGGACGACTGGAGCCATCGTGCCCGCGTCGACCCAATTGCACTCTTGCACCACAGCCACGCACTCGGTCCTGCCAGGAATTACGCACGTACGTCGATCGAATCGAAATCGAGTCGCAACGCATCGTCAACGGGAGATCGTCATTGCTCGTTGGGTCCCCTCGACCTTTCCCTGCTTGGCCTTGGCTCCTGGCCATCAAGTGGAGAGTCGTCTCGTCTCCAAGTGGACTCCTTGTGGACTCTACACACCTCAACACTTGACACTTGTGTCGACGGACGTGTCAGCCAACCCCTAACTTGAGTCCTGTGCAACCGCATCTGCCGTGCACCCAACAGGTCCCGTTCCCTAGCTGCGCAGGGTACCGTACCATAGTACCGCCGCCCGATAGCTCGACGTGCCAGGTTGCTGCTTATTATCCCTTCAGTCGTCGCAAGTCACAACCGCAGCCGGGTGTCCAAACCCGCCTGTGTGACGCTCCATCCTTCCTTGTACTACCCCTCGCGGCCGTGCTAGCCGCGCCCGTCGGACCTTGGATCTCGTTAGCACGGCGATTAGCGCCCTCTCTCGGCTCACTGCTCCCACTGCTCCCACTGCTCCTACTGCTCTTCTCCGCGCCGTGGTCGTCGCTTTCTCGGAGACGACCAGTCGTCCCAGCCCAGGACGTCTCTTGCTCCGTCCAAAATCCGAAGCTTAGTCGCCAGCCCGATTCCCCACCGTCGAATTCCTTGCGCCCGCTGTGGTTTACCCGCTGGGATTACCCGCTAGGCCACCCGCTAGGCGCTCCGCTAGGCCACATCACCCGCTGTCCGCCCGCTGTGCTAAAGTTCCCTAGCTCCCCTCCTCCATCTCTCGTCCCCCAGGTGCCTGGACTCCTCGGCCACCGAGCGGCCAGTGTTACAGCGCCCCTCCCCAGCGCCCACTCTCGCTCCCCAGCGCCCAGCGCCCAGCGCGGCGAGCATCCCACTGCCCACCTCACTGATCCATCCCACGGCTCCTCCCACAGTCCCACTGATCCACCAGCGGTCGACAGGGCTCGGCAGGGCAAGACAGGGCCTTTGAACGGGGCTTGTACCGGGGGCATTGACGGGGCCATACATCGCTCCATCTACCTAAAACCTACGCCCCAAAGCAGCAGCAGCAGCAGCGGTAGCACAAGCACCGCTGTACCGTACCAGCCCAGCAGCAGCGGCAGCGTACCTACCGGCCTACTGACCTACCTACATAGGTCTCCAACTCGCAACCTCCTAGGTCCCAGAGAGCTGGGTTCACCTCGTCCGCTCACCACTCCCCTCTCGCTTTCTCTCAAAGCTACATCCTTCCGCTCCGTCTCCTCTCTTCTCTCCTCCCCTTCCTCGCCGCACCTTCTTTCCATTCCCCTTCCCCTTCCCCTCTCCAACACCCTCTCCAACACCTCTCCAATACCTTCTCCCCGCCCCGAGAGACGATTCAACAAGGCATGTTCCAGCCTCAACCCACGCCGTTCGCCTCCAGCAGCTTCGCGTCCTACGGCCTAGCTCCCGAACTGGACTTGGGATATCCCGTGTCAGCCGGAGGCGGAGGAGCTGGTGCGCCCCCCGGGTCGCCCTACGACTCCCAACCGCATCCGCAACAGCAACAACAGCCCGGTGCACCACTTCAGAATCCTCACCTGCAGCGCCAGCAACAAGCCTCGGCATCGCCTGCTGCTTCTCCCTACGCACAATCCACCGCTTCCTACACCCAATCCACCACCTCGACGACCTCGCCACCGCCGCAGACCCCAACGAACCGAGACACTGCTCAGGCGCACCACCACCAGCACCAAAACCTGCAGCTCCGCCAACAACAGCAGCAGTTCCAGCAGCTGAACAACCAGCCGCTCCACCATACTTCGCAGCATCAACACCACCAAGCGCCCCAAGCGCCACGCCAACCCTACCCTTCCAACTTCGTCAACATCCCCACGATGGAGGACCAGCAAGACCAGCAGGGCCAGCACGACATGGCCGCCCAGCAGGCTGCCGCCAAAGACTACCAAGCCGTCCACGAGGCAAGTCGCGACTCTTGCGCCGTGTCGCACACTCCTCCCCTCCAAATTGCTGACCATTCGATCTTGCAGGGACCTTTGGTCGGCAACAAAGTGTCCAGCGATGCCATCACCGCCGAGTATGCCAAAGCCGACCAAGTCTACGTCGAGAAAACAATTGTGCGTCTCCCCACGTTGCGAATTACATCATCGACATACTGACACCATGCCTCACCAGGCTCTTCCCCAGACATTTTCCCACTATCGGCCCATCCAGGGCGACGGCAACTGTGGCTGGCGAGGTGAGTCAATCGACCCATTCCACCCACAACACATGATTCTAGAAGGGTGGTTCAGGCCTAGATGCCAAACCCACACCTTTCCCCCAGACACGACTCCGCTCTCCGGCGGCACGTTGCTTTGTCTCGCCCTGCCGCCCGTGTCTCGGGACCCTGTCTCAAATGACCTGTCGAATCTTGGCTAACGGTTTTGTCTCGGCAGCAATTGGATTCTCCTACTTTGAGAAACTCATCGATTCAGGCGATCAGGGTAAGATTGAGGGCGAAGTCGCCCGACTGATGAGCATGAACCACATGATGTCTAATGTCGGCGGCTACGCTTACTTTGAAGAGTGGGCCGACGAGATGTTCGGACTGCTTCGAGAGATTGCTCAGAGCATGGATAGCCCCGACCCGCAAGTGCCACACCTACTACTGCTTGAGCGGTGGAATGATGCTGCAGTCAGTAGCAGCATCATCTACTACCTTCGCTTGCTCGCCGCGACCTACCTCAAGGCTAACGCTGCCACCTACGATCCCTTCCTCCCGGAGGTAGCTGGAGGCGTCATCGGTTACTGCAACCAATCCATCGAGCTGGTCGATCGCGAAATTGAGCACCTGGGCATCGTCGCCCTCGTCCACATGCTGCTCCAGCCCGTCAACTTGGTTCTCGAGATCGTCTACCTGGATCGAAGCCCCGGCAGCCAGGCAAACCGGTATCGCTTTCCCGAGGAGGCCAACGGTCAAGACCCTTCCAACCTTGGTCCCATCATTTACTTGCTCTACCGGCCCGACCACTACGACATCTTGTACCTCACGCCTCCCCCACTGGCAATCCCGCTTCCTGTGCCCACTGCTCCGGTGTCGATGCATGTCAACCGAGTCAACCACCTCTCTCGCCATACCCCGATTACCAGCACCATGGACCTTGGAGAGTACTCGTCGGTTGACTTCAGCACACTATCCATCATTCCTGGGCTCAACTCGATGGGGATGGCCCCCTTGGCGCCCCCTCCGCCCACGACCTCTGCGCAGCAGCAGAATTCATGGATATCGTCTTACGACGGGTTGCCGGCTTCATCCCCCCAGACTCAGTCTCAACCAGCACCCACCCTCATGGCATCACCACAACCCCCATCCCCACCCACTTCCATGTCAGCCAGCTCAAGCGTAGGGCCCAACCCGCCAATGGTTGCTACATCTGGGCTGGGGCCTGCACTTTTGCCGCCGCCGAATAACAGGACGACCCCCGGTTACCAAATTCGATTCAGCCCAGTTCAACTCGAATACGAAGAGAATAGGACCGGCATAGAACCACATTTCAATGTCAAGACAAACACGTTCAAGAACAGCATATGGAATCGTGCACACTACGGAAACCCAGACTTCCACCCCGAGGAATGGAGCCCGGACGATGAGCATGTTGATGGAAGAGTTGGTGGGAAGCGCAAAATGAAGAAAGAGCCGCCGTCTTAGATGAATGCGGTGGGTGGGCATGGAATCGAGGAGATGCATACGCTCTGAGAGAGATTCACGGCGCAACAACACAGAATGGTCTCAACAAGCCATTTTTCTTACGACATTGAGCGGTTGGGAGCATGTGCGGGAGCTCAGTTTGGATTGATTCAGACGGTGGATGGAAGTAGTTGGATGGGAGGCACTCACTGTTTGATACCCCCCGGAGTTTTGCGGGGATGGGGAACTGGATCATTCAACGGGGGAGGGGCAGACTGACCAGCAATTGATTGCTTGGTGAAAACGGTGTTGTTTCTTTTCTCTGCATGGGTCGGCAAGCCATAGGGAGTGTTTCCTTTGTATGCATGCCCGTCAACAAGGAGGGGGAGTGGAGTAATCTTTGGCGGTTGACCACATGCAGCTTGGGGATGGAATTTGCAAGACGTTGAGTCTCGGATTGGGATTATCAGGACCGGGATTGGGCATGGGATTGGGCATGAGCTTTGAATGATTTGAGATGGAGGGATGAAAGGGGCTCATTTTGAATGAGCAGGACATGAATACGCCCCGGCACACACACACACACAGCATTCATTCAAAGACGTCTTTTTAGTCGAGTCTATTTTGTGACTACGGGGCGGGGCATCTCTCGGGGCCATTATTTTCATGGTGGTCAATACCAACTGGATCATTTTCTTGGTCACTACTTTGCGGGACTATTGACCGACCCACATGATGGAATTGGTGCTGTTTTCTAATTCTTTTTCTTCTTTAGTGCGGAACAAATAAGATGGTCGGGTTGCCTGGTTGAGCCGGATATTTATGGCGTTGTGTTTTGGGTGGCGAGTGGGTTCTGACGAGGGGAGGCGAGGGGCACAGTGCAGGTGTCTTGGGCCTTGGTTGGTGTTAACCAAGCTCTGTATGGTTCTAGCCAGGTAGTTGTCTCAAGAAAGAGCATGTCAGTGTTTGTTATGCGCCCTTCCGTCTGCGTGGCCCCATGTGAGTGGAAGCGTGACGGGGAGAGATACAGTTAGTGCACATAGTACATGGGCATATAGGGAGCTTAGACCGACGACGGATAGGCTGGTGATGTGGGAGGGAGCGAGGGGAAGCGGAGCGATGGGAAGGCAGGGCAGGGGACGGGAGGGATACCGGAGGAGGGAGGGATGTCTGTACCGTGCCGTACGCGTGCTTTTGGTGCTGCGTCAGCTTTGGCATATGGGGATGTGAGGAGCGAGGTGGAGTTGGCGAGGTGGAGAAGAATGGGCATGGAGACGGGACACAAACGTGGTAGCGAGGGCGGTTCGGGGTTGGCTGGTTGGTTCGTTGCGAGGCCGTGGGCGGAAGTTGTCTCAGGCCGAGGAGCTGCATTGGCGATGTTTTGAGCAGATGGAGTCGAGAGAGGTGGGAGAACTTGTGAGTCAAAGGGAGGTGACGAGATGTGATGGGAGGCACCTGGATGGGTTGGAACGGAGTTGTAGTGGAGGTGGTACCGTGGTGTAGCAGATTGACCGGGAGCGGGAAGAAAATGACATGCATCCAGCAGGGCATCCAGCAGGGCATTCAGCAACTGGAGCTCTGCCAAATGCACCGTCGAATGCACCATCGCGACTTTCGGGAATGCACTTGCGGTCCTCGCCGTCGCAGTGCATTTCAGCCGCGGCCAAGACGATGTCGCCAAGCAGGCCATCCTCGGTTCCAGCCATCATCTCCACTCCGGCCGCCGCCCTTGCCTCAGCACCGTACGTTAGTCAGTCTGGCGGATTCCGTTTCCCCTCGACTCTTCTCTTGGCAGTTCCTTGGGACGTGGGGGAAGCGGTCTTGGTTTCGACGGGGCCAGACGGGGAGAGAAGAGCGGCAGTTGTCGTTGCCTCGAGGCTTCTGGGCCCGCGGCGAATGGGCGATCGATCTTGGGAGGTTATTCGGCGCCCAGAGCCGCCGTCACTTGCACCGTGCGTCTCTAGCGGCCCCGAGTGGGAATGACTAGGAAATGGTCGCCGAGGGCGCGATTTCGGTCCGTACACATGTAGTGAGATGACATCGCCGCCCTGTCATTGGCGACTGCGGGTGAATGACTTGTTTAACGCTTTGGGGGTCAGGCCTATCGTCGGGGTAAAAGGCCGCGCGAGACATTTAAAAGAGCAAGAGGGTTTTTGTTCAGGGTCCTTGGGGGTTCGCACTTGGCTGTGCGTGATCGAAACGCCTCATGTCGACTTGTCGAATGCAGCATCTTGGGCCGTTGGCGAATACGACCAAGCTGCCGGCCGAGACGAGCTGCATTGAAGTTCTGTGCATGGTGTGTGCGCGGGTGTGAGAAGAGGGAGCCCCTACGGCGTGGCACATGCGGACAGTACGCAGCCAAGGCCTGGTTATTTATTATCACTGGAACGAAACTCTGCGTGGACGCAGCCGGAGCAAAATGTCCCAGATTCCCTCCCTCGCGGTCTGTGCTCGACGTTTTTCTTGGGCTTGTGTTGGTGATAACATCATCATTGTACGACTCTCGGCCTGGACCCGGCGTCTGTCACGCCATGCCGTGGTCGAGAAGGGCTTCGCGACGAGGCTGGACCTTTGGCAGCAGACCACCTTTCAGCGCTGCGCACTCCAGCTGCTGCCCAGGACGCCCCCCGAACAAGGCTATTGACGCTCGAGGGCTGGCGCAACCCCGCTGGGAAGCAGGGTCTGGACCGTCCTTCCGAGCTGGTGCTGTCTGTCAAGCGGCGTGGCCTCGCCCTGAGGAATGAGGAGCTTTGGGGGGGACAAGGGGGGGTTCCACTGGGGAGCGGGCCGGCGTGGTGGTCAGGGATGAGAGCGGATGTGCACGCAGGGATATCGGACGTCGTGCTGCGACTGCGAGTGCGACTAGAACTGCGACTAGAAGTGCGGGCGGATCTGGGCGAGCGAGAAGCCGGGCCGCAGGCGGTGCGTGCGTAGGTTTTCTGCATGGGCCGCCGTTGCTGCATGCCGCGTGCTTGCGGGAGGTGATGCATTGCTGCGGTGCTGCGTGTTGCAGGCCGTGGAAGTTGAACCGGCTCGCATCGCGGGTGTATCTCCGCAGCGAGAAGTACCTAGAGTCGCACCGGGCGGCTGAGGGCGCCAGGCAGCAGCAGTCCAGTAGGAAGCGAGCGTCGGCGAGGAGGCACGAGAGACCGGGTTACGAAGGAAGGCTGAAAGGAAGGGGAGCCTGTCTGTGTTCTACTAAACTACCAGGCGAGGCGAGCGAACAGGGCGCATCGCATGGACGTGATTTGGCCGTGGTGGTAGATTGAGATGGACTGGGGCTAGGAGTTATTGGCATCATGGGATGGATAGGGAACTGGGGGGGGGGGGAGCTCTGGGGGAGGGACTTGGGGGAGAGGCGCCTGGTATAGACCAGGTTACAGGGCATGGGCATGGCAAGGCATGGGCTCGTGGCGTCCCCGTGCGGTGCTGAAAACGACGACGAGAAATCACATGTACTGCGTACCTGGTATTTCATTGTGCGGTACGGAGGACGGAGTGCAGAGTAAACGAGAGCCAGAGCCCAGCGAACGGAACGTCATGTGCGGTCGCATCTTAACGTTAGTCCCCGAGCGAGAGTCAAAAAAAGGCGATGGAAGCCCAAAAGTGACGGAGGAGTCGTTGGATGGCGTCCGACTGGCTGCCCGCGTGCGCGTTGAAGACGGGACGACGTCAGAGGCAGCGGCACAGGCGAAGCCAAAACGTCACGTCGCACCGGCGCAAGAACACAGCAACCTAGCCGCCTCTGCGTTCCTCGCGGAGCCGTCTTGACGTATTGTTTGGCCCCGGTTTGTATTCGTGCGCTCGAGCCATGAAGCTGGGGATGTGTTCCAGGCCAGGCCGGTAGTTGAATAACGGTGTTGCGGGCGAGCTGTGTTGCGGGCATGGCTTTCAGCTCTGAGGGCGGCGCCCCGGGGATGCCGGGGTTGGGAGCGGATGGAAGCAACTGGATTAGATTTGGCTGCGTCCTCTGCGACTTGCGGCATCTGAGATCTGGAAGGTCTTAGACAGCATCATTCCATTCTTCTAGCCTGCCGTCTCTACTTACGTAGTATGCGCGCGCGTCTCATCGGGTCGGCAGTAGCAGTAGCAGTAGCAGCAGGAACCCAACCCATGGCGCCGCCTCCGCCCGTTCTCCGCCCGCCCTCCGCCCGCCGCCCGGCCCTCGCCTTTCGCTGAATGCCACCCCCCGTCCCTTGTGGAGTGTGCTGCTGGGTTTCTGGATGCAATAGCTCCAATGCTCCAATAAAGTCGGGGCCGCAACGGGCGAGCGACGACGGCAGGACGACGGCGGCCGAGAACCACTTGCGCACACAGACCCTTTTCTCATTCAGAACCAACAGACCAAATGATCAACCAACCAACCAACCAACCATCCACCTCCGCATCTGTCTCTCCCTCATCTTCTTCTCCTCCCTCCTCTGCTTCTCACAATCTCCTTTTCTTGCACATAATCTCTGCTTCTCAACTCGCGCCCCCCAAACCGGCCATGGACGTCGGTCTCCCGCCGTCCCTCTCTCCCTTCCCCTTCTCGCGTTCCCGTCATACTTGGCGCTTCTTTTAGCGACCGCGATCTGCGACCCCATCACGACTCTCCCTACCTGCCAAGACCCCACCCGCGTCCGCAGCCTCAATTTTCAGTTGCCTGCTCTAATTACAGAACGACAATATCCGCCTTTAATTCTAATCACCTTTGCGATTTTCTTCTCCTCGAACTTCTACTCGAATCCCGTTTGCGACAATGACGGGCCTAGTTCCACCAAGACGGCGCAAGTCTGCTACCTCGTCTGCGACGGCCCCTCTCCCCCACAACATGCCGCGAGATGCAATTGACGACTACCACGTCGTCGGAAACCTCTCTGTCGGCATTGACCATGTCAGCCCCGCCGAGGACGCCGAGGACGCCGAGGACGACGATGCCGACCTCAGCGAGACCTGCTCCAACTTCTCGACCGTCTCGGAAGACTCTCTGCCTCTCATCCGCGCCTACAGCCATACATATCATGGCTCGGGCCAGCTCATGACGCCCAACGACGACTCCGAGGCCCGTCGCATGGCCCTGCAACACGAGCTCTTCCAACTGTGCCTCGACGGCGGCCTGGTGGACGCTAAGCTGCCCCTCGAAAACCACACCCCCGATAATCCCTTCATGATCCTCGACGTTGGCGCCGGCAGCGGCATTTGGGCCCGCGACATGGCTCAGCGCCATCCCCAGGTCAACATCCTCGGCATCGACATCACGCGCGCCCTGCTCCCCAATGACGTCCCCGCGAATGTCACCTTCGAGATTGCTGACGCGATGGACCCTTGGCCCCCACACACCTACGACTTCATCCACATGCGCAACTTGGTCGGCGGCGGCATCCGGGACTGGCAGTCGCTGCTGGCCCGCGCCTACGCCCACCTCAAGCCCGGAGGCCAGCTCGAGTTCACCGAGATTCGCACGCGCTTCTTCGGTGTCGACACCGAGCAAGCCGACCTGTCGAGTGTCCTGGCTGGCACAAAACCCGCCATCGGCGCCGCTTGCCGCGAATACGAAACGGCCTACGAGGACATGTGCATGAAGCTAGGCCTGGACTTTGATCCCGTTCCCCGCATACCAGGGTGGCTGAGTACCATGGGCGCCGAAACGACACGCGAGCGGGTCGATTGGCTGCCCGTGAGTAGCTGGGGGAACGACCCAATCAGCCGAAAGAAGGGCGAGATATTGAGCCAGATGATCGAAGGTGGTACGTGGAACGAAGCCTTGAGTAATTGGAGGCGTAAGCTGACGTTTGTGACAGGTCTGGAGAACTGGACCCTGATGCTCTTTGGGCTTGGTGGATGGAAAGAGAAGGACACAAGGGCCTTGCTAGCGCGTGTCCTAGAAGAGGTCCAGGACCCCGAGCTGAAGAGTAATGTCAAAGTGTATGGCTCCCATCTGGAACATATTACACGACTGAGCTGACGTCTTCTAGAACATTTATCACAGCACGAAAACCGCTTCACGCCCCCAAGCCCTCGGCTGAAGTCGACGAAGCGATAAAACCTGCCGACGCCGCAGCCGGGAATAGCGAACCCTCAGCTAAAGCTACCGCCGAGGCGGCACCCAACAGCGGGCATGCGGACTGATGCCCATGAATGACAACATCATTTGGCCTGTACGAACAGCTTCATTTCACGATGGAAGCAGGAATTGCACTAGAGACGGTTGAAACAGCACGGTCGAATGGCGACCCCAACCCGTCATGTACGACAAAGCAAAGGATTCATTTCGGAGTATTGTGGGGGAATATCATGGACGGCGATTAACGGAATCATGGACGGGCTAAGGGCTGTACATATATGGACCAAGTACATAAACACTCGGGTACACATCTGCATACTAAATGAACATATCGACAACACACAACGTCCCGTCCCGTCCCCTCCAAGCTCCCCCAGATGTCGTCATGGTGATCCTCCCCATGCCACCACACCCGCAAGATATCCCCGAGATCGACATGCCCTTCCCGCCGCTCGCATCACTAGCCCACGTCAAAGCCCGCCTCGGGAGAGGCCATTGACTTTAGTAATATCCCGAGCGCAGAACCCTTTTTTTCGGGGCGCCACGAGGGCGGATGCAAGGTCGCATGCGTCCATCGTGGGAACTGGCCCACAGCGCCCACAGGAGCTGAAGCGGGGGCGGGGCAAATTGCGTGGTGGGAGGGGGGAGAGCTTGATGGTGCCGTTTGCGGGACGGGACGGGTCGGGGTTTTCAGGCCTTTTTTTTCTTTTTCTTTTTTGGTCAATGGCTTTGGTGCGATGGGGGAAGCTTGCGATCTTGCGAGATCAGGAGGCAGTGGATGCGGGTGGATCTGTCGTGTCGTTTCCATCTGCAGGGGATTTCGTCATGTGACCCGACCGTTTGTGTCACCACAGCACCATTACATCACCATCCAGCTTAAACTGGTGGGAATCTGTCGCAAAGGACGAAACTACAAGAAAACAGAAATTGAACCAATTGAATAACTTAGGCTTTATACAAACACGAAAAAAGGGAAAAAGAAATTGCTGCTGGGTATCTTCAGCCCAAGACTCGACACCGTCATGCCATGATTCGTATTCTGCTATGCGATGCTTGGCGCACTCCCATCAAAACTCCGTATACCACCGTCTACACCGTCTCGATGTATCGCTTCATTTCCCTAGCCGTTTGTTAGCTATGCATATGTCAAGAGATGTCGCCAGGGACTTACCAATCCGTAACAGCCTCGTCGTACAACCGAATCTCGTGTTCCCTCGTGCCGCCGAAGTGGTCTACAAAGTCGTCGCCAAACACCTCTCTGGCAATGCTGTCCTTGGCCATGAACCGCGCCGTCGCCTCCTTCAGGCTCTTTGCCAGGCGCTCGCCGCGGTCAGCGTCGCCTCCGACGTCCTGGCCCATGGCGAGGGGCGGGCAGGGGATCTCGAGCTTCTTCTCGATGCCGCGCCAGCCGAGGCCGAGAATGGCAGCCAGCACAAAGTGAGGGTTTGTGTCGGCGCCAGGTACGCGGACCTCGAAGCGCGTGGCCGAAGGCTTGGCAGTGGGCGGGGTGATGAGGCGGACGGAGGCGGCACGGTGCTCGAGGCCCCATGATACGGTAACGGGAGCCCAGAAGTTCTCGACGAGACGCTTGTACGAGTTGATGGTAGGGGCGAGGAGGGGCATGATGTCAGGGAGACCCTCAAGGACTCCAGCGAGGAAATGTCGGCCTAGGTCCGAGAGACCGGCAATATCCTTCCATTTGGCATTCTCGTCTAGAGTCTCTCTCGCGAAGAGATTCTTGCCGTCCTTGTCGACGATCGACACGTGCATGTGGCCACTGTTTCCAGGTAGACCTTGCTTGGGCTTGGCCATGAAGCACGGGGTGATGCCGTATCCCGTGCTGACGCTCTTGACAACGTACTTGAACAGGGCTGCGCGATCAGCCATCTGCGCAATCTCGCCGAACTCGAGCGCGGCCTCAAAGACACCGGGGCCGGACTCTGTGTGCCAGCCCTCGATATTGCAGTGGAAGGCTTCGCACGTCTTGAAGACGTCGTAGTAGTATTCCTTGTTGTGGACGGGGCGGGTCAGGGAGTAACCGAACATGCCCTCAGTGAGTGCGGGGAGCTGGCTGGGAGGGTTCTGCTGGAGATAGGCGGCGGTGGAGGTAGAGGAAGCTTCGGGGTTTCGGAATTGGAAGAATTCATACTCGGCTGAATTTGGGGAGAAGCGTTAGAGATGGACGTACGGGAACCGGGAAAAGAAGCGGAGGGAAACTCACCACCAGCCATGGCGCCGTAACCCGCACCCTTCAGCTTATCCAGCTGAGACTTGATAAGGCCACGGGGGCATGCGCAGATAGGCTGCTTGGTATCTGGGTCGAGGAAATCGACGAGGAAGAAGGGGACATTGTCCTCCCAGGGAATACGGCGGAAAGAGGACAAGTCGGGGATGGCAAGGAGGTCGTGGTAGCCGTTCTGGGCGTTTGAAATCTTGAGCTCGCGCATGTACGTCTGGTCGTGCATGTCCCAGCCGAAGATGACGGAGCAGAAGCCGAAGCCAGCGGTGGCGACGGACATGAACTTCTTCTTGGAGATCAGCTTGCCGCGCAGGATGCCGTCGACATCGACGCCGGCGAGCTTGACCATGGTATCATTTTGCAGGACGCTGGCCAGGTTCTCGACCGTGACGGGGCCGTCGGTGGAGGGAGCTGCGGATGTCATGCTGTGCGAGGGAGGGCGGGCCGTTGAAGCTCGCAGGATGGACAAGAGACGTGATTGCGCGACAGAGGGAAGAGATGAAAGAAGAGAGGAGAGAGAGGAAACGAAGCTGGAGGTTATGAATCTGGGAACGTCAATGCGACGGCGATAGCAGGGCTAATTGAGGACTTAGAAGCTGGTCGGGACCTCGGTGCCGTAATAGCGGAATGGCCAGCCGTGCAGCCGTGGAGTCGCAAGTGTGGGGAATCAAGAGGCGGCAGTACGGATAGGATCCAGGCAATCGAATCAAGCAAAGCAAGCAAGCAAATCAATCCACGCAACCGCACGGAGAGAGGTGGAGATTGTCTGGACGAGGTGGAGAGCAGAAGGCTGAGGAGCGAGGAGAAGAGCGAGGGATTGCAAGGACGAGGAGGCGGAGGGGGGTGTGTGTCTTGCGATGTGGGCGTGGGAGCGCGCAGGCGGGATGGCACAGCGCGGCTACGATAAGCCCCAGCTGCGATAAGGCTTCGGTGACGTAGAGCGTCGATGTTCTAGTGCGGTTGCAGTTAGTGCCGCGGAGGGGACGTTTTTAGCGGGGGATGGATCATGGAGAGGTGCTGAAACGGTGCGCTACCCGCTGTCGGTGACCTGTCTGTGTGCTGTCTGTGACCTTGGAACCAGATCTGGGAACACCGGACGAGCGAGTGAACGCAGAATGGCGGTATTCCAAGTTCCTCTTTGGGGAACTTGGGATGGAAAACGGACGGAATGAGGCAGGCTGCAGATAAGGGACACCTGACCTTTGCGACCACCATCCCATACCGGACACACTCACGACGCTCGGTTGGAGATGCTGGGATGATGAGGTGCCGGGTTACCGGGAGATAAGAAGCAAGCAACCATCACCACCCACGCGAGCTGTCCCTGAGGCCGCACGTGCTCATCTCCTCCTGAGGCATCAGCCAGCTGCAACCTCGTAGAATGAGCAAGTATCCAAATTGTCGGCTATTTTCACAAGTCGCAATCCATCCATCTCATCTCGTCTCGTCTCCGGCTTCACGGCATTGCGCGGTGCGCCGTCTGCAAAGATCCCGCAACCCAATTGCCGCGCGCTCGCTCTCAAGCCCGAGGCTGCAATCCGTCCAGAAGCTGCTCCGTATTACCACCAACTTAGACGTCATCTCCAATCCATCCCGCCCTCATCCTTCTGGCCCGAGCTTGTAAACCCGACAACTGGGCGCGCTTGGGATCCCCTGGCCTAAGCTCCCCGCCATGCATCAGGAGTTGCCCGATCCAGCGTCCAGACACATGTGCAGTTGAGCCGCCGCGCGTGGGGTCCGGAACGCGACGTCTTCTCGTGGAGCTCGAGAATGAAATAGTGGCATTTTGTTCCCCAGTGCGACTACGCAGCCGTCGCAACCATCTAGAACCGCGCTGCGCCGTTCCGCTTGACAAATAGATTTGCCGCGAGTGGCCGTCCCGCACCGGCCGGATCTGACATGCTCCCCCTTCCCAGTTCTCGCGCCCACGCATCGCCGACATCGCGCACATGTCGCAAGGATGCGGTGCTGCAACTGGAGCCCTGAATGTGGCATCCATGTCCCAGATCAACGCCCGCAACGCAACCCGTCCTCTCGCCATGTTGGATTCTTGATACACGAGTCTTGGGCAAACATATCCTGCAGAGCGTCCCCAAACAGCCACTACCGGCGCCCCATCCACAGGTCTCCGCTTGTTTCTTATTCGATCCCGAATCCCGAGTCCTCCCTCAGCCTCTCAAGTCCCAAGCCTCAAGTCGCTCGTCTGCGCCCACTACGCATCCACTCCAGCTGCCGCCGCGCTCCGATGAGAGATGCTAGCGGGTCTGATAAGCAAGCTCCCGCCTGATCAGCCAGCGCCGGCTCACGTCTCGTCACGTCAACCAGTGTTAACCGCGACGCAAATGAGGGGTCCAAAGCCCACAGCAGCTCGCCCACGATGACTTGACCGCGACAATGCAGCCTCTGCCGCGCCCTCCGCCCTCCAACGCCGTTGTCGGTCGGGAAGCCAGCCAAAAGCAAGCACAGCGTTGGACCATTGGAGTTTCCTTGACTCATCACGAAGCTCTAGTGGTCCCGTGTCTCCTCTCCTGCACCACTTGACCGTCTTTTTTGCGCTGCCGGTCTATTCCACCCCGCCTTGTCCTCCCTTCCCCCTGCTGTCCTGCTATCCGGTCTTGTGCTCTTATCGTAGCTCTCTCGATAAGCTTGTCTCCCCTCCCCCTCAATTGCCATACCTCGAATACATAAATCCAACACATCGCAACATCTGCTCATCTCGCCACGTTCCACTCTCAACCCAACAACACTCCCTCAACCTTGATCCCGACTCAATCACATTGCCACTTTAGCAACAATGCCTGCTGTTACCGGATCTCAGTCCCGCGGCCGCCTTGCCGGCAAGAATGCCGTCATCACCGGTGCTGCTGGGTGAGTCCGCCTGTCCCTTCTCTACAATTGTTGGCTGTCAACACAATCACATCCCGCATGGCTGACACAATACCTCCCCAGTGGCATTGGCCTCGAGACCTCCATCCTCTTCGCCAAGGAGGGTGCCTCCGTCTTGATGTCCGACATCTCCCTCCCTGCCCTCGAGAAGGCCGCTGCCAAGGTCAAGCAGCTTGTTCCCGATGCCGCCCGCGTCGAGATCTTTGTTAGTTCCCCCGCTCCATTGCTGCTCTATCCCATGTCCCATCCCACTGACACGCTTCCCATCTATAGAAGTGCGATGTCTCCAAGGAGAGCGAGGTCCAGGCCATGGTCGAGACCCTCGACTCCTGGGGCGGCCTCGATGTCATGTTCAACAACGCCGGTATCATGCACGCCAAGGACGACGATGCCGTCAACACCCCCGAGGCCATCTGGGACTTGACCCAGAACATCAACGTCAAGGGAGTCTGGTTCGGCTGCAAGCACGCCGTCCTCTCTCTTCGCCGCCACAACAAGACCAAGGCCTCCATCATCAACACCGCCTCCGTCGTCGCCCTTGTCGGTGCCGCCACTCCCCAGCTCGCCTACACGGCTTCCAAGGGTGCTGTTCTCGCCCTTACCCGTGAGCTATCCATGGTCCACGCTCGCGAGGGCTTCCGCTTCAACAACCTGTGCCCCGCGCCCTTGAACACTCCTCTTCTCCAGGACTGGCTCGGTGATGACCAGCCCAAGCGTCAGCGCCGTGAGATCCACTTCCCCATGGGCCGCTTCGGCGAGGCCATTGAGCAGGCCCACGCCGTTGTCTTCCTGGCCAGCGATGAGTCCAGCTTTGTCAACGGCCACGACTTTGCCGTCGATGGCGGCATGACCAAGGCCTATGTCACTGCCGAGGGCCCTGCTGCCCCCGCTCCCCAGAACAACGCCAGCAAGGACTCTCTGGAGTAAGAATGTATGACAACGTGATGTGAATTGTGAAGATGGCGTTTTGGAATTGCCTTGTTAAGTGGCAAGGCATGGAGCTAAGAATGAATCGAATGTATGAAAGGTCGTCGATGGTTTTCGACAAGGATGATGAAACTGGATTTGACTATCCACCCATGCACAAGACAAGCATGATACAAAGGACAATTGGGCTCGTCGAGGCTCTAAGTAGTTGAATTCTTTATTCAGATGATAATTTACACAAGCAAATCCCCAAACTCCAGCCCATGCATTTCCATCTCATTCATTTCATTTTCACATGTAACTACACCTAATGAAACTGTCCCTCAGTGTTACCCTCACCCATGCTCTTGCTGCTGGAGCTGCCACTCTGAATGGCGCCCAGGATGCCGTCGATGTAGCTGGCACCACTCCATGCCTGGTGCGTCAGGACGTCGCACTTGAGGTCCTTTTCGCGACGTTGCACGAGGTCGACGTAGGCCTTCATGCCCTCCGTCTTGAAGTCGCGCGCTAGCTCGGTGGTGATGGTCGCGTTGGAATGCAGGCCCGCCAGGGAGATGAGCTGCAGGACGAAACCCTCGCGGGCAATGTCCCAGATGAACGACTTGAGCGTCTCGTCGGTGAAGCCGTGCGCCATCCAGTTGAACGACGGCGACAGGTTGTAGACGAGGCCCTTGCCGGGGTACACGCTGCGGACCTCGCGGCCCAGCTTGGTGGCCACCTCAACGTTGGGGTCGCCTGTCTCGACCCATAGCAGGTCGGCGTAGGGGCCAAAGGCGAGGGCGCGCTTTGTAGCGGCGTCCATGCCGGCTCGGTAATGGTAGAAGCCCTCGCGGGTGCGCGGGACATCCCAGCTGAAGTAGACGGGCGTCTTGGTGTACTGCGACGCAAGGGCGCGGCGGCGGGAGATGCCCATGTCGCGGTCCTTGGCCGTGGCGGCGAGGTACTCGTCGATCTGTGCCTGGGCGACGCCCTCGCTCTGCATGTGTGCGACGGCGGCTTCGTCAAAGGTGACGAGGTTGGTGCTCTTGACCCAGTTGGCCTCGAAGGCGTCGATCTCGCTGCCGACGGCGCCCTTGGCCTCCATGGCCTGGATGGTTTCGGCGAGGGGCTCGATGGTCGAGTCGGAGACGCCCAGGATGAACTCGTGGTCGCGCACATCGATGGCCGAGGACAGCAGCTTGCCGGACTCGGAGTCGGTGCGGGCGATGACGAGGTTCTCGCAGCCCATGACGTCCCACTGGAAGCGGGCGGCCACGAGGCGGTTGATGTGCTCGCCGACGGGCACGAGCACCTTGCCAGCGAGATGGCCGCACTTCTTGCCGCCGTGGAGCTGGTCCTCGAAGTGGACGGCCGCCGCGCCGTTCTCGGCAAAGAGCTTGGCGAGCTTGAGGACGGCCGAGAGGCCGCCGTGGCCAGTGTCTCCGTCGGCGATGATGGGGCGTAGGTAGTCGACGTAGGGAGTTTCGGCGCGCTTCTCGGGAGTCATCTTGCGGCGCAGGTCCCACTGCTTGCGGTCGTGCATGGACTGGGCCTTGGACAGGCGCTGCACCTGGTTGGGGACGGTGTTGTAGGGGTAGTCGCCAAAGTCGGGGGAGACCTCGTTGGTGCTGGTGAGCAGCGAGGAGCAGGCCCAGCCGGAGATGTAGAGGACCTCCTGGTGAGGAGCCTGCTGGGTCATCTGGACGGGATCGATGGCGCCCACTGCGAGGAACGTGTTAGTGGTGTGTGGTGTTGAGGAGAGAGGTGCGCTTACTGGTGTGGATGGGCTCGCCGTTGGCCTCGCGCTCACGGATGAGGTTGAAGAACTTGGTGGCCATGACGGAGCTGGGATACTGCGTCTTCTGCGAGCCGCGCTTGCTGGCGACGTCGGCGGCGCTGTAGGGGCGCTTGATGCCCTCATATCGCGGGGAAGCCCACCACGCCTCGATCTCGTTGACGCTGGCCTCGTAGAGGGCGTCCTCGGCGACACCAGGCTTCTGCGCCTCGGGGAGGAGCTGGAAGGCATCGGCGGGTTGAATTGGCGTAGGCATGGCGCGCACGGCGGAGGTGGAGAGGGCGCGCACGGAGACGGCGAGCAACGGCGCTCGGGGCGAGGCGATTCGGGCCTTGGTGGCGGAGAGCAGCAGGCGCCGGGGAGCTCTGGAGGCGAACCTTTGCATCATGGTCATGGCTCCGCGAGTGGACTTTCTGCTGCACCGCGCACGACTGTGGTTGTATGCGGAGACAGGCAGAAGAGGCAGAGGTGGAGTGGTGGTTGTATGTAAGAGGCAGGGTGGACGCTGGAAGCTGGTGGTGGGACTACAGATGGAGCTCGGCTGATGAATAATTATGACCAAGGTCTGAACTTCTAGATGTCTCCGCCATGGCAAAATTTACAACACCACGCTATAACCGAACAACGACCGAGTAGATACAAAAGGCAGGGCTGAGGAGACGCTGCGACAACGGACGGCAGCCAAGACTAGGAATTGAATCAAGGCAGCTCGATGACCGACCGGCGACCGAAGCCAGCTCCGCTGCAGCGTGCGATACAGCACAAAAGCTGAGCATCATTGTCGAGAATCCGAATCAGAAGCTCGGTATTCACCGACCCTGCTACAGCCTTGGTTAAACGGCAAAGCATTGCCGAACGGATTGGCCAATGACGGGGCTACGGGCTAAGCAGCAGACAGGTTGGACCTTGGTTGGAGATGGTCTTGGACCTTGGGCCGGGTCCTAGCGGCTTTCCTCGGTTGTGGCCTGGCCAGCCGTTGACGAGCCGCCCTGCCTGTGCTTACCGTGGGAGTTGGGGAGGAGTCGTTCACAATTCGTCCTGTCGTCCGATACGTGCAGCCCTGGCCGGACGCATTCGTCGAGCAGCATGCCTCCAGTGGCGCGGTGCGAGAGGAGGGGAAGCCCAGACGTGGTGGTGACGGAAGGCCTGTCACTGGCCAGCCCGGGCCTAAAAGGGACGCGGGAGCTGGACGCATTCCATATCTGTTCCTCTCCCGGACGAGTCTCCTGCCGATCTCCTCCTCTTCTTTATATCTTTCTCCAGATTATCGCCTCCAGGTCAATTGACTCCCGTCGCACAGTGAGTTGCTCCGAATCCCCCCTCACCCCAACGTCGACGTCACTGTGTCGATAAGCCCCAGCAGCCAGACCACTAAACCGAACCCCGCAATTAGAACTGCCCCCAAAAAAACAACTGATCTGTGCCCATTTCGGCCCCCGCTATTCGCTCGTCCGGCTGTTACCCCAGATTCAACCCCACGGGTTTGATTTATAGCCTGGGAAGCCGCGGCCCATTGTCTCTCGGCTCTTGCCCTTGAAGCCTACCTCCCTCTATTATTCCTCCTCCTCCGTCTCTTCTTCTTCTCTTCTCCCTCCTCCAGCTTCATCTGGCATCACATCCGTCACCATGGCCCTCCGTTTGAGAACATCCACCCGGGCTTTCAAGGTACGTGTTGGCACCTCAATTGGCCAGCCCCGCATCTTGTGCGACTGTGTAAATCGGGATACTGACACTTTCTCTCTTGCAGCCCTTCACCCGCGTCGCCGTCTCCGGCGTTCGTGGATATGCCACGGCCGAGCCCGACCTCAAGACCACCCTCCGCGAGGCCATTCCCGCCAAGCGCGAGCTCCTCAAGAAGGTCAAGGCCCACTCCAACAAGACTCTCGGCGAAGTCAAGGTCGAGAACACTCTCGGCGGTATGCGCGGCCTGAAGGCCATGGTCTGGGAGGGCTCCGTTCTCGACGCCAACGAGGGCATTCGCTTCCACGGCCGCACCATCAAGGACTGCCAGAAGGAGCTTCCCAAGGGCAAGACTGGCACTGAGATGCTGCCCGAGGCCATGTTCTGGCTGCTCCTCACTGGCCAAGTCCCCTCCACCAACCAGGTCCGCGCCTTCTCCCGCCAGCTCGCCGAGCAGGCCCAGATCCCCCAGTTCGTCTCCAAGATGCTTGACGACTTCCCTACGGATCTCCACCCCATGACCCAGTTTGCCATGGCCGTCTCCGCCCTCAACTACGAGTCCAAGTTTGCCAAGGCCTACGAGCAGGGCCTCAACAAGGCCGACTACTGGGAGCCCACCTTTGACGACTGCATCTCGCTGCTCGCCAAGCTGCCCACCATTGCTGCCAAGATCTACCAAAACTCGTACCGTGGCGGCGGTGCCCTCCCTGCCGAGGTCGACCTCGAGCAGGATTGGTCCTACAACTTCGCTGCCATGCTTGGCAAGGGTGGCAAGAAGAACGAGAACTTCCAGGACCTCCTCCGTCTCTACCTTGCTCTTCACGGTGACCACGAGGGTGGCAACGTTTCCGCTCACGCTACCCACTTGGTTGGAAGCGCTCTCAGCGATCCCTTCCTGTCTTACAGCGCCGGCCTGCAGGGTCTCGCTGGTCCCCTTCACGGGTATGTTTCGAGCCTATAAATGTGTTTGGTCAATTTGCTAACTCCAATTAGACTTGCCGCCCAAGAGGTGCTCCGGTGGATCCTCCAGATGAAGGAGAACATCCCCGCCGCCTACTCCGACCAGGACGTCAACGACTACCTCTGGTCCACCCTCAACTCTGGCCGTGTCGTTCCTGGCTATGGCCACGCTGTGCTCCGCAAGCCCGATCCTCGATTCGAGGCCCTCATGGACTACGCCGCTGCCCGCCCTGAGATTGCCCAGGACCCCGTCTTCCAGCTGGTCCAGAAGAACAGCCAGATCGCCCCCGAGGTGCTCAAGAAGCACGGCAAGACCAAGAACCCCTACCCCAACGTCGACAGCAGCTCCGGTGTCCTGTTCCACCACTACGGCTTCCACGAGACCCTCTACTACACCGCCACCTTTGGTGTCTCGCGAGGTCTCGGCCCTCTGGCTCAGCTGATCTGGGACCGCGCCCTGGGTCTTCCTATTGAGCGACCCAAGAGCATCAACCTCGAGGGTATCCTCAAGGAGGTTGAGGGGAAATAAGTTCTGCGGGTTGAATGAAAAGTAAATCGCATGAAGCGACAAGAGCAGGATCTAAATATGTATATACCGGTTCACAAAGGACCATGACAGCTCATGAATGACATCAATTTCAGTGGTTTAGCCTCGGTCGCGTAGAGGTTACTGCAACTCTGTAAATGGTTCCTTTCTCTCAAAACTTTGCCTATGCATAACTCCCCATCGCTATCTATTTATTTGCCTCCGAGACGCCATATGTAAATGCACCCATCACTCAAAGCTCCTTGTCGAGAACAACAAAGTAGAGGTCATCTCTCAACACCTTCCCGCTTACAATCTCGGCGTACGGAAACGGCTTCGTCTGCTCCGTCTTCCGGTATCCGCGCCGCTCATACCACGCAATCAACTCGTTGCGGATCCAAATAACGTTCAACTCCAGGCGTCGCGCATCCCACTCCCCGCGCACATACTCCTCGACGCGCTCGAGGGTCTGGCGCCCCACGCCGCCGCCCTGCCGCAGCGGGTCGACGGCGAACATGCCAAAGTAGCCGACCTTGTCGTCGCGCCGGAGCACCTCGACGCAGGTGACGAGGGCGCCGGCCGGGTCGTAGCCCAGCAGCACGGCGCCGCGGGGCTCGGTGATTTTGGCCAGCACGCCGGCGGCGTTGATGCGGTCGCCGGAGAAGATGTCGGCTTCCGTCGTCCAGCCCTTGCGGCTTGTGTCGCCGCGGTAGGCGGACTCGACGAGGGCGAAGACGGCGTCGGTGTCCTCCGGGTTGGCTTTGCGGAATGTGAGAGACATGTTTGGCGGCGAGGGAGATGAGAGAGATTGGGTGTAAGAATGAAGAGTATGTGTTGTTGCGAGTTCAATTGATGAGTTCCTGATCAACAAAATGGGCTCTGGAGTTGGCAGCTATTTCGGCATTTAAACCAGACTCGACAACTGCGACAATCAACAATGGCAAAAAGCGAATGTAACGGCCGCCTCGCCCCATCCAGCTTCCGAAAACCGGACAACCCACTTTCGTCCAAGTCCGGCCGCACGATCCCACCCCTTGTCATGGATTTAAGCGCTACCTGCGAGGTGCGCCCTTTACCTGACATGGACCTAGTCAATTTTGACATGGTTTTGACATGTTCGTGACATGTGGTGGCGACGGCGCTGCCGCGCTTACGTGTTAGTCAATTGGACTGCTGGGTTCTTTGGCTTTCTAGGCTGGTTTGGTGTAAGAATTTGACAACTCTGACTCTGTTGACTAGATTTGTCTAGTCTGACAAATAAAAGGCGCATTTCTATGCACCAGGAGTTGTGTTTACCACCTTAGAAACGAGAATCTGATGTAAGGATTGCAGTGACTGCATGTTTAAATATCTTAGAGTATTGCTATTCGCACACACTTAAATACTACTTGCACATATAAGTATTTGGTTTTTTTAGCTCTACTCAATATCATCAGATAGATCAAAGCCATACAGTAATCTCAAACAGTAGGAACAAACAATAAGTGCTACACCCAGCACCAGAAGAAACAGTAGCTGAACAATAAGGTTGTTACCCACTGGTCTCTGCCTAAAGCTTCCATTCAACCCCTCTGACTTCAACCCTGCTGTCTGTAGACAATAGGGTGCACATATAAGTATATACGCTATTTTCACCAAGAAGCCTCAATAATATACCTATTAGTATATTAAACCTAAAAAAAATTAAATAAACTTTATTTTAAGTACTTATCCTCTAAGTTCTGCTATTTAAATTTTATTTTTTAATTTATTTTAGTGAGGGAGTGAGTGAGGGAGTGAGCAGAGGACACTAAGAACACACAACCCACCCAGAGGCAGAGCTGTGATGACCTTGATGGTGTTATAACGGAAAGGTCGAATAGAGCCGGGTTTAAGGACCGGATAAATACCTTGACTGGGCAAAATAGATAGCTTTTTCAGCTGATACTGTTTGATCAAATGGATCTCTGAGATATCTCTAAAGGATAGATCAAAAGACTGTATATTGAATAAGACGCTAGAAGGATGATTCTGCCTGACAGGTCCCGTCTGAGACCTTCCTAATTTATGGCCCCAATAGGTCTGGCTACTGGTCTCTACCCGGTACGGTATTTCCTGTTGAAGGAACCCACCAATCCTAGCCCTAGTGGCAGCAAGCATCCGATCAGATGACCTTTATCCCCAAAGACCGGAAAGCCCCGACTCATTAGGGTAGAAACTGAAGATTCTTTAGAATAAGATACCTTAAGGCGGGCGTACAGTTTAGGTATACCTTGTACTATTTAAGTTTAGGTATAAAAGGTTGTACTTACATGCGATTGGCATTTTGAATGTATGCGAATAGCAATACTCATGTCTTATTTATTTTTCAGTCAACCCGATTTCGACACAATCAGTTTTGTCCGGAAGCTTGTCAATAAACATAATTTGTCATTCCTCATTAAACTGATGTAGTTCTGCAACCTCAAGAGAGTAAATTGACTCTCCGACGTATAAGCTGTTTGATTACCTTGTGCTAAATCCTGCCCTTGCTTCTGGCGGTAATATAAGTACGCTGGACGTCCTGATTACTACCAAGACCTGGACCCCTACGATCTGTGCCTACCCTATACCTCCTGTAGACAAGAAGGGCGTCACACTTTAGTACGATAGACTGAGCAAAGCCGTTATATATCATAAGTAATACAAAGAGCAGCCAAGTATCGCTATCTCACACTGCCTAATACGTCCACACAACATAGTTATCTAACAAGAAGGCCTTTTCGTAGGGCTCCCCTCTTCCACCACCAGCGCGACAGAGGCATGGCCGGATCAAAAACCTGACATTCCGCGTGTTCGCTCCCCCACCCGCAATGCTCATTGTATTCCGATCGACCTCAATATCATAACGTCCCACTGCTGGCACGGCAAGACGATACCAAGCTTCCTGGCCGCAGAACAACTCGTCGAGCTCGATGGCCTGACGCACGACACTCTGAAGCTCTCGACGGAACGAGGCGAAGCTCAACTTGGATCGAAAGCGCTCCATCATGCTTTCTAGCTCGTCCGTCACGTCGGCAATCCTGTCTTCGCGGTCCTGCTTCAGGCTGATGCCCGAGACTAGATCTGTTGTTAAAGCTTTCCACCGGTGGAACAAGGGGGCTTGTTCATCCCAGTCCTTCCGTGGGATGTCTTTAAATACCTCCCTGCCTATCGCAAATTCGCAGTTAGTTTTACACTTCTGGGTTACTACCAGCGGATAAGTCTTACTCAGCTTTGAAAGTTTCCCGCTATGCCTTCCTGCCCAGCACATGGCTCCATTCGTCGCTGAATCTCCAAAGACCAGTTTCATGAGGACATTCCAAATCGCCGCCTCTATCAATGCCATGCCGCATTTGCTGTCTGCCGCCGCTTGTGCATAGTAAGGTGTGAGCTCTTCGAGGTAGTGCCCCTGTGACTTGGCCCAGCTAATCATCTTGGTCTCCTTTATCCCCTTGAAGTAGTTGCTCACCAGGTTCCGCACATCGTACGACAAACTCTGCCAGTCTTTAATGATTTCGGTTTCTGGGCGGCGGAGTGGAGACTGTGTTGGCATCTCGGCGGACTTGCTAGCAGCGTCGGTTACGCGGGCACGGAGGCGGTCCATGGTTTCGTCCGCTTCTTGCATTTTATTGTCATGGTCGAGGCGCTCCCGTTCAAGTGTTGCCTCGGTGGCCCGTAATGTCTCCATGACTTCGTCTTTTTGCGTTTCCAGGTTGGCAACGTCTTTAACTAGCTGATTCACCATACGAAAGAGCTCATCCTCCTTCTGCGTCCTGTTTTCAGACTCGATGGAATTTGCGGCCTGGATTTGGTCATGTGTCAAACCTGGTCCCGTGCTGTGGATTGATTCAACAGTATCGCGCCTGGTTGGATTGATGCCGGTAAGATTCGTTGGCTGGGCTGGTTTAGGTTCTGGAGAATGCATCCTTTCCTCAGAGGTGGAGATCCCACTGGTAGGCTTTCTAGCCGGGATTGTGGACAGGTTCTCTCCCATCTTTTCACCAGGATATTTAGTCTCCTGAGTGCGAGCTTGAGGCAAGTTTGAAAATGACCCTGGAGAGTTTTTCCTGCCGCGTTGAGTAGGGCTTCCGGGCGGTGCCGATTCACCAGTAGAGGGCCGTTGGCCATCCTTGATGAGAGATTTAGGCGACCTTGGCCAAAAACGAGTCAACAGCTGCTTCGGGGATTTAGGAAGAGAAGTGCGAATCGATTCAAGTTCGGAGGCAGACATGGTGGTGTTGGATCGGCCCTGGTGGCTTCTAGATCGCCCGTTTCTGTGGTTTCCCGAGTTTCGAGGGGAATGGCCTGAATGGGCGCTGCGAGGTCTCTCTGCTGCCAGCGATCGACCGTGGGATGTACTGGGCGGGTAAAGTGTGCTCCCTGTTCTCCTGGTGAGATCGTAGTGAGAGGTGGCCATGTGTCGCAGAGTTTATTCTCACCGGATGGGTGGCGGCGACTGTTTACGTTGGAGGGTAATTTACATGAGAAAAAAGAAAAGGAAGATGGCGTGCAAGTTTGAGTGAATGGATTCGAATGCTGAGAAATTGCACAAATGAATGGGAAAAAGTATGGAAGCCGCCAAGTCCTTTGTTGAATGATAACGAGGCTGTGGGAGGTAACCGGCAAACGCTTGTTGGGTCGCACCGCAGAAGCCCTGGCTTCAGCCCAGCCAAGGCGGACGATCAGGCAGGCATGGGTCTGCGAACCACCAGATATCAGGCTGCGAGTCTAGAACGCCTTGGCTTTCGGCCGTGTGACCATGCTGAGCAATTAGAGGCATTTCAAGCTGCCCGCAACTTTCGACTGTCTCATGGTAATTGATCTATCGATTGGGGGCGTAAGCCACGGCACCCGAGTACATGAGGAGCTGAATACGACCCGCGCTAGGTTCATCCATTTCAATTCTGACGGCATATGCGGGTTGAAAGGCACCTGTCATTGACTGCCTCGTCCGGTCTTAGATTAAGCTGAAAGAAACTCAGTCTACATTTTGCACTTCGCCTCGTATTCAATCGAAATCAGGCTGCATTGCGGGCACACAAGCCACGGCGGCGGTTGGATCCATGGCTTTTGGGTGCCTCTATTCGTAAATCCTTACACTACCAAACCCAACAAAACTACCAAGGAAACGCCAGGAAAGCTGCCTCGCTGCAACTAGTCAGAATCGAGACATCACCCCCCAAGCCCCAGCTGGACCACAAACACGGTCAAGTTCACCACTGCCGCTAGAATCGCCGCCGCGCCCCCAATTGCCGCTCTGTTGCTGCTTGTCATGGCCTGCCTGATGCGGTCTCGGATGGACGAGCCCGGACGAACCCTCATTCGACTTACAGATTCGTCCATATGGTGCAAGATCTTTTCTACGTCCGACTTTTCCTCGCGCAGATGCCGAATTAGGTCCTTGTCCTTCGGCTCCGCCTCCATCGCCCGCTGTAGGCGGGACTCGAGTTCGGCTGCTTCGAGACGATACGCCTCGCCGTCGTCTTGCAATCGACGCAGCAGGTCCGAACCGACAGATGTGGCCAGCACGGTGCGGTCCTCGTCGATGATCTCCCTCTGCACGTCG
The DNA here is from genome assembly GCA_020744155.1 of Ilyonectria sp. MPI-CAGE-AT-0026. Classification (NCBI taxonomy): domain Eukaryota; kingdom Fungi; phylum Ascomycota; class Sordariomycetes; order Hypocreales; family Nectriaceae; genus Ilyonectria; species Ilyonectria sp. MPI-CAGE-AT-0026. The sequence continues at coordinate 859,555 of JAGPNQ010000010.1, read as the reverse complement.
AGGACCACGCTGTCCTTGCCCGCGAGCTGGAAGACGAGGGCGTACGCCGAGTCAGAGGTGCCATCGAACTGGGCCACGTACGAACCCTTCTCCTCCATGGGCGCCCAGTAGCGGTCAAGAAGCTCTTGTTCGCGTCGGAGAGCCTTGCCGCGATCCTCGTCCCTCAACTGATTCCACATGGTCGTGACGAGAATGACATTCTCGAGAGCATGGCCTCCAACGAGCGATTCGAGGAGCCGCAGGTACGTCATTGACGACCCCGTCATGCGGTTCTCCGTGATCTTGTGCAAGTAGAGAACCCCTCGTAGGGGCACGCCCAGCGCGTGTTGGGCTGCCAAAAACTCGGCAATCTCGGCCAAGACCTCCCCCTGCGGTCGTGTTGTATCGTCGAAGCCCGGCGTGTCGACGACGGTGATGCTGCGCTTCTCTTCGTCGTCGAGGAAGATCTGAACAGCATTGCACTGCAAAGTCTCTGCAAAATCCTGTGAGCTTGTGGTTCTTTGCCAATCCGGGGCGGAACGTACCTGAATGCAGAGAATGACCCTCTGTTGCACTGTGGCTCTTGAGCTGGTTCAGAAAATAGCTTTTTCCAGCTCCAGTCACCCCCAGGACAAGGATGATGCCCTCGCTTGAGAAGTCGTAGTCCTCCATGATGCGCCTAAGCTCGAGGGAAAGATGAGCAAAGGATCGGAAAACTGGTGGTGGTGGGATGGATTATGATTGATCAGCAATACATGGGATTTCCCTTGAAAGGCAACCAATCCAAGGCAATCGGCTGCATACAATACATAAACTACATGCGTCATTAAGAGTTCGGATGAACCTACACCAGCGAGCGGCAGCCAATGCGTCACACCGGAACGAGGCTGGCCAACAGTTCGCCTACCGCCTCCTTGCGGCGATGCCGAGTCGTCTCGTGCATCATGTCACACACCCTCAAAATGCCTTGTTGCCTCGTTTAGACGCACTCTAGTCAATAGCGCGGTTGGGGGCTGCACTTGGCTATCCTACCGCTAATTTGTCTCAGCCTCAAGATAGGCTGAGGCTGCTGGAGCCTGGTTGCCTCTGGGCCCGTTGCCTTTGTGACATCCCTCTCCGCTTTTTATTTCAGGCCAGCAATCCATCCCAAAAGTTCTTTTTATTCAAGCAAGACCATTGTACCTTTAATTTGTTGACTCTGTTGTTCCTTGGCGATGTTTTCGTTACCAGATCGATCCGTCTCTGGAACGCCTAGGGTGGGCAACTCTTCCGGGAAATTTATTGCCATTGCCATCGACTTCGGGACTACGTGAGTTTGCCCTCGCTCAATTCCATTCCCCTCAAGCCCAATTATCTGACCATAGTTATATCTAGGTTCTCCGGTGTTTCGTGGGCCTTTTCGGAGCAACCCGACACCATCCACGAAATTTCAGAATGGCCTGCGGCATACCACAACAACTGCAATGAGGTGCAGGTACCGACACAGTACGACATACAGTCGCAGAAATGGGGCTACGAGGTCACGCCAGATATGGCCCCGATGAAGTGGTTTAAGCTGCTGCTGTTGAACGATGACGACATCTCCAGAGATGAGATTCGCCAGTCCAAGCCCATGCAAGAGGCTCGTAATCAGCTGCTTCTTCCCAATGCCCCAACAGCTACCGAAGTGGTCGGCCTTTATCTCAAGAAGCTCTGGGATCACACCTATAACATACTAAAGGCGAAGCTAGAGATTGATAATCTGCCCCTCCGAGTCGCCATTACTATCCCTGCTATCTGGCCGCCTTATGCGCAGAAGGCCATGAGGGAAGCAGCAAAGATTGCCGGCATCACTGCAAAGAGAGACATTGGCGCCACCACGTTAGATCTTGTCCAGGAGCCGGAAGCTGCGGGATTATCGATTCTGTTTGAACGCAGCAATTTGCCCGAGATACAGGTGGGAACCCCATCCTCCCCCTAAAGAAAAGATGGAGCATACTAACTCTGGCCCCAGGAAGGTGAATCGTTCGTCGTGTGCGACGCTGGAGGTGGCACTGTTGTATGGGCTCCCTTTCCACGACCCTCAAACCAAAGACATGTCTCTGACCCAATACTAGGATGTTATCAGCTACACTGTCATTTCATATCGTCCTTTTCATATCAAAGAATGCGTCAAGGGTGACGGTGAGTAGCATACTCGATGCGCTTGTAATATTCAATTCTCTAACACATGCAGGAAAACTATCTGGTGCCGTTCGAATCGACGAAGCCTTCGAAAACCATCTCAAGGGGAAAACCAAACTGAGATTCAAATCACTCAACCAAGCCGAATACAACACTTTCGTCATGGAAGACTGGGAGAGAGGCGCGAAAAGGAGTTTCTCAAACGAGAAACAATCACGACAATTTTTCCTCCGGCCGCCCAGCAAAGCGTATAAGAAGATGGATCTATGGCGGGGCAAGGATACCTTCTCAATCAGCAGGTCAGTTAACACATCAACCCAGGCCGTACTATCAACCCGGCAAACGAACTCCTGCTAACATACTGAGTAGTGAAGAGATGAAGGCCTTCTTCAGCAGGTCCCTCACCGGTATCCGTAGTCTAGTCAACGAGCAGTATAAACAAGTAGAACGGGTCACGGGCAAGCCACCCAAGGTATGTCATATAAACACACCGTTATGCACCTTTTCTCATCAAAGATTAGAAAATTCTCCTTGTCGGAGGTTTGGGAAGTTCTCTCTACATCCATGGCGTGTTGAACGATCAATTCAAGGGAATTGTCCTCAGACCCCTTCGTGGGTGAGTAGCCATCTCTGATCTCTCCACCACGGGCCGCTGTTCATCTACGACAATGCTGTGCAAAGACTAACCTAAAACTCAAGATGGTCGGCTGTTGCCCACGGAGCCGTAATCCGCCTTCTTCGCGACAAGATGGCGTCGCAATCGCAATCGCAACTCTCAGCCAAACAACGCAGAGTCTTGGCTAGCTTGCCGGACGTGACGGCGCGGAAGTCGAGGTTCAGCTACGGAATCGTGGCAAGCTTCCCCATCAGTGAGCTCAGTGACTTTGATCCTGCACACGATAATAAGGAGCGCGATCCCGACGGAGTCATGGTTACGCGACGGATGCAGTGGTATCTGAGAAAGGTATGTCATCACTCCTCAACACGTACCAAGCTAGTGTTTTAACATGAGTGTCAGGGTGATGAAGTAAGCAAAAGATCTCCTCTTTTGATTGAATATCACAAATTCGCGAAGGACTACGCACCAGCCAAGTGCACTTTCGACATCAAGTATAGTTCGTCCGATTTCCCGCCCAAGCGGCTCGACTCAACAGTGAACGATCTGTGCCGCATTGAAAGCGACTGGGACAAGCCGTTCAGGGAGTGGTCACCCGCGGGTGATGCGTCACGAGGGTGGAGGCGATATGATGATCTAGCGTTGGCGATGGGGTTTGAAGGAGAGCCCAAGTGGAAAGTTCGAGTGGGGTCAAATCAGACAGAACACGATGTTCATGTTGAGTATATAGGGTAATTGAACAAGCAAGAATAATGACAATAATCTAAGCTACTGCAAAGAGCATGTAGATTGTATACCTCTCGAAATAAAGTAAATACAGAATGAGCTAAACTTGAGATATTTAATCCAATATTTAATCCAGTTTATGAGTACCATGTTAAACTCAGTCATTGCCGGGCTACCTAGGCCCATAACTGTTGATTTACTTGACCAAGCAAAATAGAGATCCCCTCCATGTAGGCAGTTATTATGGTATATAACTCATGGTGCGATATCGTAGAAAGCTTGTTCAAATCCCTCATCTTGTCGAAGCGATTCGGATTTGTATACTTGCGTAGGTAGAGAGACCCATGGCGGCAGACGAGAATGATGGTGGATGTTGAGGGTAAAAAGATTGCCGCGGCGACGAAAACGTAACGTTCTGACGCGCGCAGTCAGTCGATTATTCGAACAAAAAGAGAGGTCCTAGCCAGGTTCGAACTGGCGACTTCAGAAGGACGATGATTAATCAAAATCTGACGTCCTGACCACTAGACTATAGGACCGGTGGATGTTCCGACGTCTTGTTAACAGAAGTTAGGAGCGTGCGCGGATAGCCTGTCTGGAATGAAGAAAAAAAAGGAAAAAAGAGGAAAAAATAGAGGTCCTAGCCAGGTTCGAACTGGCGACTTCAGAAGAACGATGATCAGTCAAAATCTGACGTCCTGACCACTAGACTATAGGACCCATGTGGTTCGATGCGATCATTTGCCACTTTTCCAATACTTATACGGAAAATTCTGCGTCCGAGTACGATCACCCCACAAGATAGACTCCCTCGACGCAAATCTTGAGGTTCTTTCTGTTGGTGGGACAAAAGTGGAAACGTTTCGCGTAGCCAAAGCCGGGCCCCAACATCAGTACGCAAGTTGTCTACTCCGTCGGTGGTTGCGAGGTCAAACGAGTTGTCATCAAGATACCCGAAATCGACAGATGGAATGCGAAACTCCAAGTCCACTGCTGGATCAAATACATCGCGCCACACATAGTCTTCGTCCGTATGCCTCCATTCTCGATGCACCCTTCAGAAATGGCGAACTTACGTACGTCCATGTACCTCTTCTACGTCATCATATTGTTAAGTTTTTCTTGTCCCTCCTGGCCCAGGTTCCGCCCGGTCTGTTGTCTATATTTCTCCATCCTGGCGGTAAACATTTTACATATCCACCCTTATCATCCATGCTGTTGGTGTCCCCACCTGTTTTATTTTCCTTAGTCTCTCGGTCAACCTCGAGACGAGCTTGTCTGAGCTAGCTCGGCCCAGCTTGCTTTGTTGCAGAGATTAAGTCACACCGTGTCTCCGTAACGAGCCGGCCGTTGCCGTTCTGGATGCATCGACTGTGTCATGTTACCGTCGAGGTGCTTTCATCATTATGGAGCAATACCATTTGCGCCTTGAGGTTTTATTTTCTCATTGCTCCGCGCTCCCTTCTTCACCATGAAGCAATTGTAGGTTATCGACTTCATTCACTGCAAAAAATATTTACTTCAGTCCCTACAACAAGAGTGGCAATCTCACTTACAACAATCACCGTCGCTATGGCCACTCTCACTACTACCAACGAAATACCATGTGTCTTTTACTGAGAAGGCTATCACCGTCGAGTATCAATTTGCTGCCCACAACTATCACCCTTTACCCGTCGTTTTTGCTCGCGCTGAGGGAGTCAACGTTTGGGACCCCGAGGGTCGCCAATACCTCGACTCTCTCTCAGCCTACAGCGCCGTCAACCAGGTTCACTACCACTCGAAGCTTGTTGAGGCCTTAGTTGACTAGGCCGGTCGCCTTACTCCCAAGTCCGTGCTTTCTACAACGATGTTTTCCTTAAGTGGGTAGAGAAGGTCAACCAGATCTTTGGTTATGAGATGGCCCTCTCCATGAACATGGGGATAGAGGCCATCGAGACCGCTATCAAGGTCGCTCGTGGGCGTACAAGGCCAAAGGCGTCCTCTAGGATAAGGCACTTATCTTCTCGGTAGCCGATAACTTCCATGGCCGAACATACATTCTCAGTCTAGCTCCTGTTTATTCTTGCGCGTTTCTTGCGGATATCAAGACACCCAGATGGCCGCCATTACCCTGTTGAATGATACCAATTCCAAGGGCAATTACGGATCTTTGTTACCGAACCTTGGTGCCATTAACCTCTCGACTGGCAAGGCCATCCGATACACAACAACATCGCCGATTTTGAAAAAGTGCTGGAGGCTCACGGCAAGGAGACCGCTGCCTTTATTTGCAAGCCCATCCAGGGCGAAGCTGAAGTTGTCGTACCCGATCAAGACTACTTTCCCCAAGTCCAAGCCCTCTGCAAGAAGAATAAGGTACTATTTGTTCGTGACGAGATCCAGACTGGCATCGACCGAACTGGACGCATGTTTTGTTCCTAGTGGGCCAACATTAAGCCCGAATGGTCATTCTCGGCAAGGTTATCTCTGGAGGTCTGTATCCCGTCAGCATTGTTCTTAGCCGCAAGGAGATCATGTTGGTTGTTGAGCCTGGCACGTAAGGTTCGACCTATGGTGGTAACCCCTTGGGATATGCCGTCTCTATCCGTGCCCTGTAGGTTATGTAAGAGAAGACTTGACAGTGAAGACCAAGCGATTGGGCCATGTGTTTCGAGGGTATCAAGGCTCTCAACAGCCTTATTCTCAAGACTGTTCAAGGAAAGGGTCTACTGAATGCCGCAGTTATCGACGAGTCCGCCGAGAACGGGCGGACGGCTTGGGAATTGTGCCTACACCTCAAGAGCAAGGATATATTGGTAGGTGGCCTTGATTAACATACATATTGACGAGGTGCTAATAGTATAGTTCATCCACAGGCCAAGCCCACTCACGGAGACATCATCCGAATCGCTCCTCCGTTGGTCATCTCGGAGGCTGAGCTGCAAAAGGGCCTCAGCATAATTGCCGCAGCGATCAAGGAGCCGCCAACTGACTGTTCAAAAGGCTGAGAGTCACTAAACGAAACCTCGTTTTCTACTTCAGACTGCGCGGGCCCATTGAATCGCGCAGTAAACCGAATGGAACAAAATGTGGTTTCTTCAGGGATATTACAAGGGTGGGAAGTGCCTTCACAATCATGATGATGACATCAACGACCAAAGTGCTGAACGTGTCGTCTTATCAATCTGCCTGAATTTCTTTATTGGATATATTGGATTTTACCACAGAACGTGAGTGGTAGAGGACTTGGAGGATGACTAGTACAAACATCTTTTGTGAGAGCGGGATTAAAAAGACATCAAGAGAAGATAAACGGAGTATACAAATCAAACAGGCTATTTCCATTGCTGAAGAAAGATAGATCTGTAGGCGTTGGGCATTGAATCTATCCATGTGAATCTAGCTCAACGCCAGGGGTCACGTGGAGACAATTGGAGAGTAGAGTTGGAATAGTGCAAAATCAAAGACATCAGGAACACCATAAAGCCCGTCCCACTTGAGTCTTGACCGCCCCGCCCGTCATGACTTTGCTGTGCACTCGTCTCGAAACATGAAGCAGCCAATGAACCGCAGTACCGAGGGCTGCTGGACCTGCAGGATCCGGCACCGAAAATGCGACGAATTGCGCCCCATCTGCAAAGAGTGCAGCGATCGCTTGATCAGCTGCCATGGGTACGGGCCGAAGCCTGGCTGGGTCGACGACCCTTCTCAGCTCGACGCTGAACTGACCCGAATCAAACGCGCCGTCAACGAAAACTTCCGCCGCAACAAGAGGCTCCGCAAAGGGCGTTCGTCGACGGCCAGGAAGCCGCCCGGCGGCCACGAGGTTCTGGACTTTTCGGAACCCGTCGCAAGAGCCGTCTCGCCAAGCGTTGGCATGCCCTATCGAGAGTCGCATCTTCTGATTCACTATCTCGACTACATATTTCCTCTCCAGTTTCCATACTATGTCGATAATCCCGAGCTCGGAGGCCGAGGCTGGCTCTTCTGGCTGTTGATGAGAAATGGGCCGCTCAACCAGGCTATCCTCACACTCTCAGCCCTTCACCACCACGCACGATTTTCTAACAAGACCGGGACTACGGAGCGAGAGTTAATCGAGTACCACACTCGCGCGCTGCAGGGGCTTCGGGAGACTTTGCTGCAGTACCAGGTTGATGGGTTCGCGGCGAGCAATGAACGGTTGATTGACTTTCTGGGGTGCGGCTCTACGCTACTGAGTTTCGAGGTACGCCCGAGTTGATCTTGTACCCGATGCCTCTTTGCGACAATGACTGACCATGACAGGTATTCCGAGGGGGAACGGCGAGTTGGCAGCCACACCTCAACGCGCTCAGCATGGTGGTGGACAGAATGGCCCCTTCCCCATCTCAAGTTCCCTCCGGACACCAGGGAGCATTCTTCAAGGCCGCTCCGAAGGAAGCCGACAGCGTGGAAAACGCCAAGGCGTTCATGGTGGCGACTCTGCTATGGTTCGATCTTCTGGCGTGCACGTCGTGCGGCACATCTCCAAAGATCTCGTCCTACGAATTATGGCTCGACCGTAGTGGCATTGAAATCGGGCCCCTCATGGGCTGCTACAATTGGACTATGAAGGCTATTGGCGATATTGGGACACTCAGCGCTCGAGTGGCGTCCGGGGACTCCGAGGTCCCAGCTGAGGCCTTGGACGTCAAGGAACGACTGGAGGCCGGGCTTAGCCAGCTTGACTCGGCAAGAGAGGTACGCGTTCTTGACTCAAACTAGTGGCGAGGGAGGCCCTGCTAACTGCCGAATCTCAACTAGCCACCAATACCCAGAGCCCATGCTGTGTCGCGTGTCTTTGCGACAGCTGCGCTTGTGGAGCTCTATACTCTATACCCAGACCTCTGCATGCCGGATTTAGGGGTGGCAGAGGCTGTGGAAAGGGTCATGGCTTCCATCCGCGTTCTCCCAGAGAGGGTATCTCTTCGCGGTTTGACATGGCCCATCTGCATCGCGGGCTCGATGGCAAATCCAGACCAGCAACTATTTTTCGAGACGATGATGTCAAAGATTCTGAACCCGTCAGGCCCGGGCTTCAGCAACTGCGACACGGTTTTCCGCATAATGAAGCACTGCTGGAATTACCGAAGGAACCATCCCGGCGAGCCGTGGAATTGGCGCGACGGCATGAAGGACATGGGTATTTGCGCTCTTCTGGTCTAGCGGGAGCACATCTTTCGGTACAGCTTGTGTTTGTTGTATTTGGATTGTTTGAAATATCATAGCGAGTTTTATCCAGGTTCCCCAGACCTTCATTCCCCCAGGTTTGCGCTCTATCCTCGTGTCTTGCAAAGAAGCAAGGAATGTCTGGGGTGCGATACCAGATCTGTGGAGTCAGTTACGTCTGTTCAAGTCGACGCGAGGATGAAAACGCCACAAGGTGGTACGACATCTGCAGGGCGTGGGGTAGGGCGGAAGCTATTCCATTTCGGATCAGTCCTGGGAAGGAAAGTCGAGGCGCTGCATGGAGCCGAGCTTGTTAGCCAATGTGAAAACCGCCTCGGACATGGACGACCCTGTCACGGCAAGCGGGAGTCTTCCGGTCAATTGCAGTACCGGCGGTATGCGTCTGTTATCTCGCCACGAGAGGCTTTAAGGTCAGCAGCTCCATGGCCAGAAGCTAGAGACAATCAGATGGCTTCGAATGGCAATGCTGGGACGGTACGTAATGCACTAGTTGGCTTTCTTGGTGTAGATAGTGGCGGTTGAGGGATAGAGCGCCCGTTAGGTAATTTTGGTGTGCGCCAGGAATTGTTCCCATTTGACGAAGCATAAAGCCTCGCTGCATCGTCTGAATAGACCTCTCGTGGCTTTGCCTTGCTATTCCCATCGGCGCCACTGTTCCAGTCCTTTCTCATCATGGCTTCAGCCGACTCTACTGCACCTCTCGTTTCACCAACTCTCTTCATAAATGGCCGCATTCTATCAAAGGCCGGGGTCGGTCTTGAGGGCCAGCCTACCTTTGCCGACTCGCTTGTCGTGAGCGATGGTAAAATCGTCGCGCTCGGCTCTCGAGAAGACCTGGTCGCAAAGTACCAAAGGGACGGGGTTACTGTCCAAGACCTGGGCGGGAAGACGGTTCTCCCCAGCTTCATTGACGGCCACATGCATTTCCTGCTCCTGGGCCAATCGTTGAGGAAACTCAGCCTTGACCATTGCAAGTCGCTCGAAGACATCCTGTCGGCGCTTAGAGTGTTTGCCAAGGCGAATCCCGATGTTCCCCGCGTCCTGGCCAAGGGCTGGATGCTTTTCATGACCCCCGATGGCGTTGACGCGGCCATGTTGGACGAGATCGATTCTCGACCAATCTTCATCGACTCCAAAGACCTGCATGGGGCCTGGTGCAACTCAGCTGCGCTCGCTGAAATAGGCGTGGCCGATATGGCGGATCCCCCTGGAGGCAAGATCCAGCGCGACGCCAATGGCAAGCCGTCTGGTGTCCTAACCGAAGGTGCCGTCTTTACTATTATCTGGCCGCACTTGGCCAACGTTGCGTCTCAGCGGGAGCGGATGGATGCCATGATCGCCGCCACCGACGCATACAACGCTTCAGGATATACTGGCGTAGTGGAAATGGCCATGGATGAGGCTGCCTGGGAGGCACTTCTAGCTCTTTATGATGAGAGACCAGACCTGCCGCTGCGTGTAGTTGCGTATTGGCTCATCAAGCCATCCGGCACCCACGCCGATCGACTCAGACAGTTGAACCGTGCAATTGAGCTGAACGCAAAGTATAATAAAGCAACGTCACCTGATCTTCGGATTGCCGGCATAAAGATCATGTGTGATGGCATCGTCGACGCGTGTACGGCATACCTCTCCGAGCCATACTCGACGGTTGACTCGCCTGCGCCGATTTGGTCTCGGGAAGATCTCGAGCCCATTGTGCAAGGGGCCTCGGATGCAGGGCTTCAAATCGCGCTGCATGCCATTGGGGATGGAGCTGTGCGAATGGCGGTGGATGTTCTCGAGGCACACACTCAGCCAGGAGGTCGCCATCGTATTGAGCACCTCGAGCTTGTCGCCCCCGAGGAGGCGAGAAGACTCGGAGAATTGGGAATCACGGCCTCCGTCCAGCCCGTGCACGCAGACCCTGCGATCCTACGGGCCTGGCCACGTCTGATCGGTGAGGATCGCTGCGGCCGCGCCTTTGCCTACCGCGACTTCGCCGACGCCGGCGCCCTGATGGCGCTCGGAAGCGACAGTCCAACCGCCCCGTGGGACCCCTTGCATAATATCTACATTGCCACCACGCGGCGATCGGCGCGGGAGCCGGAGAGCCTGGAAATTGTGAATGAGCATTTCCGACTGGGCGTTTGCGAGGCTATTACCGCAGCAACAGCCGGTGCGGCGAAGAGTGTTTTTAACGAGGACCGGACGGGGAGTCTCGAGGTGGGAAAGTCGGCAGATATTGTGATAGTGGATATGGAATGGGACGCACAAACGCTGCTGAAGGCAAAGGTCAAAGAAACCTGGTTTAGAGGAAAGAAGGTCCGAAGTTCAGATTAATGAGTATACTCTTGCGTTTGATTAGATGAGACGAATGTGTTGTTCAATGTCACAAAGTTTCTCTTTACAATAGAGACGTAACATATTCAGTCATTTATAAATAAGGCCGAGTACTAGAAAACTTTTCTTTCCGTCTTTAACATCATCTTCCCACCCCGTCGTCATCAAGCTCAATCTTGAGGGTGGGGAATTTAGAGATTTGCTGTATGAGTCGCCTTGTATAATAGCACCCAAGCTATATCATGGTCATTGTAAGGTCATCCTCGGAGATGATATTCATTAGACTAATGCATGTGGACGCGTCCCACGCCACGTCTTCGTGTTCGGTGGTAGTCGTTGAGATGCAAAACTTGAGTATTGGTAGGATACTAGAGGATTCACTTGTAGGTACGCCAATGAGGTTCTACTGTCGGAACACTTGACCTATGAGGGACAAAATGGATGCTGAAAACCCGACATTGAGTTCTGTTGCATAACTATCCTTTAAATTTGAGGGAGATTGAATGCACAAGAAGGCTAGTGGGAAGTACGTTTTTTGTGAAATTGAACCTGGCACCCGAAAGATTGGGCATCGTACAATAGGCTGGCATGGGGTTCACAGAGGGAATTCATGCTGAACCACTCGACATAAAACTGACAGTGACGAGTTTTCATTAGCGGTTCCATCACGGCCAGGTCGCGCGTGTATCCGGCGTCGGCTCGGCTTTCCTTCCCAGGACCGGGCGCCAAGCCAGATTTAGGCCGGAAACAGCTGATGGCACTCCGTATTCATCCCGTATTACCAATTGTATTCATCACGGCTTCCTTCGGGCCTCCGGGGCTCCACAATCCGATGCTCCGAGAACTCGGCCAGACCGGCCATTAGCCCAGGTTGATTCCCTCGACAAGGCCGCTACCAACATCCCACGCACTGCACTGACTCAAGCATCACGGGCAAGGGCATCTTGCAGGGCCAACACTAGGTTCCCAGTCCATGCCTCAGAGATGATATCACATCCAGTGGCTGATGTTTTGTCTCGACATATGGCCGTGCCCTTGTACCAAGGACAAGGTCAGTAAGCCATCTCCCCAGTCCCCAGGTTGGCGTGGAGGAGAACATCTGGAGATGTTTATCTCCCCACATCCGGGGTCGTGGTACCATGCTTCTATGACAAGTTCTTTGATGTCGTGGTGGTGGAGAAGCTGCTTTGCTAGACCAGCCTAGACTAGCCAGACTTGAGGAAGCTCAACACTCTTATATATATCCACGCCTTGCCCTACTTGCTTCTCTTGGATATCTTCACTGCAAAATACACATTGACCTTTCTGGGAAGTATCAGATCTTGAGGAGACACTTCCCAATCTCTTCTCGCCATCCACCACGGCTTTGTTATTGCCCTGCTCCTCTACGGCTTTATCATGGACCACGGGGTCACCGAAAAGCGCGGCAGCGACGCTGCAGGAAAAGACAATAGCGATGGAGATGTCATTGCACCCCATGTCTCAAACAGCGTTGTGTTCGGCGAGGTCCTAAACGAAAACGGTCGCTCCGATGTCGAAAAACAGAAAATCCAGCAAGGAGATGCCCACTTCCACCGCCTCGGATGGAAAAGACTCACGGTCGTCCTCATCGTAGAAGCCATCGCCCTCGGAAGCCTGGGCTTGCCTTCTGCGTTTGCGACGCTCGGCATGGTTGCGGGTGTCATTCTCTGTATCGGCATTGGCCTCATTGCAATCTACGCCTGCTACATCATCGGACAGGTCTCGCTGAAATACCCCGGAGTTGCTCACTATGCCGATATTGGGCGGCTTATGTGGGGTGGCTTTGGATACAACCTATTCAGCGTCATCTTCATCTCTCAGTTGACACTGGTTGTCGGATCGCATTGCCTCACAGGCACAATCGCCTTCAACAACATCACACAAAGCGGCGTTTGCTCTGTTGTCTTTGGGATCGTATCAGCTATCATCTTATTGCTTCTTGCCATACCACCTTCGTTTGCCGAGGTTGCTATTCTAGGCTACATTGATTGCGCTTCAATTGGCTTGGCTATCTTAATAACCATGATTGCGACTGGTATCCAAGGCGCCCAAGCCCCCGGCGGGTTGGCCGCTTCAACCTGGTCCGCCTGGCCAAAAGAGGACCTCAAGTTTTCTGAAGCATTTATCGCGGTCAATAGCATTGTGTTTGCGTACGCATTTGCAAGCGCACAGCCATCTTTTATGCAGGAAATGCATACGCCAAAGGACTACATCAAATCCACTTGGTCGGTTATGGTTATTCAAATCGTCGTTTATACCCTCACGGGAGCCATTATTTATGCTTTCGTGGGCCAGGAAGTTCAGTCACCTGCCTTATTATCCGCCGGACCCGTCGTTTCGAGGATTGTTTTTGGAATTGCTTTACCGGTCATTTTCATCTCGGGTTCGATTAACACCACGATCGTTTGCCGATATATCCACGGAAAAATCTACGAAGACTCTGTTGTCCGCTATGTCAACACTAAGAAGGGCTGGATTACATGGCTGGGGCTGGTGACTATCATCACTTTCCTCGCCTGGATCATTGCCGAGGCTATCCCCATCTTTTCCGAGCTATTGTCGATTAGCGCATCCCTTTTCGTGTCTGGTCTTTCATTTTATTTTCCTCCCCTCATGTGGTTTCTCCTACTCAAGGAAGGTAAATGGTATGCCAAAGAAAACATACGGAGTGCTATTTACAATGGCATTGTCTTCCTCTTTGGAGTTATTGTACTCGTAGCCGGGACATACGCTACTGTTGCGGAACTGGTAAGTTTCGATGTCATCAAATGTCAGTATCTCGCACTAACATGCTCTTCAGATCACCACATTCAAGTCAGGTTCCGTCGGCAAGCCATTTTCATGCTAGGCATTTGACTTCATGCTGGAGGATCCATAACAAACTATCTCTTGGATCTTTTATTTCACTTCTTAAATACACTGTATGAACGAAATTTTGACGCGAAGTGGATTCGGGAAGACCCGTGAGTGAATTAAGCCGCGAAGCTGAGAACCGAGCCTCTGGAATGGCTTTCTCTCAATCCATTACGGGCCTATGGGCTCCATTTCATTGAGAATTCCCGGTCCGCCTTTTTGACATGACTGTAGTAGTGGGCATGGGCGCGTTGCTAATTGTCTTGTTTTGCATTATATCTCATTGATCTTGAGAGGGCCTAACGCGTAGGGTTCTTTTGGGAATCCGTAGTAGCTTTTGCGCTGTCTTGTCAATTAAAGAGCAGAGACCATTGAGGCGATCAAAACCCGGTCTGATGGTGTGTCGTTGAGGTCCCACCAGTTGTTACCCCTCTGCTAATCTAATCTATAGACACCGATGCGAATGGTAGCTGCGAAAACCACATTAATGTCGAGCGATACTCCGCGATAGCGTGTTGCATGACAATCAGAACCCCACTCAACCGTCGGCGAAGACTTGGGTAGGTCGGATTAGCGCCCAGCAAGACTCTAGCAAATGACCCCATTCTTTTTCGTCAATGTGTCAATTACAAGTGATCTGCTCTGGGTAATTTTTGTGATGCGTTATGCGTTGAGATTATTGAACTCGATGCACTATCCCTAAGTTCTCTGGTTTAAACAAATACCTAAGACCACCTGATCGCCCCGTCCTATTGCAGTCAAAACGTAAAGTACCTAGGCCTTGAACAATATTCCATTGGTACCATCGACTGTGATCAAATCTAAATATCGTAACGGTCGCTTTCATCCTGAACAGGTCGGTAAATGAAGTAGTCGAACTTGGCAGCCCTTACGGTGCCATTTACATCCGAGCAAGCCATGCCGACAAAGGCGCCAGTAAAGCTACCATCCGCCGCCTTGTGCCCACCGCATTCGTCAGAAAGGAGCGATGCATCAAGGACCGGCCCGATTTTTTTCAGTGTCTCGCCCTCTAGAGCGTAGAAAAACTGAAGAGCAGGCCCCCGAATAGTCAGTGCGAGTCTAACCTTTCCAGACTCGGGAAGCAGGATAGGCGCGTCGAAGGGGGTTTTGAGGTCGCCATCTGGAAAAGATGCTTCAGACTTCATAATAAAGAGCTGGCGCTTTCCATCCGAATGAGCCGTTACAGTGAGATAGAAGAAATTGAATCGGCTGTAATAAGCAGTGAGACCGGCGAACTCCCGCTCGTCCGTGGGAGAGAAGTCGATGGTAGTTTCAGCATCGTAGGAGAAATGGGTCTGACGGCGAGCTACTAGTGCTTGCTCGAACCATGAGCCAATAGACTCGCGACCGAAGAGCGTGAGTACGTTGTTCGCGGTAGAAAAGATTCTCTCTGGCTCAGGCGTGCGAAGCCACTGGAAGTCCTTGTGGAGACCGTCCCCGAATGTATAGCGCCGCTCGGCCCAGTATACGCTTTCATCTCGAGTTCCAGGAACATCAACGTAAAGAGAAGGAACAGGTCCGTTCTTGATGTACAGCCAGTCATCGTCAGCCCAATGAGCTTCCTGTATCGCCGTCTCGCGTCCAAGCACACTCCGACGGTTCTGTGTAGTCGGGCGGCTTGTTAAATGCACGACGTACGTCTTCCCCTCTGGTGTCTCCACAATGTCGCCGTGTCCGGCACGTTGCAAGGCGGCGAAGGGGGCATCTCTGGCGCTCAGAATATGCTTCTGGGGATGCAATTCATACGGACCCCATATGTCGCGAGAACGAGCTAGGGTACAAGAGTGCTGATAAGCGGTGCCGCCCTCAGCTGTCAAGAGGTAGTACCACCCATTTCGCTTGTACAGGTGAGGCCCCTCGGTGATCTTCAGCTCCGTGCCTGTGAAAATGTTCTTCTTGGGGCCGAAAAGCTTTCCAGATTCGGGATTAAACTCTTGCAAAACAATGCCGACGAAGTGAGGGCGGCAGCGATGATCCCACAATTGGTTAACGAACCATTTTCGGCCATTGCCATCGTGGAATAGGGAAGGGTCGATTCCCGACGAGTTGGCGTGAATAGGGTCAGACCAGGGTCCCTCGATGGCAGGAGCACTAATAATGTAGTTGTATAAGTCTTTGAAGGATCCATCTTTCCGCTTAACGTCCGTGTAAACAAGCCAAAACTTGTCACCATCATGCGTCAGACAAGGTGCCCAAATTCCACCGCTATCTGGGTCACCCCGCATGTCAAGTTGACTTTTACGAGTCAACGGACGGGTGATGAGATCCCAGTTCGCCAGGTCTCTGGAGTGATGAATTTGAACGCCAGGGAACCACTCAAACGTTGACGTAGCGATGTAGTAATCATCGCCCACTCTGACAATAGAGGGGTCCGGGTTAAAGCCGGGAAGGATGGGATTGCGAACTAGCGGCATATTGTCTCAAGGATCGGCCAGAAGGGTGTACAAAGATTGTAAAGAGGCTGTATTGAAAGGGAAAAGAACCAGGAGCAAGCAGAGAGAAAGCCCTCTTGGATCTTCAGAGTATTATAATGTTGATCTCTATGTACGTATTTAGCCGGTCCTCCAGTCGTGCTTCGTCCCCATAAATAGTTTGTTGATCTTGCAGTGAAAGCGACGCTAACGCTTCAGTGCCCAAGAGTGGCTCCACCGTCGCGGAGTGTCGCTCATGATCTATATTTGTAAACTAATTGTTATTCTAAGGCGTTCTGTATGTGTTCCGCATGTGCCAATGCCGAAGTACACCCTGTGATGTCATCCAGGTCAGTTTTACGGACACGATAGATTAAGATTAGAGCCTACGGATCTGGACCTTTAGATACCGCCCCAGACGCACAACACATTCACTTATGAAACCCGTAACTTCCGGCTATTGATGAGTTGAATCCGTCAGTTATTAGGCTGCGGCTGCCTGAGGATGAGTAGGCGAATTTTAGCATATTGATTCATGGCGCAATACCTGTCCAGGTCCATCTCACGATGGGGGACTCATATACTCGTAATACAGCCAATTGTCGATTAATATAAAACTCAGGCTCAATAACCGATGCTCTTCGTATTTTTTGGCCATGAGTAATTCATCCCTACCCGGTGCCGCGCTGTGGCGCCAATCTTTATTATCCTCGTCATTTCATCAACCATTTTTGCTGCCGCAACATGCGAGTGGGTATCCTCTCGATGATGGCTGGCACGGCGTGATTGTAGTTCTGGAGCGGAACGGTTGTGGAAGGGGGTATTAGGTTAAGTCATAGGGTTGGTAAATGGCTAGAGGTACGTGCAGACATGGCGGGAGAGATAATTCTTGAATTCATGTTGAACAGTTGTCATTTCGGCTGGGGTATTTTAGGTGATGTCTTCTGAATGGCTCGTGGCTTAGAAAAGGCAGTGATGGTGATATGGCAGCTTGATGAACTTCAAGGGTATATCTGACCCACTAATACCTTCCAAACATATTATTAAAAGTGTTTGGTAAATAGATAATCCTTCTTGCATTGGTTGTGAAAACTGATTCATCTAGCCACTTCACCCACTCCACCTTTGAAGCTCACGTTGAGCCCGTGAACGAGATAATACAGTGTGCATAGTATTGGTGTAGAAACGCCGTTTGCTCTAGCAATCTCGACCACATTGCCAATAATAGCATCATCCTCCATTTGTCGACCTGCAATAGCATCCTGCATCATACTTGGTGCTACCCCAGGCAATGGTCGGGACGTGAGAAGTCGTAACTGGGAATCCACCACGTCATCCGTGATACCTAGGTATCCAGCGGCTCTAGCAGTAGCAGCAACCTCCATCATCGCGTCTTTCATAAAATCTATCGCTCCTTCGGCGCTCAGGAAAAATTGCGTGTCGGGGAGGCGGGAGAGTGCGCAAATGGGATTCTCAGATGCGTTGATAAGAACCTTCTTCCATCTCTCAATTTGAACGTCACCGTGGTGCTCTGCTGTAGCTCCTCCCTCGGCCAGCATCTGGCTTAATTTCGTCGCAGTGTGTTTGTGCGAAGCTGATGCCTCTGCTGGAAAGGTCCCCAGTACTATTCTATCGAGTAGTTGGTGAGAGAAGACTGCTGGGGCAGTTTGAGCAAGAGCTGGATAGAGCACAGCGCTAAGAATCGGATTCTCCGGGAAAGCCTTGTGGGAGGGCTTCTCAATGCCGATACCATTTTGCATCAGGGCAATTGTAGTGTGTGGTGAGACTGCAGGATATATCGGATGCACCTCTCCCAAGGCCAGGACCGCAGCCTTGGTTGTTACAAGGATGTAGTCAAAACCGTTTCCCTTGTGGTGCAGTGCCTCTTCAACAGAGCGGACAACGGTTGGTCTGACAACCAGGCCATTTCCCCAGGTAGTAGAATTAATGGTGAACCCATTTTGCTTGGCTACCGCGTAGTTGGACCGGCAAATTGCGACAATGTTTTCGCAAGGTACACTCTTTGACAGAAGATAGACACATGCTGCCCCAATGCTCCCAGTGCCGTAGATCAAAACCTTCATCGCAGGTTTGCTTATGGCCATGGTTGTTGGTCTGAGAGTGCTGAGTTGGGCAGACGCATGAGCGAAGTCATTCATCTGCTTCAACAAATTAATGGTTTGCATTTAATATTATTCTTCCATTTTGCATGCGACTTTTTCTTTTTGTTTGATGTGAGTCATTTTTAATATACTGAATGAAGCACACCTGAATCGGCGCCCTTCCGACCATCTAAGCGCGCCCTACGAACTCCCGCCCTATTCACGCCCTTCGGACCAGCTAGGCACGCCCTACGCATGAAACACGCCCTAACGTAGCGGTAAGAAATTTTTTTTTCCTGATCTTATAACGCTGACAACAATTTACTTACAAATCCTGCGTGTAGCGTTAGAAAATGCTGTATTGCATCTGGATTGAGGAAGAGATTGTACACAAAGCTCTCAATCATGACAAGTGGCCTGAATCGAGTCTGCATAATCTTGTATAAGATTGTCTACCTTGGATACATGTTCTATTGTCGATCGCGGAGGCGTTTGTCTCCTTCCTGCTTCTTTATTCTTCGTGGTGATCGAAGCAACTAATATAACGAGATTGTGCCCAAAATAATCGATAGCCTCGCCTTAACGATGGGATTACAGTGGCCACTGTACTGACGTAGATCTGTCCTACTGCAGGAGAAATACCTCGCCGACGCTCGTGTTCGAATATTCAACTCCAAGGGGATTCATAGCTTTGAAACTTTATCTGATGTCAACTTTAGGCTGTACCTGAGGTCATTCATCAGGCCGAATCTCATCGACCTTGAGTATCTTGATTTACTCAAGGAAAGTAACCCCAAAGTCATGGCCATTCTTGCCCACTACGCAATCACTCTTGGGCAGTGCAGTTTGCAATGGCGGTGTGCAGATGATTGGGAGGTGAGACTCGCATCGGCCATTTCGGCCCTTCTTCCGGATACTCATTCGCAAACAATTGATTATCCACTAGAGAAATTGAATATTAATTCTATATGAGACTTCGAACTCTGGCCGCCAAAAATTTTACTTACTTCGACTGGGTCCAGGAGAGCTTGCATTGGCAACATCCCTCTCGTACATCATACTTCTTATGTCCACCCAACGGTATAGTCTCGATAATAACGATTAAATCTATTTTGGATCCTATTGCTCTGCTGTATCTTCCATGCATGTTTAATATCGGCCCGTTTTTTAAGACAAGGAGACATGTTGGAATTTTTAACCCGAAGCTATACCTGACGATCATGCTGATGTACGAGATTTAAGACACAAGGTAAGGGGTGCGAAATACGAGATTTGATATACGGAATACGGGATACGAACTGCCATTTGTCAGAGCATGGCGCATTGCTTTGCCGGCACAGTTCGAGAAGGTTACGAGGATTATATCCGATTACTATCCCTGAAGTCTAGGCTTCTGGACGCTGCACCTGCACTGCTCTAAAGGAAGAATAGAAAATACGAGTGGAGATGTGGGCGTAAGGATGTCTCGGACTGCGATGTCAAATACGGGTCCATGATGTATGTGGCTTCTACTACGCAATCTTAAGCTCTCCGGTTACTGTACTCCCTTTGAGACAGTGAGAAGGCTGTGCTTTTCTTGGCAATGCTTCCGCCACTTATTTAGTTCAAAAGGAACAGAATTTCATTTACTACCACTTGGATCTTCCAAATTTCTCTCGACAAGATATCCTCTTCTCACCGACGAATCGACTCATCTATCTTCCTATCTTACTCCTTACTCTACTCATATGGGTTCTACTTTCCACTTTCGAACTTGAATTTATTTTGACGGCAACTTCTCCACTCTATATAAAATACTGACAACAAACATCCTTCTTGCCCTCTTACGTCTCTTAACCACCACACTTCGAACAAGATCGAGGTTACCAAGTCCACCTATCTTGGAAACAGCTCATCTGGCAACTCCTCTCTCAAGAACAATGCCCTCTGAAAGTTTCAACCCCTACGGTTATTACCTACCGTCTAAAGCGATAGCTATCACTGGAGCATTTGTATTTCTTTTGCTTAGCATTCTTCATGTGTGGAAGATATTTCAATTCAAAAAATGGTTCGGCTTCGCCAATGTGCTGGGTGGTCTGTGTAAGTCGTGCTGTCTACATTTCGACGTCTCCTGACTGAGCACTCGACTAATTTGCATATCTCTGCAGTTGAAGCAGTCGGTCTTGCTGCCCGCGCTTACTCCCGCGACAACTTAGAAAAGAAGAAGCCCTTCATCATTCAAGTTCTCCTCATCCTACTCGCGCCTATCCTATTCGCTGCGGCAGTTTACATGTTACTCGGCCGCCTCATACGTGCATCCGGTCATGAAAAGCTCTCCATAATCAACGTTGGATGGTTGACGAAGATATTCGTCGTTGGAGACATATTCTGCTTTTTCATTCAAGCAGCGGGTGCGGGCAAGTTAGTCAATGCGGAGGCTTCTAGCTCTATTTCGACAGCGGAAAACATAATTCTTGGGGGCTTGGGGCTACAGATTCTTTTCTTCTGTTTCTTTGTTCTCTGCGCAGCTATTTTCCACATTCGAGTTTCGAAGCAGGTGGCCAAGTGGATTGACCCAGCATTACGCCTCATACCGATGCTTTGGTCTCTATACTTTTGCAGTCTCCTTATCACTGTTCGAAATATCTTCCGTCTCGCAGAGTATCGATCTGGGACGGGCGGGTATCTACAGACACATGAGTGGCCGATGTACGGCCTTGATGTCGCTCTCATGGCATTACTCATGGTTGTAAGCTTTTTCTGGTACTCCAAACCAAATACTTCAGAGCCTTCGGATCAATACTCTTTGACAAGGTTGTAAGAAAGCATCTGCAGCCCAAAGCGTGATGGGAAGGTGATGTTTTGGACGGATTTGGCATGTCGAGTATGGATATTCGTGGAAAGTATTGATTAAGGTATGGAGGAGAGGGGTTAAGAAAAAGCAGAACGAGGGTTTTTTGTAGAATTTATCACTTTTCTCAACAAACATCGTCTTCTTGATGTAGTCTTTGCAGTTAACTCTGCCCAATTTTAAACAGTATTCTATAAGTCTCATACTACCAGGTGTTGGCTAAGAGGTCACTATAAGCCTGAGTAGCACGAGCACCAGGGCAAGTCAACTATATTTTCACGCCTAGGAATATTAGCTAGCCAGATATATCCACTACTAGAAACTTGAAAAGTTTAAAATATGCGCCAAACTTGCACACCTGACCATAGCAACCTCCCCATTTCTAGGACACGAAAGGGCTTTCTCGGCATTCCAAACTCTACACAAGGCGAGGCTGTCCATATTGATCCAATTCCCCGGTAACGAAAATAGTTTCTTAACAGGACCAGCCGAAAGCTGCCAACAGCAAATCGAAAGCGCTTTTAAAAGAAAGATAAGATGGTTGTGCGAGAGAAAAGTAAGCGGTCTTGAGACCTACGAGATCAGGCCGTTCGCAAGTATTTTAAATGATATATTTATTTGATCCACTTCGGCGGAATTTGCGGACGAAAACGAAGATGATTCGACGAAGTAGAGGAGAGTCTTTTCAAGTGAGTCTGAGCCTCCAAGTTGCGAAACTTGCACCGGTAAGTGTTTCGTGCCATGCGTGATTAGCACTTGAACAACTTTGACCTTTCCACCGTCAGTGTCTGTGACCTCTAATTCACCAATAACATGATCGATAGGGAGGTCGTAATTATATCTCTGATGTTCCGCCAAGTCTCAGTCTAGAACTTGGACCCCCTTTGGCCCGAAGCCCAGGATAAGCGATGTGTCTTGAGGATGCAATATCCATCTTTGCATGGCATCAACTCCTTTCTCCCTTGAGTGTGTCACTTCAAACAAAGTCATGGAAATGACCTGAAGTGATGACGCGGCCTGCACCAGCAGGCGACTCGAGCTTGGGCTTACCGGGAGATGTAGTATAGGACCATGGACAACATGCTGCATTTGAATCTCCCATCTCATATCGAAATTTGGGTTGGAGGTGGAAATTGAATCTGCGGTAACCGATTTGATCATGAGTTTCTTGCTTGAATCGCAAAACCAGAGATAACTTACATCATCGCTGCAACTCAGATTCTCGATACTTAGAAACCTTTTGGACGTAAAAACGTTGGCGAGCTTGCCACACTGCGTGTGGTGCAACGAGAAAAGGCGGAGGGATGTAGAAATAGGAGACAAAGTTGGATGGCAACTAATAACATTGGGCAGTCTGGATGAATGATGTCTTTGTACTCTTGTAACTCACTGATAAGTATTCTGGAATGATTGACATGTCGTACGTATTGTGTAGCAGTTACCTCGTTTAATTCTGAATATTTTGACCCAAGCTTGTAGCCTCCTTTACTGAATCATTTGAATCAGATGGTACTGAGAGTAATAGCCGCTCGTTACACCTCCTTTGTTCCATTCTATTTTTCCTAATCTCTGGTGTCCCAGCTATTTCAGACGCATTGTTATTCCGGTCCCTATCAAGCTGCTTTTTGGGTGGTTTGGTGGGTTTTCTGGTCTCCTGCCCGCTCCACTCACACATTACACTGAATGTACCTACTGACTCTACTGCTCGACCTATCTTACTTACATCACTACAGCGCATCATACACTATATAATGGAATGAATAGGTTGATTCCTACTAGTGAAATTCTCTATAAATACTACTTCAGTGTTTAACCCTTGACTGTAAGGTCTAGTTTCTGCCCAGCCCATGCCAAGTTAATCTCATAACCTGGTAGCTGAATACATAAAGGAACTGGCTCAACTATATCCATGTCACCACTAACACACAATTTCACATCACCAGTGGTGAGGCACGTTGTCCAGGATATGTGCACAATGCCTATGGGCCCTCTGTCAACCACGCTCAGCGGCACGCTGGCGTTGAAACTTGGGTACAGCCTCAACCTTGGTTTCACCCCGATGGCCTTCCAGCCCGGCGCCGCTGGGCGTACTCCTGCCACTTCGGCCGTGAACTCGTAGAGGGACACGCTGCCCCAGGCATGGCAGTCGGACCGCTGTGCGACGCTGTCTTCCACCCAGGTGGTCACACCCAAATCTAACTGGTCCAGCCATGGCTTCCAGAACGCATGAAAGTGCTTGTCGTAAAGGTCGCCCCCGGCGAGACTGAGAGCGCGCATTGTGTAAAAGGACATGGAGATAGATTCCTGCACGAATTTACCAGCCCTCGTCCGCTCCATGCTCTTGCGCAGCAACTCCTGGGCCTCGGCGCCGCTTGAGGCACCGCTCAACACTGCCCAGGTCTGGCTGTGCTGGCTGTGCGTCACGATTGTACCGAGCGGCTGCTGTGCGGACAGGATGCTGTCGGTGAAGAACTCACCATCAAAACAGTGCTGTTGGAGAGCAGCGACTACTCGCGCAGCTCGCTCTTGATATTCATCTGCGATTGCTGGTCTCCCCAGAGCGCTGACCATTTCGGCTGCAAGCTTCAAGGTGTAGGCGTATATCTCGTTGGTAAAGGTTGAGAATCCCGTACTTTCACAGATTGCCGGATAGCCATATGGCTTCCACTCTTGAGTCCAGTCTACGAAATTCCATACACCGCTCCCTGGCCCGAATTCAGTCTTTACCAGGCCCAATTTTGTATCGATTCGAGACTCAAAGTAAGCCAGGACGCCATCAACGACGACTAAAAATCGCGACAAGAATAGCTTGTCCCCAAAATAGACATAGTGGTCAGACAGCATACAGATCCAGTACAGGGAGAAGGTGGGGATGAATTGCTGGCGGTGTGTGGGCGCCCTGCTGGCGGTGAGGCTCATCCTCGGCTGGAAAGAGTTGTAGATTTGAATGATGGCCTGACGTGCCAAAAGATCATCGTGAGAGATACAGTAAGTGAACAGTGTAGAGCTTCGGGTGTCCATGGCGTACTGCAGCTGTTCATAGAATGGACAGTCCTCGTAGCAGTCGTGCATGCAGTTTATGAGGGTGCGGAGGCTAGTCGCCCACAGCTGATCGACAATTACGCCGTCGCCATCAGCCTGTCCGAGCTCATCAGGAGCTGAGACGGAGGCTCGCACGTCCAGTGGATAATGCGCAGACTCCATCTCGAGGCCGCAAAATACCAGCTCGGTTGCTCCGGCGTATATCTCTACTTTGATGAACCGGAAAGTCCGGAAGTGGAACGGAACAAAGCGCTCCTCCATCTCTTCGTCGTAATATCCAGGGCCATTGAAGTCCGTTGTGCCCTGTAGATGGTACAAGTCATGGGGACCCATGAGCCGTTTCGTCAGGTCGCGACGGTGAGCCTTTCGCCTCTCGCCTTTGTAGAGGTCCGGCTCATCTTCGTAGCTTTCCGCGTATGTAAGCTTCACATACCCTCCCCCCTCGCTGGGACGCTTGAACAGTACCCGAATGAATGCTGTCATGTGGTGGGCTGCTTCGAGTTCGAACTGATGGTAGCACCCCGGAGCGAGACGCAATTCGCCAGGAGGCTTCGCATTTCCGTCTCCAGCGAGCAAAAGCTTGTTCCAGTGTTCCACTTGCACGTCGCTTTGAAGGTGATGTATTGCTGAGAATGTGGCCTTCTGGATACGATAGGTCGGTATTAGACGAGGCGACAGATGCCAAGGGGGGGAATTGCCGGTGGAATTTTTGAACTCGAGAACTTTAGCCGGTACCCATTCCAGCGAACGGCCGGTTTCTACTCTGCTGTGGACTTCATAGACGTGGAGAAAGCAATCCTCGGGCTCGTCGACGCGGAGCCGGCCAAACGGATCGATAGCTGTCTCCCAGAGGGGGCTGCTGCTGAGTAACTCAGACCAAGGACCAGGCGAGTCGGGGACTACGATCCTGAGCCCTCCAGTAGCTAGGCGTGGGAACGACGTGGCGAACTGGGTCGAGTAGAAGAAGCGAAGAATATGAACTCCAACACAATTGATCCCCTCGACTAAATACGGCGCAATATCGACTTCATCGTAGAACCAAAGATTGTGGTCCCCTTTGACCGGACCGAAAGAGACAAGCCGGCGATTGACGTAGAGTTTGTACTTTGTATCGGCAGTGATGTGGATTTTCAGAGACTTTGGGAGTTCGTGCGCGCCAAGGGAGAACTGTCTCTTAAAATGTACAAACAAGCCTGCGGTATTGGGTTCATGCTCGGGATATGATGGATGCCATATCCAGGTTCGATCGAAGGTCGCCGACATTGAGGTGGTTATGAAATCGAGACACTGTAAGAACGCACGCTATTGGTGGTATCTCGAGGTATAAATGCCTGTCCGCTTCATAAAAATAGAAAGAGGCTTGTTTTACAATGGAGAGAGAGAGAGAGAGAAGTGAAAGCAACTTTCTCAATCCACCGGTGTTGGGCTTGGCTGAACGGTACTTGTATCGTAGATTGAAAAGCTGTTCGGTTTGTCCGAAGCACTCGGTACAGCATTCATGGGTGGGTGGCATAGCAGGTGCCTTTATTATATCTCTGTAAAGATACCATGACTTCTCTGCGCTTGATCATTTGCTAGTCCGGTGGTGGTTGACTCCGATAACAAGCGGAATACCTTTGGGAAGTGGCATGATTCTAGAATTCCAATGAGTAGATCTCACAAACATCTAAGACTTGGTCGTCTGGGCAAAGTTCTGGAACCCCGCCCCGTTCCGCGGAGTGCAACCCAGTTGCCCGTGGCTCTCGAGCGGGGTGCGTATTTACCCAAGCGACTAAGATAGATTCTTTACGCGTATTTCTTTCCGAGCACATGATAGCGTGACTGCAAGTGGATGATGAGCCTAGACTGGTAATAGTCTATTCCGAGGCGGGGTGGCCATTCACTTCTCCCCGCCCCAAGCGGCAAATTATCACCGTACAGCAAAGGATTATACAAACTCGACCGTCATTCCGCCACAAGAGGGGTCGATTTATGTACGCTAACACTGATTTCAGCTGGCACCGCCGTCAATAACCTCGGAAGAATTTATGCGTCCCTGCTTGCTCCATTTCCCCAGGACACTGCCTCCACCCATCCCATATATCCCTTCCCTTCCGCGGGATGTCCTCTCCACGGGATCGTCCTAGAAACAATCCCACCAGGATCCACGTCTTCGATCCGACCAGCTACTGTCTTGAGAGTCCGTACTAGCTCCCGGGTCGTTCGCAGATACTCCGAACTCCGAGGACACGGCTCGGCTGCACCATGCCACCAGCTCATGCTTGCAATACCTGCAAGCGCCGGAAGGTCAAGTGTGATGGGATAGAACCCTGTGCCAACTGCCGGATATCAGGCCTCCAGTGCGGTTACAACGCACGCCGTATGAGGCGTGCCCCCGAAAGCCCCAGAGCTATCGACCAGACGCCATCCCCGGCAGCAGCCTCGGATCCCAACGCTGGTTTCGGCGGTGCCATTCAAGCGCAAGCTACCCTCGGTGTTGCCGTTGAACTACAGCAGGCCCTGACCGAACCCCAGCATCAATCCCAATCCCCTCAATGGCTCTCGAGTCCGGAGACTCCGGACTCAAACTCCGGAGAGAGTGCCCAGGCCCCAATCTTCCACTATGATGCTGTGCAGGTCCACTCGGCCTTGCTCACTGGCGTCGACGCACTCCTCGGCTCAGAGTCCATCTTGGACGTCGCCCATGAGTGTATCGACTTCTTTGTGCAGTATCTATTTCCCAACACCCCGGTTGCACACGAACCAACTCTTCGAGCCGCCGTCACGCTTCTTGCTTTCGATAGTCGCTCGACTCTCGCTGGCCGTACCCCAGCCTCCTCCAACACCGACCACATAACATGCTTGCGTAGATTCGCCTTGATCACTGCGCTCTGCGCCTTCGTCATGTCTACCATGCCAGCACCTCCCCCATCGCCGTCACCGCGATCCCTGCTGTCCAGAGTATTCTTGGCAGCGTCGCGGGCCATGCTCCGGGTTTACGATGCGTACGACCTCGAACATCCAGACTCCACGTCTCTCACCATCCGCATGTGGCATTCAGCCGCGATGCAAAATACGACCGGCAGGGTAGGCACGTCTTATCAGTACCACGCCGAGGCCGCCTTCTTGGCGCAACGGCTCCGCCTACATGACGAGGCGTCTGTTCAACAGCACACCAAACTGGAGTCCCAGATCCTTCGCGCCAGCTTTTGGCTGTTATACCTGGCGGATAAAACAGCAATGGCGTTAGAGACGCGGCCCCCAGTTTTGCATGAAGCTGTCTTCGACAGTGAACTGACGCTGCTTGATAATGGCAAGCAAGATGAGCCGCTCCTTGACTCCACGAAACCCGTGAACCGCAATGCTCTCGAAACACGACTCTTTGTCGGCTTCCATCTGAAACGGCGGATCTGGGCGGCGGCGGCCGACCTATTGGTCGAGATTAAGTCTTTCTCGCGCCGCGAAGCTCGGGGTGAGATCCAATCAGGACCAGAGAGGGAGAACGAGCTCACCCGGTTGAGTGAGGCGTATCTGCTGTTCGCAAGCCTAGCGGACCAGCTCCCGACATGGCTCAAGAGTCCCGACGCCGCCTCCGACCATGAAAGGGATGCGATGTATGAGACCGTCAGCGCTTACCAAAGAAGTTGCTTCTGGACCCAGAGGAGCAACATCATGACCGTTTTCCACTGCATGCGCCTGGTCATCCTGCAGAAATGTGTCGCCAGCGACCTCCCGTCCGTGGTCGGGCTAAACGGGCAGGTCATGCCATGCGCGATGCGCAAGATTGAGATTGTCCGGGACTTTTTGCACGAGCTGCAGATGGTTCCATTTCGTTGCTTCAAGGCTCAGGGAGAGACGGCGGTGGGTTTACGTGGTTCCCCTACTTCCTTCAGAGACTGCACCGAGTGGCCAACATCCGCAAGTATAACAAGCTAATAGGAACTCTTGCTTAGGTCGAACGGATCCGTCGCGTCGGCACCATCCTACTGGAGCTCGTTCACAACACGGAGAACAAGGTCATCGAGAAGGTGGCACGCTCGCAGTTCGGACAGCTGTTGGACTTGTTGGCAAAACTGGATTCCAAGGCCTCGGACGAGCTGGCTGGAGGTCCAGCTTGACCTACAACTGGCTCAATCATCACATCGAGGGCACTCTCCATCTTTCGTGGTCTATTACCAGCACGCTGTCACGAGTCCTAACAATATATATTTCCTATAGCAGGAGAAACAAGCCTACGATATTTCCAGCTGGGATTAACACCCCGTAGCAAAAACCACTTCTGTCTGAGATATTTTCGTCTCCGTAAGTTAATGCGAGCCAAATTCAGAATCAGGCATTGTTACGAGGCTGTTTGTATGCCTTTCCATTGATGGTTGTAGTCAGCGTGCCATTCGCATCGAATAAGTTGGCCAACACATCAATCTCAAGGTGGAAGCCGTCTGCACTCGTCTTCTTAGTATTGTAGATGCCGCGGCCCGTCTGCACCAGATCCGAGTACCAAGCAACGCGGTTAAGGGTCAGGCTCTGTGCCGTGCTGGTAACGTTCTCCCATCCGTTGAGGAACGTCATGCCGTCGTCCGAGTAGTTGTTGTAGGTGACTGCGATCTGGTTCGAGTCCGTCGCGTTTCCGGTCCGGCCGACCTGGACCTTGGCGTAGCCAGTCACCTTGGCTTTGAGGATAAATTGGCCGGGCGGAAGGCCCTCGCGCTCCTCGGTGCTTCCTCCGGGGACGTAAAGCTTGGCCCAAGGAACGTTGTCGGGAACCGGGGCAACCGGGACGAACTTTGAGGGCTTTCGACTAGTGAAGCTAGCAAGGACAATGCGAATGTCCTTGCCGTCGGGTTCTTTGGATGGGTAGCAAGGCAGCGGGTTTGCGCCACCACAGGCCGGGGACTCGACGTGGGCCTCCCAGTAGACGAGTCGAGTTGAGTCAGGAGACCACCGCGGGTCGGCCTGCCCGTTCCATTCGGGATCACGAAAATCGCCACTGCCTGGCGCGCTGAATCCGGGGCCATTGATCTTCTGACCATAGTAGTTACCGCGGTCGCCATAGTTGTCGAGTAGGTACGGTACGAAGAAGCGTCGCTGTCCATTGTTCCGGGTGGCGGAGGTCACAGCCGTGTTGACCTGGTCGGTGACGGGAGGGACGTTACGCATGCCAGAGAGGAACATCTGCCGGTTGGTGCCGCGAGTATCCATTATAGCCCACCACTTACCGTCAGGGGACTGGTCTATAGGGTCGATATACTCTGGGTGGGTGGTGATGCGGCGAACGCAGCCGGTTTGCAGACTGACAGCGAACGCGTCCAGGTTGGAGGATTCGACAGGATAGCCAACGTAGACAATCTCGTCTCCTCGACCGCTGAATCCTCGAAGCTCACCAACAGAGATGGCACTCTCGTTGATGTATAATTGGGACCCTCGGGTCGAAAGCGGTGCGGGAAGGTCGCTTCGGTATAGGGTGTAGACGTTGATCAGATCATACCGCGGAGCGAGTGGCAGGCCGGTCGCGGGGGCTGGGTTAAACTGCAAGCGCGAGAAGTATGCGAGCTGGCCCAGCTTGGCTCCGACGGTGAAGGAGCTGAACCCCAGATGAACATTATCTGGGTGGAGTCGAAGCTCCCGGATGCTCCCCCCAGCGCCAGAGCCATCAGGTCTGGTGTTCCAGCGGATAGGGTAGATATACGTCCGCTCTGGAGTGCATTTTTCGCTGACGAGTGGATAGTCTCCGCAATCCACGATGTTGGTCCCAAACAAGATGCGCTTGCCGTCATGGAATGCCTGGGGGTAGTCGAAGGTTGGGTTCCGGCCGACGGCGTTCTTGGCCGGCAAGCCACAGGTAATGCACTTCCACTTTTCGCCATTGGCAAAAGCAGAGCCGTCAGTCTTGATGATGATGATCTGTGAGCCGCTGTAGACGGAGGCCGGGTCGGGGGCGAGCGGCGCGCCAACAAACGGCACGACGGCGAGGACGTGCTTGCCATCGGGCAGGAAACCCCCGGACTGGAAATCGCGTCCGCTCTTCACCGGCATACATCCAGTCTTTCGCGGGTTGATCTCGGTATTACATGCCCCTACGCTGTTGGAGGTGATGCCCGGCGGGAGTGGCAATCGATCAAGGCTAATTGGCTCCTGTCGAGGCGATGCCGGGATAGAATCGGCACCGAGGGGCCCTGGGACATGCTTGGGCAAGGCCACAATAGTAATGCCTTGGCTAAGCAAGGCGCAAACAAAGGTAGCAAGAACTTTCATTCTGGAGGATGTAAATTAGATACAACGAATGCCGCGGAGTCAAAATCGAGAGCATGTAGAACTTGCTGCTGTCCAGTCACGACGGTTGATGATTCCAGGAGTAGACATCTGACATGTTTATATAACCATGTTCCCGAGCAAGAAATGGAACGAAGAGTTTTCAGCTTGCTGCATTTGGTCTTTCACCGACGTGCTACAAGCTATTCACGAGCCTTGCCACTTGGGCAACCCAACCGGTTCTCCAGCAATCCAGATCGGGATCTCGCCATTTCGGCCATACTCTGGGCGGCAGCGAAAAGGCGGGACCGCCCTCCAGATAGGTGCCAAGACTATGGGGAATCCTGGAGTAGATCGAGGCTTCCCCGCCCCGCAGCCAATATAATCGTCATGGCGGACAGAGAACAACCGAACACCGAGCTGCTTCGGCCTCGGAGAATGATCAAAGGAAGGGCCTGGGGGATTAAACTTGACCAGAGCCTGGCACTCCAATGGTCAGATGGATGCAGATAATCTGGAGCTGTGGCTCTGTAGGGCGTTACCCACCCCCGCCAGAAACTGATACCTCAGAAGTGCAGCTAGTCACGAGTCCCCGGAGAAGCCATGCTGAAGAAGCCGTCTCAAAAGCTGCCTTCCCCAGACGTGGCTTGCGGAAACAAACTACGGCATAGTCATTGACTAGGGCATTCCGCGGAGTGCGGGGAATACCCTGGGGGCGGCGCAGTGAAGCCAATCACGACATGGGTCCATTCTAGTTTAGGTCACGCCGCGTCATTATACTCCGCGGAATGCTTTGATGGAGTTCCTCCTTGCCGTTTCGAGGCCCCAACCTGGCCAGATTTCCATTCAGCCAGATTTCAATTCGGTGTAAAGTCGTCCGATTTACTCTCCTAGACGAAACTGCAGGACTGTTCTTGAGGATGATTCTGCATCTCCCTCATCGGTAGCCAAATTGGCCTCAAGCCGGACAACATATATTGAGCATCCAAACCACCATCCTCTAGAGTCGGTTCTGACAAGTAAATTCAAGCTTCTTGCAATCTCGCTGCTGCCAACATTCGCTCCTACCACAACCTCATTGCACGC
Organism: Ilyonectria sp. MPI-CAGE-AT-0026; assembly: GCA_020744155.1. Classification (NCBI taxonomy): domain Eukaryota; kingdom Fungi; phylum Ascomycota; class Sordariomycetes; order Hypocreales; family Nectriaceae; genus Ilyonectria; species Ilyonectria sp. MPI-CAGE-AT-0026. The sequence continues at coordinate 827,962 of JAGPNQ010000010.1, read as the reverse complement.
CATCCCTATCGCCGTCGAAGCCATGTCGGCACAGCCAGAAGAAGTCAAGGTCGCCCCGTCCGGGGATGCCGTCCAACACGTTGAATCGGGTCATAAGAGCTCTGACGCGCCCATCAAGACCGCTGCCCCCGTCTTAAAGTCGACCAATGACGAGTTGAGCATGTGGGATACAGTTCGCACGTTCCCAAAAGTGGGTAGTCAATTCTTCGCCATGGCCAACTGTCATTGCCATTCAAGAGGCCTTCTGGGGGCTAACCATCTGCAAGGCCGTCCTCATCTGCAATCTGATGTGCATCGCAGCCGCGGCTGACGGGTATCAAATCAACCTAAATGGTATGTGAGCCCCTTGCTCCGCGTGAACCAAGATTTCTGACCGACATGGCTGGTAGGCGGCATCATTGCCAACCAAGGATTTACCAATCATGTTGGATTCCGCAACGAGGCCGGTGTGTATACGCTCAGAGCAGAGAATACAGCCCTCTGGGGTGCCATGCAGTCCTTGGGTCAACTCATCGGCCAGGTCCTCCTCAACCCCATTTCCGACCGCCTCGGTCGAAAGCGAACCCTGTACTGTTTGTGGATAATCCTCGCGGGGGTAAGCCTTCCCCGCCCAGCTGAGCTCGGCAACCAAAGTTTTAGAGTCTCCCTTGCTCATGGTTCTCGTTTCATTAGTCTCTCATCATCGAGACTCTCGTTCGCGACTGGAGAGACTGGGCCGGCGCCAAGGTTCTTGCTGGTGTAGGCGTCGGCGCCATCCAGGCGACCCTGCCTATATACGTCTACGAGTGGTCTCCCGTCAACATTCGCGGCGCCATGGTGGTTACGTACGGATTTTGGAACACCATTGGCAAGTTCCTAGCCAACCTCGTCCTCATGGTATGCCAGCAGACCGATCCGCTTGACTACAAGGTTCCCATCCTGACTCAATGGGGATTTCTCGGGGTGATGTTGCCGGTCTTCCTTTGGCTCCCAGAGACGGCAGGTATGTCCCACATTTCCCTCCTTTCGATTACGAGCCCGCATCTTGAGTGATCGTGTATCGAGACTAATCGCTGTCTCCAGCCTATTTCGCCGCGAAAGGCCGGGATGAGGACGGTAAAGCCACCCTGCGTAGGGTGAACGGCTCAGTCCAAGGCTACGACGTCGAGGTCGAATACGCTATTATCAAGAACACCATCCTGGAAGAGCGCAGAAAGCAGTTGGAGGAGAACGGAGACACGTCGGGTCAGGGTTTCAAAGAGGTTCTAGACTCGTACGTAGAGTGCTTCCGTGGCACGAATTTCCGCCGCACCATTGGCGCTGCCCTGCCGTCATGCTCTCAGCAGCTCTCAGGTCTCTCTTTTCTCAACGTCTACGCGAGCCTATTCTTCAAGCAGAGCGGCTTTACTAATGCTTTCCTCATTACTACGATTCAATGTATGTCATTTGTGGACGGGACTTTATACTTGATCATCCGGCTAACTACAGACGAAAGGCTGCATCCAGCTCTTTGCCGCCTTCTGCCTCATGCTAGGTTCCGATAAGATTGGTAGGCGACTGCTCGTCCTCATCGCCATGGGGTTTTGCATGGGCGCCTTGCTCGTTGTGGGCATTCTGGGCCTCGTGCCCCGAACTCAGGCCCTAATGAACTTTCTCATTTTTGTTGCTTGTGTTTGGTCCTTCTTCAACAGCATTGGTGAGTCTCAAATTCTGCAACGCACTCCCTTTTGGTATCGAGATGCTAACCTTATTTCTGCATTCCAGTGGGAAGCCTGGGCGGTGCCTTTTCGGGTGAGGTCGGCGCACAGAGGCTTCGAGCTCGAACTGCCGGTATTGCTCAGGGGTTGGCGGTGATCTTTGGTCTCATATTCAACACGACTGTCCCACTCATGCGTAAGTCCTTGCCCTTTCTCACCTTGACCCAACCGACTGAACAACTATGTTCGCGCGGTACTAATAAATGGTCGCAGTCGACGTTAACGGTGCCAACTGGGGCTACAAGACGGCCTGGCTCTTCTTTGGCACCGGCTCAGCCGTCTGCGTCGTCCTCTGGTTCATGCTTCCCGAGTGCGCCAGACGCAACGCGGCGGAGATTGATGAAATGTACGAGAAGGGCGTGTTGCCGAGAAAGATGGGCAAGTATGTCACGGAGGCTCAGTTGATGAACGTTGGTGTCGTTGGCCAGTAATCAGCCAGTGTGCACTATGTAGTATTCTAAGTAATGGAGTTTAGTACATACTACGAAACTACAAGTAGACCTGGGAACTTGGAAACTCGAGTTATTTACTGTCTACCAAAAGGTTCGGGTGCCCTAGTACACACGTACCCAGAGGGGGGACTAGAAGCTTAACAGTAAAAAGAAAATATCAATAATAGTATTAATGAGTGAAGGCGTAAGCAGAGGACACTAAGAACACATAACCCACCCAGAGGCAGAGCTGTGATGACCGCAATAGTATTGTGACGGAAAGGTCGGATACAGCCGGGCTTGAAGCCCGGGTAATGGCTTGATTGAGCAAAATAGATGATTTCCTCAGCTGATACCATTGATCAAATGGATCTCTGAGAGGTCTCAGAAGAATAGGCCAAAAGACTGTAAAGTGAATGAGATGCAAAAAGAGATGGTTCTGTCTAACAGATCCTGTTTGAATCCTTCCCAATTTATGGTCCCAATAGTTCAGGCTACTATGCACACTTTGACTCCTCTGTCTTCGCTCAAGGGCCATTGCGGAGATAACCCAACCGTGAGCTAGAGTCAAAATACCGCGATGGTACGTACGGCCAGTCTGGGTTGGTTTTGTAAGGTTGTGGGATTTAGAGGTGAGTACCATGGTATCTTAGTCTCTGCTGAAGTGCCCTTGATTTAATTGTTCTCCTGGCCCTCCTGTACCAAGTACATTCCGAATGTCACAGTTTTGCAAAGCTTTGGTCAAAGACCCCCCCAATCCATTGCACTTGGGTTGCGTCTGATTTGTGCTACTTAATCAGCACCACAGATGCGGCAACGGGATTATAGAGAGCCACGTTTAGATGGCGAAGAGCTCGTTCCGTGAGACTAATAACAGAGTTCAATGCTTAATATTGTACCCGACGTCAGTTTATAAGTTGTTCGACTTAATCTATAGATCAGAACTTATATGTGTAAGTTGTAGTGAGGGTGTCACGTCTGGTAATGTTTTAGCTAGTGCAGTGAGCTAGGTAACTAAGCTGTATTGATAGCTGAGGAACTAGTGTCCTAGCCACAGCCAGTTCCTCGAATTAATATACTAGATGTCTAACGAGGATCACGGTGGTCATGGAGTGATCCAAATGATCTTCTTGTTGGTCGAAGTTTTGTGGGGTGTCCATAAATATGTGATGTCGTTATGTCCAGCCGAGCTAGGACGTGACAGCCTGCTAAATACTAATCCTGTTGCTTACCAGTAGATTTATTACCTACTTGACAGTAATATTATTGATTTTATAAGGAAGCAGCTTAATGTTAAAACCTACTATATTTCACCCTCACCTATTATGAGATAAAGCAGTCCGCACAAGTAAGCCCGAATGCATGTACATTTCCATATTAATAAAATTTTAGTTGTTACTTCTCTCCAGCCCGCTTCTACGCCAACTGTAACCTTAATACGCCACGGCCACTAGTGGCTGTCTCCGTATCTGCCACTCTTGGTAGTACAACCTCATACCGCAGCTTTGTCTTTTCGGCCCAAGCATCTATTTCCTCCCCACTGCACTTAGTCAACTGCTCAAACACGTCGTTGTCAACAATTGCTCCAACATCCATCGTAAGCTTGATCGGATCAAGTATCCTTCCGTTACGGAATGAAAGTCGTGACGAACTGATAGTTAGTACGACGGTTAGGAGGCTCGCAGTGCCGAGTGCGAAAAGACCGGAAAGGATGATCCATGGTACAAACGTAATGGCGTAAAGTTGCTGTCCATCTTTTTCAGTTCTGACTGCATATACAAGGTCCTTGTTTCGTTCTTCTTGCACCAAGTTGAATGCAGCTTCTCTCGCCTGAACTTCGAACCAGACCGTGGTATCGATGAACGAGTCGATCTGGCTCCAGTAGGACTCAGGTTTCATGGCGCCAGAGTCAACCAAGATTTTGAAAGAAACTGGTCCCAGCCCGGATAGGCCATTAAACCCGAGTGAATCAAAGATTCCTAGATACTGCAAATCCTTGAGCATGAGGGGTCCGTGAAGATCCTGTGCAGGGACACCGCTAAAGTCCGCGTTCTTGGTCGACCAGGTCTTTGGATCCACGACTGCCTCGTCCAACTGAGATCTCAGGACGCAGGATACACCGCAGAATGACCAGTCGCCAGAAGCCTGTGTTTCTTCCTTCTCATCTGAGTCGTCTTCGGTATTTTTTGCGAGGTAGGTTGATTCGTCAAAGTTAAATACCTCAAGATCACCGTATGTCCTCGTTCTGCATGTCGCGCCGGAGTCTCGCCCCTGGGGGGCCCAAAAACCTCCAACCCAAAACTCGCGGGAGCCTGTTCCGTGTTTGAAGGCTACTAGAGGTGACACTGTTTCCTCTGAGACGATATCCGAGGCAGAAGGAGTTTCCCAGTTAGCATTGATAAATGCTGAGTGGCTGAACGCCTTCATAGAAACCATCTTAGAGCTGTTCGTAGCTGAGTTTGTTGATAGATCTATAGTCACCTCCCTTACAGTGCCAACAATAGTCTTGACGCTAAGTTTGACATCGTCGATAGTGGATGGAGTACAAGACGTTGTGACTCGAACGGTCGGAACATCGAGGATTCTTCGCACCTTTGGCATCTGACCTTGTGCTCTCTGCGATATGTTGAGATAATCCACACCTTGCGAGAACGACTGTGGTGGGTTCTCCCCAATCTCCCATAGCAGCTTCCTCACTTGCCCTTTGAACTCATCCTCCTGTTGATCTGTCATACTAGGAAGCGTTGCCATCTCGTACAGGTTGCCTCCATAGGCATTCGTTATCAAGTGCCACCCAGGTGTCTGATCCAAGAATTCAAGTTCTTCCGTGGCGTCAAGTATTGCAAAATCCTTGGCTTCATAAGCCACAACGTTGGAAAGAAGGGAGAAGCTCAGGGCCGAGAGGACGGTAATTAAAGCCAAGCAAATAAGCTGGGGATCTCGCGACTTGATGAAGGCGCAATGCTTGAAGGGGCTGTATGATCCCCAATTAGTCTGGGCAACCTCGGCGAGAGCCTTCAAGCTGACGGCCCTGTTGTTCAGGGGACGTTCGTCGACGGCGCACAAGCGAGTGAGCCTGAAGATGTGCCAGTTTGCGAAGGCGAGAAGCGCTGGTGCTAGGATGATAGAGGCAGCGGCATCAACTAGCTTTGCCCAGGTCGAGCTGAATCGGCCGCCTATGACCTTGGCAGCAATAAAGTCTCCGCCGAGCCTGCGTCTGACATGGTCTACCAGCCAGAATGCGATGGACAGAGCGCTAATGGCGATGAAGGTGACGAGGATAATGCTAGGGAGAATCCTTTCGCCCGTCGAGACCCTCGGGCTGGGTAGTATTTCGAGCGGATCAATCCTCATCTCGCCAGTCTTCTTTCGCAGTAGGTTGTCAGTCGCTGTTGCGGCGAACTCATGTTGGCCGTGTTCCAGAGGTGCATCCTGGGCGGATGTCGAAATTTGATCGTCTTCGTGTTCCGTAAGAGTCGAGGGTGACGATGGCCGACTGGTGCTATCGCGCGGTAATAGATATTGGGTCGAGTCTCGTGGTGACTCCATCTTTGGCTTAGATTGGTGTTGGATTACTCTATTGAAGCACGTTGAACACCGACCAGCAGGCGGCACCTATTTACGTTAATATTAGTCCCCAGTCAGCAAAGAGGTTCCCAGCGATTACCTACCTATGCGCCTCCCTCACGAGTCTTGGCGTAGCAAAGCTGAAGTACGCGCCCCCTTGGCGCATACAGCCGTATCCTACCCCCCCAGAATTCAAAGGCTGTACCCACGGAATAAGGCCGAACGCTTCTATTTTTAGCCACGATTAGAGACGCAAACAGACAGGAAATCCAGTAAAGCTCAACTCTTATCGCTAAACCGCATCCCGTCAACTTGCCAAGCGCAATGTGCCATCTTACGGGCCCTCTTCTGGCCACGGCCCCCACAGGCTGACGCGCTGGTGTTTCAGGGGGGGCGCCGGCTAAGAAGTTCACCGCAAGGCGGCCAACAAGAAAGCTGGGCTTATTGACTGCGGCCTCGAGCCAAGAGGATTCCTCAGCTACCTCAGCGGCAGCTTAACCCCCAGCCTCAAGCCCGTCAGATTTCTACAAGTTGAGCTTCAGCTATGGTTCCAGAAGACAAGGCTCTGATATAAAGGTTAAGATCTAGAGCTTAAGAGGCAGGCAAGTAAGACCGAATAACTTTGTAGAGTTTAAGCTGGCAAAAATTAAGAAGAAAAGTTGGACTATCTCCTTCAAAAAAATAGTTTTATATTTAATGCTATAATAGATGTTAATTCGGGTTTTTCTTAGCCTTGCTCAATATCATCGGATAGATCAAAGGCATACGGTAATTTTAAACAATAGAGACAAACAGTCAGTGCTACACCCAGGTCCAGATAATAGACGTTAAAAGATATTAAAGTTTAATAACTTCTTATATATAGTATAAAGAAATTATGTATAGAAGACAGAAATACATTCGCATTTACTTAAGATTACTGATAACTCAGCTGATATAGAATTCAATATTCAACCAACAATAGCCCGCGTCCAATACCCTCCCTCTCCCAGGTACCCTACAGGGTGCCATGTTAGATAATAATCGAATTTATTAGCAAGATGACAACGTGGAATCATTTTTTGTGGGCGGCGGTGTGAAGCGGATTGTCCCCATAACCCCATTCCCAATTACTGGGGCCGCGCTCGTGGACGCGGCGTATTGGATGAAGCCAGATAATGGATGCTGACATGCATACATGACATCACGATGCACCAGGCTACATATACTGGTTCGTTTTTCTCGTCTAGTCGTGTTATCGGCAGTTCCTATTTCCGTCATCTGAGACTACCCACCTTTCCGCTTATTTTCCAGCTTTGCCGATGGAGTCTCCAGAGTTCCCAAAGTTGGACGACCTCTGGTTTGAGGCGGATCCTGGAAACTTGATTTGCTGCTTTTGTCAATCGCAAATTGGTTCAGCCACCCTTGCTCGGACTTTCCGCTTGTATGACCCAAGCCAAGATGACGAGCCTTTGGGGTCCAGCAAGATAATCCACACACCATTCAATGAAAACATCGTCATCTACGACCGACACCTAAAATGCCTCCTCCAGAGTGGAATCAAGTACTGTGCCATTTCTCACGTCTGGGATCCAGAAATATCCCGTACTCAAGTCCTTGGCAGAGGCTCTTTGCAGCCTCCGGAAGTCCGTCGTCGAGTCATTGAGCTACCTGTCTTGATACTCCGCGGTCTCCTGAAATCTGGCGAGATTTCAAAGACGGATGAGATTTGGCACGATTATATCAGCGTGCCGCAGTGGTCAAACGATGTCAAGGACAGAATTCTGCTTGCCGTACCCGACATCTACGGATCAGCGCATGTGACTACTCTCCATTTTGAAGACCTCCGAAAAGAAAGCCTGCGAGCGCTCTACAGAGCACAAGGAACCGACGAGCGTCTGAAAGCAATCACCGATATCTGCAATATCAAGTGGTTCAGTCGCGTGTGGACAGCCATGGAGTACGTTCGGAGCCGACAAGTAATCTCGATAGACGAAGACTACGATGTCTGCCCCAACAAGAACGACCCGCTCTTCTTGAACCAGATGAACCACGTGTGGTCCATAGAGGTTTCGAAACACAAGTCAGCTCAAGAACTCGAGGCTCGAGCGAAGATTGGCAAAAATATTGTGCCATGGGCTCTGGGGCCGATTCAGAAGATGGGCAACGGGAAGCCGTCAGTGTTCGGGCTATCTTTCAATCTCCTTTCGAAGCGCAGGTGTCAGAGCAACCGCGATTTCCTACACGCTTTGATCGGCTTGGTCGAGCCGACTTATGACCGAGCCCTTGGACATGACTTTGACCGCGAGTACCTGCGCATCGCGAGACTCTGCATTGCTGGCGGCGATTACAGCCCTTTGCTAATGACACCTCGTCTCGAAGATATTCAGCAGGGGCGGGATATGAACCAAGGGTTCTCCAACGTGAAGAGTTGGCCTCTCGGTCCAGAAAGAAAACCACCGAAGTTTCATCCCGGTTTTTCATTCGAGAACGGCGGCTGGGAAACCGGTGAGCCGATCCTCACGTTGGAAAGGCTCGGTGTAGCCTCCGAACTCCACCAGCAGCCCAACATGGACCTCATGCACCGGTTTGCCGACGACGCGTCCTTCGTTCTCCGGTGTACTGGACCAGATCTTGATTCTTTCATCAAGGCGCTTGGAACCCGACTGTATAATGAAGACTTTGAATTTATTAAGCAGAACCTAGCGGTTGGTACCCGCAGCAACAGACTGGCAGGCATTCTTCAGAAAAGGGTCAATAAAATGGAGGATAATTGGCCACTGGAAGGGGGAGACGGGGCTCAGTGGGTTGCAGAAGCAATGACGCTTTCTCTCACGAACCCAAAGGGCGAGCCGGGGACATCTATAAGCAAAATCGCAGTGAGCGGTGCACATGGAGGCACTATCCACCTCGGACACGCTGGGCGCAATTGTCTCGTCTCGGCACCCTGTACGGTATGCCACCTGCCATATGTGTTTCGGGCAGGACTATTCAAGCCGCCGGGGCATGTCAGAGGGGCTGTTGCTTACCAGATCCGAGGTCTCGAGTATGAGTTCTCTCGTGAGAACGGAGTGGGAATTCTTGTGAAAGATGGCCATATTGTCGGTCGGATGGCATGGGCTACTCCATCATGTGCGTGTTTGGAGCTTGAGAAGGTCAAAATTAAGATGCCAGCGTTGCCTTATCCAAGCCCAAGGCCTGATGATCTCTAGGTAGTACCAAAATAATGTAGTGCATTGCTCGCTTAAGAAGATGAAGAATCTATTTTATTATTTTACATATACTAAACTTTATTCATATACTTTAGGGTTTAGCTTAAGGATCTTCATACTCCCTCTAACCCTAACCCTGATCAAGATGGCAACACATCATACCTTAATGCAGATTAGCGGTGCGTACCAAGTACAATACTTTGGATCGGGACTTTTTGCATCCCACTGTACTGGGCCGTGGCGAGAAGGCTGTCTCAGACATGAGCCTCCAAGGAGTTTCAATGCAAATACTTGGGAGGAATTCGAGTATGTATTTAGAGCACTACCGAATGGTGGAGTGTCTGCCTCACCACGCATGCTAAAAAGCTAAGTCTATATACACGCCAAGGCTGTTTCTTTACTTGGCAGCCTGGGCATCTTCCAAAATCATGTGGGCCCCCTTCTCCGCAATGGCGTATATCGTAGCTTGGATGTGCGCACTGATCTGAAGCGGCATGACACTGGCGTCGATAACTCTTAGCCCCCGAACCCCGTACACGCGCAGCCGCTCATCGACGACGCCGCCCTTGATTCCAGCGCGCCCGCCCATGCCGCAGGTGCCTACCGGGTGCCAATCGGTGATGGTGTTCTGCACGATCCACTCGCTGAGGCCGTCTTCACTGTCGATCGTGGCCGCAGACGGCGAGGCTGGTGCGAGGATGATGCCAGACAGCGGCTCGGTCTTGACAATCTTGTGTAGAAAGCGAGCGCACTCCTTCATGACGTCCGCGTCGAGGGCGCCGTGTGCGCCGCCGTAGTATTGCGGGTCGATGACGGGCGGATCTTCTGCCGTGGTGGGGTGGTCCGTTGCGGGAGAGATGTGGATCGAGCCAACAGAAAAGGGGTACTGGAGGATCTGCAGCATGGTTCCGTACTTCTTGCCGTCCTCGCCTTTGAAGAAGTTGCTCCAGTTGCCGAGATCGAAGATGTACTCAATCTGGCCCAGCTTGGCACGGCCGTCGAGTCGCTGCTGCAGAATCGCCTTCTTCTCGGCATCGAATGCAGTCAATCCATCCGCCTTGGCGTAGAGGCCAGCAAGAGACTGGTCTGGTACGATGTGGGCGAGGGGCACGTAGCAGAGAGAGACGGGGAGAATCGTCAGCGGACCGGTGCCGTCCCGATCGTACTGCTCCCGAGCCGCGACTGCGAGTGTCTCGTCCTTCAGCACGTCATCCTTGTTGGCGAGAAGAGGGTCGACCTCGAAGATGGTAGCCAGCACTATATCAGCCGCGTCAGTATAGCCTCATGTGGAGACGGAACATGATCCGTGGTGCCTTACTCAAGTGGTCCTGCAGGTTCTCTCCGACCGTCGGGCTGTCCACCTTGAGGGACACATTAGCTTGGGCTAGCACCTTGGGGTTTCCTATGCCCGAAAGCTCCAAGATCTGCGGTGACTTGATGCTCCCGGCCGAGAGGATAACCTCGCGGGACACGGAAACCACGTGTTCTCTGCCCTGGCACGCAAACCGGACCCCGGTGGCAACGCACTCGCCATCGACATCCTGGATGACAATCTCATTTACCGTCGCGTGAGTGAGGATGTGCAGGTTAGCCGGCGCAGCTGCGCAGTAGTCGGTGGCGAAGGAGCGGCGGGCGGATCGCGGGTCTACCGCGTTGACAGTCGTCCAAACGCCGACGTTTGAGCCTCCGACGTGGGATGAGTTGGTCTCGACGCCCAGGGCATTGAGCGTGCTGTGCCAGAGGCGATGCGAGGGCGAGTAGTCGGTGGGATACGAGACTTGGATGGGCCCTGAAATTCCAAACGTGTCTGCGTCATGGGATACGTTGTATTGTTCCTGCACACTCTTACTGGGTGGGTGGAATGTCTCGGATTTCTTGAAGAAAGGCCTGCCCCCCAATCAGTCAACCAAGGCTATCCTGATACAGCCATTTTGCCTGGCAAACTCGGGAAAATCACTCACAGAAGCTCGTCCCAACCCCATCCGGCATTCCCCAAGGCTTCCCATGCATCGTAGTCATCCTTACTAGCGCGATTCCAGGCCATATAGTTCAGAGCGCTGGTGCCTCCGAGGACCTTTCCGCGAGGCCAGGGTAGCCTTCGCCCCCCGAGACCCTGCTGCGGTACTGTCTCGAGATGCCAATCAAGGCGGCCGCCCAATGACCGTCCGTAGTGGCCGGGGATTTGGATATCCTCGTCATCTTCCGCGACGCCTCCCGCCTCGAGCACGCCGATGGTGTAGGAGGAATTGGCCTCGGCTAGACGAGCGGCGACGACCAGGCCGGCTGTCCCCCCACCGACGACCAGGAAGTCGAACTTGCGGGAGCTGAAGTCGTCGGCGTTGACGGTTGTTGTTTCGCCCGTCATGGTCATGGTGAAACCTGTGGCTGTGTATTCCTTCCTATCTTTTGGCCTGCTCGGGATTTTCCAGAAACTTATACGCCACGGGAGAGCGGCGGTACGAGAACTCTTCTGCCTCTTACGATAACAAACGAGAAGTCTACTGCCTCGACCGCATAACTCGGGACGGAGAGCGTACCTGTTAAATCATAGCGCCAGTGCTGCGGCAAGGGAACGGGTGGATGTCGTCGGAGGATGACGGATTGCGAATAGGTAAGCGGTACTTCATCAACGCATGCATGCCGCCGGGCTCCGCGCGCTGCTGGTAACTACCTAGCCTGCACTGCACGCACGCAATAGACGCGCGAATGGCCCCCGGCCTGGTCGAGTCGCTGCCAGGGACGTCCGGAGACGACGGACGACACGTTTGGCTCTGGCTACGATGCTTAGCCGGGAACCGTTACCGAGACCTGTTATCTGTCGAGACGAGGGGTAGCCAGCAGATAAAAGTCTGACAAGTCATGCGAAGATGAGGGGGAGGGGAGCGAGAAGGATTGATGCTACCTGGTCAGTCATCTCGGCTGCTCCCACCTCCCACCCAGTCGCATCCAGTCGCATCCAGTCGCATCCAGTCGCATCCAGTCGCATCCAGTCGCATCCAGGCGCACCACGTCAATACGTAAAAAAGCAAATCAACGTCCAAGTGCAGGGGACCAACCCAGGACGCAGAAGCACCAGGGGCTCTAGCGCAGCGACGGCTGTCCATAGTCCCGAGTCGTCAGGATTCGAGACGTGGAGGCGTCGAGCCGTCGTGGCGCCGTATCCTTGCCTTCACCAACATCCAAGAATCCAACCAGGCGGGAATGCAAGGGGTCCTGGGGTGGTATTGCAAAACTTAGCTCGCGATTCTTTGCTTTTTCTTCTAACCTTCTTAGCCGTTCGCGTTTTTTTCTCTTCCCGGGTTAACGTAATGCCCCGAAGAAGAAATTGTCCCGAATAAACTCGCACCCGCAGCTCCGAATCTTCATTGATGGAATGGTTTTGGGGGTGTTCTAGACTGGCAGTGGGGGGCGTCATACGGTTTACGACCCCTGAAGGTTTAGCTAGCGTCTGCTGAACGACGGCCATGGGGGGGAAAATGATGGGCATCCCACAAAGTGCATCTTTTGATCGGAAAGCAGCCAAGGGTTGCAGTAAAAAAGGATGGCGAAAAAGAGAAAGTAGGCACGAGCTCAAGATATAAGGCTGTACTGGAGACGACGCACGCTTCCATACGTGTTCTCGGACGCTCGTGATGACGACCTCATGCTGGTGGACGCATCTCAAGGTTCTGGAACAAGACGCTAAACAAACTCGAGTGCCGAAGTAGAGCTAGGGTTACGTAGTGCTCTACAATTCTGCTCCATATCAGCTCCATTCTAATTCATTCGGCCCCATTCTGCTCCATTTCTGCTCCAATTCTACCCATCGCACGATCGCGGGGACCTAACATTTGCACCAGACCGCGGGGAACATGGGCCGGAAACGGCCCGTTCAACCGCTGTCTCCGGCGGAGCCAATGTGACCGTACTTCGTAACTGGACTCTGGATCCAGCGTTAGTCTAGATTCCGCATGGCTAGGGTCCCTGGTCGACTATCTTCGTCTCTGCAGGACCAAAGTCAAAGGACGGAGCAAATGGTGCTCACTGCCGAACATCTCTGCACAGGTTGGGTGGGTGGCTGAATATCGAGCATGGTACGGAGTATAACGCGTGGGATACTCCCCGACGCGCATAAACGGTTCGTTTGCAATGTGCCCCTGGCGGCATCCTCTCCCGCTTATCGATGGGCGCTCATTCCAGCCATTAAGCTTCCGTCAAAAAGAAAGGGGCGTTGCCTCTGTTTGAAATTCATTTCCCTTTTCTTGCGATCGTCCGCTGAATCGAGTCATGGCTGCTTTGCCCATCCTGCCAACATGGAATTAGTAGACTCGCTGAAGATTGTGTCTTGGATCCTGTGGGTGTTGGGCGTCGTCGTCGTCGTGTGTCGGCTGTGAGTACCATGCGAAAAAAATCCCATCCGCGCGGATGGCATTTCGTCCATCGCTAACGACCAACGTGCAGGATCGCGAGGCGCATGAAGCTCGGCAAATGGGGCCGCCTCATGGTTGAAGACTATCTCATGGTCTTTGCTCTCGTGCGTGCCCAACCAACAACTCTTTGCGGCCAGCTGGCGATACTAACCCGCTCCGTCCGCAGGTAAACTTCACCGGCGTCGTCGTCAGCATCAACGAGGTCGCCAAGAATGGCAGCAACTACATGCCCGAGGAGGTGGCCAAGAGCCTCGATGCCAAGGGAAGGGCTCAAGCTGTCTTCGGGAGCAAGATGACCTTTGTCCTCGAGATCTTTACCCTCACAGCAACCTGGACAGTCAAGGCATGTCTGTTGCTGCTGTACAGCCGACTCACAGAAGGCACGTCGACACGACAGAGTTTGGCCGTCAAGATGGTTGCAGGCTACTGCCTCGTGACCTACCTTCTCGTCACCTTCATGTTTGTCTTTTTCTGGTGCAGTCCCAATACGTATGAGTATTGGGAGGTCCCTGTCAGAATATGTAAGTCATCTCATGCGGGCGTTTTTGTGGCTGCTAACTGGCGTCAGCCCAATGTGCCAGTTACTATAACCACATGATCTTCGCCACGGCGTGCAACATTTCATCGGATCTCATGTTGCTCTGCGTTCCGATCCCGATCATGATCAAGATCCGTCTGCCGATGAAGAGGTTTGTCAAACTCAAATGCCTAAGCCAACAACAACTGACAATTGCAGGAAAATCGGCCTTTGCTGCGTCTTTGGTCTGGGCATTTTCAACGTAAGATATGTGTCCCGCCGTACAAGTCACGCCTGCTAACAATCTGCAGATTCTTGCCGCAGTCCTGAACCGATACTACAACTTCAGCAACCCCAACTCATACGTCTTCCTCTACTGGTACGTCACCGAGGTCGGCGTGGCCATTTACGTCGGTAACCTGCCGCTCTGCTGGCCCGTCATCCGTCTTGCACTCGGCTCCAAGGGCGACTCATCAAACCCGTCATCATACCCGAACCCGTCATACCCGGAAAACTCGGCCCGTCGCAAGACCCAGAGCCGCAACCCGCTCACGAGTAAGGCATCCATATGGGCCAAACTGGAAGACGAAGATGGTGCGCGGACTGACGGGTCCCGCGACCAAGGCAGCGAAATTGAGCTCGTGGGCAGCCCGAGAGGACCGGATCTGGTGAAACAGCCATACCAGACCGAGGCGGAGGTTAGCAGTGATCCCAAACCCCATCGGCACAAGCCGAGCGACCACATCACGGTAGTCACCAAGGTGGATGTAACGACGACGTGAATGCGAAAATGCCCTCACTAGCGTGGGGGCGGATCCAAGGGAAAAAATGGTGGCAATTGGGTACGGAGTACTGGGACGATGGACGTGGGATGCGTAAATTCAACTAGAGTCTGATTAGCGTAATTTAACGAGTCGAGATAAAGGAGAGTTCGAGGCTGACTCGTCCAGGTGCGAATAGAATAATCCAGTGACATATCATCTTGCAGTGACACATCTTGGCTACATATCTTGGCTCCGGCATTCACATCTCTTGGTTCTCTCGCACATCTCTTGGCCGCAGCACATTTCCTTGGCTCCCGCGGATTCTTGGCTATTCGGCACATTAAATGTCTTGGCTCCCGCGCATTCCAGTGCTCCGCTCATCTCTTGGCTCCCGGGTTATCGCTTGGCTCCCGCATTATCTCTTGGGTCCCCGCTGGAGCCGCCCGGCGCGCCAGGATGAAGAATCGACTTGGCTTGAAACGGACATAGCGCAGCCGGGGGGAGCAACTCTCGTTTACCCTAGCAGTTTATCCTCGTACTCCGCCCTAGTTGCATCGGCATCCTGCAGCTAGTGGCCAAGTGGCGCGGCCAGGGTCCAGAGCATCGAACGCCAACCACCAGCGCAGCAGAGTCGCAGAGAGAAGAAGAAAAAGGCATGGGGGAAAAATTGCGCATAAGCTCCGTTAATCCCTGATGCTTCCAGAGGGGGCGGCGCTAGGACTGAAACTGTCAGAGCCATCTCCGGGCGTCTCGCGGCGTCGCATGCGAACAACGGCGGAGGACCGGGGCGTTCCCTGGAGGGCTCAGCCGCTGCTGCAGGACTTGTTAAACAAAACTCTAGTATATTCCCGTTCCTCGCGCGCTGTAACCTTGCTCTCCCAATTCAGCTCCTACGTTTTCTTCTTTCGACCGGACCTCTCCTGCTTCTCTCGGCTAGGTCTGTCGTGTGATGCTGCACTGCGCGCCGTAGCCGCCACACCACCCGCACGTCCGTCCGTCCACGCGTCTTGTCCATCTATCTTTCATTTATCTGTCATATATTATCACTATATTCTTATCCGGGAGTCGACAGGATGGCGTCGCCAACTAATGATGTTGAGATGGTGGCCGAGAAGGGCGCCACCGTGAGCTCGGCGCCCTCAGCCGAGGAGAACATGAGCAGGCTTGAGTCAGATGCGCCCGCATCCTTCCTCAAGTCGCTCAACGACCGCATCGAGGGTCTCGCCGGCCTCGAGGCGCGAGGCATCGAGCGCGTCCCTCCGGATGAGCGCCAGCCGGCCTCGCACGCCGCCGACCTCCAGGTCGCCGTGCTGTGGTTCAGCGCCAACTTGTCTCTCAACAACCTCGCCACTGGCCTCTTCGGCCCCATGGTCTTCGGCCTGGGCTTCTTGGACAGTGCTCTCCTGGCTGTGTTTGGAACGATCCTTGGTGCATGCTCGACTGCATACATGGCCACATGGGGCCCGCAGAGTGGAAACCGAACCATGGTGAGTGAATCCTCTCGACCTTAGATGCGACCATGGCTGACTCGCATGCTGCAGGTTGTCTTGCGTTACTTCATGGGGTACTGGCCGGCCAAGCTGCCGACTCTCCTGAACGTTGTTCTCATGGTCGGCTACACTACGATTGATTGTATCATCGGTGGTCAAGTCCTCTCTGCCGTGAGCGGCGGTAGCATGACTATCCTCGTCGGTGTTATTGTCGTTGCCATCGTGACATTGTTGATCGCCGTCTTTGGCATGGCCATCTTCCACAAATATGAACGGTATGCTTCCATGCTTCGCTGCATGGGTAATATCAAACTGACATGTGTCCCAGATACGCTTGGATCCCCCAGGTCATCGCCCTCTCAGTCCTCATCGGCGTCGCTGGCCAATACTTCGACGCTTCCGCCCAGCCCACCGTGACCGGCTCTACACTCGCTGCCAACCGCCTTTCCTTTTTCACCCTGTGCTTCTACGTGCCCAACTCCTGGGCTGCCGCCGCGTCTGACTTCTACGTCTACTACCCAGAGCGCACCTCGCGGGTCAAGATCTTCATGCTCACCGTCGTCGGCCTGACATTGTCTTTCAACCTCGTCTACCTCATTGCCATCGGCCTCGCCACCGGTCTCGTCAACAACCAAGCCTGGTCCGACGCCAACGCCATCAGCACCGGCGCCCTCATTGTTGCCGCCTTCGAGCCCCTCCATGGCTTCGGACGTTTCTGCTCCGTCATTGTCGCCCTCGGTGTCATCGCTAACAGCACTCCGTCAATCTACTCGGGCGCCCTGGGATGCCAGGTCCTCGGCCGCTACGGAAAGGCTATTCCCCGGTGGACCTGGTCCTGTGTCCTGGCTGTGATTGCCCTGGTCCTCGCTATGGCTGGTCGTGAACACCTGCTCGTCATCTTCCAGAACTTTGTTGCCCTCATGGGTTACTGGGTCATGCTCATGATCTGCATTGTCGGAATGGAGCACTTGTTCTTCCGCGGCCGCCAGGGCTTTGACTGGGCTGCCTGGGAGGACAAGTCATATCTCCCGATTGGATGGGCTGCCCTTGCAAGTTTCATTATTGGCTGGGTTGGTGCTATTCTCGGTATGTCCCAGGTCTGGTACATCGGCCCTATCTCTGTGGCCGCCTCCGCGGCGGATCTCGGCATGTGGCTGGGCTGCGGATTTGCCATGGTGGTATTCCCGCCTCTGAGATATCTTGAGATGAAGATTTGCAAGCGTTGAAAATATCCGACACTATAATAGGATAGACACTGTATATACTACCCAAGTCTTTTATAGGCGCCTGTAAGATTGCCTCCTTAGCTACACTTAAAACGGTATTCTCTAGATGAGACCACTAAGAGATTTTAAGTTCCAGGAATTGTAACAATCCTGAGCCTTAGCAACTTGATTCTTGATTACCCGCTCGTGGTTCGTCTTAGTGGCTGACTGACGACTTTAAAAGCCAATATAGACATGGGGCGGCCCCAGTGATACACTACCTACTTCCGAGCTTGCCATAATGCACAAGCATTTCGTTCCTTAGCTTTAAAAATCATCAGATAGGTCAAATCCATGCAGTATTTACAAAACATAGAGACACGCATTTAGTACCACACCTAGTACCAGAAAATACAATAGTTTGACGTTGAGGCTGTTGTACATTTGCCTTTCTTTCAAGCTTCAGTTAGTGAGCTTGAAACACAAACGCGAGCCTTGGCAATTGTAACACGCACAGCAAAAACGCAGTTGATGCAAATATTGGGTTCCCTCCAAGGATAATGCACAAGTATACCCATACTGGAATCCACCCATCTCCGGGCAATGAGAGCGGCTACACTATAGTTAAGAAATGAAAGACAAATTGGACTTAGCCATATGGCACTCGCTGTCTTGTTCCGGGACACATGCGGTTCTGATGAATTGCAATTCCTTGGAACGTAAATTTGAGCATGAGAGCACTTGGATAGATGAGGAAGAGCCCCCCTGCCCTCCAGTCGGCAAATCGACTAATAATGTGCATTTCGTCATGATTCTAGAGGCAGAACCTACTTCTAGTCAGCAAACCTTCCCTGAGTTGCAATAAGTGGGCGGCGCTGTTGAAGAGCTTGGTGTCTGACCGCCCTATTCATATCTACACAACCATCTAACACTTTGTCGTTTTGACCAAAAAGACGTCTTGTCACACCTCGGCGCTAGGTTATACCGCCCCAGCCCACATTGATGGGTAGATGTCTCACAAAGCCGTCTTATTGGTGCCCTCGCTTCAGCTCGTGCAACCTGGAGGCAAACATCCAGCCTTCATGTCACCTTTCATCTTCCACAATTTTCTCCAAATGTCACACCGTCTTCTCATCATTCGATCCAGAAGGAGCAGCGTGGGCATCCTTGCTTTGCCAAGATATGGACCCATCCAGTTGCGGTCGCACACCTGCGACCGTATCTGACAGCAAGTCATCAAGAGACGACAGAACATTCCGCGTCCGTGGTGTACCCATCACCTGGGACACCGATCGATTGAAGTCATTCCTAACTGAACATGACAATGCCGCCTGTCCAGTCATCAAATCCCTTGCCTACGAGATTGGCGGTCGTTCCAGCACCGCCACGGTTACCTTCCAGACTGTCCCCCTCGCCCTTCAGAAAAAGACGTGGTACATTCTGTTACCTAAAGCAGACGAGAATGGACCTGACCGATATCTTGCACTCAGCGACGACTTCCTCGGTATCACGACACTCTACGCCCCGAGCCCGGACGATCATAAAGTCGAGTAAGGACACCATCTGAAGAGGTAGCGTGTGCTGATTTCCATAGTGTCATTGCATTACCCGGCCTTGGCGGACATGCATTCAGCTCGTTTAAAGAAAGAGGCAGTGACTACATGTGGTTGCGAGACGCCCTTCCGTACGACATCACTCACAATAACGATGACACCC
Organism: Ilyonectria sp. MPI-CAGE-AT-0026; assembly: GCA_020744155.1. Classification (NCBI taxonomy): domain Eukaryota; kingdom Fungi; phylum Ascomycota; class Sordariomycetes; order Hypocreales; family Nectriaceae; genus Ilyonectria; species Ilyonectria sp. MPI-CAGE-AT-0026. The sequence goes on along the minus strand of JAGPNQ010000010.1, from coordinate 808,936 downwards.
CGATAGCGCGAGTAATGACCTACGGCTATGAGTCAAGAGTTTCGCAGAGTAAGAGCATACAGAATTTGGAGGATCTCGCAACATCATTCCACACGGCCTTGATTGCGCTAGCTAGAGCCCCAACGATCAAACCGATCATCTTGATCGCCCACAGCTTGGGGGGGTTGATTGTCAAACAAGTGAGACTCTTTACACGTCTGGCCATGTTCAAATATCCTAATCCGCACCATAGGCTCTAATATCGCTATCGAAATCGACGGCCGAGGACGATACGAAGCTTGTCAAAGCAGTATATGGCATTGTGTTCTTTGGAGTTCCACACGAAGGCATGGATACCAGCTCGCTTATCCCACTGGTTGGTGATGGGCCGAACCGGTTCCTCATCGAGTCAATTAGCCGTATCAATTCGCAGTTACTTAGCATCCAGCAACGAGAATTCCACACAGCATTGGGTAGTAACGGTCACTCGGAGGTTTTTTGCTTTTACGAAACGCTTGAGTCGCCAACCGCTCATCAGGTATGCATCGTTTTTGTCAATATATGTGTATAAACTAATGGAGAACAGGATGCGCATGGTGAGTGGACGATAACTGGACCAACCTCAGTTTTGGTCACCAAGTCGTCTGCCACACATTGTCGTCCGTGGGAAAGCGGCCCAGAACATATATGTGCTATTGCCCGCACGCACTTTGACATGGTCAGGTTCAAGCCTCAGGACCACGAGTACGACAATGCTCGCGAGAGGCTTGATAGTCTCGCGCAACGGGCCATCTCGAAACGGCGGCCGGCTCGAGCCTCGATGCAGTGTATGTAATCCATAGTATTATTGAGGTCCATACTGAACTGTTCAGTGGTCCTCCTAGGCAAAAGCCCCGAGTTTACTGAGAGATCCGGGATGCCGAAGCATCCCAAACGTCAATTTCGCTTCGAACGAGACCAAGAGACTTCCACCGTCGATCGTATTCAGAGTGTCATTTTACCTAGGCCTGCAGACCGTGTCGAGTCGAGCACCTCGCGCACCTCAAAGAGGCAGAAGGTTTTCTATGATCACCCCGGATCGCGAAACGGTCCACCTACATCGCGCGATGACTACCATATCGTATGGATCTGCCAGTTGCATATTGAAATGACAGCAGCTTGTGCCATGTTGGATGAGCGTCACGAAGATTTGCCTATTCATCTGACTGGCAGCAACACCTACGCGCTTGGCCGCATCAAGCAACACAATGTCGTGATTGCTTGCTTGCAAATGATCCGGCACGGGACGAACAATGCGTCTAACTTCTTAAATGACATTGCCGTTACTTTTCCGTCGCTCGGCTTGGCTTTGATGGTGGGGATTGGGTGCGGAGCGCCTAGCAATATGACCGACATTCGACTGGGTGATGTTGTTGTCGGAACGAGGCTGATGCATTACGATTCCGAGAAGACTCTCGGGGACAGGCAGATACCGCTGACAGTCACCGCTCGGAGGGTTCTCCACTCAGTACTCAACAAGCTCGTGTCTAACTTACGATCGGAACATGAACTGGGCCCCAGTAGGGTCCCATCCATCCTACGGGAGAGGTTCGAGGAATACCCCGAGTACAGTCGCCCGAATTCATCAGATTTCCTATTCCGCGCAACGTATGATCACGTATCCGAAACACCTTTTTGTGAGGAATGTGATCATTCCAACCTGGTTTCGCGAATCAATCGTCGTTCAGATGATCCGGGTATACATTACGGTGCCATTGCCTCGGGGGGCCAAGCCATTATGAGCGGTACAACTCGGGACTCCATTGCGCAAGAACTGAACGTGGTATGTTTCGAAATAGAGGCCGCTAATGTAATGGATTTCCTTCCATGTCTTTCAATCCGGGGAATTTGCAATTACGCAGATTCTCATCAGAATAAGGAATGGCAGAGGTATGCAGCTGCGACTGCGACTGCATATGCTAGGGAACTACTCGAAGTGTTTCCTGTGGTGGAAACGCATGCAGAAGCCGTGAAGGTGCCTGATACTCGTAAGTTATACGTCTTGTCAATGTTCACTGATCATCACATCTAACCTTCGGTCGACAGAACAGCGCGTTTCTAGCGGTCATCGACGGGATTTGCTGGGCTCCCTCAAATTCGCCCAATTCAAGTCTCGATTGTCAACGATCGAAACGGCCCACTCCAAAACATGTCATTGGTTCCTCCAGCACTCGGACTACCAATCGTGGCTTGATCCTACAAAATTAAAGAAACATTTCGGCTTCTTATGGATCCATGGTAAACCAGGTGCTGGCAAATCAACGATTATGAAGTTTTTGTACTCGAACATGCAGCGTGAAGTCCGCCGCAAAGATAGCCTTACTGCTTTCTTCTTCTTCAACGCTCGAGGTGAATACTTGGAAAAGTCGATGTTAGGAATGTACCGATCTTTGCTCTTCCAGCTGCTCAAAGGGTTTTCTGATCTTCAGTCCGTCCTCGACGATGTCGACCCTGTGTCTCAAGATCATAACCTCTGGTCTTCTCTGAATACTCTCACGGACTTATTTTCCAAAGCAATTTCCGGACTAGGTCACCGTTCGTTTACCTGCTTCGTTGATGCTCTGGACGAATGCGATGAGCAACAAGTTGTGAATATGGTCCAGTACTTTGAAGAGTTGGCAGAACAATCTACGAGCAATGGCATCCAGTTCCGAATTTGCTTCTCTAGTCGACATTATCCCCACATATACATACCGCAGGGGATTCAGCTTACACTAGAGAATCAGCCAGCTCATGCTGAAGACTTAGAAGCCTACGTTACGAGTCGGCTCCAAATCAAAGACCCTGCGCTTTCTGAATTGCGACCTCAACTTCTTGAAAAAGCTGCTGGAGTTTTCATGTGGGTCGTCCTCGTAGTGGACATTCTTAACAAAGAAGATCGACAAGGTGGACTGGCTCTGAAAAAAAGGTTGGCAGAGATTCCGAGCGGTTTGAGCGAACTGTTCAGGGACATGCTCACACGCGACAATGAGAATAGGGAGCGCCTCCCTCTAAGCATGCTCTTGATTCTGTGCGCGGGGCGTCCTTTGAAACCAAATGAGTACTATCATGCCCTATGGTCCGGTTTGTCACAGGAGAATCGGGTCGATCTCGATATCCCTGACGTTACGGCCGACCATGCTGCCCATAGTATCAGCAGATGCGTTATCAGCTCCTCCAAGGGACTTGCTGAGATGACAACATCGGAGCAGCCCACCGTTCAATTCATTCATGAATCTGTCCGAGACTTTTTAGTCAAAGATCAGGGCCTCCAGGAGCTGTGGCCTGATTTTGGGTTCAATTGGGAGATTAAAGCTCACGAGAAGCTCAAGCAATGCTGCAGCACATACATGATTCATCCTCGGGTACTTGAAGCCATAGGAAAAAAGTCCAACAAAAAGAAAATCGCAAAGCAATATCCGTTTTTGGAGTACGCCAGCCAGCATGTTCTCTATCACGCGGAGTCTGCGGTTTATGGCGGATGCTGCGGATGCTGCGGACGCCCCTTCTCACCAGGAGTTTCTTAAGCAGTTTTCTGTCTCAGACTGGGTCAGGGTCAACAATGTTTTTGAAAAGTTCAAAGTTCGCCGTTACAGCCCGAACGCCAGTCTTCTCTATCTTCTTGCAGAAAAGGGGTATTCGAAGCTCATCCGCACAATGCTTAAAGAATACCCCAGTGTTCATGTTCGAGGAGAGAGAGATAGGTATCCATTGTTTGCTGCTTTAGCCAACGGTCAGAAGGAGGCAGTAGCTGCTCTTCTGGACCTGCCCTCAAACGTCTACAACGGAGTCGACATCACAGAAGGTCTAACATGTAGAAAAGACTTGACGGAGTACGAAGATAGGACACCGCTATCTTGGGCTGCACAGAATGGTCGGACAGGCCTTGTCGAGCGGCTTCTCCAAAATGGAGAGAGCGTGGATTCGATGGATGAGGGGGGGCGGCGGCCACTTTCTCGGGCTGTAGACAGAGGCCACGAGGCTGTTGCAAAGCTTCTCATTAATCATGGGGCAAATGTCAATGCTCGTGATAAGGAGGGGAGGCTGCCACTTTCACAAGCTTTACAACGGGGCCATGAGGCTGTTGCAAAGCTTCTCATTAATCATGGGGCAGATGTCAATGCTCGTGATAAGGAGGGGAGGCTGCCACTGTCACAAGCTCTACAGGGGCGTCGTGGGGCCGTTGCAAGGCTTCTCATCAACCATGGGGCAAACGTCAACACTCGTGATGAGGAGGGACGGCTTCCGCTTTTGCAAGCTTTAGAAGGGCTTCACGAAGCTACTAGAGGGCTTCTCTTCAACCATGGAGCAGAAGCCATCGTTCTTCATAAGGGGGGGGGACTACCATGTCCACAAGTTTTTGAAGATCCTTCTGAGGCTGTGGCAAGACTTCTCGTTGATAATGGGGCAGAAGTCAACGTCTGTAATGAACGAGGGCAACAGCTACTTTTTTGGGCTGCAGAAGTCGATTGTGAGGCTGCTATAAGGCTTCTCATTGATGTTGGAGCAGAAGTTGACACTCGTGATCAGAATGACGACACGCCACTTTTATGGATTGCAGGACAGCCTCACACACTTGGGAGTTGCCGTGGGAGACGTTCAGAGTGCCGTTATACCATTGCGAGCCTTCTCATCGACAAGGGGGCAAAAGTTGACGCTCGTAATAAGAATCACAACACATCACTTTTGGAGGCTGTAAAAGCCGGTCATATGGACATTGCGAATCTTCTTATTGACAGGGGAGCGAAAGTTGACGCTCGTGATGGGGTTGGCTGTACGCCTCTTTTTTGGGCTGCCGAAGCCGGTTTGACGGATATTGTGAGTCTTCTCATTGCCAGGGGAGCGAACGTTGGCGCTCGTGATCGCATTGGCCGTACGCCACTTTCTTGGGCTGCTGAAGCCGGGATGGAGACCATTATGCGCCTTCTCGTAGATGCGGGAGCAGGACGTGACGCATATATTTTCAATGACGACACATCACTTTTGCGGGTTAAAAATAACGGCCACGAGGAGAAGCCCTCTGAGGATGATGACAGTAAGCATAGCTAGCTAAATGCTCATCATGGATCATTGTGTTGCTCAACGAAGTGAATTGAAGAAAGGTAACCTTAATATATAATGAACCCCCCCCCCCAATAAAAAAAAAGGAAAAACGCCCTTCGCCTGTAGTAGACCTTCGACCCAGAAACCCTCCGCCCCCGGATGACTCCTGCCGAACGCCGAGTTTCCTCCAGCAGCCTCAGCAGCTTCACTCGACATTGATAGAGAGATGAAAGCTATACAGTATCTGTAAATGATAGAAATATATACTATAGTCAGTACCGTTCTCATGGGCATGGCAAGTAGTGATGTGAATTAGTACCCTCCCCCGTCAATATCACCTTGATGGCTACATCAAAAGTGGAATGAACACTCTGCCAATGCACAGTATAATAGCGGCCTACATTATATGTGATAGTCAATCTTGTATTGTGGGTAGGCCATGTACCAGTATCTGAGGCCCATATTGAGTTCTTTCATCCACTAATCTGTCGTCCACGACTGAGTCTCGTTTCATACTAGGTGCGACTTTTCTTGGGACCAACCGACCAGCGCCCCGGCAGGGACTTGTAATGGATTGATCGGGGTGAGCCGCGCGGCGATCTTTTGAGCGGCTCTTGGATTCAGTATTGGCTTTCAATTGCATCGCGCCTGTCGCAATGGCATGGACAAGTGGTGGCTTGGGTCTGGGACTCATGGTCGCGGTGGTACGGCATCCGGGCTCTGCTTCACTATTTGGGGTATGGTAGCTGGTTAAAGACCTATATAAGCACTGAGCCACATCACACACCGACAGAGTTTTTTTCTTTTTCGCAAGTTTAAACTGAGTTCACAGGTGTCAGGATTTGAAACCTTGAGGCTGCTCGTGACCACTGTTGTGGCCACCTTTGAGGTTGCATATAAAGTTGTGATCTTTTCCTGCGCTGCGACGCCTCTTTGTTTAAGCATGACGCAAAATAAACAACAATAACTACTTCTCGTCTTACGATGTCCTCTCAAGGTTTACCTTATCGACCCTCTTTCCAGTCGTCGTTGATGACAATGCCGCCAACCACATCAATGAAAGCTGACAAGACATCTTGGCACTACTTTCCTCCAGAGGTTCGACTTCTGATCCTGCAAGTCTTAATGCAGGACGGCTGTAGCTTGGCTGGCTTAGCTACAGTGTCGCGAGAGTGGCAGCGTATTATTGAGCGGCACAACTTCGCCCGAATCACCCTGACACCGTCACGCCTCGCCGATTTTGGTTCGATTATTCATCGTAATCGGGCTCTCGTAGGCTATATATGGCTTTGTTTGGAACTCCAAGAATATGGGTGCGACGAGTGTGCGTCTAGGGAGACAGAGGCGTGGTGCTTCAAGGAGACAGAGAATATCCTTATTGTCACGGCATTCCAGGACCTGTTCTCAACTCTCACCACATGGGAACCACGAGGCAACTTGCTACTCGATATCAGCATTTACTCACCCAGCGACTCCGAGCATTTCTTCAAATATCTGACATTTGGGCCTGATCTTCCATCCCACAAGTGCGGCCGGGATCGATCCACAGAGCTGTCGATATTGGCCAAAGTTGACGACCGCCAGCACGGTTGGAATGCTGGCCTTCAATGTGTCGCTCCGGACACAACAGCTTTTTACAAAGTCTTCCAGGAAATCTTGGGCGAAGGACCGTTCGATGATGAGGAGTCCGAAAACCAATGGTGGCAGTCGCTGCCATTAATCCCGGTGGTAACAGGTGTGCTTCTACGTCAACAGAACCGCCGACGATGGAAGCCGGTCGCGCTGTCGCATATGTTTTCCCGCCTTCCAAGACTCCAGGAGATCCACTACGAGCCTTGGAGGGAATGGGACCATCCGCAGCGGTTCACAGATGGAGGTGAGTGCTGATGTGTTCGTTTGTCATTCTCTGTCATATGTTCGCTGCAATGTTGACCGATGACTACCTACTAACCCTCGTCTTTAATGTAGATTACCAAACACTTCTCAATTCGCTCGCTTCTGGCCAACTACGAAAACTCGTACTCTTCGAGGATTTCAACGAACAGTACCCGGATCGTTTTAGAGAATACCTTTTTCTACAAATATCAAGTACCGAGAGTATTCGAACCCCGAGCTTTAATCTCAGTCGAACCGTCGCCAACACTAGTCTCAAGCTTGAGCACCTCTCAGCGTCGTTCATGGTGGATGCCGAATATTTCTTCTATGCTCGTGAACCTTCCTGGGAGTGGCCCAACCTGACTTCGCTTGCGCTGACTTCAAAGCTGCTCGCGCCCAAGGAGAACCCGGAGAACATTGACAACATGCTCCAGGAAGCGGCAGCAGCAGCCATGAAAATGCCAAATCTTGAAACAATGGAGATATGGAACGGACGAAAGGGATTGGCGATGCTCTTCAGGTACCAACAGCCAATGGAGAGCTGGCAGCCATCTGTGATAACCTTGAGAGGAACATGGGAATTCGCTATGCAGGCTCCTACGATTCGGGCTTGGGAAGCCGTCGCAAATAAACACCATGGCTGCGGGTCCGTTATTGTCAAGGAATTTCTGGATTTTGGTGTTATCCAGTCCCATGGTGATGCAATCCACCATTTGAAGCTCTCGAGCACAGTAATTCGGCCAGTTTCGTTACGACAGATTCGGATGGAGCACAGAATTCGTGTGGGGGAGGTTGACTGGTAGCTCAATTTCTGTTGTCAGTCTAGGAATATGATTTAGTCTGAGACATCCTCTTCATAACAAGCACAAGTGAAAGTTGTACATTTGTCAAGTAGAATGCGAACATAATTACGGGGTGTTTTCTACGGCAGCACGTAACCTCGGGCATAGAGGACGAGGGGGAAGGATCTGTCTATGCAATGTTCTCTTTAGCTCCAACAGCCACGCCCTGCCTTGGAGGCTCACGTCTGAGACAGCCTTCTCGGCATGGTCCACTACAGTGGCATGAACTACAGGACACAGAGGTGCCAGGTTATAGGAATCAGAAGACGGGAACGTCTTCTTATATGCTACCACACCAACATCTATGAGACCATGAATTCCGCGATAAATCCATGCCAGTGAACACTCTTCTACCAATCTAGGTTCGGTTCTAGATTGCTATCTCACAGCCGCATTCATTCAGCCCTCCATACCATGGTCCCCTTGCGTGACAAAATGAAACTTAGAGAGGCCACGGCTCCTGTAGAACCGTCTCAACAGTCTCCTGCGTAGCCGCAGGTATCGTAACTGGCGCGATGGCAAATTCATGACACGTCTATCGCACACTTCTGTAAAAGTCACAAAGTCTTGATCCAAAGTATTGAACACGGATCAGCACCGCTCATCTGCATTAAGGTACAGCCATCTCAAGAGTTAAGGTTGAGGTGAGTATACAGATCTTTAAGCTAGACCCTGGAGTAGATAATAAAACTTGGTATACATAATAAAACAGATGCTTTTTTTATCAGATTAAATCTAATTATTAATATTCTCCCCTGCTATTGAAACAGAGTACAGTTCCCACTGTAATACCTAGAAGTCATCAGGCCCGTTGCCACGGTGCCTTCCTTAACTTCTCCCTCTGATTACCGGAGTCCCGACAACTAGGAAGGAGCACCCATCTTGCCAACAGGTAGACATGGGGCATCGCATCTTTCTCTTTTCTACTTTCCTTTCTCTCATCGACAACGACAACAACACCAGCAGCAGCAGAAGCACCATCACCACCACCACCACCACCACCACCACCAGCGCCGATGTAATAAGCCATCCAATGCGTCTATGTGGCCGCGTTAACCATTGACATCTACAGGAGGAGCTCGCGACGAATCGCCGAGCGAAACGCCCGAGAGCGTCTCAAGGCCCTCAGGCCCCGCACCCTCCGAGCCGCCCAAGCGTTCTACAACGGCACCGGAACCGTTGCCGAGTTGCGCCGAGCCCATTTCGCAGAGCTCGCTGCCGTCGCGGCCGTCAGGGCCCTCGAGATGCGCTTGGGCGACTTCGGTCCCTAAACGCCTCTGGTACGTGTATTTCTTTGTCATACGAGCTCCCATACCTTCAACACATGCACATAGATAGGTATCTAGGCCTATGAAGCTATCTCGCGTGAGCATAGTGGAGGCGCCACGATCCAGAGTTCTGGTAGTGGTCCAGAACGATGGTTGGGCACCTTTCCGCGGTGTTCTGGATAAGTAAGCCGGTTCGAGCGAACCGTCTGAAACTAAGACCTGACCAATTACGCTTTGATTCATGGGATGATGGGTTGAGGGCAGGACGGTGGCAGGACGGTGGCAGGACGGTGGCAGGACGGTGGCGAGTGGTTGGTGCTCGGTCATATGGTGTATGTTTAATATTGAGAGGATGTCCCAGACTAAGAAGGGTCAGGGTTAGGGTGAGTATACAAATCTTTTAGCTAGACCCTAAAGTATATAATAAAACTTAGTATACATAAAATAATAAAATGGCTACGTTTTTATATTGGACTAAATATGACGATTAATATTTTACCCTCCTATCTAAATAGAGTACGGGAATCTCCATGGGGGGCGGCAATATAGCATATGTTTAATACCTATGGAGAGGAGGTCAGAATTTTGTTGAATCGCAGAGAGGGATGGACGAGAGTAGGTGCGAGCGTGAAAGACAGATGGGTAGTTAGGCTAGCAACTATTGCTCAGTGTAGTTCAAATAGAACACCGAATACTCCAACAACTCCTTTGGCATGATAAATCCACAACTGCCGGCGACTTCCTAGGCATATTTCATTTTACTTCAATATAAATATCATCAAAATACCAATCAAGCTCCAACCCACTTGCATCTGCCAAAATTGAGAAGTAATATTCTCCACCTTGGCTCTCGTCAAGTGAAAAGCTCCACTGCCATGAATACCAGTCCATGCCGAGGGGTATGCCTTTTCCAGGCTTGGCTTCGAAGGCTCTGTCGTTTTTGTTATAGAGCATGATTGTCAGAAGCCCAAAGTCATCACCCAAGCTCCCGTTGCCTGTAGACTTGCTCTGTGCGGAGATGAATATTTGATAGCTGCCTCCTGCCTCGAGAGTGACTTTTGGGTCGTGACGAAGCTCAACCCTTCCGGAAGTAGTCGCTTCCAAGATTCTGACTGCATTCGACATAATACCAGCTGGCTCTTTAACCCGCTGGATATCGAAAAAGAATGTGTACTTTTCTGCGGTAATGAGTGTCCAGTCTTCGATAGCACTATCAGAAAAGTCGACGTTGAAAACCAAGTGACCTATGCACTAGTTAGCCTCGGGGTAGGCAAAACGGATTGCATGACAACTCACCATCTGGCACACAGTTAAAGCATCCCAGCTCATGAAAAGGTGGCCCCTTGCGATCTTGGCTGAATCCCATGTTGGAAATTTGTGTGGAAAAGAGCTGGCACCAGCTATCCATGTAGGAAAAGGTCACACATCCGGTCCTCCTGAAGCAGAGGTCGGCACAGGAATCAAGGTCAGCTGCGGAAAGCGAGAATTCCCATGCTCCGTCATGGTTGGTAATGTAGCCGTGAGCGCCGCAAACTCGATTGTTCGGGGCAGGGTTCTTCCCGTTGCAGATATCGCCAGAGTATCCGAGGGACGGGGTCGCATCGTATGAGGCAGAAGTGGTCCCAGATGTTGGGGTAGTTGTTTTGGAGGGAGACAGGTCACTTGAAGTGACAGAAGCGCCGGGTTTGCATGGCTTCGCGTTCGCTACTCCGAGAACGAAGAACGCGAAGAAAGCAATTGACTTGAGCAACATGGCAAATAAGTTAGGAAGTGAGTGTGTACAGGATGTTTATTGAATGAGACGTGATTCATGGCAGCACACCTCGTTTCTTTAATACTATACCATCACTTGCCCGTCTCAGACTCTCCATGTCAGCGGGGACCGTACACGATTCCCGCTGTGATCGGCGACCGTCAACATAGCTTGTATGCGTAGTCCATGCGGTGTTCACTGTGTGCATAGGGCAGAATTGATGGGATATACCCGTCATCTCCACTTTCTTGTGTAGGAGTCCAAGGACTGGCTTGCAGTTGCACTGATCTCGCTTGAAACCTGGTGAGCGGGTGGCTGAGGGACATGTGGCGCTGTCGCTCATTCCAATTAGCAACCTTGATGCCTGTCAAGGATTATTCTGCTGAATTAAAGTAAGCTGACTATTTAGGTAGTCGGCCCTACTAACAAGCCGCTGGTAGGGCTGATTGGCCTCCAACAATGATATCAAGTCGCCGACCACCAGCAGGTCGCCGAGGAATCCCGAGACGGCAAAGGGATACTGCTACCTGCATAAAAGGAGTCAATCGGGAAGGATGGAGATCCCAGCAGCTATGAAGGAAATCGGGGAGGCCGCAAAGCAGGTCCCCGAGAACAGCTCGATCGGCATGTAAGCGCTTGCGGCGTCTTGACTTCGCCTTGAAGCATTCCCGATGGGACTAGTTAATTGTGGCGCAGCTTGGAAATATTTTTATACTCCAGACAGCTCAACACGGTTGGATTAATCACTCAAATCTGCACGACGGTACCGGTGGAAGTGCAATGCATTGATCCAGCGTGTGCTTTGGAGTCGGCTGGGATGCAGAAGGTACAAATTGACAAGTCATGTCCACAATTCGGGAATGCAGTGGATGGAGAAATTAGTAAACCGTGATGGTGGGAATTGATGCGTGTACGGAATTGACGATGAAGATAGATATGCAGATCCCCGACGTCGATAGATTCGCCATCAATAGCCACTACCGCACCTCTATCAGTGTTAGGCTTTAGAGCTCAGTTCCTCCGCTCCTTCGCGGTTTCTTTTCCATGAATGGTCTCGAAGTGCGTGCTCCACGTCATTGTCACTGATCTTCGCAACAGACACGATCAAAAATATGTAAAGATGTGTGTGGGAGTGTAGGGCTCGTGATAAACATTGTTCAAAAATGGTATGTTTTCTAATGCATTTTGTTAGCCATCACTGCTAACCATGGCCCATGGGTGAGAAGGCCCTCAATCAGTAACAGAGGAGCTCAAAAACAAATCGGGGCTGGGCTAAAGGACTCCTCAGCCCACCCATCACCGTAAGAGGCTCGGTTTCAGAGACGACGGCGAGAGCAATCAATATCCTAGGCGGAGAGATCGCATTCACAAGAGATTTTTTATCCGAGCAACGTACGAAACATTTCACGTCGGTGCGATTAAATGCAATCAAACCATGTAGAACTTAACCGAATTTACGGCTCGATGCCAGGTATAAACTAAAAAAAATTTCTCAGAATCGCCAGCGTTCAGCCCAGTCTATGCCGCCCAACCTCATTACATGTGCGAATAAATAAATCTAGAATTCCAGTGCGGTGGTATCAAATGTGGGTTTCTTTGGGACTGAATTAAGCATGCTTCTCAAGCGAAGTGAGGGGCATTGAGGAAGAGACCCATGGTGACACCACCTAGAGTTCCAGCAATGGGGATAGTCATGATCCAGGCCAAGACCAAGAGACCGACTCGCTGGAAGTTGACAGCCTTAAAGGTGCCGTTGCACAACCCGACACCGACGGTAGCACCGGTAATGCACATGGAGGTCGATACGGGAAGAGAGAACTGAGAGAAGAGGAGGACGGTAACGGCAGCACCCATCTCCATGGAGCAGCCTCGACTAGGAGAATGGTAGGTGATCTTATTTCCCATGACTATTGGGTTCGTTAGTAAGCTTGTCCACAATATGTTTTATTGGGTTTTTCTTACCCTTCATGATGTTGTAACCGTAAGTAATAAGACCCAGCGAGATAGTGGCAGAGAGCACAGCCAATTGCCAGACGGGGACTGTGGCTTTGGCCTCAGCGGCATCCCCAGTAGACCAGGCGCCATAGATGACGGCCCAAGGGCCGACAGAGTTTCCGATATCATTGGCACCGTGGGCGAAGGAAGCAGTGCAAGCTGTCAGGACCTGAACGAAAGAGTAGGTATGCTCGACCTCGTTGGGATACTTCTTGGCGTGGGCATAGACACGGGCCATACGCTCACCCTCAGGAGTACCAGAGATACCGCTCTGAGCAGCATGGATATCGTAGTGGAGGCCGTAGAGAAGGCCGCAGGTAATCATAGCGGGGATACGGATGAGGAGAATTCGGATATTGCTCAACTCGTACATCTGGCCAGGGCCCATAGGATTGTTGTGCAGAGTTCGCATGGCCCAGCCGAGGGGACCGGCCTTCTTTCGAAGAGAAGCATGGAACTTTTCTTGGCCCTTTTTCATGAGGTCCTTATAAGAAGCCTGGTCGGTCTCGGCAGCGACGAGGCTCTTCTCGCTGGTGTCGACATTCTTGCTGGCATCACCAGCCTCGGTGATGGAATCCGTGGTGATGGAATCGGGAGAGTTGCGGGGCTCGTCATCCTCATCGTGGTGCTGAACAACGGCATAATCGGGGACTTGAGCATGGATAGCGTCGGCAGGAGGGGTGCGAGTGAACAGAAGAGGACCCATGAGGAACATATACCACTTTACAGTATAATCCTTCTTAAGAATTCTAGCGTAGACGAAAGGGACGAAGAAAAGAGCGGCGAGGGTAGCGACACCAATGCCAGTGCCCATAGTGACAGAAGCGACATACCACGAGGGCTTCTTGTTGAGGCCCAGGTTAGGAGAACCCTTGTAGACGATGGAAAGGGTGCAGATAGTCCCGGCGATTAGGAAGAAAAAGGGCGAGGTCCAGACAGCCCAGGGGACGGGGTTCTTGCGCATATGGACGACAACCTTGATGAGCATAAAGATAGTAGCACCGAAACAAGCAGAGATGGCCGGAGCCATGCCGAGACCGGCAAAGATGGCCCCGAGGCCCTTACCACCATTCCAGCCCCACTGGACCTGCGAGGCGCCGACAGTAGCAACACCGACACCAGCGACGGCAGAGATGAGAGAGTAGGTGGAGGAGACGTGGGCGGAGTGCTTGGTGCACCACATGACCCAGGACGAAGCGGCAGCGAGAGCGCAGGTAAAGGCGAGCATCTGGACGCCGGCGTTGCCCTGGAAGGCCTCGTTGGGGATTATGCCGTTCTTGATGGTATCGGCGGTTCGGGCACCGACAGTGATGGCACCGAGCATCTCGAAGATGGTACCAAAGATCATGGCCTGTCGATAGCTGATGGATCGGGAAGAGACACTGGTGGCCCAGGCGTTGGCAACATCGTCTGTGAAGGGTGGTCAGTATTGAGGGGATAAGAGGATGCAGATGGGTTTGTGTAGCAGAGGATGAGGTACTTACTAGCACCGTTGTTGTAGGCATCTAGCATGGCAAACATGGTGCCAATGGCAAAGATGTAGTCATATTGAGAGAGCGTCATGGTGACTGCAGGAACTCAGGGGAACAGTGAATTCCCAATTGGATTAATTGACAACGATGAAAGAATCCAAAGAAGGGGAGAGGGGAAGTGGGTGTTGGGGTGAAGAGATGAGAGACACGGGGAGCGAAGCACAAAGGTTAAGTAGCAAGCGAGAGGTTTATATTACGCAGATGCGGGCTGGGAGTGTAATACCGAGCACAGCATGCTGGGCGGAGCTTGTCTTGGATCCCCGGACACGCAATCGTCCCATGCTCGGTGCTACCCGAGTCCTTGCTGTCGCGTCTGTGGCACCTGTTGGACTGACTTATACGCACTTCTCGCCGCTCGCCTCCCCACCTACACGTGCGGGATGTCAGTGCTGTGTCACTGGCGTCCAGGCGTGTCCATACGGACGCAAGTAAGAGCGTGGGCTCCTACCGGCTTGGGTAACGGAGTGAAGTGTAGATACGTTCGCCCGCCTCTGTGAATGCGCGCACCGTCGTTGGACTGCGTATTGGCGTTCGCGGCCGGTAGACTGCTGGGAGCCTGACGAGCCGATGATCAGCCCATAAGTGGGAGCCAGCTAGTAAGCGGCTATGGTGAGGCCATTGAGGGCTCGGAAGGGAAATAGTCTGGAGTGCCTCGGTACTCTAGCAAGTTTGGGACGTCGGCCGGACCACTCTCGAGATGAGTCTCACCCGATCAACGAGTCTCCCCATGAAGATGAGCTTTGCAAATGATGACCCAGGGCAATGGATGGGCCAACAGCAAGCGTCATGTTAGCTGATAGCCTGATAGCAGTAATCCATCAGCTTGTCAGCCTGTTTCACCTCTATGCCTCGATTTCCACTATGGGCAAGGTCTCGTGACACCGTGGCCACAGTCACTGCAGTGGGTTACCCTGGCGCACCGATGCTGCACCGATATTCCAGGCTATTATCGGAGAGAGTCTTTACCGGTTCCGTGTTTGGTGCAGTGTCTGGCAGCCCGGCTTGAAAAAAATTGGTTTACGACTCCGAGATAGGCTTTGCATCAGCCACACGGGCCTGAAAGTATAGCAGCGAGTCCACGTGGGGAAACTGTCCATACCATAGAGACTAAAGTCACGAAGAAATATTGCCCAGCATGGCCTAGGTCAATCTGTAATCTGGCACGACTGCTGGAGTGTTCCATCAGATCCCCAGGAATGGATCGTGGCCAGAGTCTCAAAATAGGCACCGACTTGTCGTGCTCTCACAAACTAGGCGCGTGCCTGGTCTAGCTTCAGCACTCTAAAATAAGACTGTATTAATGAAAAGTTTAACCTTAACGAAAAGGTTCATTTGAGAAAAGTCCGTGGTAGACTACCGTCTCGACTCAGTAAATTGGCCCGAATCCCACTTATTGCCCTCGGGATTTTTTATACCTAGGTAATGATAATAAATGATTTAGAAAATCTAAGCATCATACAGTTAGCTTTAGTCCATAAAATGGGGCCAATTTATCGAGTCGATACGATAGACCCCTTTGGCTTGCTCCCCCACATGTGGCCAAAACAACGCTCCTCTTACGTCGTACTTGGATTCAGCGTAGTCGTGACATGCTTCAACTCAAACCATCTTTCCACGCGTTCCAGACTTTCCATTGCGGCCGTTCGAGATGGGCTCCGGTCCCACAAATTATAGGCGAAACAAATACCAGGCGACTCCAGTAGCTTACGTATAACAATCCGCACATGTCAGTGTGCGACGTTTGTTTTCCCACGCTGTTCAAAGTCCAACATGACACGAGTATCTATCAATATCCTCGGCCGGCTCCGTCACATCGCATTTCCTCAATTCATCCATCCTCCATCTTCATACAATTACCAAGCGGTCAGTTGCTTAGCATTGAATACCATCACCACGGCTAGTCTCGCAAGCATCCCTTACCTCCCCAGGTCGCCAAGCCAGACGTGTGGAAGAGTATGAGACCGCCAAGCCTGTACGCTGCGCAACCCAAATACGTCGTTACCAGGCACGAAAGGACGGCACCGATCGCCAAGGTGCCAGGATTATCCTGTACGCTCTGTTCTACGACATGCATCCTCACGTCTTGTCCTTGTTTTGCTTCCGCCTCCGCGCTGATCAACACCACTACAGCCACCTTATGTTTATCAAACCCATTTCACGACCCTTAACCCAGCTAGGTCAGGCTAAGTGAAGCCTGCGGTCAAACGTTGAGCTGGTGCAGCCCCTAGATCGCTCAGCCAGACACGCGGTGCTACTTTAGTGCCCAAGTAACAGCATTCCTGTCGACTGAAACTTCTCCAGCATCTCCAGCCTCTCATCTAGTCCGACGGCACTTGTTCGTCTCTTATTCTTTACATTCTTCATCGTAAAATACCATGCGATATGGTGATTTCCTTCAATTTGACGGGTTCGAACGGCCCTCCGGCTTCAAGACGCTGTTGGAATTTCTAACTATTGGGAGTTATTGTGGGGTCTACCTAGATCTACAAACATATAGTATAGCAGTATTCTTTTCATCGATTACACTTCTCGGTTGTCGACGATCATATCGCGCTGGAGAGTAGATATGCTGGTTGTTTCATGGAAGGTACAGTCCGTCGAGGTGCAACCTACCCTAGACCAAGACAATTGCAGATGCTGCGCCAGCCCAACCAGGACGTTGGAGTCCATTTTACCTGAAGAAGCGCTCTTATTCAGGCCTTAACGCCTTTATTTTCAGCACGCCATGACCTTGCAGAATTGGAGTAATACCTGGATGGGGTTTCCTTAAGTGGTAAACTAGTCTTCGCTCAGAGTGAACTATCGGCGTGTGACAATAGCTGAGAGCTCGATACCTGCATCAGTGTCATAGCCACCACAATAGCTGCCCGGAGGCGGCCTAGCATCTACTAAAACGTGGTGATTCAAGTACCAGATCAAGAACGCGACATTTCTAGTAGCCGGATCCCCGAAGCGCCCTGATATCTTGAAGCTCCTAGCCATTTCTGAACCCGCGTGGTGTGCATTCTTCAAACCTAGTGACAAGTCGTTCGTAGATCTGGTAGCCCAGATCCAGAAAGAACTGTGATGTGGCGAAACTTCCCGCAGGAACATATTTAGCGATGAATAGGGAGGGACTTGCGTGTTGGTCCAGGCTGGAGACCAGGCGACACAGAAATGAGGCGATGGAATCGTGGCATTAGGACGGCAGGTCTATAAACAGCGGCCAAGACCACGTTTCAAAGACCAATTAATACCTTACCAAGACATTCATGTTTACTACCATGATGGCCATTACCGGCACCAATCAGACCCCCTTTGGTGACCAGACTAGTAGTTGCCCAGATGTCCCCAATGAGATCAAGTTCCCGCAAACTTTCCTCTTCACTTCGCTATACTTCGCCCTGAGGCTGTCTTATACCGGAGAACCATTACCCTAGGGACCCTCGTAGGGATATTCTTGACCACATGGATGCTCTAGGAGATGCATTAATTGCTCTCCATATTCTTAAAGTACTATGGGGCAGCTTGATTTCAGTACTGTTGCCATGATTGAGCGAACAAGCGAGCTGTGAAGACTGTACCACCAACGACTCCAACCCTGACGCGTCCTTGTTTTCGTCAAGGAACACAGCCGTCACAGGATACCTTAAAAGCAATCATTAATGACACCAACCAACCATGACTCAGCCGAAAATGCCAAACATAAACCAACTGCCCATACGTTCAACATCACCATGTACGACCAACATCAGTTTCACAAACCGGAAGCATCGGGCGCAGTGCAAGAACCAAATTCTAATTCCCTCTATACGCCGGTATGCAGAACAACGCCGAGCCTTCCAGAACGCTCCAATACTATATTTCCGACGGGTGCTAAACGACCGCCGCAGATGATGACAATGGGAAAATGGTGAAGACCATGCAAATTTGACTGGTGGGCTTCCTAGCCACAAAATGGACACCGGGGTGCGGACAAACCACACCACACAAGTAGAAAACCTCATCCTCCTCAGACTCTCCCCAAGCTGTAACTTGTCTCCAGTTTCAGGTCGTGTGTTGTGTGGCGTCTTGAGGTCCGCCGGCATTGACCCAGACGGGACCACGAAACGGATCCTTCGGGACGGGCCTTTCTTCCGGGACATGTCCAGTGCCGAGATTGAATTGTCAGCACGATTTTAGACGGTGCCTTTCTACCTGGGAGCCGGTGTATTCCTCCTTGCCACACGCTCAACTCGTCTTCCAATATTACAACCTACTCCATCCGCCGGAGCTGTACTCGTGTCCCTGGTTCGCAGAGTCCTCGCCGTTCTTGAAGCCCATCAGCTCATGGCGCTCCGACTCGGCCTTCTCGGTAGCCGCCTGGGCCTCTGCGTTGCCCGCACGGCGCTGCTTGAGGAAGAAGAAGGCCAGGCCAGCGACACCGGCGGCCAGGGCACCCGCACCGCCTGCGTACACGGCCGTCTTGGTGGCGGTCGGCAGCGACTGCCACTTCTCGGCCGTGGACTTTTTAGGTTCTGTGTGGAGAGCCTCGTAGGCCGTCGAGTTGCCGCTGTTCTGGTGTAAGTATGTAAGTGAGGGTATGGATTGGAATGACTTACGCTGTGATCTCAATGCTCTTCCAGGTGCCGCTCTGGTCGCCGTACGAGTACTCCTTGCCGGAGCTGTAGTCTTCGACGGTGACGCTCTTGACGTACATGTTGAAAGGGCCCTTGGTGTAGTCGGTGGTGCCGCCGGCCCACTCGCGGGTGCCATCCGGGAGCGAGGGATCACCGCCAGCCCAGATTCCGATACTCAGGCGCATGGGGGTCTGCGGGTAGTTCTGCGTGCTGTTGGCGTCGTCGGGCTTCAGGGTGCGGACCAGGGAGCCGTCGATAAACCACTCCAGCTTGGACGAGGTCCAGACGGTGGTGTAGTTGTGGTAGTCGCTCTGCATGCCGTCCTTCATGTAGTGCGACTCGGCGACGGAGAAGTCCTCGCGGCCCTTGCCGAAGTAGTTTGTCGTGGCGTGCGTGTCGTTGTAGCCCAGCAGCTCCCAGTCCACCTCGTCCAGGTCGTCGCTCAGCCACATCATGGAGCTGACGATGCCGATGCCGCCGGCCGCCTTGAGGTGCAGCTCGGTGCGGCCGAAGAAGAAGTAGAAGGTGGTGCGGATGGTGGGCGAGTCGCCCTGGTTGGTGACGGTGAAGGTGGCGCCCTTGTCCTCGTCGTAGGGCACGTAGCCGACGTGCGTCTCCCACAGGTCGATCGAGGGCGTCTCGTTGAAGTGCCAGTAGTGGTTGGTGCCGAAGGCCGGGTTGGGTTTACAGTCGGTCTCGTTGAGGGGGTTGCAGTCGCTGGTCGTCTGCGCGACGGCGAGGCCCACGAGGGCCGCCGCCGTGGCGAGATATCGCGAGATCATGGCCGTGGTGGTTTGAGCCGATGCGGTTACGGATACGGTGTCGGACGGTCTTGAACAGGAAATTCGTGTTGGCTCGATGGGGGAAAGGAGTGTCTGTCGCGGAATTCAATCAAGGAACGGTGAATGACCGACAACGAGTGAATCGAGTCGGCAACGAAGCGTCGACGCAGTAAATGAACCGACGACGAAAAATGAGTGACCGGGCGGGACTGCAGACGACTGAAACAGACGACGAGGATAATAAAGAGAGAATTCCTCGATCCGCTGCCCAAATCAAAGGAGGGACAGACAAGCCGGTACAAGTGCAAAAAGTGGACAAGGCCAAGAGAATTAAAGAAACAAGGAGTTCCCTCTGCCCAGGCCACACCAAGCGAATAGTCAGGAGGCCATCCCCAACTTTGGAACACTTTGCGCTGGACTGCAATTTGCCAATTTCAAAGGAACCCGCCAGACGCCAGATACAACTCCACCAGCCAAGCAAGGCCCCAAGCTAGGCCATGCAAGCTCAACGGGGCAAGGACCCCGTCGTGGAAACCACCAGCCGCGCGTCTGTTCCCCCCCTTGGGAAGCCTGGGTTGCGGGTTGCGATATATCCCAGCTCGACTGAGTTAGCATAAAGTCATCCCGGGCCTTTTACGTCTGGGGACCTGAAACGCAGCGCGGTGACTGGCGGCTTAAACTGGAGACGCGGCCGGAGCCAAGAGCGCTCGGCTTTCTCGCAAGGGGCAAATCCCTCTAAAGAGTCGACCAGAAAGAATACTATGCTAATAAACTCCACCGAGCGACGACAGATTGGCCGGGTTCTCAACCCCCTTTGGCTCTTGGGTCCATGGTCAATCCCCCGGGGGCGGTGGAGATGTCGCTGGGCAGTCGTCAATGGCGGCATTGGCAATGGACGGGTCGTTATCAGCTGCTTCAGGGGCCCGTCCGTCGCCTGTTTGATGTCGACGGCTCGGCGGACTTTCACATAGCACCGCAGATCTCAGATTTGGAAATTGCACATAGTCGCAGCCCGACCCACGCATATCCGAGACAGATATGCGCAATGTGTCGCAGGGCCGCTGGGAACAAGGCATCGTCGCGATATCATCTCCAATGACGACAATACCGTCATGTTCCCTCGGCTGCCGGCACCAACGGCAACCACGCCAGCAAGCGACATCCGGGCTTTCAATCTCACCGAAATCTACACGCATGTGCGCAGTGAAGCGGCCCGGTGGATGTGGAGTGGCCCAGCGGTGGCATTTCCCATATTAGAGAGCCATCCTGCCAAAAATAGTGCCGTCGCAACCAGGTTTCTGCACCCATCCAATTTCGCCCGCGCAGACGATCCAACCACAGGCGGCGAGCATCTCATTTTACGTAGTATGGCATTTCCACACCGGGCTCCCATGGACCAGGCTCGGACTATCGGAAACCACGGGGCGCGTCTTCAACGCCGGATTTGCCTATCCGTCGTTGCCAACCCTCGGAGTCCGGCCTCGCTGTGCCGGTGAATGCGCGTCGTGGGTTCTATTCTGGTTCGCTGCAAGGGTCTTGTGTAATTGCGTCTTTGATCTTTGTGTATTCTTTTTTGTTTCTATTCTTAAGAAGTACCAGCTTCTATGGACGTGTTCATAAGCATAAATAAATAGTAGCCTGAAAGACTAAATTCCATAATGAAGAAGTGACTCCCCCGGTCCAAATTACACAACTCAAGTGAGAAGCTCAACTGAGATCAGACCAATCTCACCCTCGTCCAGCGCCACATCGGGAAATTCTCAAGAAACCCGTTTCCATCTCGGCTCTTTTTCTTACGGCCCATGTCCTGGAATCGGACAATTGTCAGCATCATTCTCGCGATTCGTGCCACGGAAATATACTCACGTCCCAGCGCCTTGCCCAGCTTCGACACCTCGCGCGCCTGGTGCTGCTTAATCTTGGCCCGGCGCGCCTCCTCGCGCGCCTCGACCTCGAGCCGCTTGACCTGCTCGCGGGCGTCGCGCACGCTGGCCCGGGCCTCCTCCAGCGCGCGGTCGGCCTCGCGCTCCATGGCCTCGGCGTTCTGCACGCGCTGGCGGGCGTCGAGCACACTCGGGTCGTCCTCGTGGTGCATGTTGCCGTTGCCGTTGCCGAAACTCCGCCGCAGCATCCCCCGGCGCTGCGTCGACGAGCTCGCATCCGTGCCCCGCCGGAAGAGCCCCAGGCCGCCTTCGTTGTGGCCGGCCGTGTGGTACGTCGACACGGAGCTCAGCGATGTGCGGCGGCCGGTCGAGCGGGTGCTTGTTGTGGGGCTAGGTGAGGGATCGCGGCGTTGGAAGAGGCCATGTTTCTTTGGTGTTTCCTCATGGACGGGCTCCGGGACCGTTTCCCGCGAAGGTTCACGCCGGGAGAAGAAGCCGTTCTTCTTGGGCTCGTCGTAGACGGGCGATTGGATCGGCTCGAGAGACGGTTCACGACGGTGGAAGAAGCTGCCTTGTTTTCGCGGTGCTTCGTAGATTGGCTCCGGCTCAACGACCGGCTCGGGGGAAGGCTCCCGTCGACTGCCGAAGAAGGGCATGTTGAAGTGTTCTTATTGTTAGTAGTAGTGACGCCACAAGTGACAAGTGAGTACGTGAAGTTAACGTTTGATGAAAATAGAATAATGACATCCGTTCCTCGCAACTGGGTTGTTCATCGCCTTTTACGTCTCATCGAGGACACCATGATTCCCAGAATAGTCGCTTATGACCTAGCTTGTCGAAGCATCAAACCTGCTTGCACGCATTGAAGCCATGTTTCCTGCCGGATTATCGCAGTGACGTCAAGAACTGGTGTAGGGTAGACTAATCCTCCAGGGTGTCTCGAGGTCTAGCTAATGACGATCCAGGGAAAGTGGGAGCCCACCAATCATGGCCTTGTAATGACGCGCTGCGTGCCAGGGACTGTTCGTTCAAGGCAAGTGATGAGCGTCGCATCGTCACATCAATCCTGAAGCTGGCTATGACGATGGTGGTGTTCACTCGGGAATGTCGCATACGCAGGAGATAGCCAGCGTCACATCTTATCTTGTGCCTTGGACCAAGTGCCTTGGACTTGGACAATGCCCCATTGCTGACACCGCAAAAAGACCAAATACTCACGTCACACAACATGAGCCGGACCTTTTTCGCGCATAACACCGTCGTATTCAATTCCATCGAAGCGCCACGGGTATCAATCTCCGACGCTCCCTTCTGGAAGCCGTGTCACACGCCATTCTCAAGGTGCCTGGCGACCTCGGCTACAACAGCTGCGAGATGCCAGAACGAGGCTGGAACAAGACGCACCCCTCTCGAGATGTGGCACCTCGAGATGGGGCGCCTCGCATAGCATCGATGCGCCCGATCTCAATGGCCCACGGGGGCGGTGCAAGTCGTGCCGCAAACCTGCAAGATGGAGTGTCCCAACGTAGCATCACGCCGTGGCTCTTCGTATATGTGCCTTCGCATGCATGCTGCGTGCGCGTCGGTTGGCCACCTCACCACTTCTGCTTACCCGCAAAGCCACACTGACACCCTCCCTCCCAACTTCCACTCAGACGCTGCGTGGAGAGAATAAATTCGAATTCACATTGAACTTCGCTTACTAGGGGGGATACATGCCGGGAATGAAGAAGAAAAATGACCAAAAAAACCACATAGCAAAAATAAATCTGTCAAGGGCGGTAGATGAGGGAGGGCCTCTCTCCTTGGCCCTCCGCCTCCAGCTCCGCTACGTATCTCCAGGATGCGACAAATGCCGTCCAAGCACCGAGAACGACAACGATAATAATAAATCCCACATGCAACACCAGTCCCTATGTGCATATATGCCGCACTCGCTATGTACAATTGAAGCCCGACGGGATCGGGGAGGGGGGATGAGAATTCGAAAACAATTCAGCCGAAACGCCTGCGTAGAGGGTAGTGTAGGGAGGCGGTCGAGAAATGGGCCGCCATGCCAGGTGTCCCGGGGACACGTCGTAGAGGGATGGGTACTGGCTCGCTTTCGATAACAACTTTCGACGGGTTCGACTCGTGGCTCGTCTCCGGGGTTTGGTGGTGACGAGGCGTGGCTGAGCTGAGGCTTTGTCCAGCTCTTACATGACGGTGCATTTGCTATCCTCGCGGTCCTTCCGGACGCTCAGGGCGACTCGCGCGGCCTCGGTGAAGGCCTCGTTGACGCCGCGGTTCTTCATGGCGGAGCACTCGAGGTACCGCAGCGCGCCTATGCGCCGGGCGACCTCGAGGCCCTGGTCGTAGGTGATGGTGGGCCGTTTTTCGCGCTGCTGTTCGCCGGCCTCGGCGTCCTCCTCCTCGCCCTCGCCTTGTTCGCGGAGATCGCACTTGAGGGCGACAAGGACGAGCTTGACGCCCGGGCAGTTGTCGGTAATTTCGCCCACCCACTTGGACTCGACGTTTTCCAACGAGTCCTTGCTGTCGACCGAGTAGCAGAGCATGATGAGGTCGGTGTCGTCTGCGAGAGGAGAGGACCCCGGTTAGCATGTGGGCGCGCGGGGG
Source organism: Ilyonectria sp. MPI-CAGE-AT-0026 (assembly GCA_020744155.1). Taxonomy (NCBI): domain Eukaryota; kingdom Fungi; phylum Ascomycota; class Sordariomycetes; order Hypocreales; family Nectriaceae; genus Ilyonectria; species Ilyonectria sp. MPI-CAGE-AT-0026. Next base: position 784,752 of record JAGPNQ010000010.1, on the reverse strand, counting down.
TCGAGGTGACAGTGAGGGGGTGACGGGAACAGGGGGCATTTACCGTATGAGAGGGATCTTAACCGGTCGAACTCTTCCTGGCCGGCCGTGTCCCAGAGAGACAGCTCGATGTGGACGCTGTCGACGAAGATGTCTGGGGGAATCGGTTAGTCTCGTTGCAGGCGGGTGGTGGGAGTCCAGGAGGGACGTTGGGGAGTCGTACCGTGGACGTAGTTCTCAAAGACGGTGGGTTCGTAGACGGTCGGGAAGTAGCTGGCGCAATGGATCAGTCGGGGTCTTGGCTAGGAGCGAGCAGCACGGGAGTGCGACATACCCTCTCGTAAAGACATTCAGCAACGACGTCTTTCCGCAAGCACCGTCGCCCCTGTTAAGCAGTCAAGTCAGCGGCCTGGTCTTGGTTCTAGGATGGATCGCGGCGGAACGGTCGCGAAGGCAAGGTGAAAAGGCACACGCACAGCAGGACCAGCTTGCGCTGAACCGTCTTGGAACCTCCGCAGAGAGCAGGCATCGTGTCGGGTTGTGGGGGGGAGTCGTCGAGGATGAGGTTGAGTTCGAGATCGGAGTTGGAGTTGGAGTCGGAGGTGTAGGATCGAGGACAGCGTGATCAAGCGATGGTGGAATTTCGTCGGTGTTATTGGGAGCCCGGAGATTTGTCCTCCCTTAGAACCCTGACGGTGCGGTGCTGCAAAGGTGGTAAAAGGTGGTAAAGGGTTGGTCGTGGACGAAGGTGGCGCGCGCAAGGCGATGGACGGATGCGGACTGGGCACTCGGGACTCGGATTCGTGGTGGTGGGAGCCGCAATCGCAACCGCATGCGACTCGATGGAACAAACGGAGGCAAAGATGATGAAGGAGAGCGTTTTCGGACGCAGCGTCGCGAGGCGGAGGGCGGGTGGTGGTGTGAGGCACAGGGCGGGTGGAGGAACAGTACCTAGCCTTGTTTGGGGGTTGCACTCGGTAGGTACCTTAGGTTGGTATTGTAGGTAGACCAGTAGACCGGGGGTGGTGGGTTGGAAGGGGAAGAGAAGGGATCACGGATCGACTAGTACTCCGTCCCAATTATTGAATGGCAAGCAGCAGCCCAGTCCCAAGCGTCGATCTGAGGTCACGAGCAAGGGCAGAAAAGCGACACCAGGCGAATAATCACCTAGCACAGCGAGAGGGGGGAGGGATTCGGATGGGGCAGGAAATGAGCCGCTGGAGGGTGAGCAGGGGGCGCGAGATGAAGTCAGAGTGGCCGTCAGGTCAGGGCAGCGCAGCGGCAGAGGAACAATACAGACAGACTGACTGCAGGCAATAAAAAGAGCAGCAAGGAACAGGGATTGAATGGATTCCATTAAGTCCATGTATGAATAGATTGTACAGCTGTACCTGCTTTACCTCGTCACAATAGTGAAGCTACTGTAAGTCTAGTGCTGCACTTTCCAGTGCTACCGCAGGAATGATGGTTCGAGCCATTGATTGGGCTGCGCCGGACTGGATTGGACAGGGGGCGACTCCAGCAGCGCGTAGTGGAGTTTTTTCGGGGGAAGACGCTGTGATAACCAAACCCTCCGCTGGGATGGAGCACCCCCGCTCTCATTAGTGCCTCTCCAGCGGCCTGAGCCCCTCCTCTACCAGTTCTGCAGTGTCTTTTCGCCCTGTCTTCAGCGGGCCACCTGCAGGGCTCAAGGTCGCCTCCGTCTGTCTCAAATTGGTGTCGACGCCTCCGGAGCGGAAGCCTGCGAGTAATTAACGGCTACCAAGGGAGCAGATATTGCGTCCGGCAGGCCTTCTGCAAGTGCAATCTGAGACCCGGGCTCTCAATTCCAGTGTATGATTTGGCACTCGCGTCTGCGTCATGTATAGATTAAATTGATTCCCGTCCACAAAGACAGCGATAGGAACAGGCTTGGACATGTGGCGGTTCAGAGTTCAGGGCTCGCGCGGGTGGGCGGTGGCCTGAACCCGCCAAAAGCCACCGGAACCAGGGCACCCGCTGCAGATGTGCGACAGACGTGCATACCGTGGACAAGAACATGACTCCATCGCATAGCGACAAGTACGCACGACGCAATTCAATCGGCAGGTGAGCGACAAACAATGAAAGTCAATTCTCCACCCGGCCTCTACATAGAACATGCATAGAGACCCTCTAGGCCCTTGGCCCTCCGTATAAAGTTAGCGTGGGGGGCCTGAGAGAGTTATCGATGGCCCCCCCTCTGGCTCGTTAAACTCTGTCTACCTGGACGAGGTCATGACTTGGCCTGGCTCGGCTCCAGTCTGGGCCGAGAGTGGTACCCAAGAGCCTATGAGAAGAGAGCTTTCCACGTCGGCTTTCTCCTGACAAGTGGGAGTATTCGCTAATGACCTCACCAAGATATCATGCCTAGGCCCTGCCAATCTAGACAATGGCCCATCAGGCCTGCTAAAGCTGTCACTGTCAATATAACACCAAATCAGCCCTCCTTCGTTGATCTCTGATTGGATCCAATCTCACTGCTGCAGCACGAGCATGTTATCCGGCCTAATTAAGTGTCCGACCTGTAAAGTCTGCAGAGAGCTTTGTCCATGGCGAAATTTACCTTCAGCCGCCTCCGACCAAAAACTAGCGCTGTTCATCGAACTTCCCTACAAAGTTACTGTTGTAGCTAGCGGCTGGGAGACCAGGTAGGTGGCTTCGGAAGCGAGGTTCTCAGGGGCGAATCTACCACGTTTTCTCCCAGGCGCAGCGACAAACACCGCCACCGCCACCGCCACAGACGCCGCTGCCTTCGCAGCATTCGGCGCAACGTCTCGGATTGTAGCTGATCAATCTTCTAGCCAATTAGTTGAGATTACCTGGAAAGTTGGTATTGGTCACTATGTGATGACAGGCCCGAATCCTTACTGCAGTAGCGGCCGTGGTTTCAGTAGCTATGAGGGCCCTACCAAGCATGGTTCCAGGAGCCCGACCCTTATAGCGATAGCGGCTCGAATGGTTTCAGCGACGGGTCACACAGAACACACCCAAAACCTGAGGTGACTCGCACAAAATCTGCCGGATAGGCTCATGGATTTGCATTACAAGAGCTCCCAAGAAGAAAAGGGAAAATAGATCACTGGGAACTTGAGCAGATGATTTCGCACCGAATGTAAGTGGCACCTTTGTGCAAGTTGGAATTGACTATAAAGAGTATTGGGACTACACGGAGAGGAACTCCTAATCCTGCAAAAAATCTTCCAACAATTATCAAATCCATCAAACTACCACAATGACTACTCCAATCATCAATAAAGCCTTCCAGAAGAGCGCCAAGAGAAGCCCCGTTCTTCGGGAAGACGTTGCAGATAACTGGAGTAGTGATTGCGGAAGTTTGATGGATTTGATAATTGTTGGAAGATATTTTGCAGGATTAGAAGGAATTGTGCAGGATTGCAAGTTGGCGGCTTCTCGGTCCCTCATATATAATGCTCTGGATTAAGGTTCTTGTCTCAAGGTCGTTACCAACAGACAGCAAGGTCGCTGATTGTGGACAGCAGGGTTGGAGTCTGAAGGGTTGAAGCTCAAGGCAAAGTTCAGTGTGCAATAACTTTATCCATAGGCTACTGTCCCTTCTGGTACAGGATGTAATCTAGGATTGGCCAGTGTAGTGTGTTGGAATTCATCTACTTGTCTAAACAAGTTAAACAGACGTGAGGATGTAGATCCGTGTGATGCACTCAAGTAGAATATGAATCTACAAACGTTATTATTTTTGTAGGATACGAGAATGCGCCCCCTTTCGATAGATGCCATCATCTTCCACTTTCGCTCCCATATAATTTGCAGCGAGTTCCATTCACAACTGTACTGTTTTTGCGATTCTTAAATCTTGACATACCGCGTTGTACCCTTGATTGCCTTGTACTTAGGATACGTTCCAACCCTCCGGGATGAAATGCGCCAAAATGATAGAGTCATCTCAGTTCTGCTAGTGAACCCCCCTCAATATCCCTTTCACTAATGGTCACACCTACTTACTGTGAAACCAAGGATCTTCTAGCAGTTCCTCAGCAGTCGGTCTCAGCGCCGGATCGTAGTTCAAAATGCGACGGATCAGAGCAATGATAACCGCAGACTCGGCTTCATCGACATCATCAGGCTTATTTTGACCAAAAAGAGTCTCCAAGGAATCATCGACATGAAGTTCAGGATTGAAGAGGTCATCGTCGGCTGGCAACTCTGCTCGTGGGTTGAGGCGCTCTCCATCAGGTCCGAACCAACGCCCGGACCGTGGCCAAAGAGCCATTATGTCGCTGGAAAGATCTCCCAGGATGTCATTTAGGGCCAGGAGGTGATCATCGTCTTCTTCCGTCTCTTGGCCTTCGCCATATGGCGCGACTGGGAACAGTTGGGTATTCGTGATCAGCTCATAGACAAGACACCCAAAGCTCCAGATGTCTATGTTCTCGTCGACCTTCTGCTTGAGGATTATTTCGGGGGCCCGAAGAGAGAATGGCGTTACTATCTTCGTCGGGGGCTGGTCTTGGAAGAAGGCTGTGATTGCATGATTCAGTACACTTTCAACGAAAGAATAGAGAGTAGGGCTTACCAGCTCCAAGGTCTGAAATCTTGATTTCCAAGTTTTCACTGAAATCGGCGTACTTGTGAAGTGACTGACCCAAGGCAAGATAGGGAGGCGACCACCTGTCGACCTTGCCATCCAACCGCTTAATGTCGTCTGTCGTGTCCCCAACAGTCTGCACCAACTCTGCTTCATCGGCTTCGTTCAAACCATGAATAGCAAACAATAAATTGCCAGGCTGCAAATCACTGTGGATCAAGTTGCGCCCATGCAGGGATGAAAGTCCAAGGAGGGTGTGCTTCAAGATAATCTTGACCATCCATTTCGGATATCTCCTTTTGTCGTGCATTTTCCGCACCACATCTCGGTATTGTGGGATTTCGTGTACCCCTGACGCAACGGTTGACCCCATCGGGTCATACACAAAGCACCTATGGGTGCCGTTGGGTCCCTCCTCATCGAAGTGATCTAGGGGAAGGAGAACATGTTTTGCTGGGGATACATTTCCCTCTCCCGCAGACAAGGCGGATCCAATTTGAAGCTCGGCTGAGGCAGCAGAAACGGATTGGTTGGCTGTCATGACTTTGATGGCAACATATTTGGGCACATTTGCACCACTAGACCTGGTCAGCTTGTCAGCCCAACAAAAAGAAACGCTCCAGCATGCAAATGGAGAAAGGATCATAACGTACTCGCTCACCCCGAGCCATACAGTAGAAAACGAGCCATTGCCGAGCTTTCGGATGACGCGATACTTTCCGCTCGCCAGAATGTCGCCAAACTTGACGGGGTGGAATCCGCCTGGCCGATATGCCTCGGCCCACTCGCAAGCGAACACGGACGGCTTGAATCGCTCATCTGTGGGCGTCTTTGGCACTTCGGCAGGTGGTGTTGGAGGGGGTGATGACGATGACATGTTGAACGGTGAATATAATTTCTCAACAGACTTCTGACAGTTAGTTGCCGGTGAGACGTTTGAAAAATCGTCTATAGTTTAGAATCCCATTGTAGTACTCAAAGACGGGATAAAAAAAATCACGGGATTGCTGGATAGCCAGCCAACTTCAAGCAACTAATTAATATCGGCTATAGCAGTGAACCTGGTAAGCATGGACCCAGGAACATGGAGGCTTGGAAACTATGGGAACCGGCTTACTCTACAGCTGCCTAGCTGGACTACGATGGGTGTGCATTGTTATGAGGCGCCTCGATGGATCCTCGCCGCCAAAGCGAAAGGGAATTGTGAGGACTGAAACCGTTGCCTATTTTAAATTTCCTCGGGACTGGGACAATAGTGTCCGAGGCGGGAATTGAGGTGGCTTGGTCTAGTCTGCTTTCATCATAGGAGCATTCTGAATGAGAGTGCATCGAAGCAACATGAATCAGCTGGTCTAGGTCAGCCGTGAACGAATTCGTCATGCAAGCGTCACATACACACTGCGATTATCCCAGATTGCTTATTATCTTATCGCGATGAATTGGCGTGAGAACTATCACCAATAGCTTCTGCCCCCAAATGGTCTTAGAATTCGATTGCGTATACGCCTATATTACATGACTGGCTCCATTGCGCCCATCGTTCTATCTTGTAACTGCCCATACTCATATCCATACTAGAGCAGACCCGTATCCGTACCATCAAGATCCACTGTAACCACTAATCATCGTCCCTCCGGAAGCCCTGTCGCCCCCGGCCCATTCGCTCCGCCAGATCCATCTTGCCTGCCGCCTGGCGATGCAGTCCATTCACGAAGCCCCGATCTCCTCCGCGCTCTCGCCCCTTGTCGTCCGCCTCTCGAAGTGCCCGCTCCCGCTCTTCCAACGCCGCCAGGCGCTTCACTCGATCGTCATCCAGCTCCGACGCCGCGGATTGCATCGCCGCTAGCTTGCGTTGTCGCTCTTCCTCCTTGGCTTGATCGTTCTCCTCGGACCGAGCGCCGTCGTTGGGCTTCGGTCCCCGATCCCGAGCGTCACCGCCGTAACTCTTTCGTGTGTCTCTCCTGGAATCGCCGTTGTAGCCATTGCGTGAGGGTTCAGAACGGTTGTAGGGTTCAGAGCGCCGCCGAGACCGCTCATCTCCAGATTCTGGGTCTTGTTGTCGCCGACTATCATCCCGTCGTCGGTCGTCATCTCGGCGCCGATGTGAATCTTGGCGTTCCCAATGGTCTCTCTCATTATCCCGTCGACGGTGTTGGCGTTCTCCCCCATCGTTGGACCTGTCTCGTCTTCGTCGAGACCGGCGGTCCTCGTCCTCGTCTCGTCGCCTGTAGCGGTCCTCGTCTTGTGATCCATCGCGTCTTCGGGGGCTTCGTGATCGTGAATGCGACCGTCTGCGCTTGTGGCGTCTCTCGTCGGAATCGGGACTGCGGTGGCGGTGGTGTCTCCGTCGATGTCTTTCCTCCTTCCGCTTCGACTTGTCTTTTTTCTTCTCGTCCTCGACACCCATCGAAGCGAGGAGTTGGCGGCGCCTGATCGGGTCGTTCATCATGGCTTCGTATGCGGCCTGCTCCTGTCGCTTGATGGCCAGCAAGGGGTCATCGCGGACCTTGGCGGCCGTGTCGCGGGCGCTGTTGGCGTTTTGCAAGGCCATAAAACTCTCCTCCCCGGCTTGCTTCTCCAGTTTCTTGTGCTCATTCCCCTTGATGAGGTTGTCGATTCGTCGCTTGCCCAGCAAGTACGCTTCGGTTTCTTCGGTGGTGCCTGTCTGGCCATCGGTAGGGCCTTGGTACATCCAGTCGACGCGATCAACGCGCTTCTTTCCGCCGGCTGCCTCCAGCTGCTGCTGGAGCTCCTCCTTGGCGCGCTCCTCCTTGATCTCATTGATGCGCTGTTGGGTGCGCTTGCGCTCGGCGAGGGCCTTCTGTTCCTCGTCGTAGACGGCTGCCTGGTTGCGTCGCAGTCCGGGATGGAAGGACTTTTTCAAGTTGAGATCGCCGCCTCCCATGATGGGCAATTTGCGCTTCGGAGACTGGTTTGGTTGGGGGTTGAAGAATGAGGATGCGCTGTGGCTGGTGGGGTGGCGACTGACGTTTGGTTTGGAGGACTCCCAGCCTCCAGGCAAAAATACATTTATCGATGCCTTATCACTTATCGGGGCTTATCAGGCATATCTGAACTAGACCTTTTTTGGAATGATTCCCAGCGTTCAATAAGTGGGGACCTAGCTTGATGCCCGCTGGATCTCTTACGGCGTGTACTCCATAACTACCGAGGTACAGAGGAGTCAAGGTATACTGATACAGATAGCAATGATACGGCATTGTGAGATTGGTAAATCTGAAGTAGAGGTCTCTTTTGATGCTTAGTGTCATAGAGCACTTCCATTGGCTCAGGTCTTGTCAGTTCATTAACCAACGTTCCCTGACCAAGAGTCCGGACACGCATCATCCATGAGCAAATTCCACTGAGATGGCTTGGTATTCACATGTATTATACAGTCGTGTGTGTCTATTTGCCACATCTTGGTCATTCGCGGGGGTCGTCCTTTTCCAATCCCAGACTGACTGACACACCGCGTCCACACGTAGTCATACAGCTCTCGTTTCCTCGTTTGCGCCCAGCATTGAGATGTATTATTGCTTTACCAACTGGCCCTCTTCACACCGGGCAGGTTTCCGGCCATGGCCTCCATTCGGAAATTGAACTGCAGCTCGTTAGAACCCGGGTCGTATGTAGCTCGGCGGGGTGGCTTACTCTCGTCAGCTTGAAGTCGCTCAGCACACCGCGACCCTGGCCTCCCATGATGCATCGGTTTCGGATCTGGGTCGGGCGGGTGTAGCAGTGCATCTGCGTCAGCTGCAGCTGGGCTTCGGCGCGGACTCGAGGAGGGAGGGTGGTGTTGCGGATGATGAATCGGAGGGCTTGCCTGTAGCGGTTGAGTTAGCACAATTCGCCTAGAAGGGTCCCTGATGTGACCAAGGGGTACGGATTGGACAGCAGCCATCGGACGGTGTCGTCGTCGTCGTCGTTGCTAGATGGTGCCGAGTCCATCCATTCAAGGCCAGGGAAGAGTTTGCGCACCTCTCAGTCTCGTTCTGCTCAAAGACCTTGCGCTTCGTGTGGTCACGCAGGGTGCGGACATTGACGAAGCAGCCCAGGTCGAGCTTCTTCGCGCGGAACATCGACATGCTGGGTAATTAGAAGTGGGATGACGATGATGCTGGCGGATGGCTTTGTCGCGCAGAGAAACTCGAAATCAGAGGTGTGGGGGTTTTGCCGAAGATGTACCGGGCCAGGAAGAATCGAACCTGCCCGGTCTCTGGTGTTGTTTATTGTCAACCGCGATATGGATTAAATGTCAATTGGCTTAAAGAAGAGCTTACTGAATTCTAATCTAGGTTCATCTTTGAGCTGTATTTTTTATTATTTTCTCATCATTGTCTTATCCCCGGATCACCCAGAATCACCCAAATGAGGAAAACTTAACTAGCCGCTTGCTGCAGTGCGGCTGGCCTCCTCAGTGGAGCGCCGGGATTGCGGGACGAGATAGCGCCACCAGCCCGTATCCGTTCAGGCCGTTCAGGGGATGTGACGCAGCATACCTGACCATGCTTAAGCCTACAGGAGGCTACAGGAGGCTGCAGGAGGCTACAGTGTTGGGAGATAATCATTGTTCGGGGTCGGATTAGATCCCATCCGTCGCACGGCTTCATGCCACCCTTTCTCATCCCATAGCTTGTTCATGACTCTCAAGTCTTGCATCTGTCCATCCTCGCCACTCAGTGATTTCCATTGCTTGCACATATGCTTGTGAGGTGAGACCATGGATCCCAGCAGTGAAGGCCTGCTCAGGCCCAAGCGGTCCTCTCAGGACGGCGATTACGACTCAGATGAACTGTCCGACCTTGACGCCACAGGATACCTCGACGAGGAGCCTCTCACCACCGGGGAGTCGTCGTTGCTCCCGGCTAAGGACCGCCAGTCCCGTTGGGCGGCTCGCTGCCAAACATGCTGCTCGTCAAGAAAGCGCTGCTGCTTCACCATCGCCACCGTCATCTTAATCCTCTGGGCCATCATCACCGTGCTGGCCGCGTTGGCTTGGCACAAGATCAGTACCCCGCCACCTGACGCCCTGTCGCCGCCGTGGTACCCGAGCCCCAAAGGAGGCACCGTGAAGCAGTGGGCGGATAGCTACAAGAAGGCCGCCGACCTGGTGTCGCGAATGACACTTCCCGAAAAGGTCAATATTACTACTGGTACGGGATGGAGCATGGGATTGGCCGTAGGAAACACCGGCCCGGCCCTCAATGTTGGTTTCCCTGGTCTGGCTCTGCAGGACGGCCCGTTGGGAATTCGACGAGCTGATAATGCGACTGCTTTTCCTGCTGGAATCACCGTCGGGGCTACATGGAACAAAGACCTCATGTACGAGCGTGGTAAAGCTCACGCCCTCGAGGCTCGCGGGAAGGGCATCAATATCCTCCTCGGACCCTGCATCGGGGCTCTTGGAAGGATGCCCGCCGGCGGTCGCAACTGGGAGGGCTTTGGGCCTGATCCGTATCTACAGGGCATCGGCGGTTCCCAGACGGTCAAGGGCATTCAGGATCAGGGCGTCATGGCCACCATCAAGCACTTTGTCGGCAATGAACAAGAGCACTTCCGCCAGCCCTGGGAGTGGGGTCTTCCCAATGCCCTGTCGTCCAACATCGACGACCGCACCATGCACGAACTATACGCCTGGCCGTTTGCTGATGCCGTCAAGGCTGGCGTGGCCAGCGTCATGTGCTCGTACAACATGGTCAACAACTCGTATGCCTGTGGCAACTCCAAGCTGCTCAACGGCATCCTCAAGGACGAGATGGGCTTCCAGGGATTCGTCATGTCCGATTGGCTCGCCCAGAGGTCTGGTGTGGCGAGTGCGCTTTCTGGCCTGGACATGACGATGCCTGGAGACGGTCTCAAGTGGCAGGACGGCGACTCTCTTTGGGGTCCTCGTCTGACGACGGCTATTCTCAACGGATCGTTGCCGGTAGATCGGCTGAATGACATGGTGGTCCGGATTGTTGCTTCCTGGTATCAGCTTGGCCAGGACGATGAGAAATTGTTCGACAACAAGGGACCGAACTTTTCGTCATGGACCCACGACCAAGTGGATGTCATCGCTCCAGGGAGCTCTTCTCCGCAGACCAAGGTCGAGGTCAACAAGTATGTCAACGTCCAGAGCAACCACTCACTCGTCGCCCGCCAAGTCGCCATCGAAGGAACCGTCCTGCTCAAGAATGACGACGGAATCCTGCCCTTGAGCCGCGACGGAGCCACAAGCTCCTCCAAGGTACAGAAGCGAGCTGATAAGCTCCGCGTCGGTATCTTCGGCGAAGATGCTGGCCCCGGTCATGGCCCCAACTACTGCCAAGATCGAGGATGCAACCAAGGCACACTGGGCTCCGGATGGGGCAGTGGCGCCGTCGAGTTCCCGTACCTCGTCCCCCCTGTGGACTCGTTGCGAGAGGGTTTCAACGACGACAAGGTCATATTTACAGAGTTCCTCTCAAACAACGTGCGTTCCAAGAAAAATCCCAAGGCATTCCACGATCAGGATATTTGCCTGGTCTTTGCCAACTCGGACGCCGGCGAAGGGTTCCTAGCCTGGGGCAGTGTTGGCGGTGATCGCAACGACCTCTATTTGCAAAAGGGCGGCGACGATCTAATTCTCGAGGTCGCCGACCACTGCGGAGATGGCTCTGGTTCAACCGTGGTGGTGATCCATGCTGTCGGGCCCGTGGTCATGGACAAATGGATCGAGCACCCGGGGATCAAGGCTGTGCTCACAGCTAACCTCCCCGGCCAAGAGAGTGGCAACGCCATTGCTAGTATCATATTTGGAGACCAAAGCCCCAGCGGCAAGCTGCCCTACACGATCGGAAAGTCTCTGGAGGCGTACGGCGAGGGAGGGCAGATCATGTACGTGCCCAATGCCGTTGTGCCCCAGCAGAACTTTGACGAGGGGCTTTTCATCGACTACAGGCACTTTGACAAGTACCAAATTGAGCCCCGGTTCGAGTTTGGCTTTGGACTCTCGTACACTTCGTTCGAGTACGAGGACCTCAAGGTCACGCAACGAAAGAAGAAGTCGGCGCTTCCGGCCAAGCGACCAGACGCTGCCGTCACACCGCCAAAGTTTGACAATACTATTCCCGACGTGAAGGAGGCCCTTTTCCCCGACAGCATTCGCAAACTCAAGACGTTTGTGTATCCTTACATTGACTCCGCCAAAGACATTAAGCAAGGAGACTATCCCTACCCTGATGGGTACGACGTAGAGCAGCCTCTCTCACAAGCCGGCGGCGCCGAAGGCGGAAACCCAGATCTGTGGGAGACATACGTGACCGTCTCGGTCGTCGTCTCCAACACCGGCTCAATGGACGGTAAAGCTGTGCCGCAGCTGTACCTGTCGTACCCCAAGACCGTACGAGACGTCGAGTTCCCGGTCCGCGTGCTGCGAGGCTTTGAGAAGCCGTTGATCAAAAAGGGAGAGAGCAAGACAATCGAGTTTAACCTAACACGGCGGGACCTGAGTTATTGGGATGTGGACAGGCAGAATTGGGTGATGCTGGTGGATGGAGAGTACACGATGGCGGTGGGAGAGAGCTCGAGGGACCTCAAAGTCAAGGGCACTTGGTAGCGTACAGTAATCCTGTTTCAAGTAAGATGGCGTGGACCAAACAAATCTGATGGATGACGGTGCACATCCACAGACCCTGGTAGGGCTGAGGGAAGGAAATTGCCGCCAATGAGGTAAGATTCCAACCATCTTACCGACCGCGATGTGCCAGGGACGGGCGATCTGTCAGATAGCGGAGATGGCTGGAAATGGAAGCTCTTAAGACCACATCACATGCGGTAGTCGAAAAATTCGCCTTCGGTGATGAGACGACACTGGCGGCCGCTTATCTCGAGCAGAACCCTTGTCGCTGGTGTAGTTGGTCCAACCAATTGAGTCTTTCTTTGGGGTTTATGAGTTATCACCTCCCATAGCGACGGACACTAGGTAAAGGTAGTCATCACTTAACCCCGAACCGAGATCATCTGGCTTTGGAACGTGAGTCGACGATCAAAATAACCGACCCCATGGCTGTACCCTCTAGTCGGAAATAAGACCTGTATTGCATGGGCGGTTGAAGACGCTCAAACCAGAATCCTCCCTTTCTGGTACGGATGTCCTCCGATGCACCACGCAATGAACAACACCGATGACCACCCTCTCGACTGAACTCGAACCCAGCCATAGCCTCAATTAGGGCTGGAGCTGGATTTAGAACGCTACTTGGTCGCGTTGGGATATTATTTTCGGGAAACGAGGCTTCGAAGCCCGTGACACGGTGATACGAAGCAAACCGACAAACCACGGCCACCAGCCACACAGCCAACTGCGACGAACTGCGGGAAAGGCCTGTTTATATCAAGGCCCAACACCGCCCTGCGTCCCGAGCGCCGTCATAGCTGCAGCCCAGCAAGGCGGCGTCGCGTCAGCGCGCGGGGGGGCCTGCGCCTGGTAGTGCCGTCACCAGGGAGGCAACTCCGCCGCCGCGGTGAGAGAAGAAGAGTCGGGTCGTACGACCACCTGCCAAGCCCTGGTCTATCTCCGGCTCTAGCTAGGTGCCACGCGGCCCACTCCGGTCTTTGGGCTTCTGAGCGAGCCGGAGCGCGCGGAGAGGCTGGGGCGAACTTCATGGCCGTGGCTGATATAAGCGAGCTCCGGCACTGGCGGGAGCCGGCTGACGCGGCGGCGGAGTAGCATGTTGTGCGTTCTAGCAATGGCTTCAACGACGGCAGCTCGATGGAATGAAGAGGCCTCTTTTTCTCGCTTCGTCCCACCACTCGTGCGCGCGGTGTAAACTACACCGGCACTGGGGGCGGCGGGACGGGGTCGCGATCCTGCAGCGTCGTATTCTCGGGCATCTCATCTCACTTGCCAGACCCGGCGCGGTGGGAAGGATGCAGGGCCGCGGCGGATGACTTACATGGATGGCGACGGGACGAGGGCGGACATGCGGCTATGCGCTTAGATATACCCGCCCTGTTACTGTTACCCTGGGACGAAGCTGACAGGGCAGTGAGGCCGGACGACTCATTGGCTTGGGATCAGTGCGATCAAGCGCACAATGGGAACGGATATGGGAGTGCCGTCGGCAGGCATGTAAACTCCGCGGTCGTTATTCCGCACATTACATTACATTACATTGCTGACTCCCTTTCGTCGGAGCTTTCTGAACCATCCAGAAGCCTGAGGCCGTGTGGAGTGTGTCGCCATGTGCCGCGCTTAGACTCCATCCCGGTCTAAAATCTGACGTGGATGCGATCCATCCCATGTTGCGACGAAGCTACGAACATCAGGACTCGCAGCGGCGGGTTGTGATTCGGATTGAGCACGCGTGGGGGCCCTTTGCGCGTTCGGTGCCTTGTTAGGATGTGCCTTGGGGCGAGCAGGGCTGATAGTCGACAGTCGTCTTACCGTTGGGCGAGGGGGGCCACGAGACGGGTCATGGCAGTCCAGTCGATGACGGAGATGGCTTGTCGGGTAGAGAACACATCTGACTACTGCTGGAAGCTTCTCCTGCCGTCTCATCGACCCTGTGCTAGGCTGCGGCAGTTCCCTCTTTGCGGTGTGGCAATCCCGAGTTTGGTCAGACGCGGAACAGCGATGCTCCCGCGAGCCCGTCACTAACACGCACTCCAGCCACTCGAAGGATGAATACACTTCGACCCGTGGCCCTCTGTGCCTTGCGGACGTCCCCAGCCGGACCCCGGCTCCCAGTAATAGCAGCCGCTGCACCACACCGGCGCCGTATGCGCCTCCCCCAGCCCGTCGTTTTCAATAGCCTGCCTTGCTTCTATTTTGCTCCGTTTGCGCCGGGCCACACGTGTGGCTCTGCGGCCGTCGAGCAGGCCGCCTTTTGGGGAAGTCGCCGGCCAGAGAGCTCACGGGGAAGGGGTTCGTGGTGGCATGTGTCTCGTGAACTGTTTTGCACAGGGTGTCGACGAGCCGCTGGGGGGTTTCTCTTGGCCGTTGTGAGAAGTCTTATTGGCCCCGCATCGTCTCTCAGCACGACTCACTCTTCTAATCAAAGAGTGGGAATCTGACTCTTTTCTCGAAGACGGCGGTTGGGGGCGATAGAAGCCTTCGTCAGTGGGTGGATAAAATACCCGTCGATGCTCTCGTCAAGGAACTTGGATCAAGCTCACAGTCTTTTGGGTTATACTCAGGCACCTCGTATTCGATCTCGCAGTCATCACTTTATCAATTGACCTCACAATGTCGTCTTCCCGTCGATCTGGAGGGTCTAGTTCCCGGTCAGGGCGTTCTGGCGTGAGTACAAGTCCTTGTTCCAGAACAATCCCACAGAAGGTGAAAGAAGTCGTTACTAAGTCGCCTTTAGACCTCGGTCAAGTCCATCATCAAGTCTCTCAAGAACCACAGCGTCAACACCCTCACGGAGCTCTGCCGCATCGAACGCATCGCCGCCTCGTGCGAGGACGAAGCCGACGCCAAGGCCTTCCAGGAGCCCATGACGGCGGCGTGGGTGTACTACGTCACCAGCAACCAGCTGCTGATCGAGCTGCGCGGCTTCACGGGCAACTACCCCATCAGCGCCGATGTTATCCACGACGCGCACACGCGCGTGCGGGCGGACCCGGACAGCAACCGCAGCTGGAACCTGGCGTGGCTGTGTCTCAACAAGATGCGCGACGACGGCCTGATCTCGGGATACTCGGAGGTTGAGGCGTCGAGGCAGGAGATGTGGGGGGCTACGGTGCCGACGCAGGAGGAGGTGCAGCAGCTGGCTGCGTGTTTCGAGTATGAATGGAACGTGGCGGTTGATACGATGTTGCGGCATTGGCAGACTCCGCCTTCGTGGTATTGAGGAAGTCTAGAGCAGGTCTCTAGGCGTGATTGCGTTTGGGTTGGTCAGCGAGCGTGGTGTTTTGAAGAATATCCTTGCATTGTATACGGTATAGAGGGATTGACGATACATTAGAGAATATAGAGCTGGTTTCTATCCTAAATAGCAAAGTAATTTGCCCCCACCTCTTTCTACGTTGAATGTCTTCCACGTCTTTCAGTCATGTGTCGGTGTACAGGCCAAAATGCCTTCTGTCTACCTCTGCCTCATCTATACCATGGTATCGTTAATACATACTCCTTTGGAACTCCTTGACTTTATAGCAGTAAATGACAAACGCTATCATGCAGCCTCTTCATCTGGCTGCCGCTCCGAGTCGGACCCCATCCAGTCGTCGCTTTCGAGGCCATCTCTTTTGATGAACAGGGAAGCCGCCCAGCCGCAGACGGCGAGCCCACCGAACAAGGTGAACACGAGGATTTCGCCCTTGGGGTGGACGTTTGTCGACAATGTGAAGAGGGCGCCGGACACAAATGGTCCAATGCTGCGGCCCAGTGCTGAGAGGGTCTGGGCGATGCCGTTAAGGGCGCCTAGACTGGCATTTGATGGTGCAGAGTTGGTTATCTAAAGAGTTATTAGATGTGAAGAAGCGCATTAGGATGATTTGGCTTACCAGCAACATGACGCTCGATAGACCACCCACGGCGCAGATGTTCTTGACAATTAGGACAACGCCAAGCTCGATATACAGCCACATTTCTCCGCTGCCCAGTCCAAATAGCGGGGCATCGTCCTTGTAACCAACCCAGGGCATCATGATCATGGCGATTCCAATTCCGAGGAGCCCGATTTGATATGTGCCCAGGTTGCCGGCCCTGGCCTTGAGCGGCTGGAAGAGGAACGCCTGGAAGAGAATCGTGGCGACGCCGGCAAGACTAAGGCTGATTCCGATCTTGCTAGGGAGCAAATCCCGGCCGGCGGGGGGCGGTGTATCGGCGAAGATCGGATACAGGCTGTTGAAGGAGATGTTGGAGAGCTGGAACACGAGGTAGGTGCAGAGGAGCAGGAACGTCGTGCCGCTGAGATGGCGCCATGCGGATTTGGGTGAATCCGATTTGGCGTCTTCGCCGTCTAGACTTCGGAGGTCGGTTTCGTCATCGTCCTCGTCATCCTCGGAGGTAGAATCGCCCGAAGAGAGCAGCGGTTCATTGTGAGAGCGGCCGCGGGGCCAGCGTGCAATCCAAGAATCGCGGCGCGGCTCTAACTTTTTCCTGGAAAACAGAGACGTGAGCTTCTCAACCCAAGCAGGCTTCACGAAGCTGTCATCGCTATCGTCCAACGTCTCCTCGAACCAGATTCCCACGGCAATGAGACTGCAGGCCAGCAACACGGCAGCGAGAATGTTTGGTCCCAGAAAGGGATATTCCGCGCCTGTTTTCCCGACCAGCAGCCCTCCCAGAGCTGGACCTGTGATGCCGCCGAGCGAGTAGATGACGGGGAGATATGTAAAGGCCTTGCTCTGGTTGGAGCGGTCGGTGACCTCGCCCAAGACGGTCGGCACGCAGGCGGCGTTGCCGTTCAGCAATCCCATGGCGACGTGGACGACGACAATCTGCCAGTACTCCTTGCACAGGCCAAAGACGCAGAAGCAGCACATGAGTGAGAAGGTGCCCATCAACAGCACGGGCTTGCGGCCAATGCGGTCCGAGGCGTAGCCCCAGAGGAAGTTTGTCGACAGCTGGGCCAGGGCAAAGGCGCTGGCGAGGGTGCCAACGTAGAGGCCGCTCTCGTTGGGCGGGATGCCGGGCATGTGGGCAACCATCTCGGGCAGATAAGGGCCGATGGAGTTGAGGGCCGTCTGTTCGGCGAGCGATAGGAAGGCGAGGAGGAGCAATTGACGGACCGGCAGCGGAGTCTCGTCCGCATCGGCCTCGGAGACGTCGGAGCTGGCATCGGAGGGCGGCGTGAGTGGTGTCTTGGGCGGGGTATCGGGGAAGGTCTGATAGCGAGGCGAGGCATTGCGGCGCGCAGTGGTGAGCGTGGGAATCGGGGCTCCGGCGTGGAACGAGCCGGACGAGGTTGTGCGCGCGGGGGGTTTCGCTCGTGAGGGTGACATTCTGGCGGTGGTTGCGGCGTGGCGCGATGCGTGAGGGAAGACGAAGCTGGACGGGAGCCAAGTCGTGACGTATTTTACGGCGCCGCGGGGGAGGAGACGGCCAGCGATAGCGGGTTGCGGGCCGTCCACTGGCGCATGCTGGGGAGGATGAGAGGAGGAAGCTGCGAGGGCGCCAGAGTCACGATGTTTGGAGGAGGAGGAATTGCGACGAGGGATAAACGACGTCAACGATCCAGCGTCCTAAAGACCGAGAGGTCATGGCAAAAGGGCGGCTGGTTCTTGTCGCAGCGCCGCACTGTTGATTGGTATCACCGCCCCCGCTAGAGGATCCCGGACGCCAGGAGTTTGCCAGTAAGACACTAAGAAACGCACTACCGAAAAGCCACTACAACCACCACCACCACCAAAAACAGGCACAGCACGCGCGCTGCAACGTTCGAGTCCGTCAAGGGCTGCACCTCGACGAAAGTGGCGGAGCGCTGGCCAATCACCCGCGGGTGTGTTCCCAGGCCCCGGGTTTGTGCCTCCGCCGGGGATGAGTGAAGTACATGGCGCATTTAGCGCAGAGACTCGCGGCAGGCAACTGGTTCTCCGAGCGAGATCCGAGATGCGGGGATGGGCTTGATGGAGGAGGGGTTTGTTGGCGCCTGAAGAGGACGAAAAGAGGAAAGAGAATAAGGGAAAAGGGAACGGGAGCGAAGCTAAGTACTGATCCATGACGTTGTTTTGTTTTGTTTAGTGTAGTTTGTGTCTCCGCCACAGTTTGGGGGACGGGTGAGCTAGTCGCTGGGCTAGTTCGTACCCAGATACGGAGTGCCTGAAGGAGACATCGTGTGGTTACCTATACTTGTCAGCTGGCAGCTTCACTCTCTCTCTGTCTCGTACACATTGCAAATATTCCTCTACGACGGGGATCCCACACATCCCATCTCCATCAAAAGACACGCATCCACCTTGGCAAAGGTGCAGAGATGATGATAAAGGACTACCACTTTCCTTGTCGGGGCATAAGACCGAACTCGAATATCCTGGCGTCACGTGCACCATCACGCAACATCACGACACCACTGCTGACAGGATGTACCACCATATTGGTGCACACAATCCAATCGACCGGGTTCAGCCTTGACAAATTCACCGTTGCACAGCCGACAACCAATGGAACAATCTCAATTACTCATTCACTTCATCGCATTCATTCAGCCTCTACACCCTGTTCTGTACAGTGTTCTGCAGCCGGCCGTTTTGTCCTTGTCCGTCATTTCATACCCGTCCCATTACCCTACCCTACACAAACGCCCGTAGAAACTCGACCAGCGCCATCATGGCCATGGCCTGGCCGTACGGCATGCTCGTCCGCGGAATGTCCTTGTAGTGCTGCAGGTCGTGCCCCATGCCCGTGCCAAACGACGTGTTGAGCAGCTCGCCCTCGGGGCTGATGTTGTCCAGCACCGCCTTGATGGCCTTGACGGCCACCGCGGAGTACTCCTTGCCAATGTACTTGCGCCGCTCCGCTTTGAGGATGCCGTACGCGAAGCCGGCCGTCGCGCTGGCCTCGACGTACGAGCCCTCCTCCTCGGGCACGTCCAGCAGCGTGCGCCACAGCCCGTTGTCCAGCTGCAGCTTCGACAGCGCCTCGCACTGGCTGTTGAGCGTGTTGAGGAGGTGCGCGCGGATGGGGTCCTCGTCGGTGAGGCCCAGCAGCTCGACGAACTCGGGGATGACAATCGTCACCCAGCTGTTGCCGCGGCCCCAGCGCGCGTCGGCGAAGTTGTGCCCGCCCTCCTTGAACGTCCACCCGTGGAAGAAGAGGCCCGTCTTGGTGTCGAACAGGTACTGCACGTGCAGGAGGAACTGCCGCTTGGCCTCGGCGACGTAGTGCGGGCGGTTGAGCAGCACGCCGATCTTGGCCAGCGGCATCACCGTCATCATCAGCGTGTCGTCCCACAGCTGCTGCTCGTTGACCTCGAGGTAGGTGATGTGCTGCATGCCGCCGTACTTGGTGCGCGGCAGGTCGTGGTACGCCCACTCGGCCCAGCTGTCGAGCCACGGCAGGTAGGTCGGGTTGCCCGTCTTCTCGTAGACAAAGGCCAGCGTCAGGAAGACGGCCATGGTGTTGATGTTCTTGCCCTTGTGGCCCTCCTTGAACCGCGCCTGGAACCAGTCCTCGATGATCTTGAGGAACTCATCCTCGCCGGTGAGCTCGTAGTACTTCCAGATGCCGTACAGCCCGATGCCGTGGGTCCACTCCCAGTCGTTCCAGCCCTTGGTGTCGATGACCTGGCCGTCGGCGAGCGTCATCAAGAACTCGCCCGTCGTGTCTTTTATGTTGACCAGCTCGTGGATCAGCTGGCGGACCTGGCGGTGGATGTGGTCCGCCGCGATGCCGTGGACGTGGGTCGGCATGACGCAGAGCAAAAGCTAAACGAGCTAGATGTGGAAGAAATGTGTGTAGACTGGGGAGTCGCGCGAATCAAGAGCGTGTCTGGTTCCCAGGTTCAGTCCTTCGGCTGGGAGAATCAGCCTGTCAGGGTTGGTGAGAGTCGTGAGCGGTATGGCAACTTAAAGGGGCATGTCGCCGCGGGGCATGTACTGGTGGGTACCCTGGATCACTTGAACACCTGGCCACCTCGGTGCATGATGGCCTTGTTTCGGTCCGAAGTAGACCGAGATGCCACTCTCGTTGCCCATCCGTCTTGTCAGTTTTCATCTCTTCGATGCCTGACTGGCGTCCCACAACTCCACACAACTCCACAGCCTTCTCCGCATCTCCAGCGCTGTGGGGGTGGGGGTGGGGGCGGAGAGATGCATGCGCGGAGGGCTCTCGGCTAGCCTCTAAAGGCATCAAGGTTTGGGACCATGCGGAGCTTCAGCGATTAAGTCGTGGCCGGGGCTGTTTGGGGAGGAGGAGGCCAAGTCATTGCCAGGGCTGTTTGGGGACCACGCCGAGTCATTGCGTCGGGGTAGAAGCGCTCGAGTGGTGGCGTGGCGGTGGGCCTGTTCCCCATACGTAACGTAGCGAGATGGTTGGAGTTGTGGAGGAGGCTGCTGTGGAGGTTGCCAGATATGTCAAAACTCGCGTCGGAGATAATGGACAACACCGTGTGTCTATTGCCTGATCCTGTCAGTGTGTTCCCAGCATCGGTCGATGAAGCTACAACACTGGCCGTGTCATGCCAATTGGGATCCTGTCTCTGTCCTCAACGTCGTACCGCACCCTCACGCATCCCAGCGCCCATGGATCCCACCGACGATGCCGCGTGGGCCGACCGCTGACGAGGGCATCCCCAAACCGGCCTCTCACGACGGCGAACCGTTGGGGTTCCCCTGGCCCCAACTCGACCGTACCGCCGAGTCAATCGGCGCTTCGGGCCAAACCACGACGAGGAATAGAGCACCCTTGCGTTCCTCGTGTCTCCGGGCCTGTGCAAAATCCACTCTGCTCCAGCTTGTCTGGGGGGGCCTGGGGAAAACCTCCTCCACTCCGCTTAGCGCTTGGGGATTTCCCCGTTTCCCCGGCTGGGGCGAATTCTTAGATAAAACCCGTCGTCGGCCCATGTCGAACATGTTCTGTGCAACTGGCAGCCAAGACTTCACACAGAACCTGGGCCTCATCTTTACCAGCTGCCGTGTTAGAATCCTCCTTCTCACCTAGATCCCTCACCCAGATCTTCACCCCTCTGCATCTTCAGCCATGGCGTCCAACGACATTGGCGCATCCAAGGACATTTCGTCCACCGCCGATGGCCTGCAGAAGCGCTCCGTGGCCGAGGTGGAACGACCCTCGGTTGATTTGGAAAAGCCCACCGTGCACTCGGAGCGAGTCGATAAGGAACTCGCCGCGTACGCCTCTGATGTCCGCGTGAATATCTCGCCTGAGCGCAATATCGAGCTTCGCAGGATGATCGATAAGCGAGTCTTGGCTGTCATGATCGCGACATACTTCCTCCAAGCCATCGACAAGGGCACACTGTCATTTTCGTCCATCATGGGCCTGCCCAAGGACACTGGCATGGTCGACGCGAATGATAAGGTGACACAGTCGGTAAGTCTGCTTTGCAAGATTTCATTGAGGAAACTCTCTAACACTACATCCAGTACTCGTGGTTGACCACCTGTATTTACATTGCCATCCTGGTCGTCGAGTACCCCCAAAATTACATCATCGCCCGAGTCCCCATCGCCAAGTATCTTGGCTTCTCCATCATCGCTTGGGGTAGCGTCTTGGCCTGCCACGCCGCATGCTCAAACTTCACTGGTCTAGTCGTTGTACGAACACTGCTCGGTATCTTTGAGTCTGCTTGCCAGCCTGCTTTCGTTATTCTCTCTGCCATGTGGTATCGACGAGAGGAACAGGCCGCCCGAGTCACCTACTGGTACATGATGAACGGAGCCCAGCAGATCGTCGGCGGACTCCTGGCCTACTGCTTTTCCCTGATCAAGACTGGACCCCTCAAGTCTTGGCAGTGGCTGTTCCTGACTTACGGCATCATATCGGTCATCTTCGGCATGTTCGTCTTGTGGTGGATGCCCGATAGGTAAGCTCTTCCAACAGGCAATGGCCTCAACCACTATAATGATCTTGAAATTAACACACATGGCCAGTCCCATGAGGGCCAAGTGCTTCACAGAGCAAGAGAAGATCGAGATCATCGAGCGTGTGCGCGACAACCAGACCGGCATGCAGAACCGCGAGTTCAAGCGCGAACAGTTCATCGAGGGTCTCCTAGACCCCCAGGTCTGGGGATACGCCCTCATTGCCCTGTGCACCACTCTTCCCACCTCCGGACTCGGTGCCTTTGCCAACATCATCATCAAGAACTTTGGATTCTCCGTGCTTGAGACGCAGCTCCTCGCCATGGTCTTGGGTTTCTACATCATCATTGTGCTGCTCTCCTCGGTGTGGCTCGTCAAGAAGACCAACCAGAACCTCCTCGTCATGCTGGGTTTCTGTATCCCGTAAGTGCTGAAATTCAGGTATCCAGGTCGCCGTGCTAATTGTGATAGGTCTTTCATTGGTACTATTCTTCTCATGACTGTCCCGAACGAGACCACGGCTCAGCACGTCGGCCTCCTCATCAGCTACTACATCACCCTGTCTTTCTGGTCCGCACAGACCCTTGCGCTCTCCATGATTTCGCGAAACATTGCTGGCCAGACCAAGAAGACTGTGGCTGTTGCTCTCAACTTCATCATCTGGGCTGCTGGAAATGCCATCGGTAAGCACCCCGCCACTTGATTGCGCTACATCTTGCTAACCCGACAAAGGACCCCAAGTTTTCCTCGCCTGGGACGGCCCGAAGTACTTTATCGCCTTTGCCACCCATCTTGGATGCTACTCCCTCTTGGTTATCATTATTATCGCTCTGCGCTGGCACCTTCGTCGCGAGAACATGAGACGTGATGAATTGGCCGCACAGGGCGTCGCTGAGGCCAGGGATGATGCCATGATCAGGGCTTGGGACGATCTTACCGATAAGGAGAACCTGAGCTTCCGATATGTCTACTAAGTAGAAGTAGCTGAGTTGCGAGTCTGGTCTACATGTCACGATACGACTAGGGTTATGTCAGATACTTGTCACTTTGCGAGTTATTTGGCAGGACATGATTGGAGTCAACGTAATTTTATTAAATAGTGCATCAAGTTGACTACCTTTTCTTCCGTACCATTTTCGTGCTCTAAACTAAGACCGATTGGCAAGCCAATATCTCATCTGTGATCAATAACCAGTTGCATCTATTCTCAACTCCGAACTGCGACCCAAGGAAAGGATCATCGAAGGCGTGATGCCTCGGCCTGTTGGGTGTAACCCGCTAGATCATTAGTTGTAGGTCCAAATCTCCTCAGCGCCCCAATGACCAGTGAGCGTGCCAATCTCATTGCCGCTATTGTCGAGAGCCTCGGCGCCCTCCCAGCGAGGCTTTCCACATCGGCAGCAGGTGGTGCTGCTCATGGGGTTACCGGCCGAGCAAATCATGCTGCGATCTTCGTCCAGAGGCCAGCCACAGGCCCAGTGGGTGTGGTCGGAGCGGACGTTGCTGATAAGAAGTCCAGGCATACTTGCGGATTTTGTCGAGTAGATGGGGTTCTTGGGATATGAAGTACTGTTAGTGTCTAAGGGTTAGAGGTTGGTAGTGGTGGGTTCTTGTCTTGGTTGTTGGTTGGTGAGGAGGGAAGAGTTGGGTTTGGAGCCGAACCGCAGGAGCTTTATAGTTTTTTGGAAGCAATTCAGAGCATGATGTTCTGGGACATTCCTTAAGCTTTAGTGGTGATATATGAATATAACATGTTGTTCACGGAGGAGTTTGCGGAACTTGCGACGGTGTTCCTTGGACACGGTTCTTTGTCATGCGAAGCTCAAGCCAATTCACAGAGAGCATAAGGTCAATATGTTCTCTACTACGGGATCTCCGCAACATGTTTTAGTGTAATCAGGGACATTGCACTCGTTTCATATTAGCAGCAGATCACACGAAGAAGTGGACAGTGACTGCGAGTGCGTCGAGACTCGGCCTTCCTTCAAATGGACTACTGTGTAGGAGACTGGGGAGAAATCACAGAATACGTGTAATTTAAGTGAACTTAAATTCTTGTTCAGAAAATGGGTTACGCATTGTTCATATGGAGAGGTTGATTGGAGTGTTTGATTTGTTTCAAGGCCTAGCTGCTGGCATTCCTCGAGCCACGTCCAGGTTCCGCCAGGAGTAATTCCATTTCTAAAGTGCGGTGGCGTGTTTCCTCTAATAATCTGTGTAATCTGTGTTTGGTATGTACTCATTGTACTGCCAAAATTCCACGTCGTTGCTGTTGATCATCGCCAGGTTTCCAATGTCCTTGCCGTCTGAGTCGAGAGCCTTTGCGTTCGGAGACCGTACCCGGCCGCAAGTCACACAGACCAGATCCTCCATTATGTTGATTGTGCCGCAAACCGTGCTCCCTGAGCTTGGCTTATGGGAGCATGACCAGCCGGTGTGGTCTTCGCGGACTTGGATGGTGAGAGGCGGCCCGTTTCTATTGACAGGCATTTCTGGGGATTGACGAGAAGGCGGACGAGTTTCGAAGGTATATATGGGAGACAGCTGAGTGTTGCTGAATTTCGGGTGATTCACATAGGTTGAGAGTGAGTTTGGGACTGCTTGAGGGTTGTGCTGAGAGGCAATCACCCAGAGGCTGAAGTGACTTTCTTATAGGTGGAACAGGGTGTACCTTGAGAGTGTTGGTGCTTGAAAAGGCGTTGAGTCAATGTGGTTTTTAGAAGGCATGCCTTGATTGTGCGCCGAGTTGCACAACGCCTGCTGTTTCTTTGTTTGAATCACTGGCTGCCATTGTCTAAGATGCTGCCGCTTGGAAGGTTCGCAGCGATGATGAATAGAGTGCCAGCTGCGACTGCATGGCGAGAAAAGTTCGTTGCTTGAGGCGAAATAGGGATTTTGACTTTGGCCATTTTTGTAGGGAAGTAGGTCATCCGAATGGGCATGATGAGTGGATTGCAAATATAATTCCACCTTGAGGAACGGCGCGAGTGGACGCAAAGTTCCTCTGGCCATCGCCTCTTAGCTCTGATTCCCAAACATAATGATTTAAATCAGGATGACGGACGACGAGACCTATATTTAAGTCATCTAATTGCCATGTGGCCTCAAGGGAAAATGGAGTGACTCATCGCTACTACGTGGTGGCTTGAACGCGCATCATGGGGGCTGCTCAGTAGCCATTTCGCTTCCTGCGACTTTGTGTGTATGGAACACAAACAATTCTTTGTGACATGGCAACTGCCGGGTAACACAACAAGACGTGTTGTGGCGTTTAACTAATGGGAGGAATCTAGAACACAAACCGAACTTGCATGATCAGTCACTGGTAGTGATCTGGTAACATCGGAGCTTTGCGTGGCAAGTGACACGAAGCCCGGCCGTGACGACAAGCATCAACTAATCAAACGTAAGGGAACGTGTGACGGACGAGAATGTTATCAGCTCCTCGATGCACTGTGAGTCAGTAACCGGAGTGCGTGTGTACCAAATCTGCCTCTTTCGGAAGGGTTTACTGGCCACGTAGGTGAACAGCTGGTTGTGGATGGGAGCACAACACCTGGCCAGGTTACATGTCCAAGTATTTGTTCAAAAATACTACGAAGTGACGTGTCAACTGTAGTACAGCGCGCAAACCCTGAACTCGCCAGATCCTGGAATGGTTGTGGCTGTAACACGACCGGAAATGATCCCATGTCAAGACGGATTCCCGACCGCTTTAGGATCTCCAAGTTCCACCATTGCCCTGCCCCATGACAACCTCTTCGTCTCCCTCTGGCACACATGCGTCGTCATCCTCCTTCCGGTGGACACAAGTTTGCGCACGTTCTCCATCAAGCACCCTCTGTCAAACACTTCCAATGCGACTCTTTTAGCATGAATTATCCATCAACTCTCCCTCTGAACCTTTGTTCTCCAACTCTTTGACCTCCTCTTGATACAAATTTGGCGCACACGCCTTACTCTACGGCTATTCTCTCGATCCTTCACTCTGCGACTACTCTGCTGCCACAGGCAACAATGGCAACCAACTTCCAGACCGAAATGGTTGTCGGGGGGATCTACGTGTTCCTCTCAGCTCAAGAGGAGCCGTTGGATCCTCAGTGGGCGTTTTGCTTTCGCACGAAACCTGTTTATGGAAATGTACATCAGATCCAAGCTCGAGGTGCTGGCTGGACTGCCCAATATCCGTCGACCGATGAAATCATGACCTCAGCGACACTGGTCGGTCTTTTTCAAATTGCGGCAGTCGAAGATTTGTCGATCTAGAAGATCGATAGAATCATCACAACGTACGCGCCTTCAATGACCACTGACCGTGAGTGGTCCAAGTGGATCTTGTCCTTGCTACAGGAAGAGGGGATCCTGAAGTGCAGGGATCTCGAGACATTGGAAGCAGAAATCCTCGACTTCACAAACCGCTACGTCAGCAAGGACGCCAAGGCGGCGACGCCCCGCCCCATTGGAGCTTCTCAAATCTGCGAGCTGTGATGGTGTCGTTACAATCGAGGCTGGCCCAAATCGGAAACGTGGGCGGAGAATGGTTGCATGCTGTCACGAGTTGAGTCATGTTTGCAGTGACCGGGATAATGGTGGTTGGGGCATGGTGGCATTCTGGTGACGGACTGTTTCCAACTTTGTGCATCTTGGCTTTATGAGACAAGGAAGCTTCACATCTACGTTGGGTTGAGGCCACCGTCGCTCGTTTCCTTCGCCAAATAATCATACCGCAGTAGGGCTACAGGGCTCCTGAGCGCTTGTTACTCACTCTGACTTGACAATGCACTGTACTTAACCATCTCTTGGCTTCTCATAGTGCGCAGTAGACGCTTCACTAGCACCATGAGGTTTCCGCCTTTATTTCGGGTGACCAATTGAACCCTGGCGATGAAAAAGTCTTGTGCTTATGAATTTAGTCGGAGATATCAACTTGACTTATATTTTAGACGGCGGCAATTCTGCTCTGTCCGCGTGACTGACGTCCTTTCCATCGCGTGGTATACTTTTCCGGTCTCAGGCATGCAGTCTGAACATTAAATCCGTCTCAAAGAAAGACCTCAGCGGGTGTGCTTTGCCTCCCACACCACTAGAGTGTCTCAATATATATTAACCATAGGAGATGGCCACATTGCACCTCTCGACTATCGCCCAGAGGGACCCTCAACCTGGTGCATAGTTACGCGTTATGGGAGGACGGGGGGTTGAGCCTGACGCGTCAGCCTGGCGATTAGCGAAGCAGGCTGCGACCCATGCAGGCTGCCAATA
Organism: Ilyonectria sp. MPI-CAGE-AT-0026; assembly: GCA_020744155.1. Classification (NCBI taxonomy): domain Eukaryota; kingdom Fungi; phylum Ascomycota; class Sordariomycetes; order Hypocreales; family Nectriaceae; genus Ilyonectria; species Ilyonectria sp. MPI-CAGE-AT-0026. The sequence continues at coordinate 757,472 of JAGPNQ010000010.1, read as the reverse complement.
ACCACGTCATAATCACCATTACCCCTCATTTACGTCCTTTGAATCAATGTGAGCGGCGAGCTCTAAACACGCAGTTATCACCAGCACTACAAAGACTCCAAACGGGACAAAGCACTTAGATTATAGTTAAAATCGTGAGCTAAACCTTGTCCATACACCAACCGGATATCAAATCTGCACGCACCACCCCACTCTTGGACCAAGCTTCCATCCCTCGTCGTGGTTTGGTTTGGGTACGCTAGCTAAACAAGATCGTCAACCTAACCAAGTCTAACCACTAGCTGCTAGACACGAGCACCATGGATGAGATTGAAGAAAACATTGAATTCTTCGGGGAAGCTGTCGATGAGATGCCGGAAGACGATCCAGAATATCCAGAATACCTGAGCTTGCTTGGGTTTTTCCTTGCCGAGAGATATGGCGTGACCGGGATGGTATCTGACCTCGAAGAGGGTATTCAGTTGATAAAACAAGCTCTCGATTTCACCCCTCAAAACCAACCGATGCATCGAGAACACTTGAAGCGACTTGGAATGTATCTTGGCGATCGATATTCGAAAACAGGAAAAATATCAGACCTTGAGGAGGCCATTCAATTTGCAAGAGAAGCTGTTACCGCAACTTCACACCATCCGGATCGAGCAGGACATTTACACAGCCTTGCCACCTCCCTTAGTGACCGATCCTCGAGAACTGGGATGTTGAGTGATCTTGATGAGGCTGTTCAATGTCTAGAAGATGCTATTAGCGCAACCCCGCAAGGCCATCTTGATCTCATGGGACAGTTCAACGACCTTGGAAGTTGCTTCAGCAATCGATATTCAGCAACAGGGACAATGTCTGACCTTGAAGAGGCCATTCGTTTTGCAAGAAAGGCTGTTCATGAAGCTCCAGAAGACCATATGGACCGTGGAGCATATTTACATAATCTTGGAAGTCACCTTCGCAAAAGATATCTAAGGATGGGGACGATGAGCGATCTTGACGAGGCTATCCAATTTGCAAGGGATGCTATTACCGCAACTCCGCAAGACGATCCGGGTCGATTAGAGTCCTTGAGCGGCCTTGGAACTCAACTTGGCGACAGGTACTTCAGAACAGGGATCATAGCTGATGTCGAGGAGGCTATTCAACTCGCCAGAGACGTTCTCGCCGCGACTCTAAAAGACCATCCAGCACGTGCAGCGCGCTTGAGTAATCTTGGAACCCAACTTGGCCACAGATATTTGCGGTTAGGGACGATGGCTGACCTCGAGGAAGCTATCCAATTCGCGAGGGAAGCCCTCAATGCAACTCCAATGGACGATCTGAAGCGCGCAGGGCGTTTAAGCAACCTTGGAATCCGCCTCAATGATCGGTATCTAAGAACGGGAGCGATCGGTGACCTTGAGGAGGCTGTTCAATTCGCCAGTGAAGCTGTTGAGACAATTCCACAAGATCATGTGGACCGTGCAGAATGCTTAAGTACTCTCGGGATCCAACTTGGCACCAGATTCTCAAGAACGGGGATAATGTCTGATCTTGAAGGGTCCATTAAATTCGCGAGAGAATCTCTCAATGCAACTGCACAAGAGGATCCGAATCGACTGGGACGGCTAAACAATCTTGGAATTCGGCTTGGCGATCGATATTCAAGAACAGGGGTGATTGATGACCTTGAAGAAGCTATTCAATTTGCAAGAGAAGCTCTTAACTCGACTCCAAAGGACCATCCGGATTATACGCAGCTTTTAGTCAGCCTCGCGAACCATCTCAATGAGAGGTACTCAAGAGTCGGTATGATGGCTGACCTTGAAGAGGCTGCTAATCTCTCAGGGCAAGCTGTTACTTCAACTCCAAAGGGATCTCTGGGTCGCTTAGGATACTTGAACAATCTTGCAAGTCAGCTTGGTGAGAAATATGTAAGGACAGGCAAAATGGAGGACCTCCAGGAAGCAATTCGACATGCCCGAGAAGCAGCCAATACTGTCAATCAGGGCGACCCCGAATGTGCAGCATACTTCAACAACCTTGGCATTCGACTTGGTGATCTATACGCAAGAACAAGAAGACGAGCCGATCTTGACGAGGCTATTCGATGCACCAGAAAATCTATTCAAGTGTTTCCACAAGAACATCCGGATCGTGTAGGATGTCTACACAACCTTGGCAACTACCTTAGCGACAAATACTCAAGGACAGGAGTGATGGCCCACCTCGAGGAGGCTATTCAATTCGCAACGGAAGCAGCTGATACAACTCCAAACGGCAACCCGGACCGTTCAATGTATCTAAATGACCTTGCCGGCTATCTTCACGACAGATACTTGAAGACGGGAAAAGCTGCTGATATTGAAAAGGCACTTTCCCGTCTCCAATCAGCTTTGCATCAGGGTTCATCTCCAGTTCTCGATCGCATAGAGACTGGAAGGAACATCATTCGATACTCTGCACTCACTTCCGACTGGACCCAAGCCTATGAAGCTTCACAGTTTGTGATTGATCTTCTTCCACAACTGTCATCACGATCACTTGAGAACTCGGACAGGCAGCATATGCTTAGCCAAGTCGCTGGCCTTGCCTCTAATGCAGCCGCCGCAGCCATAAATGCCGAGAAAGGGCCACTTGGTGCGCTCAGCCTGCTTGAGCAGGGTCGAGGGTTGATTGCAACGTCTCTCGAAGAGATGCGAACTGATATTCTGGACCTGCAAGAAGCCCATCCCAAACTAGCGGATCGATTCATTTCGCTGCGCAATGAACTTGAAATGCCCATACCACGCGGCAGCTTTGGCCCAAATCATGAGTCTTCCAAGAGGGCTCAAGCGGATCAGCGTCACCAAGTCGCCAAGGAGCTGGAGACGCTGGTTGCCGAGATACGTGAGCAAGATGGATTCAACGACTTTTTGCTTGCCCCGAGCGAAAGAGAAATGCAGGCTTCCGCGCAATACGGCCCTATTGCAGTCATCAACGTTAGCGAGTTTCGCTGCGATGCAATTCTCGTTGAGCAGCAGCGGATACGACTAGTCCCCTTACCAGATCTAAACATCGATGATATTAGGACGAGGTCAGGGGATGGTAATCTAGGGCGTCCTGAAGTTCTAGAATGGTTATGGGATGTGATTGCGAATCCGATTCTGCAAAGTTTGGGGTTCACGGGGCCTCCATCTAATAACGACTGGCCGCGTTTGTGGTGGATTCCGACTGGGCTTCTCAGCAAATTTCCCCTCCACGCTGCGGGACGCCACTGCAAAGGCTCTTTTGACGCAGTGTGTGATAGGGTCATGTCTTCTTACAGTTCCTCTATCAAGGCGATTATATATGGCCGTCAACGCCCGCCTCCTTCCGCAAATCTGGCTGTCCTTGTTGCTATGGAGCATACACCAGGGAACTCGTCACTTCCTTTCGCAACGAAAGAGATACAGGTGTTGGACAGCATTTTTAAGTCGATGGAACTGCATCCATTCGAGCCAGAGCGTCGCAAGCAAGACGTCATGTCGCAGCTACTGCAGTGCAAGGTATTTCATTTCGCTGGCCATGGCCACACAGATGACGAGGACCCATCAAAGAGCTACTTGCTTCTGGCAGACGGAAGAGAAAATCCCCTTATGGTAGCGGACCTCCTGACGATGAATCTTCGCAAACAGTCGCCATTTCTCGCATATCTCTCGGCTTGTGGGACGGGTCAGATCAACAATACGAAACTGTTCGATGAAAGCGTCCACCTAATCAGTGCGTTTCAGCTAGCGGGTTTTCGTCATGTCATTGGAACGCTATGGGAAGTTAACGATGAACTCTGTGTTGATATGGCGAGGATTGCGTACGAGGGGATAAGAGATTGTGGCATGACGGATGAATCTGTGTGCCGGGGTCTCCACAACGCAACTAGACAACTTCGAGATCGTTGGCTCAATAGGCAACCAAACAAAAGTTCTGGAAGTGGAGCTATTGTAAAGGGAGAGGTCGGGTTGGACGCAAGATTGGGTGATGAGAGATTACCGAGAGATGCTTTACTGGACAGCGAGGACGAAGATGACTACGACAAGGGGTCGGATTCGATGTATTGGGTTCCGTATGTTCATTTTGGGGTGTAATTTGTATTTTCTTATTTGAAGATATGCAGTGGACTTGTGTAATCTGGCTTAGTCTCTGTCAATATACTCGATATGTCAAGCAACGCAACGCGCATACAATCTCAAGCAGCTTGGTGCCCTGCCCAGCACCAGAAAGTTGGGGTAACTCAGAAAATTCATTCTTTCGATGACTAGCTCTCTATAAAAGGATATCGTTGGAGCTGGCGAGCTGAAAGAATGGGTTTACAGACTTTGCTGCTGTCTGGGGTATTGGTCAGCCAGAAAGCCTTCGAGGACTTTGCAGCCAGATATTCGTTTCAGGTGGTTGGATGCACAAGGACTACGTTGCCCAAATTTAGCCGATTCGAGTCTATCAGGTGAAAAAACACTATACCGCTTACGAGGGTGGTCTCGCGGTCCAGAACATGACTCGCAGGGAGGTGCTAATTGGCGTTTTGCGCGTCAGCAGATCTGCTGTGATGGTCTAACCAAAAGTGATACCCGCCTCAGCCCTAAAGGGCCGATTTTGAGTTCTTGGCTCGAACCAGTTCGTCCGGTGAACCAACGGCCCGGCAAACTTGTCGGTAAATTGTCGATGGCAACCTGCATGTGAATGGGTTTGTGTCGCGTGGGGGCGTCCCCTAACCCCTCAGAGCTTGGTGGGAACCGAATGGAACGTCTTGGCTCTGGGCACAGGGCTGAATGCGTGTTGCATGAATGAACGTGGTAAGCGCCTCGGAATTGTGTCTGGAGGTGGCTCGACTGATGCTCAATGGTGGAGACTACCTACTTATGAGGTACTTCTGCCTACCTAATGGCCAAGGTTTATGGCCAAGGTTCATGGAGGCAAAAAGAATGGCGACCGGGTCGAATCTTTGCTCTTCTACCGGAGAAGTTTGCTCACATTGTGCATTATGCCGCATTAGCGAGGTGGCTCGGAAGAAACGGGCTTGGCAAAGATGGGACCAGCGCGGGCAGGGTTGTGAGAACAGTTGATCGAGGCATGCGAACGGTAAACAGGCGCGTGAATACGCTCAGTCTAAGATTGACGTAAAGGGCCTGGTAAGCGCCATTGCCAAGAGGCTACGAACATACTATGTTGTACAAGGTAGTCCTGTTCTGGCGATTGCTCCAGCCCTAACACATCGGGACATAACCTTGTTCGGTCGGAAAGTGATGGCTTCTGTACCCCATTGAGTTTAATATTTATGAAATGGCTGTTTCGCGTTGACTGAACAGACGCGCGTCCGAATTGGGTGTTCATCCGCAATGGATCGCGACATTTCGTATTTCGAAATGTGTTATTTGTGGATACTGAGAGCTTATGCCTCTAATCACCCCCAGGAGTCACGTCCTTACAGATGGTAGTCTTGGGCTTGCAAACCCGCGTGGGATATAATCCTACGAGAACTCAGTCATATATCTGTAGAATCGAATGATTAGGTACTCGTGTGAGCTCACGGAATATGTTTGTATGGACATTAACTATGTGGTAATGGTTCATCTCGAGTGGTCCTGCAGTAAAATTCTGATCCCGGACGAGACCCGGACTCGTTTGCCCGAGTGAGACGACCAGGGTTCTGGGTTTTTAGCGTTGAGTGGGCAGATGACCAACGAAGAATTGAGAACCCATCGACAAGTGCTGCAGAATAGATGATGTATACGTTAGTGATGGCGTGTATTTCGAGCGATACTCGCACCCATCGCCCCAACTGGATCGTCAGTGGCAATCATTCCAGGCGAGTCGCTTGCCGCGTCTGGAAATGTCGCGAGAATAAATTATCGGGTCCGGTCGATCTAGTCTGTCTTTGGACGTTTAACCTGCCCGCCATGATTGGGGAATTTAAACCTCTCACTCCACCGTGGAGATCCTTCGACGAACTTTTTTATCTCGATCATCTGATAAGACAAGGCCTGGACCGCTGATCAACGGCGCTTTTGGGGCCATCTCCGGTGGATTTACCTCACAAAGGTGCTGATCTAGCGCCTATAGAACAGGGCCTATATCCAGTCTACTCCTCTCTGAGATACTCCGGCCGCGACGGCTCCACTGACCCTGGAACAGATCCTGCGAGATGTAACCTTGCAAGGAGAGAAACTCGACTTGGTGGCGCGCTTTCTTGTCCATCATATCCAATCTAGGACGTACTAGAGGCTGCCCAGCGTGGGATTTTCATCTCGTCTTGGATGGGGCTTAGATGGACCTTCAGTGATAGGCCGATGGGACAATGGACGATGGATCTCCGTGGCCGAGCAAATGGGTTGAGCCCGAAAGACTGGGACTGGTGGGAGGCCGGAGCCTTAAGCCCGGATAATGGATACTACACCTTGCATGGTGTTAGGTTGCACCGACAATTTGTTGGCCGATTATCTTTCTCAGGGTCCATTCGCCGAGCACACTCTGGCTCCTCCCATGATTTATAACCACGGTCCCAGCCTCCAGATCGGCAGACTTCTCTTGCATGTCGTCCACCTGCAGCTGCAGCCTTCGCCTTATCCAACCCGAGCATCCAATACCACCGAGGGCTCATCATGGCCAACATCAACTCCATGACGCAGCCCGTCGCCGAGGTCAACCCCAGCGTCACGGCCGAGATCGAGAAGCAGCTGGCCAATGAGAACATTGACGTGCACGACGATGAGAAGCCCCAGATTAGTGATGAGGACCTCAGCAAGCAGGATGGTGTCAAGCGAGTCGAGGCCATCACCACCGTGTGGAACAACCAGGTGCTCATTGTCATGTTTGTCCTGTAAGTACAATGCTGTGTTTTGACCTGATCAATTACTAACAATGGACCAGCCTCTACCTTGTCTCTTTCACCGACCAGCTCCTGCAGTCAGTCCAGGGCAGTCTCGTCGCCTACATCACCTCCTCCTTCAGCCAGCACGGTCTCCTGGCCACCACCAGCATTGTCGCCACCATCATGGGAGGCGTCTGCAACCTGACTATTGCCAAGGTCATTGATATCTGGGGCCGCGTCGAAGGTTTCCTGTTCATGCTCCTCCTTGTAACCATTGGCATGATCATGAAGGCCACCTCCTACAACGTCGAGATGTACGCCGCTGCCCACACGCTCTACTGGGTAGGCCATTTGGGCTTGGGATACATCATCACCATTATCCTTGCCGACATTACGAGTCTCCGAAACCGAATGATCCTGTTTGGATTGAACTCGACTCCCATCATCGCCACCACATTTGCTGGTCCCAAGATTGCCGATCTGTTCTACACAAACGTCAACTTCCGTTGGGCTTTCGGTGCCTTTTTGATCATCCAGATCGTCTTCTGCATCCCTGTTGCCATCATCTTCCTCTGGAGCAAGCGAAAGGCCGTCGCTCGAGGCATTTACCCCATGAGGGCTGAGAACCGCACTTTTGTGGAATCCGTCAAGTACTACTTCATCCAATTCGATGGTATGCACACAGGCCTCGTTTATTCGGTGTGAAGTCCCACTAACATTCCTCAAGTCGTCGGCATGTTCCTAACAGTCTTCGGATTTTCACTGCTCCTCTTGCCCTTCAGTCTGGTCTTCTACGCACCTAACGGCTGGAAGACTGGGTACATCATCGCCATGATCGTCCTCGGAGTTGTCCTGCTGGCTGCATTCGCAGTGTGGGAGAAGTACTTTTCGCCCGTGCCTTACATTCCATTCAAGTTCCTCAAGGATCGCACCATTCTCGGCGCTTGCCTTGTCTACGGACTCATGTTCTGCTCGATCTTGTGAGTATCTATTATTTTGCTACGACCTATCACTTTGTTTCATTTGCTGACAGTCAACCAACTAGTTGCTGGGATACATACTACTACTCCTACCTCCAGGTCGTTCACGGCCTCACCATCACTACTTCTGGTTATGTGCTGAACTCTTTCTCCCTCATGTCTTCTTTCCTCGGTCCCTTTATTGGAATGTAAGCTCCCTACTCCATCTCCAGTCATGAGCCTGCTCTAATATTTGACAGCGGCATTCGCTACCTCGGAACATTTAAGTGGCCCTCATTTGCCATGCTGCCCTTCGCTGCCCTAGGTGTCGGTCTGCTCATCAAATTCCGAACCGCAGACTCCGACGTTGGCTACCTCGTCATGTGCCAACTGTTCAACGGTGTCTACAGCGGCGTTTGGGCTCTCACTGCCCAGCTTGCCATCATGGCTTCCGTAACGCATCAGGAGATCGCTGTCTCTATTGCTCTATTCGGCCTCTTCGGTTCCATCGGAGCCGCTATGGGATATGCTATTGCTGGTGGCTTGTGGACCAACATTTTCCCCGAGCAGTTGCTTGCCAGGCTACCCGACGACGCCAAGGACCAGATGGCTACAATCTACGGCGATATTACAGTGCAGATGTCTTACCCGGTTGGCAGCGACATTCGAAATGCCATCAATGACGCTTACTCCGACGTTCAACGAAAAATGGTCATCACCGGTATTTGTTTCATCCCGCTCTGCCTGGGCTGCATTTTGATGTGGAAGAACATCAATGTTCGAAAGCTGGAAGAGAGGGAGGGCAAGCAGACCAAGGGTACCGTTTGGTAAAGCCTTCGATATGGTTAGGAGATTCGGGACCTAATCTGGAGCATATTGACGATTCCAACATCGCCCTCTTTCACCGTTGTTTGCAGATATCTAATGCCAATGGTTTAATACACTTAACATCTCGTCCACGGGATGATTATCTATACCTATGCTATACGAAATATTGTATCATTCTTAAGCCCTTGACTGTCTTTTGTGCTCAATTCTACGTTTCAATCCGCTTGTGAGATTTTGTCATCACACTTGACGAAGGCTGTGAATACCCATGGCCACGGGCCTACCCAAATTTTTCTTGGGTACCCATGGGGCCCCGTGGGCTGGATAATTTATGCCTTAGCTCTATCCGCACTATTGTTGTCGAGTGATGGGATTTACTGCACCGTAAGCACAAAAGCACAATTTAGGGATTTTATGACGTAATCTTAGGTGTATAGCCATGCTTTTATTTGGCTATAATTTAACGAGAACAAAGTCTGGTTGATTGGGACGGAACATGGTTTCCTGAAAACAAGAGTGACAGCATCAGTCCACATAAGTGAATTGAGGCTCTAATCGAAGACACTTAAACCCGACAACCACTAACTACTTTATCTCGTGAAGAAAGAAAAAGAAGTTCAATTCATAGCGGCACCGAGAATTTAAGCCTATCGGCTGCAGATCCGGCGGGCCTCATTGCAGAGAGAGGAGGGGTTGGTATCAGCACTTCCCCAATCCCACCCATCCTGGATGAGCTCACCATCGTACAGCCAGTGCTCTCCGGGAAGGAAATACCAGTCCCAAGATCGAAACTCTTCTCGGGTGTTGGCACAAGTGTTGAGGGATGTCTTTCTTGTCGAGAAGGTGGCATGGTAGTAGAAACCCTGGTAGACCTTGGCATGGTTGAGATTCTGGCCGCCCTGAAGGAAGAGATCGTCGCTATCGCACATGTTAGCCATTGCGTACATGGATGAAGAGGTGACGAGAGGGCTGTAGCTCGTGTAAAGAGGGGCCGATCTACTCATTTACGGTGTTTTGGATCGCGTCCCACTGGATGTAGTCCCAAGTGCTGTGCCACCCGAGGAGGGTTCCCGTACGTGTCCACTGGCCGCTGCCGTCGCCATTCCAGATGACAATCGAGTTCTCCCAGTCGTGCGTGTGACCAGAATCCTTCTTGAAGTAGATACTATAAGCGACACGCCACTCGTTGTCGTTGCACTGACGGACGGTGAAGTACACGGGAAATCCATTTCCGGGCGAGTTGACTCCGTTCCAGGGCCCTGGATCAGCGCAGCCTTCGGCTTGGGCTGCAAAGCAGAAATCGGAGTCAGCACCCTGGGTTTGGACGCCATCAGTCTCCGCAGCTTCGGGGTAGCATGGGGCGCGGTCCCATGATCGACTGAAATGGTACATGGGAGCAGCGGCAACGGCAGCGGCAAGACCTCCTCCCTCTGAAGGAGCGGCAGTATTAGCAATTTGTTCATCGATAGAAGCTAGGGTGGCGAGATGGGGATTGGCTCACGCTCGAAAGCGCTGCTTGGGATGGAGTCGTTGGCCATGACACTGGCGGCCATGAGGGCGGCGATGCCGACGAAGACGGTTTTGAAGGACATTGTAACGGCTCGCACTTGTCTTGGTCAAGTTGGTGCTCAAGATGGTGATAGTGGAAGATGGGAAGCTGGCCTTAAATATCATCTCGTGTGCGCCGATGACACTTCCCGACTTAGCATTCGTATTACCTACCATCAACGGCCATGAGTAACTCCGATCCTCAGCCCCCAGTCCAAACCTAAATCGTCGAATGCTACCCCGCGTCCGACAGATCTTGTTAGATCTCGTGTTGTTAGACTAAGACGTTAGTGCCATGATCTCCGCTGCTAGATTGCGGATTAAGCTTTGTGTCTTTCGTCTGTATTACCCATCTTCCTCATGTCTCGGCCTCCAAAACGGGCCTTGGGAATACCTCCTCATGCTCGCCTGTCTCAGCGGTGATAAAACTTTTCACATGACTGAGACATTCCAACGCATAACCGACCTTACGGGTTAGGCTGGCCTCGCGTGGCCAATGAGATAGTGAGGCGTCATTATGTCACCTAGCAGTACAGCCTGACCGAGCTGATTGTCTCTTACGCCCTTTCCCCTCCTCCATCTCACAACATTTGCCATTTCGTGCCTCAAATCACTTGGACAAACCGAGTCTCACAAAAGCGGGACGTCCGCTATCCGCACTCCGCTGGGGATCGAGAAAAGCCCACGGCCCTGCGCTCTCCAAGCGTGTACCACCCTGTCCACACCCGTTCTACTTGGGCTGTACCATTGAAGAATGGCGGTGAAGAAGGCGAGTCGTCGGCCTCAGTATCCTGGAGTCAAGATCGTTCCTCTAACTTGTCCGTGCAGGGTGGTGGTTCGACGAAGAGCGTCAATGTCCCTGCTCGCCTCAGCCGACAGGAGCGTGCCCAACTCGAAGCATACTTCGAGGTGGTGACAAACGCCGAGAACTGTGAGGGAAATAGCACTGAAGCCGGCGAGGAAGCTCATCGGGAGACCTACAATGCCCTCGTAGATAGATATTACCTGAGAAGGTGGCTCGCTAACCACCACGGCATCACCGAAGAAGAAGCCGATAGACTCCTGAATGAGCGTGACTCCAACCCAATGGTTACTGCAGCAGAAACCGCTATTTTATCTCAGGTTTCTGTCAACTATGCAGGTATTGCACCTTCAACACCCGATAGCCCACTTCAACCCTCGTCGAGGTCATCAACTACACCATTTCCAGCTCCTACAAATCCGAGACGTCTTATGCCGGTCCTACCAAATGATATCCCGAGGCTCACTGAGCCTCCACATTTGCTGGGGGACTTGAACGCAAGCTTGACACTACCCCCTATCACAAAAAAGAATACACCTCGACCGCAGCCCCCGATTCTCCCGCCTCTGTCTGCACTCCGGCTGCCAGACCCATATGTCAACTATATTAGCAGCCTTCCAATGCTGCCAGTTGAGAGCATGGAAAACTCCGGAGACGGCACAAATCGTTTTATCCCGTATGGTACACAAAGCTTCCAAGTTCCCGTTGGCCCCAATACGATGCATCGGTCAGAGGGTGCAACAGGAGTGTCAACCAGGAAATCTTCAATCTTTCACTTGATCCACTAGGGCCGCGATTTCCACAACTGGGTCGAAAGCCTTTCCCGGGCGGGGGGAAATCGCACCGTTTCCCGAACAGGCCAACAATGCGGTGGAACGAGATTAGTGACTAGGAACAGGCGGTGTGCTACTCACGGTACCAGGGTATGGATCGGTACCGAAAACCAACTTCATTGCAAAGGTCAAAATGTAGGAGGTCGCTACCCATTTCAAACACAGCTAAAGTCAATACAACTGCAAGAAATCAACGTTAACTTGTGTAATGCTAAAATTGTCTCACAACTCTATCGTAATGGCCTGCGAAGATATCTACTCCAAGATCAGAAAACATCTAAGCGGTGAAGGATGAGCAAGACTAACATGCCCAGACATATTAATTGAGTTGCGATTAAGTTTCAAGCTAGCTGTTTCGGCTCCTTAAGCAGAAGTGATGTATATTTTTGTTTACAAGCATCACCAATTGCTCTTTGGTTGGAATGAGAAATTGACGCCATCATTCATGTCCTTGGCATCGGCCACTGCAATTGTCACTGGCGACTGCTTGTAGTATTAATAGATGGCCTCTGCCTCCCAGCCATTCGGTCATTATGAATGATGAACAAATAATCCATCCACCGGTATCGACATCTGATTTTGCGCGTTATATGGACGGCCTCGCGGAAGGTCTGCAAGTTTGACTAGGATTCGATGGCGCTTTCAGTGGTAGACTTGATTAGAGTTTCTTCTTCCCAGCAGCGCTGCATAGTGCGGCATAACTTTCTCCTTTGCCGGGAGGCTCTGCTAAATGTAGCTCCTTCGAATTTTCCACTTGGCGTACATGGATTACTCTGTAAGGTAGAGGAGCGTTATGGGATGCGGTTGTTGGGTATCAGGCATGGGGTTCAAGACGCTCAACCAATCATGCGGTAGCTAGTCGGAACGCTACCTCAAATCCCGTACCTGAATCTTGAAATATTTTATTCAGGCTTGGTGCGTACTCGATGCGAGTTTAATGATTCTTTGCTGGGCTGGTGGTTCCAAGAATGTGGAAGGGCTCGATGCTAACTTACGCGGCCGGCTGATGCTGGAGAAAACCACGCGGAGGATTGGCAGTTTTTTCGCCGTTCAAATGGCTTCGGCGAAACTAGTGATCGCGCTTCACTGCAATTTTAGCACTGCGAGGTGAGTTCAAATGGTCAGCCCTACTTTTACAAATCTGCGCCTCCGCCCTACTTTCAAAAGAGAAGTTGGCCCACTCGAATACTGTCCTGTGTACGGAGCCTTATTCGCTCGCTTTGCATTGTGGTGGCGGATCTGGTGGGGTTTCACACCTCCGCTGGAAGGGCTAAAATTGCAGTGCTGTTCGGGTTCGGTTTTCGGCGGTTCCGAGCCTGATCAAGCCGTGGTGTCCTAAAACGCTAAATTTGCTGGGAAACTGGATTAGGCTCATCCTTCCAACTCCCGAGATGCATGACAGCCAATCCTGAGATATCACAAAGAACCGAGCCGGTCAAGATATAGCTGGAAAATACAACACGTTGTTGAGTGGTAAAAACTTGGCAACCAGCTTATTGGACGTACCATGCAGAGACACAGATTTGCACACTCTAAAGCAGCTTCTACCAACCCTCACTGAGGCAAAGAAATGCCACCCTTCAACTTGAGGAGCGCTCACAGGGGCCTCAATTTCTACTCCTTTCAGCCATCATAACTTGAGTTCTTCCACCGGCGCAATGAAGGCATACAGTCCACTCTTGAAAATGGATTCTAAAACCCCCACCTTTCTAGATAATGATATCTAGCCTCTCCCACTACCGAGTCAAGACAGGTGGAACCCCCCACTTACGCTGGACTCGAATATAAGAGACTCAGGGTACACTTCAGACGATTAAGGATAATTCAAACGAGTTGTTTCTGCCTTGGGAATATTCTGGGACCTCACTCCTTGTATAATTATTAAGAAAAAACTTCTGTGGAATCTGCGACTACTAGCAATCAGTAGGTTCGCCCTTTGAAGTGTATACAACTTATAGGAATGAGGGACTAATAACTGCAGTGTCTTCCGCCGAAGTTGAAGAAATTACCGCTGCTCTCCATGCCTACGGCGCGGCCCTAAAAAGTCGCAATGTAGAGGAGGCGGTCGCGCTGTACACCACAGACGGTGTTATAATGCCGCCCCATTTTTCCGCCAGCGCCGGCACCCAGGCTCTACGCGAGTCATACACACGCATCTTCGCATCTGTACAGCTTGTCATTGCCTTTGAAATCGAAGAGGTGGTCGTCATGTCACCCGAATGGGGTTTTGCTAGGACGACGGCTGAGGGTACCAAAACCATGCTCGCGACTCAAGAGTCAGAACCTCATGCCAACCAGGAGCTGTTTATAATGAAGAAGGAAGATGGAAAGTGGAAGATTGCAAGATATGCTTTCTCTACTATGAAACCGCTGATTCAGAATGGAATACAGAGGAGCTGAAGTGGATGTGATTCGGACTTTATATATTCAATCTAGTCCCAACGACACGTTGTTGACACCATCAATGGTTCGGGAAAGGATTCAATGAATGAGTGGTTATGATATGTATATGAGAAATATTATACAGTGTCTAAATATCTTTTCATGTAACAGTATTCAGTTGTTCCGGTTCGCCTAGCCTGAGAAAGGCTACCCTGGGACCACTCGATAAAATTATCTGCAGCTAACCACCATGGAAGAGGCGATAGATTGCGCGAGTATTCTTTTAAAAAGGAATACCTTGGCCACGCAAGTCTAAAGCCCAATGCAATTTGAAGTGGAGAGCAAGGTCGAATCCACATGTTTAGCATTTTGCAGCTCCAGCCTTCCAATCAGTAGTCGACATTTTGGGGTACGGGTATCCGGTGATGTTGATCAAATCAAGGAGCGGTGTAACAAGCCCGTGAGTTGGGAGAACTCTGTGTTAGGGTTAAAATGTGCCTGTCCTTGGTTTGGTATCAGGGCCGGTACTTACATCGCATTCTCGGTCAGTCCGTCTCTCATCACCTGATCGAGCCACTGCCTCATAAGAGCTTGATCCGACTGCCCAGTTGAAACACCTGCTTGCCAGACATCTGCTTCGAGGACAGCCACTGTGGAGTTTTCAGAAGGGCACTTGGCAGTGACGAAGCTGTAAGACCAGTCTGCAGCGTGGGATCCTTGATCTTCCCACATGAACCAGGCTTGGATATTGCCATCAGAGTGGACGTAGGGGTTCGTGTCACTTCCGATGAATTAGCCCAGCCGTAACTTGAAGCAAAAGAGTTCAAAACTCACTTGAAAGTCACGAATGTTGCATTCGGAATGCTAGACCAGTACTTTACTGCCATGTCGGGCACGATGAGCTTTGCGCCAGCTTCGACATATTTGTTAGCTCCCCCACTATGGTCGCGGTGATGGTGTGTCGGCTACCAAGTTGTAAGCGAAAAGATTTCCCGTATCGGCTTTTTTTTGGCTGCTTACCCAGAGATGAGTGATCGGCTTGTTCAAATTCTGAGCAATCCATTCAATCACCTTGTCGCTAAATTGAGGCGGCGCATCGCACACAATGACCTCTGTCTCGAACTCGAGAATCATCTGTTTAATACCAAGAGGATCGTCATCGAGAATGAGCCAGTGTACCCAGGGGAGGTCGGAAAGCGGCTGCTCTCCTTTGAGACCTTCCACCGTGACATTCTTTATTCCGGCCCAAAGCATGTTCGAGCTGAACTCTGTGATGCGCGCATGCGATAAGCCCTGGACTTTCTTGGGTGCTGCCTTCGGGAACATGCTCTCTTCTTCCGATACGCCATGAAAGAAGTCCGATGTAAAGTCTGGGTTCAAGGTTATCTGCTCGATGACATAATCCTCCAGAACAGCGTTAAGATTCTCAGACGAGGAGTTGTAGATGCTCTGGATCTGATGAGGAAACTTGAGCCCTTTCACAGTTTTGTAGTCTGAGAGGTAAAGATCGAAGGTTGACGCTCCATAGATCGGATGGTCTTCTAGGGTGCGGACAATGTAGGGAAGATTGCTGGAGGGGTCAAAGATGACAGTGAGGTCGAGGTGAGAGTCGTAAACTGTGTATTGTTAGACATGTTGTAGATTAGAACCGTTTCTCATACCGCTAAACATTTCCACGTTGTTGATGGTCGTCTTTGAAACTGATGTACTTTTGCTCGATTTCAACTTATCTAGTCAGCATGGCATTCTTAGACTGACCGGGATTTTATGTACCTTGAGAAGGAGTCTCGGGTCGAGCATGTTACCATGCAAAACCATGTACTCGGCAAGAGCAGCTATGGTAGCAGTTAGCATTTTAATCAACTGAAGAAGAGATGGTGACATACAATCCGTGTATCCGGACGCGAGATCCGGAGGAAGCCAAATCTGGTTGTTCCCATGAACGTAGCAGGCAAATCCATCGTCACCGCTCTGAACAACAAGTGAGAAGTTGAAAGGTTCGAGGGCAGGCGATGCCCATACCCAGTACGCTGTAATTTGTGAGCCTTATTCGCCATTATGCGTTGGAAGTGACTCACAACTGGGGACAAATTGCCTGTCAATTCGCTGTTGTAATTCATCAGAAGCGAAACTGAATGATATGTTTTGATGTCCTGAGATGGCAATGAATGTATCGGCTCGGGTCATCTCGTAGCTTTGCATGAGACTTCGTGAGCGATAGTTGCTATCGATTGTCAGAAAATGATGGAACTTTATGGCTTGGGATAGTACTTTGGGGAATGGTAAGTGACGCCGTGGAGATCTTGGAGAGCAGACTCGCCACCAAGGGCTTCCAAGGCCGAGTCAAGGATATCTCCGACTGAGCATGACGTCTCGGTCAAAGGAACAGCAGCCGCCAAGACGGTCGATAGGAGAGAAACCCCGATCAACTTAAAAGGTATCATGTTGAGAACAGGAGGAATTGCAAGAGTACAGAAGTAGTTGGAGCTGGAGAAGAGGTGATGATGGAATTGGAAGATGGTGGAATTGAAAGATGATGTGAAAGTATCATCTATTTGTTTTATATCGTGTCGAGTCAACATTACGATCACCGCTTCTGGTGCGCTTTGAGCACTGGAGGACTACACGGAATTGAATAGCTATCCCAGGCACGGATGCTCAGCGCGCGCAGCCCCAATAATCGGTAGGATTTCGCCAAGCTCATTACAGAACTGTTGCTCCGCCTAGAATACGCACGTCTGAGCCTCCGTCCTACTGATCTCCCTAAACCCTTCTTGGACGCACTTGAGGTCATCTTACGCGCTTCTCTCAAATGACTAAGCCAGCGCGGTCGAGAATAAGCCTCCGCGCTCCGGTTGTTGAGCGGCGCCGACCTCTTAACCGAAGAAACTCTGGACTTCCACTTCACTCACCACTCACCCAAATCAAGTGCGGAAATGAGTTTGATGCCGACAGATATCCCGCGCAGTGAAGCGCCGCCCCAGACTTCCAGCCCTGTCGGCCTTAATCGGACATGCGAGGTAATTGCGTGCCGCCTATTCCCGTTCAAGCCAGAGTGCGGTCTCTAATTTGGGTCCTCCAGGGCTGTCGCCATCGTCGGATCAAATGCATCATTGCATCAAAAGACCCGCAGCCAAATCAAAAGAAATGCACGAGGTGTATGAAGCTCGACATCGACTGTGTATTCCTACCTCCTGCCATCAAAAAGACGCGCCGGAGAAACGAAACAAGGATCAAAGAACTCGAGCGCAAGTTCCAACAGATCCAGCAGAGCATCAGCGAACCACGAAGCGCGCCTCTTGTCTCGCTCTCTGGTCCAAATGGAGACGCCGATACGCAGTTCTCCGCACCTTCGAATGGCCGATCCCCGGCAACAACGCCCAGCACTCTTGACTCGCTGCTGCTGACACCTTCGCCCGATGATGCGACGGCAGACCCAGTTTCGAGAGGCCTTCTCAGTCATAACCAAGCGGAAGGACTGTACTGGGCCTTTTGCCACAACTTCGAGCCACTGTATCCGCTTGTGCATGTCCCAGAATCCTTGACGTGTGAGGAAACCCGGATAACTCGGCCTGCACTCTTTCGCGCAATTATCACGGCCGCCTCCAGTACTACAGATCCAACCCTCTCTCGAGCCCTGTTCCACGACACGGGAAAGTTCCTCGCTGAGAAGGTGGTGGTGGCTGGGGAAAGGTCCTTGGATCTTGTCCAAGCTCTCCTTATCATGTCCACCTGGCAACAGCCTCCCGAAAAGTTCCAAAGACTCAAGTTCAGCCAGTCTTCACAGTTGGCAGCAACAATGGTCATGGATCTGCAGTCATCGAACGATGAAAACTACAAGATTCCCGATCCTGAAAACGCCTTTGTTCCATCAGATCACTTGATAGAGACTTGCAGAAGTTTCCTCGCGTGCTATTTTCTCTGCTCCAGGTGAGTTCCAATTCACCCCTATGGGTTACCAAACTAATCAGACAATGTCTAGCATTGCGCTTTCGTTTCGCCGACCAAATGGGCTTCGTTATGGGGCCTGGGTCGAACGCTCCACGAAGATCCTTGAGATGGCTCCATTCCTTCATCCGAACGACCGTCGGCTCCTCGCCTGGGCCAGACTGCAACGACTCGCTGAAGAGAGTTTAACAATGGTCGGGTTTGATGAAGGAATGGCTGTAGATTTCTCCGACACTCGTACACGCTTCATCCTAAGGAACTGCGCTCAGGCGGTTACCAAGTGGAGACAGTCAATTCCAGAAGATATCATGTGTGGTGAGTAGCACGTCAATTTACCACAGACTTTGGCTAACTCGTTGAAGGACCGCTTGAGATACACTACCAGATGATTCTCGTCAGTCTCGATGAGCCTGCACTCTACGGTGGCCACGAAATTGCCGACTTCCGCCCTCCGTACGTGATACGGGCACTGCCATTGGCAAAGAAGCCGCAAAACGCGGATCGGATGAATGTCATCGGCGCAATCACCAAATGTGCTGTGTCGGCCCAACAACTCATCACGGCGTTCATCAACCTCCCCGTCGAGGTCCTTCGATCAGCCCCAGTCATTACCTACACGAGAATGTCTTACGCCGTGATCGTATTGATCAAGGTTTACGTATCGACGCAGAGGAATGGCGACAGAGAAAATTCCCTCCTTGATGAAGAATGGACCCCGAAGCATTTCCTCGTTCGGATATTGGAGAAACTGGAATTGGCTGCGGGTCAGCAACGCCTTGATATTTCAGTGACTTTCAGTTGTGTCCTCGCCAACTTGGCCAGATGGTGTGCTGGCAACCTGGACCAGAACGGCCTCTCCGGCCAGTTCATTGAGCCCATGATGCACCTACCGGGCAAGACTACCACCAGTGACACAAGCAGCGTTAATAGTGATCCGAATCATCTGATGGTTCCTAGCTCTCTGTATGCCACTCCCAGTGAGCCAGCGGCACAAGGAGCCGCTTTCCAGCCCTGGTCAAATATAGAGGACTTTTCATTGCTCGGAGATCTATATCTCGGCACGTTGGGCTCAAGTCCTGGATCTGGTATGGTGAACAGCCTTCCAGAGTTTGACTTTGACAGATGGGACATGGGCAGCAGCTCGAGTTGAATCATCAGTGGCTCATCTCTGTGCATATGGACGAGGTAGTCATGTCGCATTTTATCCCATAGAACCTTGAGCTTTATTCAAATTATGCTTTTAGATACCCACCCAATAACTATTGAGTAGCTGCCTTTCCACCAAGGTCCCTGATCGACACCTGCAGCCAATTTGGGAAGGCATTGATCCCCGTCAACCATGTCGCGTTCTCAGGGAGGAAGATTTGTCCACTGCGACAACTAAATAGTTGGTCCAAAACTTTGCGAGCAACAAAGTCCGGTTGCATCATCTTCTTTCTTGCAGCTTCAGACTTGGCTGCTTGTCGCTTTGTCATGCCGGTTTCAACCCACATCGGGTGAACGATGGTGGTCATGATTGCAGGCGCCTTGTAGAGATGCTTAATCTCACATGATAGCCCTTGATGGAACGCCATTATCCCGGCCTTGGTTGCGGCGTAATCCACAACCTTTGGTAGTGGCACGTAAGACATCAAGCTAGAAACCGTAACAACGTGTCCCTTGTTCTTCGAGATCATGGCGGGCAAGAACTGCTTGGTTGTTGACCAGTGTGAAATAACGTTGATGCCGAATATTCTTTTCAGATCGTCCTGGGAAGTCTCAAGAATCGAGTGTGGGCCCGCGACGCCGGCGTTGTTGATGAGGATTGAAGGGTGGCCCAGGGTCTCTCTTATTCCATCAGCTGCTTCCGCAATAGCAGATTCGGAGGTAACGTCGCATTTCCAGTACGACACAGCATCCATCTCCGCCAGGTCCGAAGGTAGGTCCGCGTAGTCGAGAATGGCAACCTTCACTCCCTTTTCAACAAGACCAATTACAATGGCCTTTCCGATACCATTGCATCCACCAGTAATTACCGCAACCTCTTTATTCCATTCCCAATCTTTCTTAGACGAAATCCGCCAGTTGTTCAGAGCGAGGACGTCAAAGAGGCGGCTAGTCGCTCTAATGAGCCCAAGAGAAAGGAGGAGCTTCAGAACAGCCCTCAAACCTCCGAGCCCAATGGAGTTCTGCAGGAGCCCCAGCTCGGATATTCGGCTAACAAGATCGGCAGGGCCATACGATATTAAAGCAAGGACCGACGCCGAAAGCGCTGGCTGGATAAGGATGTCGCCGATCACAAAACCAATTTTGGCCAAGGCGGGGATGATTGTTGCCATTATCGGAGAATTTAATACACAGAGCCACTTTGGTGGATTGAGTGGGAATTCCTAGACATGCGGAGGTGAAAAGAGTTTAAATTGGAGGCTTCGCAAGCACTTTATCCCTCTCACGCTCGCATGACTCGATTATTCTAAGAGCTATTATAGCATCGATGTAGGGAATCTGCATACGTGGCATTTGTCAGTCTCTAGTTTCAGGAAAACCAACAGCTTCAGGCGTCGGTGGAGAATTTACAAGGGAGTCACCAAATGAGAGTACAAACCGATACCGAACCTCGGTCTTTATGACGTTGAAGACCCGAAACTAACTAGATCCGCGACGTATCCGACAAATGTCCTCGGTTCGTTCATGGTCGGGTGCTTTATTGGCCCGTTTCTCTAGTGTCAGGCGATAGACGTCTGGATCTAGAATGGGGGCCGGTTATCGGTCGGTCCATTTTCTACGAATTACATGTGCTCATGCAGCTGGAGCGCAAAATGGGACCGACGCTCCGCTTGGCGTCGCATAAATCGGTGGGGCCCAAAGATGGCACCATGGCCCAAGGTGGTCTAAACGGGGTGCAACCGACAATTCGAAGTCACGATGACAAGGGGTTTTAGCCTTGTTCTGGCTGGACTGAGGTTATGTAAATCTCAGCTAATCAAAAAGGCGGACCAACTATTTGAGTGCTGGAATGTGTGGTCTGTTTGAGAGGACGCGAACGGCTGTGCTTCCATGCATGCACGCACGATTGCAAGATACATGCCAGATAACATCTTGCATATGCAATTAAATTTCCAGCCTTACACCCATTAGTTCGAATCGGAGCGCGGACATCTTAATTGTCTTGCCTAATCCCTAGGATTGTTGTACTAGTCCACAGGCTTAACCACCGGACGGCTGCCACCACGATAGGACGGATCTCTAAATTGACATGCTCGGAGTCCTCAAGTCTACGATCACCATTCCTACGACAAAGCAAGATCCATAGCGTTAGCATCATTTCCCCCAAGCAAGGCTCCAGTGCCGAGGATCAGCGGGTAGCTACACATTATAAAGCTTAGCATCCGGTATTTACGTACATCACTACTCTCTCTAGTCCGGCCCACATCGGTCAACACAAAAATCATCGGCCCAAGGTGGAACCATTTAGTTCGAGTTGAGATCAGGTCACTTTTTTGCTTCCCCAGTTTGGAAAAATGCCCGGACAGTCTCTAAGCGATGAAACTAACAAGACCAGCTCCGCAGTCGCCTCATACCACGGTGGGTCACGCTGGAATGTGGGTTCGTTACGCGTCTCTGGAACAGCCGATGGAATCGCAATACGGCAAACATGCTTCTATTGAGAAATTCATCCCTGACATCTAATAACCATACATAAACCAACGTTTGGCTGCGAGACTTTCCTCTCCTTTGTCCGAATCCGAAGCTAGCCAAATGAGATACCTCAACTCAGAAAATTACAATTACGGCAAGACAAAAGTATCAAATCTATTAATACTATATGCAGTCGGATGAATGTATTGGGCTGTATGAAGTATAATAGCTAGCTTGCGGGTCGTTTTATAATGGCGTGGTGGGAATGCACTTCATTGCAAGCCACGACCAACAACAGAGGCGCTTGTCGCCAGCCGTGAAGTCGAAAAAAAGGCCCAACGCAAGTCGGGGCCCGGATAAGAGACGGAAATGTGTCGCTCATGAATATTAAACCGAGTGCTTCCTAAAGCATGCAAAGAAAAGGAAGTTAAAAAGAGCGATGAGAGCAGTTGTGACAGCTTGAGTCAAGGAGCAAGGCAAGATGGAAAATGTCCGTGAAGCTGAAGAAAAGAGGAGACCTTCCCGTTCCAAGTTTGGTCCAAACTGCTAGTTTAAGTAGCTCCCTAGTTAACTCAGTAGTTGCTCAATTTCGCTAAAACTCCTGCGTGCCTGTCTGTACCATCAAGACCAAAGTGGATGGTGGTTCAGCTAAAGACACTTGGCATATCCTAGTTAAGCTCGCGTTAGCCAAACCCGGAATTTCTTCTTTTAAATCACAGAACAGTTTGCCTACCCTTCATATGATCGAACTAACCCTAACCTGCAGTAAACTCAACTCTCTTCTGTAAATACTTTCCCGCCACAACTACTGTTAGCGCTACGATAGGTGGGAAATAATCCGCAGGCCACCGAGGCTAGCAATAGCTGCTGAGGGCCATCAGGCCAACAACAGCGGCAGCAAATAAGGACTTAAGAGAGTTGACATCAGCTGTATTGCAGCAACGGCAGCGGGGACGATGTCGCAACGCCAAGCTGATCTCCGTACGGGCCCAACCTCGGCTATAGCAATAGTATATCATCAATCAGGAAGACCCAGCCGCCGGTGCACAAGGCAGAGATTCAGTAGGGGAAGCCAGCGATATATACTCTGGAACTTGACAAAGCCGATCTGCGGACGCTCTGACTCGTTGTTGTATAACCATAGCTTTGCAAGTCAATCCCTTTAACTTCTTAGAGCCGGCTCTTGCAGCTCTGACTCTTGCAGCCCGCTCCTTCACAGCCATTCTCCACGGTACTCTATGCAATGACTGCTTGATCGATGCAGTAGGCATACTGTGCCCGCCCCGTGCGCTTACGAGCAGTGGGCTTGATATCTGTTCTTCTGTAATATCAGTTTGTGGGATTGGAGATACCAGGGGGAAATAGGCTGATTGAGGCAGCCATTGATGCGTCAATCCCGGTGCAGACCCATCCAACATCCTGATATTTTTTATATATTCAGATTCTTCTATTTAGTTAGCCTAGTACGCTATCTTGCTCTATCAAGGGATTGGCGGGACCTCGTGGCCGTATGGCGTTAATGAGACCATCAGTATCATCATCACCTGCGATAGACTACTCTTTAACCTTTCAATGCTGTTGAACAGCTCCACGAATCATACCTCTAATCCAGTAACAGCAAAGCGATCTGTTCCATCCAGCCCCACTTTCTTTCCCCTAAGACCTTCCAGCCAAACCATCGCTGAAGTAAGCAAACGGGTAGCTTATATTCACACTCGCATGGCCTGCGTTGCTTGGTACGCAAGCTTGGATCTCCTCAGCTCTGTCAAAGGTCCGCAATGGATGCCAATTCTCGACTGGACTTCCTGGCTCTCAAACAGCATCTTGAAGATCATGCGCTGCCATTTTAGATAGAATCACGTCAACAGTGATGATACAGCTATGTGTATCCTGTGGTCAGTTTCCCTTCATATGCGATAATAGTTCGTAGTGACACATGTGTGCTCGTACCATTTATAACTAATGCATGGCTTTGGTCTATTTGATGATATTTTGTAAAGCTATAAAAAACCATGACAGTTCAGCATCCAAAGCAAAGAGATACCTTACTTGCTACATCTTATTTGACACTCATTTCCATTTGAGTCTTGCATCAAACAGCTGTGCATATTCATATTGGAGATAGGCACTTCGCAGTTATAAGTTTCTAAAGAAGCTCTAGGGAACTTCGAGAAAGGAGAGCTAATGTTAAACAAATGGCGAAGGGCGGGATGTGCATACCAATGCAAGCTGTGATATGCAAAGGCGGAAAGCGCGAGGAGAGAGGTGAAACACGATGGCGAGGGGCGAGATGCTGACCCAGAGAGTCGTTACTACTGCTGTAGCTCAGAAGTGAACTTCGAAGTCATTTTTGTGTTCCCAATTCCTGATACAAAAAAAACAGGACCTACCTTCAACCCAGTTCGTGACCAATCCGGTATCTCCAAAGTCCAATTTCCCTTCACATTGGCCGACATAAATTCTCCATAAATCACCCGCTCCCCAATATATGTTTAAGCTTATTCTCGATTGGCATTCTGTGCGCTCTGGCCATACGCCGAGCCTTTAGGGTTATATTGTGATGGTGCTAGTGCGTGCTATCAGGCACTTCGAAATTTTAGTCGAGTTCGGTCTTTAACTAACAAGGCACTACTTAAGTAGTGGCTCTACCCCAAAGTTCTGCGGGGGCACGTATTTCATCGTCTTTAATCCAAGTATACGCTTTGTCTTGCCTTTTTCCCCTGCTTGAACCGTCGTGGCTATGTTGCTACTATTCCTCCCTTCTTGTCGGCTGATTACAATGCAAGGTTGGAGGGAAGAGGTTAAGTCAGCTAGCTCAACTTCTGAGGCGGGTAAAAAGACTACTCAGGATATAACTTCCAATCCATAGACCTGACTTGTTCAATGAGTAGAAGTGGAATTTACTGGCCTTTCGGCTGTTGTTTGCGGATCGTGGTAGCTTCTGATACTCGGGCCCATGTAGGATTCATTATTTGCTAGGTTGAGCGAGTATCGAACAGGGTCATGTAGATTTCGTCACTTGTCAGAATACAAGGTCCAGTCCGATCTAGATTGATCGGATCCCATGAATTGCTTTGTTCGCCGGAATGCAACGCATTATATTAATACCAGTATTTTTTACTATCCTGAAACTCCACCACTCTTCACCTCCATCAAAGAGGCTCCAACCGAGATGCGGCCTCCACATCACCTCCAAGACTCCTATTCACATTTTCTACTATTTACATACTGTCTATTATCATCTTATTTATCCAATTCTTTCGCTAAAGCTTTCTAAATTATTTACCAACATGTTGAAAGCTCGCCGCTTTCCTTTTACTCGCTTCTCCTCTGACGTATGCCAAATGCCCACACAAAGCTAGAGCTTCGTTGCTCAACGTACGAAAGAGGGGCCGCTAGCCCATTCGGTTTACCTGCCCTCGTGCCCTAAGTTCGCGGGTAAGTTAGTTACCGAAAGAAGATCGACATACACAAGTAGCGGTCTAGCGGATTGGTGTCTCGTTTACGGTTAGGGTCTTCTACACAATACACAACCTAAGGCATACCCTGGACCTATCAATCCATTTAGCTCTTACACTTTGCTTCTCGTTTCCAGCTTGTTATACCCCATTCATTAGGTCCATGGCTGCCGCTATGATGGAATCGCACCGTTTATTCAAATCATCCTAATATTCACCGTCTCGAATCCCCCGTGTGTGGTATTAGCCAATCGCTCGCGCCGACCGCACTTGTGCCAAGGAATTTCCATGGAATTCCTCTCCATGAATGAATCGTAGGTTGGTAGCTACGTAGTGTGGTCTCCTGATCGACAAGGAAATAACCTCAATCGAGTTAGCCAGGGTCTTGAGTCAACAAGCCAGCACTTAAAGAACAAGTCATAGCCGTGGGTGGCAGGGGGCGCTGACACTATGTAACGGTATTTCCGGAAGGGAAAAGGCGCGAGTGATACTCTATGCGTTGCATCCGAATATCACATCCACCGTCCAATCCCAGGCTAGTTTCGCAAGGTTCGATTTGCAGTCGTACAGAGCTTGCATCTGTGCGACGGTTTCATCCGCGGCATTAGGGATCAGCTGCCTAACCATTGTTGGCAAGTATCCCGGTTGGTCTGTGTCGTGGGCAAGGCCATTTCCCCAAACACGTCAGCAATGATTATCCCAAGCAGGGGCGCGCCCATTACCTTACCTCGTCAGCTATGCTCCCAATGATTAGGGCCTTACGGAGCAAGCTCCCGGTGATAATGGCCTTGTTGAAATAAGATCGTCGGCAGGTCAGGGATCGATTTAGCGTCGGGAACAGGCCCAAAACCAGGCGTAGGTCCAAAAACTTCCCCGCCCGTGTCAGAAGGCATCTTGTTTATCAATTCATCGTTGGCTCGTCGTATTGTATCCTCAAGTACACTTCGTAGACACCCGAGGGTGGTGCAGTTTGCTGACTCGAGGAGGATATCAGAGGCAGATATGGACCGCAATTGCACTACTGGCAACGGAGTGATCGTTCCCTTTTGCGGCAGTGGCACTGCGATAGAGGATAGTCCGAAACATAGGCGTCTGGCAAGCTGAAACATATCGTCGCGGGGGAATATCTGGAGACGAGCTGAAAGCCTGCATCCGTTAGTCATTGCTAGTCCTCCCTGATTTTAACCTACCTGCTGAAATGGCAGAGTTCCCTGGCCACCATTAAGCACTGTCAATAATTGAATAAATCATGTACCAACGCTCTGCACCATGACCGTTATTCTATTTCGGTCGCCCCCAAATCGCCCAACAAACTTGCACGTCCATCCGGCTACCGCAAGACAATCATGCATACCCACATTGGCACCCATGTCCAGTCCGGGCATAGAGACCCACCCTAAGATACCAAGGCTGCCAGGAGATTAGCTTCACAACCAGTCCCTTCAGGTGCTAGTTCATACCGGTAATTATCCGCGACGAATATGAATTCGAGTTATGTCCGCCCAGATCAAGCAATCCCAAGGGATTGAACCGCAGGTCCTTGCTGTCAAAAATGTACGCGTTGCTGAAGAAAATTTGCAACACGGTGACGTTGTCGCCTGGTCTCACATCTTCAGGTACGTAAACTCGAGGACAAACAATTTCCGTGACCCCAGGTGGCACCGTTGACCGTTGGAAATGGAGCTCCAGCAGGGGCTCATGCGATACAGTCGGTACTAACCCACCGGGCGTATCCATCTCGGATACTCCGTGGCCTGGGTATGTTCGTATCAGGCTTCCGAAAATGAAGTTTTTTGATTGGTGTATCCGCAAACCAGATTTTTGTAGATTAAGATGCGTCACCCTGATCGGGTGGAGTTGATAGAAGCTGGCATATGAGTTGCGTCGCCCGGGTGGAGTTCATAAAAGTTGGCATACGGGTTGCGTGACCCAGATTGTCAACCCTAGTAATTTTTTTTTATTTCGCCGTGCCTCGGCGAGACTGTAACTGGCGGGATATACCGTGATAAAATTAATTGAATAAATCCTCGTTGGAGTAGAAGACCTGTTTTCAACTCTTCAGTGGGGGGATTCAAATGAACGGTGGCTGGTGTACATGGTATAGGGTAAGGTTTGTGGAACTGATCAGGGAGCTTCACTCTCAAACGGATAATTAAGTTGGCGCTCACACTTAAATGATAATTTTCTATATAGAGAGAGAGCCTATATTATTTATTCATGAACATTATCAACCTCATCATCCTCATTATCGTCATAATCGGCCTGTTTTTCTCCGTCTCGTTTGCCATGACTCGGACACACATAGTCTAAACAGATCTACACAAGGATTCCATCCTGTCAATCGTGTGTCAGCCGCTAGCACAGATCGAGCAAACGAGTCTAGCCGAGGACGATGAGCCGTTGCCCGTCATGTGAGATCTGGCAGGCATCAGTGGCAGGCATCAAGGGCAGGCATCAAATGGAGAGGCTGCTCCCAGATTGCCCCGTCGCCTATTCTCGTGTATGCATACTTGATCTGGAATGCCGCAGAGCCGACAGCTCGGATCGATTACTGATCTCATTTCCGGTGGAGGCCCAGTTCCTTGTCTGGTGACCGGCCAGCCCACGGTGGCAATTCGCAAACATAGGCGCCGCAGGTTCCACGTCTTGAGTCGCGGTGGATGCTTCGCTTGCAAACAGAGGAGAATCAAGGTATCCACAGCTGGCATGGCCCTTGACGTGCATATGGAGTGCCGGGACTAAGAATTTCGGAGTGTGATGAAACGAGGCCCATTTGCACTCGCTGCGCGCGAAGCAACAGACGCTGCGTCTATGAGTTGGGATCGGCGTCTAGAGAGTTTGTTGTCGCAGGACGGACGTCTCAGCGGCCCCCTACCACAGCCGGTCTACAAGCCAATTGTTCCAGTGGTATGTGTTAAATTTACTCTTCTAGGTGCTACGTCTGTTGACTCGCTGCTTCACCACTGTAACTAAAACTACGAAGCCATCTCTGGAGGCATATTGCCCCCAACATGGAAGCTGCAGGGAGATCATGACTATCTCCTAGCCGCCACCCTTGCAGTCTCAGCCTGCCACCTCCGTCACCACACGGCTCGTCCAACGGCGCACGAGATTGCGGAGTGTCACCAGCAACGGGTGACGCTCCAGGGCTTCCTCCCGGCGCTGCATCAGTGTCTGGATAGTCGCGGTCCGATGCCCTGCTAACGACCGCCATGTTTCTGAACCTGCTGGCCGTTGCCTTTGTCGACGACGCACGGCTGTCCGCGTCTTGGGTCGTCGGCTCAGACCGCGGCCGGCTCGGGTGGCTTGAGCTGCAGCTGGGACTGAAGCCGCTCCTGATGGCCACGTCTCGGCTCAGGGATGCTAGCGCGCTGCAGCCCATGTTTGAGGCATCCGACGATGAGTGACCGACTCTTGGCAGCGCTGATCACCGTTTCACCAGCATCCCCTCCTCGTGGACGGCGCTGCTCAGGCCGTGCGCCGCGGACCGCTTTGACACTGCCGTTTTGCAAGAGCCGTTGTGTGTCCTGAGAGCCGTTTGATAGATCCCGACCCGGGCAACGTCTTTATTTGCCTCCAGTTCGTGGGCAAGCTCGGGCCAGAGTTTGTCGAGCTGCTGCACTGCCAGGGCGACCGCGCGCTGTGGATGTTCGGCTACTGGCTTGGCCTGCTGGGGCGGTTCGGATTCTGGTGGCTGCGACGCCGAGTCGAGCGGGACTTTTGCGCTATTGTGCTGCCCCTCGGACGCCGCTTGAAACGAAAGGGCGGCGATGAGGCTGGTGATTGGGATGGAAAAGAGGCTACACTGTGGGAGAATCTGATACATGACATTGAGCGGCTGGAAGAGGACTGGGGAGCCGCCACGCGCCCAGTAGGAATTGACTTCATGCAAGGGCTCGCCTCGATGTGACTCCCCGCAGCGGGACTGTGTCCAGAACTGCGGATACTGGACGCTGACTATAGCGGGTGTCAGTTCACATCAGGTTTCGTCCGCATGCGCATGGAATAACGCATGGCAGCTGCAGGTGAGAGGTGACAGAAGTGCGCACAGATGCAAAACTGATATAGAACAGGTCTCTCACGTTTCTTTTGCGGCTGCAGCGTGGCTGCGAGGGAAGGGAGGATGGAATGGAAGCCGGACGCCGGAAGCCGCACCAAAAGCAAGGGGACGATGGATGGTTGCGCCTAGGTTCATCCAATCGGGGTTTCGTCATTGGCTTGAAACCCCAGCTGACCGTGCGCCATGGCAAATGTCTTGCTGTGAGGGAGGGTAGCAAGGTGACAAGTAAAGTGACAAGGCAGGGCGTTGATCAGTTCTCAACTTCTCAAACACGTTGTGTGGATACCAAGGCTGATGGCGGGTAAGATCACGTAGCAGCTAGTATGGAGCAGCCAGTATGGAGCAGCAATATGGAGCAGCAATACGGAGCAGTCAGCAAAAACGAACCCTGAAAAAGCAGACAATGACGAAAAAAAGTGATCAAACTGGAAACGGCGTTCCCTGCATGGGCTGGGCGTGACGGACCGGGAATGGAATCCCAGCGTCGCATCATTTCTCACGCAAGGGTGGCTTGGTGGAAGCTTTTGTTCCACATTCATCTCGATGTGTCTGGGACGAGTCTGGGACGAGCCTGGCGAGGTCTGGGACGATCCCGGTGGCTACACAGTTGGAACTCTGTCGTGCCACGGCCGGTTTCTTTGTTGCAGAAGACGGCCCGGCGGGCTGCTGCAGAGATTTGATCGGCCGGATCCCCTTCTTCCCAGCGGCTTGGATCGCCCAAGAGGCTTTTTGGGGGAAAGTAAAAGCCAAATAAGATATCAGCGGAGATAAAACTAAAGCATCCCATGCGGCGCGCCAGCCGAAGCTACCGAAAGTATATATGGCGTGTGTGTATGTGTGCCGAACGAGCCAAGAGCTGGGCGGTAGTGGTACTCCGTTTGCAATGTGGGACCTGGCGTGTTCCGTTCCCAGGCGAAGGGATTGACAGATGATTTGATCACAGCGGCCAAGAGGAGCCCGAGAAGAAAAAAGCAAGCAACTAAATGAATGGATCCAGCGCTCTCCCCGTAGTCTGGTTGAGACCCTCCGTCTCCTCTCCACGTGCCGGCTTGCGACTCCACGACAGCTTCCCGCCACTGCCGAGACCCTCTCTGGCGGGCAGCTGGTGGAAGTGATAAATCCATCCTTCAGGTGAGCATGCTTGGCCAACATGGAGTCAGTCATGGCGATTAGCTGGTTGTTTTAGCTAGCCCCAAAGCCCCCTTTCCGCAGGCCCTGCGCAGTGGAGAGAGGCTAGCCGGTGTGACACCTCCCTAGCGACGGCGACGCCAGGCTGTGGCAGGCCAGAGGAGAAACTCCGGCGGGCCTCCGCGCCATGCTCGATCCGGAGAGTTGTTCGCCGTCTGCGTTCAGCCTCTGCCAGCCATGTGCACTTTGTCCTGCCGGCGAAGGGCAGCTGGAAGTCTGGGTGGAGGGGGGGGGGCGTTCGTATGGGCGTCGGCTAGCCCGTCCAGACCGCGGTCGCTCAGCGCTCAACGAGATACACTTCCCCTTGCATATTCGCGCTCTTCCCGCTGCATCCTCCACGTGGCGAAGGGGCCCCTCCCCTCCCCGGCCGGGCTGGCGCTGCTGCGAGATGCGCGATTGCGCCGCGGGCGAGAATGAGGAGCCTTGCTGGGGGGGGGGAAGGGAAACGAACGAACGGACGGGGGGGGAGGGAAACCAGACCCGGGAAAAAGGGCGTAGGCGGCGCTGGCGCAATCGTGAACGCCTGAAGCCCTCCCAATTGTCCCATCTCCACCGAGTCAGAACAAGATTGCGACGTCTGGGTTTTGTGAGTTTCTGTTGGTCGCCGCGGCGCAGGGCTAGGCGAGCCTGTTGTGCGTCTTGGGTCTTGTGTGTGTGGTGGCGCGGGCGTCCTCATCTCCATCGTGATCCTTCGCAGCCCATTGTTCGAGCCTGGAGTTCCGCCGCCGGGTGTCCTCGAGGCAAGGCGGGCTGGTTTCCAATACATTGCCCATTGTGGCTCTTGTTCACCGGTCGTCGGGGGGCTTTGTTCAGCGCCGTTTAGACATTGGCCTGGCAGCAGACCGGCGTGCGCACTGATGCGATTGCGTCCGGCTGGCCGTGTTGGCGCCCGCGACTTGGCCAGCACCAGTGCGCGGCCAGAGCTCGTCGCAGCGCGGATCCTTCTGTCGTTCCCCCGCTGTCACTTCGCTATCAGAGGCCTCTCGGCGAGCGTTGGAGGGAGTCCGCCTCGTTAGGGCCCGCTGTCGTCTCGCCGTGGCCTCGTCCGACCAACACGACGACTACTTGCCGGGGAGCCAGCCAGCCCACCTGGACTTGGACTTGGACTTGGCCTTGGCCTTGGCCTTGGAACCTGGGCTGGGGCGGCCAACTCTTGTTGCTGTCAGCCGGGTCTTGTCTTGTCAGTGACGGGAATGCCCCCTGGACCTGGAACCAAATCCTGGTCCTGGCAAACTTGCGGCGAGGACCTGAACCCCAGGATCTCCCAGGATCTGGGCTCTTGCTTCCTGCGAGGGGCCGCCGCCCTTGGGGTCTGGGAATGAGCAATGTCTCAGCGCTTTGCAATGCGATTGGCTCCGCGCCAGACCCGGTGGCTTGCTGGACGAAAGCTGGCACATCGCAGCAGGGGGGTGTGGACCCCAATATAGCCTCCCTGTGCTCCGTAAACCACAAGCAAGTTTATTAGCTTCTTCCCTTCTTACTTGCTTTTGCTCTCGGGAGCGGGCTTGCGTTTGGTGGTCATTGCTCGTCGAGGCCGGTTCCTTGCTGCCCGTCCCCCCTACGCAGAGCCGGTCTGGTCTGGTCTCGGGTGACCGATTTCGAAAAAGCGACTGGTCGCAAGCTCCGATGCTGGGAAAAAAGTTCCGATGCGATGGAGCGATGCTGCTAGCCAGAGTGAGTGAGTGGCCCTGGTGGCCCAGCAGCCGCGAGCCGGGCTCGATCTCGACTCATTGAACGCTGCCCATGACAATCGGAAAAAGCAACAGTCGCATCGATCTGGGCCCGTCGATTCATCCACCTTTTAATTGCGCTGCGCGGCGCCTCTGGCCTGATGCTGCATTTTCGCTCCCGACGCCGGGCCAAGCCATGCCAATGTCTGAGTTCTCGCGTGCGTTGTGTATCACGCTGTCTCGAGTGCTTGTTGGCTCTGCTGCGGACTCGGCGGGCCCCATCAATCCCCGTTAGCGTTTTGGGCGTTTTTCTCGCTGCTGCTGCCGTGTCCGCTTGGCTGCATCGGCAATTGTAAAGTGCTTTTGGTGCGAGGCTTGTTTCTGTAAATTAGTTATGGCGGCTGGGTCGTGGTGGTGAAGCTTCCGTCCACACGTCCACTCGTCTACACACGCCCGCAACAAGCCCGCAGTGCATCCCGCATCCCGCTTAACTCTCTCAAGGTTGCGCTTTGGCTTTTGCTGGTTGCATCGCGTTGGTCTCGTCCGTCTCGTTGGTCTCTCGGCCTGCTGGCTGCTGTCCCGGGTCTCTCTCCCCGTCCTCCCCGTCCTCCCCGTCCCTCCTCTCCGTCCCCCCCCCCCTCCTCTTCTCAGCTTTCCCACGACGACTTCCCACCGTCCTCACCACCCCACCACCATCTCCGTCTACAGTGACTACGCGTAGCGGCTCCTATCTGAGGCTCTCCATGCGGAATAGCCTGCGAAGCCCATTGCCCTCCAACGGCTTGGCCTGCCTCGCTGCTCGGACCTTGCACCGGGTGGGGTTACCGTGAGGTCTCTCGATGGGATGAATGGGTGACATGGGCGCCGGCGTGGGCTCCGTAGGACCACAGGACCACAGGACCATCCTACAGTACTCCGTACATAGTACATACGCAACTAGTTCTCCGTACGAGGGGGTGCCATCGCTTGGTCTCGGCCACCAGCTCACAGACGCCGGCAAGTCGGGCCCATGCGAGCCTTTGACGGCCGGCCCCCCAGGGGCATGCTCACGTCAAAGCGTGCTCTAGTAGCTTAGACCGGGGACGCCCTGGGCTGCAGTGGGCGATCCTGGAGCCAAGTGGGTTCCTGATCTTGGGGACACTAGGGCAGACCATGCAATGGACTAGGTGGGAGAACCGGGTACAACTACTGGCACCTTGGCGCCCCCGGTCGATCCGTAGCGCGCACGACGCCATCTCCACGGGCTGTCAAAGCGCAGAGCACGCCCATCCCACGCTCCCACCCCCTCCCCCGAAGCCCCCAAGCGGCGGAGCTAGGCCTAGGTACGACGAGGTACGCCGCGGTGGACGCCCCTCGAGTGGATGTGCTCGACGCAATTGGGTGTGGTGAGTGGACGACATGGACGCCGTGGACTGCCCTCGACGCCCTCGACGCAGGTCGGGATATCCACGACGTCCACGCCCGGCCCCCGTCGACCCAGTAAGGGGAACGCAGAGAACGCAAAGAGCATAGCGACGCAGCCTGGACCGTCCTGGGCGTCGGGCGAGCGCCATAAAGTCTGCTGCTCCCGCATTGCTACGCCCTCTAAATTCCTCTAAAGAGGAAGCCCATGTCCACTTTCACGCTGACCTCGCCTCTCAGCATGAACAAGCACCACTTGACAGTGGGCACAGATCGAGTAGACAAGGAATACTCCTTCATCGAAGCTCTCTCTCTCGGCCCTCAAGAGTCCCTCACCTTGGTGTCTAAGGAGTCTCTCGGCCTCAACTCGCATCCCTCCACGCCTACTCTGTCCACCACCCCCATCCCCATCCCCATCTCCATCCCCCACGCTCACCACCTCCAGAAGCCTCCCCCTCCCCATACTCTCCAGCCTCAATCTCAGCCTCAATCTCATTCTCATTCTCCCGCCCATAGCAGTCACCACCAGGCCGCCCCCCCCTCCAGGTCGCTCACCACCAAGAAGAGCGCCGTCATGGCCACTTCCACCAAGGCCCAGACGCAATGTCTGGAGCTCTGCCACAAGACCACCCAGGTCGGTGACCGCGTGTCCATCCGCATGCTGGAGTACCTCAGCAC
Source organism: Ilyonectria sp. MPI-CAGE-AT-0026 (assembly GCA_020744155.1). Taxonomy (NCBI): domain Eukaryota; kingdom Fungi; phylum Ascomycota; class Sordariomycetes; order Hypocreales; family Nectriaceae; genus Ilyonectria; species Ilyonectria sp. MPI-CAGE-AT-0026. The sequence goes on along the minus strand of JAGPNQ010000010.1, from coordinate 723,309 downwards.
CGTCACCAAGCAGCCTCACGGGCTCGACACGCTCGCCCACGACTTCCTCGACACGTGCGAGATCCTCTTCTCCATCGAAGCCGGCCTCGGCGAGTGCATCCGCACCGCCCAGTCGTTCCCCTCGGACGTCATCTCGGAGCTGAGCAAGAAGTTCCGCGTCACCCAGGCCGACTTCCAGCTGCTCGACCAGATGCTCAACAAGAACCTCGAGAACGAGCGCAAGGGCGCCATGGGCCGCATGCGCCGCGGGTGGGGCAAGATCTTTGGCGACCACGACATCGAGAAGATGATCAACGCCCTGGGCAAGACCCGCGAGAGCCTGCGCATGAGCGCCCTCATGTTCCAGTGGAGTCTCGGCAACGAGAAGATTGAGAAGGAGATGGGCATTGGCTACACTGGCCTGGCCGCCGCTCTCGATCGCATGGATCACCGTGCCGGCGTCGCGGCGCGAAGCAAGCCTTCGGACCATGCCTCTCACTACCGTCCCTCGTCGTCCTCGCAGCACCGCGGCGTCGAGGGCAACGGCGCCCCGTCGCACTCCTCGCAGCCTCCTCTGCCTCCTCTGCCGTGGGCTGAGCGCTCCTCGTCCATGCAGCAGGAGTCCGTCACCAGCCCTGGCGTCGACATGCGATATAGCGGCGGCGGCCACACTGCCAGCTCCGTCAGCTCCAACGAGCGATATCACTCGGGCACCACGGCTACCTTTGACCGTCTGAGCACCTTTGACGAGGCCCATGAGACTCGCTCGCACTCGGGCATGTCTGAGAGCGCCGAGGCCAGCCTCGAGGAGCTCGCCGGCCTGGAGCTCAACAACAACACCAAGGTCGTCCGTCTCAAGGCCGACCCTGCCGCCATGCCTCGCTGGAACCCCCGTAGCTCGGCGGGCTCAGATGCCAACAACCTCCGCAGCGCCCTCCTGTCTGCCGTCAGGGGCAAGAACCACAAGCTCGTCGAGCAGCTCCTCGACCGCGGCGTCAACCCCAACACCGGCTCTGACCACCTCGCCCTCAAGGAGGCCGTCATGAACGGCGACGCCGAGAGCGTCCGTCTGCTCCTCCTCTTCGGCGCTGACCCCAACGTCACCGACCGCGATGGCATGGGCCCTCTGCTGGCCGCCGTCGACCGAGGCTCTCTCGCCTCTGCCGTGCCTCTTCTCAAGTACGGCGCCGACCCCAACGTCCCCGGCGGCCAGGACCACGACACTCCCATGGCCGAGGCCTGCATCCGCAACAACCTCAACATGGTGCACCTGCTGCTCATCTACGGCGGCGACCCCGACCAGCTCACCATCACCGGCGACACGCTCATCATCGCCGCCACCAACAAGAAGACGCCCAAGAAGCTCATCGACCTCGTCCTTGACTACGGCTCCGACCCCAACCTCAAGAGCCGCGAGGGCAAGACGGCGCTGTTCGAGGCCATCCAGAACTCCCGCGTCGACATCGTCAACAGCCTCCTCGACCACGGCGCCAACCCCAACCTGCCCGGCCCCAAGCACATGCTGTGGCCGGCCACGTACCAGACGCCCTGTCTGCAGACGCTCCTCGCCCACGGCGCCGACCACAAGAAGTGCCCCGGCATCATGGAGCTCGCGGCCAGCGTCAACAACATCGAGTCGGTGCGCGCGCTGCTCAAGGCCGGCGTCGACCCCAACGCCAAGAAGGACGGTGTCTACACGCCGCTCTGCACGTCGATCCGCGACAACCGCGCCGACATCTTTGCGCTGCTGCTGACCAGCGGTGCCGATCCCAACGTGCCCGCCAGCGAGTACCCGACCTTCAAGTGCATCACGCACAACCGTCTGCAGTACCTCCCGCAGCTGGTGGCCGCCGGTGGCAACCTCAACTCGCCCAAGGGCATCGTCGAGACCGCCGTGAGCGTCAACAACATGGAGGCGCTCAACTGGCTCCTCGACCAGGGCATGAACCCCAACGACAAGACCCCCAAGGGCCACTCGCCCCTGTCCACGGCCATCCGCGAGAACCGTGTCGACATGGTCGATTCGCTCCTTGCCCGCGGCGCCGATCCCAACATCCGCGGCCAGGACTGGCCCGTCTGCATGGCCGTCCGCAACCCTGCCATCCTCAAGCGCATCCTGGCCGTGCTCGCCGAGCCCCGTGCCTTCAAGGGCGTCATGGAGATGGCCGTCGTCGCCGGCCAGCTCGAGTCTGTCAAGCTCCTGATCAACGCCGGCGTGTCCGTCGAGGACAAGAACGGCGGCGTCTTCTCGCCCCTCACCTCGGCCATCCGCGAGGACCGCCGCGACATTGTCGAATTCCTCGTCAAGGACGGCGGCGCCGACATCAACTCGCCCGGCGAGCACCTGCCCGTCGTCAAGGCCCTGCGCCGCCACCGCGAGGACACGGAGATCCTCGAGTTCCTCCTGGAGCACGGCGGCGACCCCAACAAGCTGTACCGCGGCTGGAACGGCATCATGCAGGCCGTCGAGAACGGCGACGAGACGGTCCTCCGCCTGCTCGCCGAAAAGTCCGGCGTCGACCTCGAGGTCCGCGACGAGCTCGGCCGCACCGTCACCGAGATTGCCGCGTCGCGCGGCTGGGACGAGGCCGTCGAGATCCTCTACGAGGGCCGCCTGAAGCGATAAACGGACAAGACTGGGTACGAGGCGTTGGTGCGATGTGCTGTACGATGAACAGGACTTTGGGACTTGCTATGATGCTGCCTACGGGCATATTTGGAGTCGGGAGGGTGGGTATCAACTTTATCGGAGTCCTAGGTTGAACACTTGCTCGTCTGGCTAGACGTGACCGATAATTTCTCTTTGTTAAATCCGATTCCATAGATCACTTTGACTATCTATAATTGAGACCCAACGACAGCAGGGTATTTTCTTTGTAACAAATTGTCAATTCAATCTCTCTGCATACCCTTAGTTTACTACACTTGGTTCAGATATCGCTTGGTTACACGGAAGGTTCATAGTTGAAAAGCTTCAGATTGCTAGCTCTACCTAATTTAATACACATTTTGACGTTAAACATACCGCATCGACTCAGTAAATTGGCCCTCAATCCTTCCCCTACTTATTGCGTTCGGGATTTTTTATACCTAATGATAATAAACGATTTAGAAAACCTAAGCCTTACATAACTTAGCTTTAGTCCATAAAACAGGGCCAATCTATCGAGTCGATCGGTACTCTTGCATCCCTTATGGTGATCTGTCTTATAGCTTGGTACCCATGTTCACATGGATGGCTTTAATCTGTGAGTACGCCTCGAGGCCAGCCTCGCCCAGCTCGCGGCCGATACCACTCTGCTTGACACCACCAAATGGCACTCTGGGGTCGCAGTCCTGGCTGCTGTTAATCCAGACCATGCCGGCCTCGATCTCTGCGGCAACCCGGTGGGCGCGTTCTAAATCAGTAGTAAAGGCAGCGGCGCCGAGGCCGTAGGTGGTGTCGTTGGCGAGGGCAATCGCCTCCTCCTCGGTCTTGAATCGCACAATAGCGACAACGGGACCGAAGATCTCCTCTCGGAAGATGCGCATCTTGGGAGTCACGTCCGTGAAGACAGTAGGGGCAATGAAGAAGCCCTTGCCCTTATCGCCGACCTTTACGGGGTGGCCACCAGTAGCAAGAGTTGCGCCCTCCTTCTTGCCGATCTCAACATACTCGAGAACTCGATCGAACTGCATCTTTGAGACCTGAGGTCCTTGGTAGGCCTCCTTATCCCACTGGGTGCCCACCTTGCTGACGGTCTTGACAGTGTCGAGGAACTGAGCCAGGAACTTATCGTAAATGCCGTCTTGGACGAGGATTCGAGACGTGGCCGTGCAAATCTGGCCCTGGTTCGACATGATGCCGAGATGTGACCACTTGACGGCCTGCTCTAGTTGAGCATCGTTAAAGACGATTAAAGGTGACTTGCCGCCAGTCTCGAGGGTAATGTTCTTGAGGGTCTTGGCTGCGATGCCCATAATGTTGGTGGCAGTTGCCGTAGAGCCGGTGAAGGCAATCTTATCCACGAGAGGGTGCTGCACCAGGGCGGCACCAGTGTCACGGCCGAGACCGTTGAGGATATTGACCACGCCGGGAGGAAAGCCAGCCTTCTTGATCAGCTCGGCAAAGACGAGGATGCTCAACGGAGTCTGCTCAGCCGCCTTGAGCACAACAGTGTTGCCACAGGCCAGGGCGGGGCCGAGCTTCCAGGTGGCCATGGACAGGGGGTAGTTCCAGGGGATGATCTGAGCGACGACGCCGATGGGCTGGCGGATCGTGTAGGCGAACTTTTGGGGCGTGGTGTTGATGGTCTGGCCGTAGGTCTTGTCGGCCCATCCCGCGTAATATCGGATGACGCCGACAGCTTCAACGAGATCGGTCTCCAGGGCTTCTTGGTACGTCTTGCCTGCGAGTTTGTCAGTATCGTTCGGGATCATTTATGATGGGACATACCGTTATCCCAGGCCTCTGTAGTGGCAAACAGCTCTCGATTCTCCTCCATGAGATCGGCCAACTTGGCCATGAGTTGGCCCCGGTCGGAAGCAGGGAGAAGCTTCCACGAGGGATCTTTCAGAGCGGCACGGGCCGCCTTGACAGCCTTGTCGACATCGGTGGCATCGGCAGCTTGGACAGTCGCGATGACTTCCTCGGTTCTATAACTCAGTCAGCGGCGTGGAGATGTGAATGGTGCGGGGGTTGCTGACGCGGGGTCAATCGACGTGATGGTCTGGCCGCTGGATGAGTCGACGAACTCGTTGTTGATGAAGAGGCCGGTGGGCTGGGTGTACTTGACACCGTTGGGGGCTTCTAGCTCGAGGAATGCGGGAGCCATTGTGAAAGTCGAGCAAGATGTCGAGGAGGATCTCTGGGAGTGAGATGGCGGGGACTGTGGAGGAGGAATGTTGCTCAGATGTCGCTCAGATGTCGTTACACGGATCAATTCTTTTATTGAAAAACGCGGCCGAGATCGGGAATCGTATCGTGCCTTCTAGTTAACCCAATGAGGCGAATGTTTAGCAAGTGCGCTGCGCGGAGTGCGACTCTGGCGATATGACGCAGGATCGTGGAACCGCGGGGTAGCTCTGAGTGGAGACGCGGAAACTTTCCTTATCAGCCAGCACATTCCCGATTCCGCGCTACGACGAGTAACGCGAATGCAATGCGGGCTTTCGGATGTTGCGAAAGAGGAAAGCAGAAGGAGAGTATTATTGCGATTGCGATTGCGATTGCGCGTCTGGTTGATTTGGCTGCCTGAAGTAGATGACCGGTAATCACGTGAATCATGCCTGAGGGATCAACTGAATGAGGCTTCATCTGGTTCAATTGGTACTGTCGGGTTCACCGCCAAGTCGATCGAGACGCGATAGAGGGGAAAGATAGAAGGGACGATAGAGGGATCTCGGCTTCCACATTCAGATGAGATAGGGGATCAATCCCGATATAGATCCGACTGAGAAAAATCGTCTCTTAGATCTAGACTCTGGCATCCTCTACCTACTCTAGACCTTAGCGACGCCTAACCGCGTCGCCTCCTCCGCCAGCGCCCTCGGAATCTCCGCCTCCAGACTCTCCCCTGTAGGTGTCCATCCGAGCAGCTCAGCCCCGCGGCGAGCCTTGCTTCGCGCGTTGCTTCCGAATAACACGGCGGCCGCGGGCAGCAGCGAGTCCATCTCCGGCTTGTACACGGATTCCACCTCGACGTTGCTGATGTAGCCCTTGTTGTGGGCTTCGCGCGCAATTCTCTGTGAGATTTCAAGCCAAGACTGGATATGTTAGTCCACCGGGTTTTAGTTTGGGAGCGCGGCACTGTTCTTACAAGTTCGCCAACGCCCGCTAGGTAGATGCCGTTCTCTCCCCAGAGCGCCTCGTCCTGATTCTTCTTTGCGCCAGCCTCAGCCAGGGACGCGAAGAGCTTGGCAATGTCTCCAACGTGGACGCTTCCCCATCGGCTCTCGCCCTTGCCTACTGTGACGGCCCTGCCCCTCTCTAGTGCCACCTTGCACAGCGTGAGGATCTGGATGCTCCGCTGGTTGATTGGCCCCTCGCCAACTCCGTAGATGATGGGCGGCATTACGAGCGCCGTCTTGATCGAGGGGTTCTTTGCAGCCACGTCGAGGAGGTAGTTGTCCACCACGCGAGCAGGGTGAGCCCGGACCAGCGAGCGAATCGCCGCGACGTCGTCGACATCGTCGTAAATTTGCGACGAAGCCGAGCCAGGCTCGAAGGATGGGGATGAAACCTCTCCGGCCGCGAGAGCGCTGGCGCCCGAGACTTGAATCCAAAATGCTACCAGACGTTAGTGACCGAATCTCGAATACCATCTTCTCACGCGGGGCGCTAGGCGGGGTCCTACAAGGAGATTCTCGCTTTGTTAGACCACGCTCAATTGCCTGGAAGCTGCCCAAGTGATTGTTTGAAGCAAGGTCTACGTATGATCAGCGTTATTCAGTCGTGAATGCTCCGGAATACTTGCGTAGAACGATGGATGCCTTTGACGCCTCTTCCTCGACGATACCCGAATCGTCAAGGCTGCCCACTACTGCTCGAACATTGGGAAAGATGGCTGTGATGCGCTTCGCCACCTCGCCATCGCGAATCAGAGCCGCAATGGCGTACTCAGGGCGGCTTCGTGAGAGCTCTCGAAGCACCTGCCCGCCGAGGTAGCCAGACGCACCAGTCCTGAAGAAAATCAGCTGCCAAATCCCCAGCGCGGGGTAAACAGGATGCGTACAAGAAAATGGAAGCCATGATGGCGGGTTATTTCTGCAATATTAGGTCGAAGGGTCAATGGCGATTGAATAGCAGACGCGGTTTGATCAATCTTGGGTCGCACGTGAATGTGATATTTGTATTGCTGTCACGTTTCGGGGATTATGGTGAAGTGGGAATTGGGAGCAAACGAAGCCACATTCAGTGCGGGGATGGATGAAGTCATACGGGAGAATAAGGTGTAAGCAATTATGCACGTTAAGTAGCCCAGGCGACAAACAGTGATTAATAATGACATCAATTCTAATCTTCTGTATTGGCCATGCATAGCTGTGCCAGAGATATCACCCAGTGACGGTCTGACCCCTAGTCACCCCATTTGGAGACGCCCCGCGGAAACCTCCCCTTTCCATTGATATGGGGCGTCAAGCACGCTACACCTTGCGACACATGGTAACAAGGATAGCCGATCTGTATGGCCTCAGTTACCCGCCTGAAAATGGTGCTAGGCGTAACGTCCAATACAAGACGGGACCTGATGGAGCTGACAAGAACTTGCGCCACGTGGTGCTGTTCTATGATCTTTTGGTATTCATTGTGACTTAACATTTTTATTTGCTGGACTTTTGAGTCTTAGGCCTTGAAAATACTCTCAAGAGTCTCAAGGAGGATATCAGCTAGAGTTTGTTAGCTTAGTTCTCATTGGTTAGGACTCAGGTGCACACATACCGTGGTGCTCCTGGAAGATGAGCATCGGCCTTAATCGGATGGTGCAGTCACCGCTGCCTCCCATGTTAACGCCCTTGGCCTTTGCCGACCGGATGATTTCGTCTCGGCGGGGGCTGTCCCAGGCTAAGAAAGTGCCCCGATCCTTACCACGCAGGTTCTGGATCTCGTGTGGATAACACTGGGCGAGCTGCTCCAGCTTGTTGTAGAGGTAGCTGCCAACACGGGCCGTCTGCTCGACGAGGCCGAGCCTCTCGACCTCGTTGTAGATGCCGCGGAACAATAGGGCGCGCGCAGGGTCGCCCATCCAGGTGTTGAACTGGCGGTACGGTTTATCAGGCCGCAGAGACTTGTTGGCGTAGTAGAAGCCGGCAGCCTGGGCCTTCTTAGAGAAGGTGACCATGTCGGGGGGGCTGTCGAGGTTCCAGTGCTCGTGAGCCCAGAACTTGCCCGTGGCTCCGACTCCGGTCTGGACCTCGTCGATGATCAGGAGGACATTGTGCTTCTTGGTAATATTGCGGAGACCCTGGAAGAAGAAGGGCGTGGCATGGTTGTCGCCGCCCTCGGACTGGATGGGCTCAACGACAGCGGCAACTACCGGGTTGTGGAAGGTAGAGATGATGTGCTCGAACTCTTTGAGACATCGCTCCTCTTCAGCTTTGTTCTCGGCCGCATACTGGTCCAGAGGGTACTTGAGCTGAGGGAAGGGAGCCACAGGCCAGTCGAAGGCGGGAATGTCGAGCTTGTGGACAGGCTTGGAGTGCGTAGTAGAAAGACTGCCGAACAGACGACCGTGGAAGCCCTTGGTGAAGGAGAGGACAGAGTAGTTGGGAGCACCCGGCGCCTGGTTGACCATGGCAGAATCAATTTCTTCGGCGGTAAAGTCTTTGCCACCGCGCTCCTGGGTTCGCCGCCAGATGAAAGCAGCTTTGTACGCCGTCTCGTTGGCATCGGACCCAGTGGTGGCAGTGAAGACCTGGCCGAGGCCCTTGGGGGCGGCACGCAGGATGCCGGTGGAGAGGATCTCGGCCCAGTCGGCGGAGGGGAAGTTTCCCAGCGCGGGACGGTTGATGATGGCGTTGACCATGGCGGGGGACTGGGCGACCTTGGCTAGTCCGGGGTTGTTGTAGCCGATGGGGATAGAAGCGATCTGAGCGAATCTATGAGGGTTAGGATGACGTGTTGAATGGTTTGGTGAGGTTGACTTACACGTCGAGGAGAGTGTTGCCATCGCCATCGACAACGCTGCCACAAAGTCAGTTTCAACGAGAGACACGGGAAAATTCAAATGCCTACTAGTTTCCATTGCACTTGGGGTAGTCAACGAGCATATTCAAGCTGCGAGTATCAAAGACATTGTCGAGCTGTTTGATAGCAGCCTGAGACAGCGGACCCGGGATACTTGTGCGCATCACCGGCTTGGTCGGCTCGTTGGCCAACGGAGACACATTGAGTCGCCGCACCGAGCTGCCAAAGGTCCGAACAGCAACGCGAGAGCTGCTGCAGCGGGGAGCAAACGCTCGGAGCCAGAACGCTTTGCAAGCTGCCTTTCGCATGGTGACGAGGGTTCAGGACAGCGCTGGGAAGTCGTTCTGCGAGGGAATTGAGTGGTTGACCGGAGTCGTAGGTTGGGCATGCAGAGCCCGCAGTGAGCGAGACTCCTTGTATAGGTACCTACCCATTTCCACGATACTGCGCTTGACCTCGGGAACTCGACACATGGTTGCTCTTTCAGAACAGACATCTCCACATGACTCTCTCACGGCATATTATTAGTGTCGAGCTAGAAGTTCCAGCTCTCATGCGGGGGATTGACTGCAGCAAGTCGTTCCTAGCGGCAGATAGACCCCCCTGGCCAGCTCCACTCTCGCCGCGGAGGCATTCCTATCGTGGAACGACGTGCCTTTTCTAACGTGCGCTTCGTCCTCGTGCTGAGATTCCTCTGAATAGAAGGCTTCCCCCAGATTCTCATTTCCTCTTGCATATTGCACCCGGCCGCGCAGGATCAGGAAAGTCGTCTTTTCATCTCAATCTCCCTTGCTCTGCGCGTCTGCATCCCCCACTTGCCTATCTCGATTGATCGACACTCGCCTCTCTTCTGATCACGCCATGACCAAGAGCGGTTCCAAGGTCGAACGCACCCGCACCTTCACAGGCTGCCGCACATGTCGCAGCCGTCACGCCAAGTGCGATGAGGCCCGTCCCCAATGCGGCACTTGTCAGCGGCTCGGCCTGGATTGCGGCGGATACGGGGCCCGGCTGTTCTGGATCACGGATGATTCGGCCCTCCGCCCGGAGCAGCAGCTGTCGCACCGAGGGTCGCAGTTCCGATATCCACTCTTCACCGGTGAGTCCCCATGTATGCGTGGATATGCTCGGCCTGCTGATTGCGACAGAGGCCCACCGCCGGCTGATGAGCGCTGAGCTGTCTGATAGCCTGGGCCGCCAGTCGGCAATGGACCTGTTGGCGGACATCGACTCGGCCTGTGAGAAGATTGAAGACGACAAAAACAGCCTGTCGAGCCTGGTCAAGGGCCCATTTGGTGTTTTCCAGTCCCAAGATGAGCCAGTTTCCACCTCTCCACTCTCCCATTCATCCACCTCCACCCACATGGTCAGTGTGGACTCAGACCGCAGCGTGTGTCCAGACACCAACGATCTCATCGAAGAGATCCATCGCCAGGACTGGACCGATCAGCTCAGCGAAGCCAACTTCGACCTGTTTGTCGGTTCTCTTGACCCTATCCTGGGCCTGGAGCATGACGGCCACAGTCCTGGCCAGCTACTCATATCGGACCCCTCCATGAACAACTTCTTCTTGGAGAACCCGCCCGCAGTTGAAGGCTTGTCACTATTCAGTCCTAGCTTTGTCTCTCGCGCTATTGAGAGTGGTGCCATGACCGCCGATACAGTTCACGATGAATCTTCGACACCAAGTATAGATATTGCACCATCCCCAGGCCCACCTCCAGGTCTCTTACAACCCGCACTTAACCTCCCCGAGCATGCTGAACCACTGCTCCGCTACTATAAACAGCATATCGACGGAGCCACTGCTTCCATGCAAACCAAGCGCAAATCCCCTTGGCAGCTGATCTTCCTCCCCTGTGCCCTAGAGACCTTTGCCGAGCTCTCACTCTGGAACGGCACTTCCCACACGCGCTCCACCATCCTCTATACCCTCCTCGCCCACAGCGCGTTTCAACTCCACATGACGAATAAGCCAGGCTCCTTTGCCAGCCACTGGCGGGAAGTAGGCGAGCGCCATCAGGAAAAGGCCCAGCAGCACCTGCGCAACGCGCTGCAGCTTGAAATGTTTGGGCCCAAGCAAGCCAAGTATAAAGAACTCCTCATGGCCATCCTTGCCATGGCAATGACCTCGGTATGTCCCTGCTCAAATAATACCCAATAGCGCTAACGTAACTAGCTGTACAATGGTGGACATGCGTTCCGCATCTTTCTCCTCGACGCCGAGAGATTGATCCGCTTGCGTGGATTGGTCAATGCGAATCCCTACAAAATTCGATTACTTCATCACATGTACACACATCTACGCGTTATTGCTGAAAGTGTCTCCATCTGCCCCGAGAGCCTCATGAATGGTCCTATTCAGAACTCCCAAACGGCAGTGGATGTTCGGACATTCCGACTCGCTGAGGATTCTCTCAACATCGGTCTCGATCCAGCCCAGGAGAAGAGTCTCGAACTCGGTTACAAAGACATCCATCTGGAAATCCAGGGGCATTGGAAAGAGACGCTGTATCCAGTCATTTACGGCATCCCCGAGTCCCTGATGACGCTACTGTCTCAAACAATTTATGTGGCCAACGAGAAGAACCGGTTAGAATCCCTCGCTCGCTGCAATCCAAAGCTCTCTGTCGACTTGGCACATCACGTCAAGACGCTAGAAACAAGCATTTGGTCTTGGTCTTTAGTCTCTCTCGGGCCACCACGACCGCCACATTTGCTTTCCGAAGGCGGAGAACTAATAGACCATCCGCATGCAAGGTCCATGGCTCTCGCCATCCACCAAGCCCTCGTCATTTACTTCTACCGACGTGTATATGATTTAAATGCCATGATACTCCAGGACATGGTGAAAAAGACCCTGGACTTCCTGGAGCCGTGCATGGAGCAGATGATCGATGACCAGGATTTCGCGGCGAGCCTCGCGTGGCCCGCGTTCATTGCTGCATGCGAAGCTGCGACGCCTGAGCTTCAAGAGCAGGCACTCAAGTGTTTGACGGCAACTGACGAGCGAGGTCTGTTCTTCACCCCGAAGCCGGCGAAGCAGATTGTTTCCTCGATATGGGAGAAGCGGAAGCAGACGGGAGATTGGACCCTGAGTTGGCCTGTTGTTCTTGTCGATTGTTAAATGAAGCTTAATTTGTTGGAGGTATGGATATGGCGTTGATACAGGCGTATTGGCTGTAAAAGTATTTTGGGCTAGGAGGAATGCTGTTTCCACACATGAGAGGATCGATTGCTAAATCGAGCCAATTACCCTGCACACTTATTTATATCGTTCACCTGCCCTTCAATGGTATAAGCAAGTCGTACTTAGCAGTGGATTACACATAAAGAAGACTACCAGCATATACAACCAAGTATAAACCCTTCACCTTAGTCCTAGATAAACCCATGTATTTACTGCGCAAAGAGCAGCGAAATTTCGGCCTTTAATTAGCAATTGAATTACAACATGAAGGTTAATTATTCCTCTGGAAATGCCTGATAGAGTGTAATCTTTTTATTTTATATTCATCATCTAGCTCCGTCCAATCATTTATTCCCTATTCATTCCCTTTCCGTTTTAAATCTTTCTTACAACACACCAGCACTCTTGAGAGCAGCCTCGAGCTCAGCCCTGGGGGGTCCTTGGAGGATCTTGAAAGGCTTGCGGACCTCGCCGGTCTTCCATCCGCGCAGCTGCATACCAGTCTTGACGCCAGCGCAGTAGTTGTTAGACTCGAGGATCTTGCAGATGGGAAAGATCTTGGCCCAGATCTCGCGGCTGCGCTTAAGGTCGCCCTCGACGGCCAGTGCCTGCCAGAGCTCCATGGAAAGCTCGGGGATAAAGTTGGTGGCACCCCAGACGGAGCCCTTGGCGCCGGCGGCGATTCCATAGAATGTGAGGGTGTCCCAGCCATTGAAGGCGGTGATATCCTTGTGGTGGGCGAAGAGCAGCTCGGTCAGGGCGGGGCCGTTACCAGAGGTGTCCTTGAGGTAGTGGACGCCGACGGTGTTCAGCTCAGCAATCTCCTTGGGCGACAGGGTGACACCACTTGCAGAAGGGATGTTGTAGTAGACAATGGGGAGACCGCTAGCAGTATGGATCTCGCGCATGTGCTCCCGGAGCTCCTCCTTGTTGGGAGCGTCATAGAACGGAGGGACGACCATCAGAGAGTGAGCTCCAACCTTGGCAGCGTGGACAGCCAGATCGACGGCTTTGGCGGTTGAAAGCTCCCCAATGCCGGCCATGACGTGGGCACGGCCGGCGGAAGACTTGACAACCTGCTCGACAAGCTGCTTGCGCTCCTCGGTGGTGAGGGCAGTGAACTCGCCGGTGCTGCCGCCGGGGACGAGGCCATGGACACCAGCATCGATAAGGCGGTTGACATGGGTGTCAATGCCAGCGAGATCGATGGAGCCGTCTTCTTTGAAGTGGGTGATCAGAGCGACCATGATGCCCGAAGGCTCTTGAACGTTGTGGGCCATTTTAAATATGTGGGTATAAGAAGAAGATGTAAATGCTGGTGCTAGCTTGAGAGATCAAGATGGTGATGAGAATGAACAATAAAGGAACCCATTCATCCAACTTTGAGCAGTATTATATCCATCGTCCCTTCGTCCCTCAGTCGAAGCAAACCAATGTTCCCCGCGATTTAGCGCGGGGCTCATGTCGGAGGGCGTCTTGCTCAATTGAATGAGGAAAGTTATCACGGTGGTGGGGCACTCTTACATGACCCCTACCGGCACTTGTTCGCTTGCCAGCATACGGCGATAGGAGTCAAAAGATAGCATTCCCGACATGTAGCCCACTTTGCCACATGCTCACATGGACAGACGAAATGGGAAGAGGAAAGTCAGCGCTGCGCCGGTCTCGCCGAAGACGGAGGTCCTGGTGGCGGAGGTTGAGCCGCGTTTCTGGATGTATTGGACGATCCCGAGACACGGGTGAGTTCCCCAGTCGCCCCCGTCCGTCAGTGAGAGCCGGGCTGAGCTCTTTGGCGTACTCACCTGCAATTGTGCCTGCATCACGTCACAGGGACAGCTTCCGGTCATGTGCGCGATTCGGAGCCGAAGTGATCGGCTTGACAAGTTGGGAGACGGGATCTCATCCGAGGGTATCATCCGAGCCTGCATCGCCATGGTGCCAAAGAACCGTCGCGGATTGGCGATACCTGCAATCAATCTCATTTTCGCAATCTGTTCTTCAAACTCAGAAGGCCTGGACGACAAGATGCGACACTTGGCGTAGATGAGAATGCGCAGCTAGAACATCTCCGGTGAACACGACAGCAACACATTATAGCAACGATACGGAATCATGAATGAATAGACAAGTGCTAATCGCAATGCGCCTTTCCCACTAAATAATCTATGAGTGTTTCATATGCAATGCTATCACTCTTTTACAACTTGGCCAACATGCCGTTTCCGTCGAGGTACCGTAGGTGGTCCCGAGTAATGTCCTTGATCGTCTTGCATCTAAAAAATGGTTAACAAATGCAAAGAGGCATCAAGTATCGCAATACATACCCGGCGAGAGCCATGGTAATCTTGAATTCATCTATGAGGATCTTGAGGGCCAGCTCGACACCCTCTTGCCCGTTGTACTGTCGCGCGTCAGCTAAGATTCATCCACGTAGAATCGGGAACACCAACCGCAAGACCCCAAATGGGGATTCGTCCCACAAAGCAGTGAGTCGCACCCATGGCAAGCGCCTTGAAGATATCGGTGCCGCGTCGGATGCCGCCGTCGACGGCAATGGGGATCTTGCCGCCAGCTGCGACGGCGCACTCGCGGAGAGCATCTAGGGTTGCGGGCACGCCGTCCAGCTGTCGGCCGCCGTGGTTGGAGATGATGACGCCGTCGAGGCCGTACTTGATGGCCAGATGGACGTCCTCGGCGCCGTACACGCCCTTGATCCACAGCTGCAGCTTGGTGTTCTGCCGCAGCCACGGAATGGCAGTCTCCCAGTCGAGCGAAGGATCGAAGTCGTTCTTGCTGTCGGTGCCGGCGTTCTCGCCGCTGAGCTCGTCCTTGCCGTCGGATAGCAGATTGGGCCACGCCATGTCGTCGGGGAGAACAAAGCCATTGCGGTACTCGTTCAGACGGCGGCCGAGCAGGGGGACGTCGACGGAGAGGAATATGGCCTTGTAGCCGGCAGCTGTGCAGAGGGATTCGTTAGACGAGGCGGCGTCGTGCTTGGAAACATGCCAACTCACCCTCAGCTCGTTGCAGGATCTGGAGCGTAACCGAGCGGTCCTTGACAACGCAGACCTGCATCACGTAGGGGTTGCCGAGTCCCTGGGCGCCAACATCCTCAATTGACTCGGTCGCATACGAAGACAAGCCCATGCAAATACCAGCTTTGGCGGCGGCGCGCGAAGTCGCAAGCTCGCCATCGGGGTGAGCCAGACGGTGCATCGCCGCGGGACTGAAGCCCAGAGGCAGCGCTGTCTTGCATCCAAAGATCTCGCCGCTGATGTCTACATCCTGCACGTTGACCAGGATTCGCGGGCGGATCTTGTAGCGGTTGTATGCCTCCTCGTTGTCCCTAAGTCTGAAAAGCGCAAAAATGCGACGTTAGTTTCGAGTAGAGGAATCGCGCATAGTGATCTAGAGTGAGCGTGAGACATACGTCAACAAGTCCATGGCACCCTCGTTGAAGTAATCTACACCACAGTTTCAGCACGGCCCAGGCGATCTGCAGCTTGAATCAGGGACACGAACCGCTGTACATCTTGGGAAGGTTGGCGCAGCCATGTTCTTTCAAATCCGCGATGGTGTGGACCTTGGGGTCATAAGTCTTTCCGCGGTTGGCCATGGCGACAAGAGGAGCAACAAACGAGCTGTTGATACAATTGAGAGGTGAAGGATTACAGCTGCTGCGCGGGACGATGACCGCTCGAGCTGGTACAAATATATTTCGGAGGCACAGCACCTGAGCTCGGAGCTTAGCTGACCTTCGGCTGCGCGTCCGGTAGATGCAGCGGGTCTCTCCCGATTCGAGAAGGATGACACGATGAATTGGACCATGTGATTTGGTTAGATAGACTGTCAGATAATCTGTCGAGGGTCAGCCGCGTTATCATGCCTCGATTGTGTACTGGGCGGGATAGCCTGCCCTTCTTGGAGAGTGAGGCGAACAGGGGAACGGGGACTAGCCGGTTTACAATTGGGGCACATTGGGGCAATGAGCATTAGCCATGATGCGGAGAACCGAGTCAAGAATGGAAGATGGGGGGGTAGTTGGTGATAGTAAGGGCAGCTTGGGATAGCTAGCTCTCGCCATGAGCCAACGCATGCAATCGCCCGTCTTCAACGTCTTTGGAGATTTTTCTTACCACATGGTTGCAATTGCACAACCGGTCATCTCTTCCGACCATTGTATCCACTTGCCTCATTCGCCGGCCTTGCGACTAGGCTTTGCGATGGAGGTATCGAGCACACGGAGTCATGGCAAACGCAAATGAGGTTTCTTAAGAGATGCTGTTGCCGGCAGCTCCTCACTCACCGGTACACTTCTTTTGCTCTCTGCTAGGTTAATTGTCACGATGAACATTTCTCGAGCTGCCCGCCGCGTGCCTCAGCCCTTGAGGGCGCGAGCTATAATGCGCTCCAGCCATTCCGCTGCGATGCGTCCGTGGCCGACGACGCACTCCAAGATCGCCGAGCCTCTGCCCACTCACAACTTCATCGGAAACAACTTCACTCCTTCCGCGGCTGCGGCCTGGATCGACGTTCATGATCCCGCCACCAACAACGTCGTCACACGCGTACCCGAGTCCACCGACGAGGAGCTCAAGGCCGCCGTCAAGGCTGCGGAGGATGCTTTCCCCGCCTGGAGGGACACGAGCATCCTGCGGCGCCAGCAGATCATGTTCAATTTCGTGCGTCTGATCCGCGAGAACTGGGACCGTCTCGCTGCGTCTATTACTCTTGAGCAGGGCAAGACTTTTGCCGACGCCCGAGGTGATGTGCTCCGTGGCCTTCAGGTTGCCGAGACGGCCTGTGGCATCACCACCCAGATCACTGGCGAGGTTCTCGAGGTTGCCAAGGATATGGAGACGCGCAACTATCGAGAACCCCTTGGTGTTGTTGCTGCTATTTGCCCCTTCAGTAAGCCGCATCTTAGGCTCCCGCTTGTAGGCCTTGCTGACGACTACTCTCACAGACTTCCCTGCCATGATCCCTCTGTGGTCTATTCCAATCGCTACTATTACTGGTAACACGCTTATTATCAAGCCCTCGGAGCGTGACCCCGGTGCCGCTATGATACTGGCTGAGATCGCCAAAGAGGCTGGGTTCCCCGACGGTGTCATCAACATCATCCACGGCACCCACCGCGCCGTCAACTTCATCATCGATGAGCCTGCCATCAAGGTCATCAGCTTCGTCGGCGGCAACGCTGCCGGAGAATACATCTACGCCCGAGGCTCCGCCAACGGCAAGCGTGTCCAGGCCAACCTCGGCGCCAAGAACCACGCGGTCGTCCTGCCGGACTGCAACCGGAAGAGCACTATCAACGCCATCACCGGTGCTGCGTTTGGTGCCGCTGGCCAGCGGTGCATGGCCCTGAGTACTGTTATTCTTGTTGGTAACGACACTCAGGCCTGGGTTGATGACCTGGTTGACGCCGCTAGGCAGCTGAAGACTGACGGTGGTTTCGAAGACGGCGCCGACCTGGGCCCGGTTATTACCCCCAAGTCCAAGGATAGAATCGAGGCCCTGATTGCCTCAGCTGAGGAGGAGGGTGCCAAGATTGTCCTTGATGGTCGCGGTTATGCCCCTGCCAAATACCCCAATGGTAATTTCATCGCTCCTACCATCATCGACGGCGTGAAGACGCACATGAAGTGTTACACGGAGGAGATCTTCGGCCCTGTGTTGGTCGTGCTACACGCTTCCACGCTCGAAGAGGCCACCAAACTCGTCAACGCAAACGAGTACGGCAACGGCACAGCAATCTTCACCAACTCAGGTCCCAAGGCCGCGTGGTTCCAGAAGAACATCGAGGCAGGCCAGGTCGGGATCAACGTGCCCATCCCCGTTCCCCTGCCCATGTTCAGCTTCACGGGCAACAAGAAGAGCATCGCCGGCGGTGGCGTCAGCACCTTTTACGGCAAGTCCGGTCTGAATTTTTACACGCAGACCAAGACTGTCACCAGTCTGTGGAAGGGCGAGGAGGAGGCTGATTCTGGGAAGAGCGTCAACATGCCTACGCAGAGCTGAGGGGTTCACTTTGGGAAGGAGGCTTTTGGATATGGAAAGATAGATGATAACGGTCTGGATTTGGCAATTAAAAAAACTACGTTAGGAATTCCCCAGCAGGGAAAACAGGATGAAAATGCCCTGGATATTACCCTAACACTCTCTGATCCCGTATCACCGTGCTTGGCATTCAATCGATGATTTACTGAATGACACGAGGTACGGCTTCCAACCTTTGGTGTGGCCTTATGCGTCTGACTCGCGCCATCTGCAATCCTGCCGGCATTCTGTCGTAGGACTTGGCTGTTACCCCAGATGCCATGCCTAAACATCATCCCACGTGTCCAAATTGGCGCGCTCCCCCGTTTTCCACCGGCAAGGATCGTCATAGTTCGCCATGTAAGACTTGCCGCGAAGGGGCGCTGAGCTGAGAGTCCCACCAAATGCTTGGTGCGTACAATACGCATTGGAATGTGGCGATGGGTTCGTACCCGCGGAAACTTACCCAACGTATCGAGCTGGATAGACGGCGCCCCACAGCCGAAGGACGGTGGACACGTTTGATAGGCAGGGACTCAAAGCAGCATCCCTGGCGGCGTTGCTTTCTTGGATTGTCAGGTTATTTCTGAATTGCTATGACAAACAGATTCAGTAAACAAGCTGAACCGGCCTTGTCCAGACAGCCGGTTCTCGAGGTAGGCCTTGCAGCTGGTTCGTCGCCGGATGCTCGGTGCCCCCCTGCCCCTGGCCCTCCGACTTGCCCAATTCTCCATTTCCCCATGGGGCGAAGAGATCAAGCTCTTGTTAAGCGGACCCCGGCTGTCCACTCTTATCTTTGCCCGCACGACATCCGAGATAGGTGCTAACGGAGCTGGCGACTCGCGGCCATGTGGTGAGGGGAATGGACAAGGGGTTCCGGCCTTGGCGAGTCCAGACCCCCCAGCATCTCACTATCGGACAAGTCCTGCGCCTGGATCTTGGCCTGATGTCGAACCCTACAGGGAAAGTCTTCACGGAGGCCCTCCCACTGGCCAGTTGCCGTTTTCGAGTCATAGCTTCTTCATGGACTCGATGTCTATAATAAGTTGGGATGCCATCGGACCCCAGGCAGGTTTCAATTCCCCATTGTTTTCAACAGCAGAAGGATCCTACCTTTGCTTTTTCACTCTATCTCTCCACTTGGCTGCATAGCTTGTCACTTGCCATCCCCAAACGTCCACCATGGACAAAGAAACAATGAAGACCGAACAGGAAGTTGACCTTGCCCGCTCCGACTCCCTCTCCCGCGGGGAGGTCGGCGGCGCTCCCACCGAGGGACCGACGACCAAGCGTGGTCTCAAGTCCCGACATGCTCAGATGATTGCTCTGGGCGGAACCATCGGAACTGGTCTATTCGTGGGCTCTGGTCAAGCCTTACGTATGGGTGGCCCGGTTTTTCTTCTGCTCGCTTACATCGTCATTACAATGCTCGTCTACGGCGTCGCTACCGCTACTGGCGAAATCAGCTCCTATCTTCCCGTCTACGGCTGCTCCATGTCATACTATGGCACTCGCTATGTGTCTCGAAGCTTGGGATTCACCTTGGGCTGGGTCTAGTATGTTGCTACGTCTTTGGTTTACGTTGTCCTCAGAACTGACAAATGTGTAGCTGGTATGTCTTCGCGATTACTGTCCCGGCCGAAATCAATGTTACCACGCTGGTCATTCAATACTGGAACCCGCCTGTGCATACTGCAGTTTGGCTCACCGTTGTCGGCGTTGTTATCATCGCATGCAACTGTTTCCCTGTCAAAGTGTACGGTGAAACCGAGTTCTGGTTCGCATCTACCAAGGTCATCGGCATCATCGGTCTCCTCATCATGGCCGTGTGTCTGTTCTTTGGCGGCGGCCCTTCCGGAGAACCAACATACTTCAAGTACTGGAGCAATCCGGGACCGATCAACGAGTACTTGGTTGAAGGCGGAGTAGGACGACTCTGTGCCTTTGTTGGGACCATTACCTTTTCTGTTTACGCCTTCGCCTTTGCTCCGGAGCTTCTGGTTGTGACGGGTGGTGAGATGGAGTCGCCCCGACAGAACATCCCCAAGGCGACGATACGATACTTCTACCGACTTGTCACCTTTTACATCCTGGGCGCTTTTGCCATCGGCTTCCTTGTTCCCAGTGACCACCCCGACCTCTTGGGTGGTGGAAGTGGCGCCGCCGCTTCTCCATGGGCTATTGCCATCCGCGATGCTGGAATCCGAGGCCTCGACTCTGTGGTAAATGGCATTATTGTTTTGTCCGCCTGGTCGGCTGGAAACTCCTACCTCTACCTGGCTAGCCGTGCCCTATACTCTCTGGCCGTTGACGGAAACGCACCAAAGATCTTCACACGATGCACCAAGTCTGGAATCCCCTATGTTGCGACTGCGACCAGCGCATCCTTTAGCCTTCTGGCATACCTCAACCTAGCCAGCACTGGAGCCACCGTGTTCAACTGGTTCGTCAACTTGGTCAACACTGGAGGGTTCCAGAGCTGGATCTGCTGTTGCTTCATTTACCTCCGTTACCGAAAGGCGATTGAGGTTCAGGGCATTACCGACATTCCTTTCCGCTCGAAGCTGCAGCCCTATGGCGCATGGGTCAGCATGATTGGCTTCACAATTCTGCTCTTGCTCCAGGGATTCAAGGTTTTCGTCAAGGGATACTGGGATACTCCCACCTTCATCACTTCCTACATCGGTATCGTCATCTTCATCGTTCTCTACTTCGGACACCGCTATACAATTGGTCGAAACGATAGGTGGGCCCTACGACCGGAGGAGATTGACCTGACGACTGGCTTAGACGAGATTCTCGCGCTTGAGGCCCCGCCCCCTCAGTCGAAGAAGTGGTACATGGTGTGGAGGCGTGTGTTTGAGTAAGGAAAAGGAAATTATGCACATAGCACAGTACCTTTTCAACCCCAGTTACTTTCATCCTCTCTTACTATCGAGACCTCTGTTACGATTGAAGGTTGATTGGTCCTTTCATTGCATCCAGGGCACTTTAAAATCGGTGCCTCCTGCGTTATGGACGGTGTCGGTCCTAGAATAATATCCGAATGATCCTGACGTTTCTTCTCTTGACTCTTGACCCTCAGATCTTGGCACTGGGTGAAATAAATTCGAGGATATCATTTTCTATCGCCTATTCGTATCATTAAGTTGAAATCGATTACCTGACCTTCAGGATCGCCTTGCCAAAGTTCTTTCCGACGAGCATGTCCACCAAACCTTGAGCGGCGTTATCAATGCCCTCGGTCACATGCAGCTTCGCCTTCACACTGCCCTCAGCAAGCCACTTCTGCATGTTCTCTTGGTGCTCCTTGGCATAAGCACGGCCGAACTCGGGGTTGCCGACCAAGAAACCCTGCATGGTGATTTGCTTTGCAATGAGCTGGATGAGACCCTTGGTACCCTTCTGCTCCTCGTAGGGGGTGTTGTAAATATCAATCTAAGTCAAGTTAGCATCTGCGTGTTTGAAGTATAGATCTGAGGACTTACCATGCCGCAAACGGGCATTCTTCCGCCAACATTGAAATTGGCAAGAGCGGCCTCCAAGTGGTCACCGCCGACATTCTCAAAGTAAATGTCAATTCCGTTAGGAGCCAGGCGAGGCAGTGCCTCCTTGGGGTTCTCCTTCTTGTAGTTGAATCCAGAGTCGAATCCAAGTTCCTTGGTGATGTACTCAAGCTTCTGGTCGGATCCAACGGAACCAATAACGGTCAAACCCTCGCGCTTGGCAATCTGTCCAACCACCTGACCAACAGCGCCAGCGGCGGAGCTGATGAAGATGGTCTCTCCCTTCTGGGGCTTTCCGATCTTGTGCAGTCCGGACCAGGCTGTGAGTCCGGGCATGCCCAAAGGTCCCAAGAACAGGCCAAGCTCCAGGTTGTTGGGGTTGTAGATCTTTTGGACCATGAACAAAGCCTCCTTGGCCACACGGGCGTACTCGGCGATGGGGACATATGCGACGACGAGGTCACCCTCCTGGTAGTCCGCGTTGTCACTCTTGAGAACCTTGGAGACGGTGCCGCTGACAACGGGGCTATCTAGGTCGAAGGCTGGCGAGTATGATTTGATGGAGGGATCACGCATCTTGCCGCGCAGATACGGGTCGAAAGAGGCATACTGAATCTCAACGACGAGGCCGCCCTCGGGAGCCGCCTGCTCAAGGTCGATGGGTCGATCCTCAACAGTGAGGTGCTCTCCAGGGACGGGCAGCCCAGTGGGGCCCTTCTTGAAGATGAGAGTTTTGTTGGAGGTCATGGTGAAGAAGTGATAGTTTGATAAGAGAACTTGGCAGTAGATCGGAAGCAAGTCACCGATGATGCAGGACTCTTGAGGTTTATATGGAAAGCGGAGTTGATGTGTGACAAGTGGGACAGCGATTGGCATGCAGTAATTGGGCCAGGTGGCGTAGAATGCAGCTTCATCGCCGGCCCCACCGCATCAAACTCGACACGATGACGCCACTGATGAGACCAACATTGAAACTGTGAACAATGCCAGTCCCAGTTAATGCACTGTGTGTGGCGGTGAGCCGTCGGACGCCATCTCGCCAAGCAAGGAGAATTTTCGCATCAGATCGCGTCCAAGCACAGTGCGTTACAGGGCTGAAGAGATCCAAGCCAAACGAGTTGCCGAGGCTCGATCGAAGCGCATTTCTAAGCATCCCCAAAGAACCAATGTCGAGCTGGAACACGGCAGAAGCCCTCCGTGGCGAAAACGCGTGGTCCGTCAAGCAGATCCAACGGCTGTCCGGCGCTTTGCCCGATTTCCCCACCCTGTGCCGAGGCACAATTCTAGCTTTGTCGGCGAAATGCACTGATGAGTTCTAGCGCGGATGTCGACTTGGCCGATACGAGATACATCGAGCACGCACCAGCAGCGGAGTTTCAGTTGACAACTCCGCTCTATACTGACATTTGTTGAGTAAAACGTTGTGGTGGGTAGAAGATGAGCAGAAGCTATCATGATCCTTTGAGAGTCTCAGCGAGAAGATACTCTCCAACGAGTTTGGGTTGCTGCTCTTAATTCGTGACCATTGCGTATCTCGCTTTTCACGCTGTGAGCCTCTGACCAGGGATACTGAATCTCAGACTGCCATCCATTTATCCTTGAATTTTTAAAGGAGCCGGAAAATATTAGAATTAAATAGTCAATATCAGTGGGGCTTGTCGAACTGTATATCAGATTAGGTGCTGATGTCAGACCGGCTCAGGATCCGAATACAGACTCATCACATGACCGGTTATAATCGAGAAAATGTGTGCATATGAGCTATCGTGCTTTTTATTAGCTATAATATGCAGTAGTTACTAGGAGCATGTATCCAACACGACATCCAGTAACAGAAACGAGTAAGGCTGCCACACACCTGGTTTTATTAAGCCTTCAATTCCACCCTGCGACTTCAACCTTGCTGGCAGCAGACAATGATCAGATCATACTACGTACAGACAACACTGAGCCACATAATATAAAGGGACTGATATTTCTCATCATTGATGGGCCAACTTCTAATCCTGGAAAAGATCTTCTAACCACTAATGGAATGCATCATGGCTTTCCCACTGCCCGTTGGTTTACTCCCCTGCTATCAATACAGCAGCACATTAGGAAGCTGCCTTTCGACGTACTACTCAAGTTAGCTACGTCAGCCAAAGACCAACGATACGGGGATTTATATCGAAAATACTTACGTCCCGATACTTCCCTTCCATCCTCATACTCAAGAAGCACTTGAAAGGCATCGTCTTTGCCAACAAAAATTCATATAATTGGGCGGCGTGGGCAGAACCAAGCTGGTCCATGGGATGTAAGATGGCCTTGATTTGGTTTCTGACAATTTCCCACCCACCTTGCTCCTCTAAACCAAGGGCCACTATAAGGTGACCTATGTGATTTTGGAATAGCGAGTGATGAACCTTGCTCCAGACGTCGTGGAGACTGTCCGTCGTTGTTGCTGCACCAGGGGGAATGTCACGAAGCTCGAAACCCTGGCTTCGCAACGTGGGAAGGTGCAATCTGATTCCACCCAAGTCGCGTACGGCGAAGCCTTTGACAGCCTTGGTATTTCTGCAGATGCGGACGCAGATGTTCTGGCCATGGGCTTCTAGGCCGATACCGTGGTTTACCAGTGGAACAAGAGTGAGGTTAAGAAGACAGGCCACGTACCTGGTCGATTTAATGAGAATAGCAACAGTTTAATGGCAAGGGCTTACTTACTTCTGAAACCATTCTTTCTTTCCCTCCGGCGGGAGCAGAGATTCGGCGTGTGATTTCCCACCGCCACTGACTGGGCGCTGACTCAATGCTGACGCCAAGATCAAAGACTCGTTCTGTAGATTGGCTCGTAGCTCCAGGTCTTCTCGTAAGATACAAGAGAGATGCTTGGCGTCGTTGAAGTCGGCCTGGGCTCCGGTCACCCCGGCCACCTCCCGGAATACCCACATGTCCGGGGGAAGCAGCTTTTCAAGCAACCGCGAGATCTCTGCCCCACCCAGTACGGTCCATGGAGTAATAGTGCGAAGGGCAGAAGTGATTTGGCATGCTAAAGAAAGTTTCAGGTGGTACTTGAATTGCAACTCAGGCCGGAGAGATACGGTGCGCATCGAAGCTTGCGCGGATGCACGATCGGAGCCCACGACTTGTACATCAGAAAATCGAGAATCGATTGCAGGCCTCTGTTGTGCCAGACTGGGAACTATCACCCTGTCTGCTGAGCAACCAGCGATGCCTAACTTTGCTAGGAGATCGCCAAGCGTCGCTTCGAAGGGCCCAGAAAGACGGACTTGGGAGCGTGGCACGGAGAGGAAAACAATCTCTGGGGACAGCATTTGCCATATTTCATCGGGGCAAATTTGCGGCAACGGTGCCTGTGTGAAGAGGGTTTTGTGAAGCTTTGTGAACGTGGTTAGTCATGGTCAAGGATGATACAGTGTTGGTCGCTTACAGGATGGGTTGGGTGGCCGGTAATCAACGTCTTTTCCCACTCTATTGCCGGACTGAACAAATCCAACTGCGGCAGGTGTGCGTCGACATCAAGCCAAGTCTCTGACTAAGTTGAGCGGATGGGTCAAGGATCTTAGGGGACTGACTGCATACCTTGATTCGCCGATGCATTCTGAAGCTCTCGGGCAATTTGGTCTCTCACAATGAGAGAACCCTCATTAGCCTCTCCAAACCATGGATAGACGGACTGAAAAATCACTCCCGGATCCAGTTCTAGGCGGAGCGGTTGATCATCACAATCCAATAGCACACGCGGCCTCAGCTGGTGTGGTCGAACCAAAGAGGTAATTTGACCTGCATCACCTAAGACCACTCTCTCGGGGATGAAATGTACCTTCACCATGCACGTACTCCCGTAATCGCGTTGAGTACTGGTCAAGCAAAGCCATTGGACTGGATCTTTTGCAGTCGGTTCAATAAACGCCAAACAGAGGCCCTCGTTAACAAGGTGGGACAAGAGACGCCTGGTGGTCTCGAAAAAAGCCACATCGGTCTTGGATAGGACCGTCATTCTAATAAATGATGTGTGGCGTGGGCCATGCAGATAGAGAGCAATACTGACGAGAGATGCGTACAATTCCGGAGGAACTAGCTCGCTTAATATACTGCTACGTGCCTTTGATATGGTGAGGATTCGGGTGTTCTTCCGATAACCTCTAGGGCTGCATCCTTCGGTCTGTCTACTCCAATAAACACAATCAAGTCGTGTAACGAGGTGCGTGATATTAGCCACCTGTGATTGCAAGGGTCGGAGTGCACGCCCGCCGTCAGCCAAACCCCGCTTCCTCTGACGCATCTTGTCTCTGAAGGGCGGGAATGAAGCCGTAGGCCTATTACGGCAGCGATCAGATGTCTTACTTCTCAGCTCTTGTTTCACGCTCAGCCACTTTTAACCTCCAAATGGCGGTAAGAAACTGTGTAGACCAATTGTAGGCGTGCTCTTGGCTCTTACAAACCTTGTCCTCTGTCGGCTTTGTTACCTAAGGTGAGAGCGAACGCCATGTACTTGTTATAGACTAGTAATCGACTGACGTGCATCTCACTAATTGGCCCATGGTCTGCCGTGTTCCATATCTAGAGGGCGGGAAGAAAGACGTATACTTAGTACAGACTCGCGACCGAATGTCGTACTACCACGTAGTACTGATTCTCAACAATTGGCTTTCATTTGCCGAGTTTTGTCTCTGACAAGCGGTAAGATCGGCAGTACACGTATGATTCAATAGTCTATGTACTCCCATTCCTTAAATAAGTTAGTCTGATGCAGGAGACAAAGTAGTATTTACTAAGTTAATTTCTAATTGGTTGATTCCATCGTTCATCACATTTTGCGGCGGGAAATCTCCTAACTTGTCTCACCACGTGTCAACTAGCTAGAGTCTCTCAACGAAAAGGTCAATGTGAAGTAAGGAATAATTAAATCGTAAAATTAGAGGTACAATCACGACGCCTCTCTTGGGTAGTAGCCAAAGGCACCAATCTTACTATAAGTAATGCTCTTGTCACCCTCCAATGCTAACTCCTTCAATGCCAACCCTGACCAGCGCCTATCAGGGCGTGTTGGAGATTATTTCCCCCCCAAGATATTATCCTTACCTTTGTCATGCATAAATCACGGGAAAGAGGTCAAGCCGAGCTTGCTTCACTCTCGCGGGTAGCGGCCTGTCTGATAAATGAACGTCTTGTTACGTCTGACTTCACCAATGAAGCAATTGTGCTGTCATACTCGCACAACGAGGAGACGATCCGCGTCCATCTTACTCAGCCTCTTCAATTCCATGAGGCCGTTCATGCGTCCGAGCTTTCAGGCAAGGTTACTTACAACCAAGATGTGGTGTCAGATGGGGCACAACTCATGCGTATATTTGGTACCTGGGCCAAGTTGGCCTCTGACAGGATCGACAGCATCTGCAGAGAGCTGGAAAACTCGGTCGACAACTTGGAGATATCGTACCGACGCAATCGGTCTCTCACCATTGACTCTCCCACTATCGACTGGGAACAGGCAATCGTGGAAGGTCATGGAATGCATCCATGGCATAAGTGCAGATATCCCATGGTGGGCGACTTTGAGACGGCAAAACTTCACTTTGTGACTCTTCCTCGAGACCAGATGACGGTTGTCGGAGACTACGATGAACACATCCGCAAGATTGCCTTTGTCGATCAACCTGATGAAGGTCGCACTATTCTCCCCGTCCATGCTTTCCAACTATCGAACGTCATGAAAGCCTTCCCCCAAGTCAAAATATTGCCCCAAATCATCACCGGTCGCCCACAGAGCTCTGTACGAACCATCTCTGTCCCCGGTCCCAACTTCTGCATCAAAGTGCCACTTGCCATCAAAATCACGTCCATTGTACGAACCATCCGACCGTGGGCGATCACCGTCGGTTATCGAATGGAGCCAATCTTGCAAGTAATCGAAAAAGCAGCTGAATCCTTCGGTGGCTCTTTGCGTGTTGTCCGCGAATACGGAGCAGCAGCATCTTCAAGCGAACACTTAGGTTGTATCATTCGCCAAAGCACGGAGTCCATCGCAGCCGAAACAGGGGATAGGATCATTGTTTGTGCTGCATTAGCCGAACACATCCAAGATATCTGGCGGGATGAGACCACCGAAAGTAAGCTGGAGCTGTTGCGCGAGTTCTGCAGCCATCTATTCCGTGCTGTCCTACCCTCTGTCCTGCTGCATGGCTTCGCTCTACAAGCCCATATGCAAAATCTCCTCATCCGACTAGACCCAGTCTCACGGGCGATTCGAGGGTTCCTTGTTCGGGATTTAGGCTCGTTTCGGGTACACGGGGAAACATTCTCGAAGTCGACCTCGCTAGACGTCGATACCTCCTGGGTCTTGACAAAGTCAGATTCACTGGAAAAGGTGTACCAGTACATTCACAGTGTTATTCATGGCGATGTCGCTTCCATGATCCGCGCTCTGAAGGTAGGCATATCGGGATGGAGAATTGCCCGGCGCGAGTTAGAAAGAGTAATTCCGGTTGAGAACGAGCTGGCTCGCCAGACATGGTTGGATAGTCCGGTTTGTACGTCTCGAGCTCATCTCTCAATGCAGCTGTTTGGTGTGGAGCGTGAATGCCAAGTGACGACTATTCCAAATCGCTTCTACCATTGCTCACAATATGAATAAGTATCCTTAGCTGTTTAGTTAGAATTGCTGCTATCAATGAGGGAACCAAATGCCGATGTAATGTTTGCGTATTTTTCAATTTGAATGTTTAACGTCACCTGATGTCATCCGTCGATAAATGCCTCACCCATACCATTAATAGTGGTCGTCTGACACAACTCACGGATCTATGTCTCCCTTGGTCCAATCTCTCTCTTGCACTATTCAGCTCCCAACCACTGCGGCTTGAATAACTTCTATTACTACTGTGCGAGTGTGTTTCTTCGTCTCAATGCTCTAGTATAAACAGGGCTTGTTTCCCTCTGTCCTTCATTTTGCCTCTCACCGCGTCGCAGGCCACAATTTCTCACCTCTGTCTTCGTCGAAGTACTCGGGAGGCTTCATCGCTGCCTTATTGCCGCTAATCATTACCGTCGCAAAAGCCCAGAGGTGTCACCAAATTCCCCAGTTGGAGAACCTCACTGAGTTGCGTGTCGTGTACCTATAACTTACATCGGCGTTCTTGAATACATAGAGCAGAAAAGGACAATGGAAACCCTTCGCAACAGGATTCAACAAGGTCGGAGGGAGCCAGGTCTAGTATCAGAAGGCGCTCCCGACCGAGCATATCAACTTGAGAGTTTGGGAGATGAATGCTTGAACAAATACGAAGCAAACGGAGATGTTCTGGATCTTGAGGAAGCAATCCGTCTATACCAGGAATCTCTCAATCTCACACCAGATGATCAGTCAGACCGGTCACGTCGACTTGGCAGTCTGGGGCATGGGTATGAAACCAGAGGAAACAGAACAGGGGCAATTTCAGATTTCGAGATGGCAATCCAGCGATATCAAGAATCTCTCGATCTAACTACAGATGATCATCCAGAAAGGGCACATCAACTTGGACGTCTTGGGGATGGGTACATAAATAGGTACCTTACCGCAGGAGCAATGGCCGATCTGGAAACATCAATTCAACTATACCAAAATGCCCTCGATCTGACACCAAATAATCCCCAAGACAGGGCATTTCGAGTTCAAAGTCTTGGTACTGGATACCAAGAACGATATCGAAGAACGGAGGAAGTGTCAGATCTTGAAGCAGCAACCCAACAATTCCAAGACGCCCTCGACCTGATACCTAATAACCATCCAGATCGAGCCCATTGCGTTTACAGCCTTGGAGGTGCATATTTAGACCTCTACCGAATAGCCAGAACGATGGATGACCTTGAAACTGCAACTGAGCATTTACAAGAAGCACTGAATCTGACACCGGACGACGACAGAGACCGGGCACGACAACTTAAGAATCTTGGAGATGCACACAGAGAGAAATACCACATGACCAGAGAAACAACGCACCTTGAAATCGCAATTCAATTGTCCCGAGAAGCCCTCGATCTCACACCTGACGACCACCCGGAGCGTGCACAACGGCTTCAAAGTCTCGGAATTCAATACCAAGATAAATATGAAGCATCAGACGAAACATCGGATTTTGAGATGGCAATCCAACAATATGAACAGGCTCTTGCCCATTCCTCGTCACCCGCAAGTGAGCGACTACCACCTGGCCAAGAATTGATGGGATTGTACGCCGAAGCTGAGCTTTGGTTAAATGCATACCAAGCCTCCAACAGAACCATGTCTCTTATCCCACTACTTGCGAATCGTTCTCTTGAGAATTCAGACAAACAGTATTTCCTAAGCGAAGTCTCAAACATGGCTTCTGACGCGACAGCAATCGCACTCATGGCTGGGAAAACGACTTATGATGCCATCCAATTTCTTGAACTCGGCCGCGGTGTGATCAATAGGATATCCACGGCGGCCTTTTGGTGGCTGATTCAGCCGCTTAGCGCCACAACGCCGCTAAATCACGTCCGTGCCCTCAGCGACTTCGAATATTACCCCCTCTCCACGGTCGCCCGGCCTGACCGGCGTAACGCAATTCCTACGTAATCGAGGGTCTCTATCTTTGCGCAATGATCGGGAACCTGCTTGGAGCTATCGAGCAGGGCCCCCCGATCCCGGATCCGTCAGGCAGCCCGGAGGGCCGCGAACTGCTTGCCTAGCCCGAGGCGGCCTGCGGATAGAAGAGATATTATTCACAGCCTACGAGAGGAAGATAGAGATTGTAGATTATAAATTACTTATAAACCCTATAGATACTGCCGACCCCTCTTTTTCACTTCTTTTTCTTCTGTATAGTTAGCCGGGTCTTTCTATTAGCTCGGAGGAACTTGCAGAGCTGGTTAATTGAGTAGCCTATCTGCTGCTGCTGCAGGCTTATAGCATATATTATAGCCTCCTTGCTTATATGCTGAGCCTGCGCTATACGGCGAATCTTCTTAATAATCTCGAGCCGTAGGGAGTACTACTGCACCTCGCTCTGCCGGCCAGCCCGCCACCGGCTTCCCCAGCGGCTATCGAGAGTAGTAATAGCTTGCTGGCCTCGTAGCCCGACTGTCCACTCTCTCTATAAGTCCCTGACTGTCTTAACCTCCCGGCATATATGATGCTGTGGCGGTCTTTCTAGCCCTGGGGTTACTAAGCGGCTATTGCTGCTATTGCTTGAGTAATTTGTTGTATACTGGCTCTGGGCCTCTTTAGCAGCGGCGGCGGCGGCGGCGGCGGTAAGTGCTGGTGCTGGCGGCAGTACTGGTGCTGGTTGTAGCTGCAGGAGACCAGGGGTGGCGGCTGTCTTGAGCTGGAAGGTGAGGCCAGTTGAGAAGAGCGACTGGAGCTGCGAGGCCTGCTCCCTGACGCCCTGAAGCTCGGCTCGTAGGTCGGCTCTCAGATCCGCCCTAAGGTCGGCCCGTAGGCTGGTGATCCTCGTGTCGTTGCGGGTATCGACGGACTGGAGGTAGTCTGCAAGAGCTGGGACGGCCTGGGCTAGCAGGGCTAGCTGGCTCGGCCTCTCGCCCTCTTCTTGTACGAGGGCTGATACTTCTTGTGCGAACTGCGAGTAGGCCTCGTGCTGAAAGACCGGGTGGTTCCAAACCGGGCTATCTGGGAACTGCTTGATCAGGAAGACCGAGTCTTGCAGGATGACCTTACGGAGGTATAAGAGTAGGCTCGTAAGCCCCATGGCTGCAAGGTTGTTAATCTGATCGGGGGCAGGGCCGAACCGGCCCTTCCAACGGTCGAGGTCTGGCCAGATCAGAGAGAGGAGGGTCTCCGGCGGCATAATAGCAGCACGGCGTATCTCGAAGCACCCCTTCTGTGGCAGATGCCCGGCCATCGTACGCATGAACTTGCGAGGCAGGGAGTTCAGGTAGCAGCCGATCATCTGCTCCTGGTTCCAGCAGCCTGCCCGGCGGATCTGGTCCTCGCTGATCCCCTTCAGCTCGGCCGTCTTAGCCCCTGAGCTCCGGCCAACGTGCGTCTTCTTCCTCGAGGCGATGCCGGCATATATAAATACCTTAACGACCCAGTCTCGCTACAAGTTATATAAGAGGGCTGCTGTATAGTCATACCCGCTCCCGCTCCCTCTAATCAGCTGCGTATCATACCATGCAGACCTCCGGCTAAGGTCTGGAAACGGCTTGTCGGCAGCTATATCCCACTGATAGAGGAGGTAGAAGGCAAGGCCGCTCAGCATGCAGATAATCGGATTCTTATTCCGGAGGGCTCCGGCTGTCTCAAGACGGCCATACTGGTTCTGCTTTCCCGCCCTTGTTATGAAGATTAGGGGCATGCAGCGGGTCGGGCCCTCCCCCTCGAACTTGAAGGTAAAGAGGTCCGAGATCTCAGCTGCGCGGCGGTCGCCGCCCCGGGTTAGCATATAGTGCCCGAGCAGCAGATCCACGAGAGTCTGCAGGTGGCACTTAGCAGCAGTGCTGCTATGCGCCCAGAGCTTGTAGCAGATACGTTCGAATTCCTGCTCCGTATACCCATTGAGGAGGGTATTACGGCCTTTATCGGCATAGCTAGCCTTATCCTGCTGTGCATCCCGGCGCTGGAGGGACTTAAGGTACTCCCGAATGTTATCCTCTCGGGGCGAAGGGTGGGTATTTATCCCGAGCGCTTTCTGCGCACGATATAAGTTAGTAATAGTAGTTGTATAGCTGCAGACTGATTACCAGGCAAGCTGTATAGCCTCCTGTAGAGTATCCTCAGCCGCCTTATAGCTCTTGGCCCTGAGCGGCCGGTCTGTAACCTCCTTAATAAGGAAGAGGAGGAGCTTGTCTTCTGTAATAGTATCTGCATCCTGATACTGCTTGCGCTTGTAGAAGTTCCTAAACTCCTTCTGCTTCGGCTTATATATAGCTAGTGTATTTCTCGGCCTTGCGTCCTGGATTATTAAGAGGATATGCTGTGTGTTAGTATGTAGCTTAGTATTATTATGCGCGTTAAGCCCGATATAATTGTGGTGCCTGGTGCCGGCTGCAGCAGCTCCGGCAGCAGCCCCGGTTACAGTAGTTATTGCAGTGCTGGTCCTGACGGTTATCAAGTCAGCTATAGCTACTGCCTTCTTCCTCCCAGCCTGTTTTCTTATCGTCATAGTCGGATATCAATTAAAAAGGCGGCAGCTGATGCAATCCGTTGCATATAAGGTCTTTAGAGAGAATAGGCCAGCCTAGACGGGCCTGGGGTCTGCAGAGAGATATAAATCATCTTCAGGCCGGGCCGGCCTTCCAGCGCCTTCCAGCGCCAGATCAGCAGGACCGGGGCACCCCAGGTGCCCCGGAAGCTCTGGAGGGCGCTGGAGGCCCCCTGGAGCTCCCTGAAGTCATAGGGGCCGATCAGCGAGGGAGCATGGATATTCGCGAATATCCACGGTCATCCGGGTGGCCAGCGCGGGGGCCCGATGTGGATATACCGGGATACCATTGGCCGGGCGCCGCAGGCGGCGGGGGTCCTGGATCAGCGGGTGGGCGCCACGCCTCGCCGCGGTGCCGCTGTGGGATCAGCGACGGCTCAGCGGCGCCGTGGATACCATAGGATCTTTGAACGAAACGCGTGGCGACATTTCCATGCTTCAAGAAAAGCACCCACTGTTAGCAGAGGCATTCATTCAGCTTCGAGGCCGACTCAACGCTCCCAGGGCGTTGATGCAACCTCATGCCAACCAATTTCACGATGCTGGCCAGAAATTGGAAACAACAATCCAGGCCATCCGGGAACTGCCCGGGTTTGATCGATTTCTTTTGCCACCATCTGAGGATGAATTGACGGCAATTGCAAGCGATGGGCCAATTGTTTTGGTCAATGTGAGCTACTACCGCTGCGATGCGTTGATCATTGAGAAGGGTGGGCTCAGGACTTTGCCCCTCTCAAGCTTGACGAGACGCGAGGTTGAAGCTCGCGCAATGAGCATAAACAAGACGGATAAGGAATTACTTGCGTGGCTATGGAAAACCATCGGCAATCCAATTTTATCCGCATTGGGATTCACAAAACCGCCAACTGAAGGCAACTGGCCTCGTATATGGTGGATCCCGACTGGGCCTCTATGTACGTTTCCAATCCATGCGGCAGGGTATCATTCCAACAATTCGACCGAGACGATCCTAGACAGGGTGATCTCGTCTTATAGTTGTTCTGTCAGAGTTCTCATCTCAAGTCGCCAAAATCGCTCTCAGATGAGAGTCCATGATTCACAAAGGGCCGTTCTTGTGGGCATGCATGAGCTCCAATATGCGCCACAGGAGATTAACAAGATAGAGGGCCTTTGCAACTCTATGAATTTACACGCAATCAGGCCGAGACCCTACCGGAAGGATGTCTTGTCTGCTTTGAATGACTGCAAAATATTCCATTTTGCTGGCCACGGGCGTTCCAACCAGTCAGATCCATCAGAAAGCTCATTACTCCTTAGCGACGGATCGTTAACAGTATCGAGTCTTTTTGAATCAAACCTTCAAAATCAAGGACCATATCTAGCCTACCTCTCTGCGTGTGGAACAGGTCAAACGAGACGTGAGGAACTCGTGGATGAGGGGCTACATCTGATTGGTGCTTGTCAGCTGGCTGGTTTCCAGAATGTCATAGGCACCTTGTGGGAGGTGAACGACAGTTCTTGCGTGGATGTAGCAGTCAGAACGTATGAGTGGATCAAAGGCCAAGATATGCGTGATGAATCTGTCAGTGAGGGACTTCATCACGCTGTTAGGAATCTCAGGCGCCAATGGATCTTGGAAAATACCGTGGGGGGCACATCTGCGCGGGGGATTAAAGACAGGGACGACAAAAACGGCCAACCAATTGTCGAACAACCGCATTTGGAGCAAGGCAAGGAGAGAGCACCGAGGGATGCTGTGTTGTGCGAAGATCCTCCACTCCATTGGGTGCCGTACGTTCACTTTGGGGTATAGATTACGAAGCATATTTAGTAAGAGAGTTCAGTGCAGCTTAGGTATTACAGTAAAAGCAAGTTGAGGTTTCGATGATATTACGAGAACAAAAAAATGCCAAGATAAGTCTTGTGACATTCAGTTCAGTACAAGGCTAAGTGTTAAGTCACTTTAGGATAGTAAAATGTACTTGGTTGCGCGAATACTAGTCCTCAAATCCTTTGCTATAAGCATGTTAGCAGAAGGATAATGCCATTGCCACAGGGTTGAGGTTGCAACATAAGTAGGAAATATATTCTCCAATTGTTGTTTAACCTCTCTCATATGATCTGGAGAGCGCGTAGCACATATCTAAGGACACTTGGTGTCCAAGTAAAGGTTAAGTAAGAAGAAGTGGGAGAATGGAAGAAGTAGATACATGGGTTGATAAAAGCATAGGCAGACCTCGAAGGTTTTCTTGGTTTGACCTCTTTAAATGCAATATATTAATGAGAGCAGATTTTATGTCGGAGGCCTTGCTCTAAGAGTCAGTTACCATCTCGGCAACCCCGAAACCACGCGTCTGTACGAAGAATTTTGCAGAAACTGTAATGGAGCTGGAATCAGGAAGATACTCCCGCCGTAAATCTCCTGCTCAGGTCGTATGGAATTGATTACAAGATGATCGCCATTCTCGAACTTGAGCTTCCAGTTGAGTGGGTAGACAATATTCGAGTTTGGCGAAACCTATGTGTTTGACACATCCGGACCCAGGTCGTACGCAGTACGCAAGTGCGTTCTTATGACTCACCGAAACGCACAGTTGCGAACTGATAAATCGTATTATCTGGAATTATAAGTATCCGCAGGTTCATGAATGAATGCTTCGCTAGATTGAGAGTTGCTAGATTCGATCCTCCTCATGACATTCCGCTTCACAACGCGGCAGTTGTCACAGGGAACCAGGGTGATGTATGGATGCCCCCCCCCCCTGGCTAGTGTCTACCGAGACTGGACGCTATTCCATATCTGGATTTTCGCCGCTGACTCAGGATTGCTTTGGTCCGTGAGAGCCGGTGCAAAGGTTCCAAGGGAGGCCATCTCTGTGACATTTTGCAATTTATCAACCCCTTTGGCCTCATATTGGGGATCTATCGGGGCTCAAGTCTTCCGGGAAACACCGATCTCGACACCCCACGCCCACCGTCTCTCTCCGTCTGTCACGAAATTGCCCGAGAGCCACACACCGGCGATAGGCTTCACTAACGCCTTGACATCCTTGATTATGTCGACGACATGGGCCCTTGGCATGTCGAAAAAACGAGCATGCGATTCTTGCTACAGGAGGAAGGCGCGTATTGGTTTATCTCTCTACTAGCGTCTGGGAGTCAGCCGTCGGGTCTATCGACGACACGGAAGCCGCACACAGGGAATCAGGACATGAGTTGCTGATACCTTTGGTGCCAACAGATCCAGTGTGATTCAACCGACTCGGGTGTTCCCTGCAATTGGTGCCATCACCATGGTGATGCCTGCACTTTCAACAGGCATAGGAAGAAGCCGAAAAGCAGGTGAGTCCGCACCCAACTCATGCTCCGCTTCATTTGCAAAGTAACGGCGTCTTTTCTAACAAGCGCACCGCTCGCATCGTTCAGGAACAAGTTCAAGACAGCACAGAGCTTGTCTCAGCGACTTGAGCATGTCGAAGACGCTCTTGTCCAGATAGTCACTCCTCAGGACACCAAAGACTCTTCGGTGGCACCGAAGACCCCGAGGCCCACACCCCCCATGCCCATCTCGGGTTCACAGACAGGCGTAAGCGATCTACTGAATCAGTATGCTGGCTCTCACGAAATAACTGAGTTTTCCGATCTGATAATCCCCGGCGGCTATCCATACACATGCGATTCCTCAAGTCAGCTAGAAGATGTCGGCTCCGAAGCTAGTATACCGACTCTCTTCGAGTACGATCCGAAATGGCTACGGTCTAAATTAGCAGAGAAACCCGCACTTTGTTCTATGCAGCCGCGGTCGGTTTATGAATCGAGTCTATCGCCCTCACGTGTATTCACTTCTTTGGGAACCCTCAATGATCTTCCTAGCAAAGCTTCAGTCAAACAGGCGCTCAATACCTTTTCTGCTTCTGCGATAGGGCTTGTGTTTCCCCTAGTGGACCCTGTGTTGTTCGAAGATACCATTACAAAAGCATTTGAACCGTGTGACGGAACCCCTTCGATGGACCGCACGAGCGCTAGAGCATGTGTTCTGGCCTTTCTCTCCGCTATGCACTTTCTGCAGGCGCACGCTGGCGTACTACCTTCTGTGGACGGCCATATGTGTGCAGCCAAAGTATTTCACGCACTGTCAGATGTACTCGAGGATGTGAGTATAGTAACTCTTCAGACAATTCTGATGCTGGTAAGTATAAATGAGCCATTGGAACTGTGTTCAGAGACGTTAATGATCTTGAAGCATATTCACCAAACCTTTTCCGGCCGTTTGAAATCTGCCCTTCGGCTGCATTCGATCGCGTGCCGCCTTGTCATCGTTTTAGGTGGACACATGCACCAGCCTACGAAGTCACGTACCGCCGAACCAACTCTCGCGGACAGAGAAAATCACCAGCTACGGATGCTATTTTGGCAGTGCTATATTTTCGACAAGCAGATCATGATACGGACCCATCAGCCTCCTCTCATTCCTGATGACTATTGCGATCTTACACCGCCGGGTAATAATAACCTTCCATGTGACACTTACTTGAGTCACATCAAATCCAAGGCTTACCGGTTGCTATACTCGGAGCAAGCTCGACAGAAATCAGATGCTGAACTTCTCTGCGCTATCCGAGAGCTAGATGCTGACCTCGAGGAGTGGCGGTCGTCTATTCCCCTTGACTTACGGCCTGCACTCTCACTCATCAATAAGTCCAGCGTTCGCCTTCCCAAGTTAATGGCTCTGGTAATGATGCGTCACGTTTTCCTTTGTTTTGAATACCACCACCTCGTCATATTGATACATCAAGCCAGCAGAAGGTGTCGTCCTTTCCACTTTGAACCAGGCATGGGATGCAAATACGGCCCAAGTGTTCAATCTAGTACCACCATTGCTCTAGAAGCAAGCCGCTCAACTGTGATCTACTTAGATGCAGCGCTTGATAAACTTGAGAGCGGAACGTTTTGGTAAGTTTATCTTACCTGGCCTCGTGCTTGACACGTTTATGGCAAGTGGCCTACAGTCGACTAATAAACGATTCTAGGTTGCTTTCGTTCTATCTCAGGACCGCTACCATGGTGCTCTTTGTGAATATTCTCTCAGATCCTCTGAAGCCACAAGCAAAAAGTGATTTGGACCTTATCCGCTCAGCTGCTATTCTCATCAGAAACATGCCAGGATATAGTGCATCCAATATTGAAGCTGACTCTATGGAGAGCGTGGATAGTTTTGTGGATGAGCTGATACGCCTTGGAAATTGTGCCATCTTGAAAGTTGCACAGGAGAGGAATGGACTTATTTAAGAATAGGATAAACTTTGGGCAACAGATGTATAGTGAATTATATGTGTCATAGTAAATGTAAGCATCGTTTCGTTCGTCTACCATATTGTAACCACCCCTAAGGAATCCTTATAACCCTATGCCGTGTATCGGATCCAAAGGGAAAATAATTTGGTAAAAGAAGGAGGGTTGATTGAGGTTCTCTTGGATAATGGGAGGAACTACCAGAAATATCCGGATCTTCTTCCACAAAATCTCCTATCGTCAAACTTCTGTCTACTGACTCATGCAGCTCCATCAACTTCAACTGGACTACAGGCTGAATAATAACTATGTCGCAACCCATTCACACTTTACTACATTTCGAATTTGTGGGTTTAGTTACGCTCACCACGGCTGCTGCCAGTCTCAGTGGCAATATAATGCACATTTTGCGTTCTTGACATGACAATCGATATATACATTCTGACCTGTCCAAGCGACACATCCTCACTCTCATATCTTGCCTAAACAACTTCCCCTCGTTCAAACATACGTCTTCAGAAGAGAATTGTAGTACTGGTAACCAGTCCCAGTGGGAGGCTCCAAGCTGAAGATGTAGTCCTGCCACCAAGGCCCGGCCGCCCACCACAGAGCGCCCATCCACACGTCGTCGTTTGCCTTGAGGTAGTCGAGGAGACCCTTCACGGCAGTCTGGCACTGGGAGTTTGCTCCACCCGCAAACTCGCCGAGAATGCCGACCTTGCCATTATCTCTCAGCCACTTTGTCGCCGCAGTAACCCGTTCAACGCCAATTGTTGTCGAAACACAGGTCGCAGAAGTACCAGAGCTGTCAGAGTCGAGATACTGATGCATCTCATACACGATCTTGTTCTCGGGATCCGTGAGCGCTTTCATGTTGTCGTTGACGGTAGGCCAGGACCATGCGCCAGACCATTGATTTCCCTCGACAAAGATGTACTGCTTGGCGCCCGCGGCACGAATGCCATTGATAGCCGCCTGGTTGAGGTTGAGCACGAGCGTCTGGTCCAATCCGTAATACTCATTGTTGGTGTCGAAGATGACGTGGTCGTTGCTCTTGAACTGGTTCGCGACGTTCTTCCACCACGTCTGGAAAGCAGCCGTGTCGGTGATGATGTTGCCAAAGAAGCGACCATAATTATGTGGGTCAAGTACGGCCCAGCCGCCGCTACCGGTGATGTGGTTGACCACATCAGTGAGGTTCTTGAGGTAGGCAGTGTTGTAATCGCCGGTCATAGTGTTAGGGGTAAGTCTCTCCATCCTGAACTGGACACGGAAGGTATTGTAGCCTTGAGTCCGCAGAGTCTGAAGACGTGTCAGTCCGGCACAGCCTGCAGCTGTAGTTTTGAGATACTCACATCAATTGTGGAAAGGCTCGGGAAGATGAAATGAGTACCCCATACTCCGGGCAAAGTCCCTTCTCCGAATTCTGCGCCAGCCTCGTTGGTTCCGAACCACCAGACACCATTATTAGTGGAAGCTGGCGGCTTGGAGGATGTCGTGGAGGAGGCGGATTGGGTCACAGTCGACAGCGTCGTGGAAGGCGAGTTTGACGAAGGCAGACACTGGCTGTAGTAGGGGTTTGAGTAAGTGCATGTAAAGCCGGCAACGCACGTCGTGGATCCGCTCCAGTTCTGTCCACCGCATTGTCCCCAGGCGCCGCTTTGAGCGAGCGCCGTGGTTGCAAGCGTACCGAGAGCGAGAAGGTGCCACATGATGTTCAGTTCGTGCTGTTGAATTGCTAGAGTCACTGTTCTGAAGCCGAGATCATCGTACAAAGGTCAGGCATCGCAGCTTTATATGCCCGATGCCGATACGCATGTTGTCCTGGTCATGAGTGCCCGGTGGGTAGTTTGGGCCTGGGCACACCACGAATGGAGTAAAAGTGGCGCTATGTTGGATATCCATCGGATATTCGGGAGCTTGCCCGATTTTTCTAATATATTAAAATGGATCATAAATCGGAGGGAGCCTTCCGATCGCTTCTCTATTCGGACCCGGGAGAGAAGACCCCGGGTTCTAGCCCGATGAGTAACGGTTTTTCACCAGCTCATTTACCGGAGTTGCACGATCCGCGTCACAATTGATTAAGAGCCAAGAATTGTATTTTATTGACAATAAAGCTAGTTCTACGGGCGGCAAGACGAAGCCTGTGAACCGTGATAGCGCCATCCCGGATTGAGTTGGAATCGGAGGCCCAGCCTCCGAAGATGCATTGGGGTTATAACTCTTCGAGTAAGCCCTTTGAGTAGTACTTGGAATGGAAATTGGCAAATTTTTGAATGTCACGGACTCGCTTCTCGTCCCGCATGTCCCGGAGAGCGAAGTGGAAATTGCTCGAAATTTGAAAGTGGTCTCATAACGGAGTTTTCGACATCAACGCCAAGGCCTCGAGGGGATCAGGAGACGACCGCCGGTAGTGGCGCAACTTTGCCTCGTGCACCAGACAGTTTCTTTGGTCTTGGGGAACAAAATACTCTTGATGACTTCTTGAGGGTTTAGGGTAGGATGGGGCTCAGGAAGGAGTAGTCAATTGATCGCGATGTTCCAAGCCCCGATACCGGAAAACCTCTGAGGGAATTATGAAAAGGTCAGATAAATTTGATGTATTAATCCATGTAGCAGTAGTAGTTTTAATAATACTAAAAAGGCACATTGAGTCTGTATGTCGTGATGATGAGAGCTGCAGCCAATTCTGAAACCGTGCATTAAGTTGTGGCCAATACGTGGTTTAGACATTCCCAGTTACAAGTCAAGGCAAAATGAAAACAAACACGGGTTATTAAATGTGACTTTCTTCTAGATCACAAAATTCTAAGAGTTTCTACCTAGCTCTTGCACGATTACGATTGGAGCGCAGTGCTTGATATCAAGATGCGGTCATCCGCTACCCGACTTGCATTAACGATGTCAAGTCAGTCACTACAACCCGCTTGTTCTTAGCATCATCATCCGTGACGCAATACGTAAATACGAGTAAATTTCTCAATCTCTGGACTTGGATGCCTTGCCGATCCAGTTCCAGACGGTGTGGAGCTTGGGATTCAGATGATTTCCCAAGCCTGTCGTTCATGCATACAAATAAACCTAAAATTAGTTGTGATCGACTCTTCCTCCCTTTTCATTTGTGGATTTTTCGTATGATACGTCCCGTCGGTGTCACCTTTGATACGTGACAGGTGGGAAGGAGAAGGGGAACTTGTTGGAAGAAACGATGAATAGCAGTTGTAAAGAGTCGACGGTGGTGAAGCTAAGCGCCAGGGGGGAGATGAGACGGTTGGAAATACGGCCTAATCCTGTTTCGGGGAACAACTCGACAAGGAGCATCGCCAATTGGTGGTATCCAGCCCCACCAGGTTCAGACGTCTCGCCCTCGGTAAGATCGGCCGGGCTGAAACTGGGACAAAATGTAGCAGCCCAGCGAGCTGGTCGCCCATTTCAAGGCCGCTGCGGCATTGCTTTCCCTTTCCAGTGAGGCGTTGAATATCCAACATGGTTAGAGGTAAGCCGCGGTATCAGGCGACCTGCGTTTGCGGCAATTGACACCCAGTGTCTTGGTCGCTTACCATCAGCTGCGTCTCACTATTCCGGCTTGTATCGAATTCCGAGGCTCGCTAATGAATCAGGGCCATCGAGCTATGGAGCTGAACCGTCCACCCCCGGCCCAGCTGAGATCTACACCTCCCGTCTTGGAGACATGGGTCTGGAGCTGCCGACTATGAAAGCCAAGCGATGCCCAGCCTCAATCGGTTTTATCATCACTCCAATCACTCCAATCACACAATCACATTCCATTCTTTGACAGCTGCGCTGCATTCTTTCTTGCTCTTTTCAACGGTCTGCGACCTTCATCTCTCACTTCACCCTCAATACCTAATTCACAACACATAATCCACGCCAAACACCAAACACCAAACATCCAACATGAAGTTCTCCATCGTCGCCCTCGGTCTTGTTGCCCTCGTCTCCGCCGCTCCTCTCAGCAAGCGCGCAGTCTTTTCCACCACCAGCTACAATGATCTCTCCATTAGCGGCGGAGTAGCCGGAAACGCCCAGCAGGAGGCCCAGCAGAAGCTGGCCGGCCTGCCTAGCGACCTTACTACCGTCGAGAAGGCCGATTTGGACTTTCTCAACAGCGTGAACCAGATCGCCAACGACGCTGAGGATGAAGCTTTCAACCCCGCCATTGATGCGGCTTCGGGCGAGGACGCTGATGCTCTCCAGGTAAGACTGCCTGACCAACTATCCATTACATCATGCTAACAGACTTCAAAAAGCGCGGCAAGATCAAGAACAAGGTCCTCAAGCTCACTGCCACCATCCTGAAGCTCCAGGCCCAGCAGGCGCAGGGCGAGGATGTGGCCGATGACCTTGCCAAGGAGACGACCAAGCTCAACAACAACATTGCGCAGGACGTGGCGGAGGCCGGAAACGCTTCAACCTTCCTTGCCTTTGACGCTACCACCAGCTAGATCAAGCACCCCAGTGTTATTAGCTATCTCTAGCGGCTGGCGGTCCTCGGCTGGCACAGGGCCTACAGTTGACCGGCTTTCGTAAATATTGCCGGCTCAGCCCTTTGAGTAAATGCCTATTCATTAAAAGTTAATGTAAATAGGGGCTAAATATATTCTTTCAAACATTGAATTGGTTTCGCTTGAATCTGTTGGGACGTGAATGTTGAAGGTGTATGGGTGAAGTCGCGAAGCACCATGTCGTTTCTCAGCACTGCCGCGAATCTTGGATTAACGTCCAGGTATTATAGCCACCTGCCAAGGCATCAAACATTTGAGATCCTGGCGTTTATAAAGAGTTCCGGGTAGCCGGGATTTCTTCAGGGGTCCGCCTTGGGAAATCGGCAATTAAGAGAATTAGACCAGCAAAGACGAGTGCGTTTAATATTTAATCAAGGGGTTATATCTAAAGCAGATAACTAGCTCTGCCATAGTAAATTAAAGCATCAGCTACGAATTGTACTTGTTGACTTGCTGCACTCCCCTGCCTTGGTCACATCCCCCCCCTGCGCGCTACCCAAGCTCGCCTAAGATGGAATCGGCGCACCGCCCGGCTTGCCTTGAGTGATCTGTGGAAGCACCTCGTAGTCGCTGTAAACAGGCGGAAGCGTGGGTGCTGCAGCGTTGGCTTCCAGAGACAAGGCCTCCATGGCGAAATACCGCACACCACCCTCAGGAGCCGCCGTCTTCTTGACCTGGCGCGGGCGACCGACGCCGCGCAGCACCGAGATCTCCGTGTTGGGGAACTCGGACGCATCCAGTACGGCGCCTCCGGACTGGACGAACCGCCATCGCAGGTGCAGCTTCAGGTAATCCTCGACCTCGTTGAAGTTGGCGATGGGGTGGTCGTGTACGTGGTCCAGCGCGTGGTGCAGAAGCTCGATCGTCAGGGGCACTTGGCCGCACGACATGACGCCGGCGTCGGACTGTTTCTTGCAGTTGCTGCAGCCCGCTTCGGAGCTGCGCACGCCGCCGCCAAACGTGTAGATACGGCCGACCAGGTTCTGGGGCTCGTAGTGCGTCTTGGGCTGGTTCTCAGGTCCACCGAGGTAGAACTCGATGGTGTAGGAGCGGCCGTTCAAAGCGTACCGGTCATAGAGGACGTTAATGATGTAGTCCTTCCACGACTTGCTCTCCTCATCGGCATCATCGGGCGTGAGACCCTCAGGTGTATCAACCTTCGGGGCCTCGCGGATAGCGTTGACGAGGTGCCCGGTGCTGGGATATGTCGCGTTGATGTAGACGCCCAGGTCGCTGATGAACTTCTGCTCGTCAAGTGTTCCGTCAGGCGCGAGAGCGTTCTGGGACAACTTCATCAGATCGTCATACTGGTAGCCCAGATCAGTCCAGTTGCGGCACAACTCAGCAGTCCAGACGTCCTTCGCGGGGTCTCCATCTGTCTTGTTGTGGAATGGCTGCAAGAAGTCCGTTTTCTTGTCATCTTCCACGTTGGGATACTTGGCACCAGGGTTGGTCGGGGGCTCCTCCTGGTCAAACCAAAGATCCCAGTACAGGGATTGCCAGATGGCCAACAAACGGTCAATTTGACTGCATCGCTGTCAGATGGTACAGATAGACGATTGCGAGCGACTTACCAGTGATGAAGCCAGAAAATGGGATCAAAGGCCGCAACGGGCACGTCACTCATGTGGCCGACTCCAGTTTTGTAGGCGCTGCCTCCAGTGAGGTTCTAACCACGCAAGTTAGACCTAGTTTGCGAAACCTTGCGCAGAAGCATGACTTACATGGACGTTGTTGTGAATGTACTCCAAGGACATGTAGCCCGTAGAGTTAGTGTGGCCTTCTTTCCTCCATTTGGTGGAAGCGAACTGTCCCCAGGTCTTGTTATACTTTGGGCAAAACATGCGATTGACCGAATCCGCCAGATTTCCTGGGTTCTGCTTCAACCTGATGGTTGGGTCATCGGATTGCAGGAGATTAACGCTTGAAAGGAAGGTGTTGGCTGTCCATGGATTGTTGATACCCTCCAGACCCCTGAAGCCTGTCTTTTCGTTGTTCACGAAGATGCCGTATCGGCTGACACCTGTAGCCTGGCTCCACTTGAGTAGCGTTAGCACACGGCAAATTGTATCTGTCGTCGAAGACTTACGGGGACCCAATCTGTTTTCTTGGGGTTCTCGGGGTCTGGGAGTTCCTTTACGTGCTCGACCGGGTCGTCGTTGATGTTCCACTTCGTCTTGCCCTGCGGCATCTGACCAAAAGGAAGGGGATCGCCATCTGCGTCCAGCTCGGGGTTATCAAAGCCCCACAAAGGGTTCGCGTA
The DNA here is from genome assembly GCA_020744155.1 of Ilyonectria sp. MPI-CAGE-AT-0026. Lineage (NCBI taxonomy): Eukaryota > Fungi > Ascomycota > Sordariomycetes > Hypocreales > Nectriaceae > Ilyonectria > Ilyonectria sp. MPI-CAGE-AT-0026. Next base: position 678,708 of record JAGPNQ010000010.1, on the reverse strand, counting down.
GCTCCCGTTGGGAGGGTAGTACTCTTTCACCGCGGCTGGGGGGTAGATACGGACAGTCCCCTGCGTCAGAACCTCGGGATAAGCAAAGTCCTGGGTGTAGGTCTGCTTTCTAGCCCAGTCCCAGTACGGCAGGCGCCACTTCTCGGCTGCTGCGTACCAAACCTGCGCCTCGGAGTCGGGAAGGTTATGCTTCTCCTCCCAGTGCTTGATGACATCCTTCATGTTGTTCCAGATGCATTGCTACGCTTGTTAGCCCCTGCCCAAAGGAAGACAATGGTGTGCGACATACCTCGAAGAGCAACATGTACGGCCGGTGCCAGTTTGGAAAGTTGATACCGTTGTGGTTACAATACCCTCCAAATGGCTGAGCTCCAGGGGGCTGCTCGCCGACGGGATCCGGCCTGGGTGGGGGAGCATTGTCCCAAACAGTCTCTGGGTATCCGTGCTGTGGCGGTGAATGAGTAGACTGTCCAACATGCACTTCTTTTGGGTTTCACTCACAATACCAGCGACCTGAAAGTAGGACAGCTTCTCATCGACGGGCTTGGTCTTGAACCTCTCCAAGGCCAGGACGTAAAGGGTCCACTGCTTGCGAGTCTCTTTGTCCTTGGAACTCGCAAAGGCAGAGATCTCGTAGCGCAGGGGCAGGTTGGTGACATAGGGGATCTTCTTGGTCTTGGTGACGGCATCCGCGGGTCTGGGAAGCCCCGTGATAGCGTAAGTTCCATCCACCATGATGGCGTTGCAGATTTTCAAAGTTCAATTCAAAGGTAAAGGTAGTTGTGGTGAGCTGGTCTGACACTTCCGTTGGTCCAAGGCCCCCCAGACCTTTATGTACACGTCTACCATCAAGCCGATGACGGACAGCAACACACCGCAACACACCGCAATAGCTGACGTGTCGAGCTCGCTGCAATATGCAACAATTTTATCAAAATGGGACTAGCTAAACGCCCAATGCTGGCCTCAAAAGAATAATGGATGCTGAGTTGAAACACAAACGTCAATGCCACTGGTGTATCAGTTGACCAAAACCCAGACCGACAGGACTACTGGCAATAGTATGTGATATAGCGTCAATAGTCGATGCAGACCCGGTTGCAATTGGCAAGGCCAAAATGTGATGCGTGAGACCTGCATGGAGGAAAAGTCATAGCGTGGTCTAGATTAATCGCGGGGAAGCCGTAAAGCCCACCTACAGAGTGTTGACTTGCTTATTTTACTTCCCCAACATATCCGACCGTTAGAAGTCAAAAAGACCTATCTTTTAGAAACGTGTAGGTATCCTGCAAGCATATAATTCGCGCTCATTGAACCTATCCATGCCATGAATAATATGTGCGGGGCAGATACAGTTGGGATTCGCTCTCTAATCATCACACGTGGATGTTGCGATACTCACACACTGGATGCAAGCCATATCTAGTTAACATAAACTAAGCGTTACCCACTATCACCCCACTCCGATACTCTCCGATTGACTAGAAAGTATGCAGGGCGAAATATCGAATTCGTATCCTCAACGACTATCGGATTGTGGCGTAGCTGAAGCTGCATGGATGCGGGTTTAGTGGATCAATCAGATGGCGACGTCTCTGAAGCTCCTCTAAATTGGTTAGAGTGGCGACTTGGCGACTATCGACCACATCGCTTATGCTACAGGTTCAGAAAAGGTGATATTGAATCTAATTTATGCTATCAACACTCCAAGCCCTAATAGGTGATCGTTCTTGGAACGCTTGTTCACTCTCTTCGGTCCGCACACGCCATTGTATCTTCTCAAACGCAAAAAGCACTGAATTGACATTTACAGGGACATGGACGTTTTATGGAATTGTGTAGATGTCATGCCAAAGCTGATGGTGACGGGCGGCTAGGGCATTTGTGCTATTTGGTCGCTAGCTGAGATGTCTCGGGGATAAAAAGAGGAGGTGACCGCGAACAAAGGGGAGGAATCATTGCGTTTTCTTTTATTGAGATTTTCCCCTAAAATTTAGATAGACCCAGAGAGCTCGAGACATATTGTGCGAGTCAATAAAAATTTTGCATTTATTTTTGACAGAATTATTTGAGTCTATTTCGTCCGACATCACGATCGTGATCCAACCTCCGTCTCCCATCTAGTCAAACATCAGGCTTGTGCGGACTCAATTAAAGCCTTATCAGCTGATTTTTCCTGCAGCCAACTCGATGTTCTATCCCATGAGATGCTTTCCTATTAGAATATATAAGCTGGAGATCTATCCGACCTTGTATGCATACCTGTCTGGTGCAGCTCTAGGCTGATCCTACAAGACGCTTGTACGACGATTTTCTGTTCATCTTCCGAAGGATAAGTTAATGAATTGGGTGTTAGTTCCCGTCCTTTTGCATCGCTACATTACCATCCCTGTGGGCCTCGGATTACTTCCTGACTCCCAAGGAAAGGGCGGATTCTGCCTCTGCTGTGTAGTTAAGAGCAGTGGCCGCCTCGCAACTCTCAAGGCACCTACCTTCATCACGAGTGAGGGAGAGGCGGCGCGGAACACATGATGGCCATTTAGATCGCTACGTGGGTCTTTATGTATTATGTCCAAGTGTCTGACGATTTCGTCCAGGGATGTTGAATGATCCAGGTACAGAACATGGTAGTCGTTAACTGCATGCTCTCGTCTTGCAACAAGGTGGGTCTGGGGGTCACTGAATCGCGTGAGGAAGCCGTCCAAGCGGAAAATAGAGCCAATCTTCATCGAAATGATGTTTTCAGCAATATAATGCCTAATTGAAAGGAAGCCGACGTAGTTGAGATGGATCTTAGCACTGAGTTGGGAAAATAAATGAGCGCTTCACGCAACTCCTGGTGCACTTATGGGAAGGATTACCCAAGAATACCTTGGAGAATAGGATTGATGCCTTGTATAGATTGACAGGGTGTTAGGTGCAGTGTTAATAAATGTTTTTCCTTTGTTGTTAACTACTATGCGGGTTGAATTGAGCAACGCCAAAACAACCAACCCAAATATATTGACGCAGAGTAATGCCGAGTGAAGTAAACGGCATAGTCACTGTAATTTCAGAAGTGCGATTTCCGTCATCAACCTAATTATTCTCGGCAGTTGCTTACAGATGCGCCGGATTGGGTGAAGCCAGGCGACTGGTAAAAGCTAACCTTCATCTCAGGTTCCTGTTGTATGTTGTACACTTTGACATGGCATCTCGCATTTATATGCTGCCAAGACTTGTCTTGACCACCCGTGCAGTGTCGAGCAGGCCAGCAATTAGAGACGTGCCGTGTAGTTTCGTCGCATTTCGAGCAGTGGCTGCATTGCCGATGCCTCCGGTATCCCTATCTCTTCTTAGGCCCCGAAAGCGTTGAAGCCTTCGGAGTCTCCGGAACCCGGGGGTCTGTAAGGCCCCGAAGCCCCGTCGTATTCATCGACAAAAGACAGGTTTCTCTGCTGTCGATCACTTAGCTGGCAAGCGGTTTTATCCGTATGGTTTCATCTGTTAACTGCTACGCCGCAGCTCGTTTGGACCGATTCAGCAAGGGTTTCGAATGTGGAAGGCAAGAATACTTCTATTCGCACGTGTATGCACTGCTATTTGTTCATGAGGTTGAATATTTTTGCTTAAACCTTGGTTGAATCAATGCACCTGGCCCAAACGCGAAGTTGGAGGGCATATTCGCAGGCCGGCGTCCTGTCCGCACAATAAAATCCGATGAAATAAAGAAAGCAAAGCTCCGTACTTTTAGGAAGATGAACACGGAGAATTCGTCTTATCTTTTGGAAATTGGCGACGTTTGGCAATTGGACGGATGAATAAGGTCCATGAATAAAATCGACGAGGTCCACACCGGGAGACGGCCCCAGATAAAACGGCAGAATGCAGAAAGATCAACGACTGCCAAATTAATTCCTTCGTCCATGTCCTTGAAGTAGTCAATTTAGGTTTTACGCATCACACACGTTAGGCCGTCGACTCCTTGGCGATTCCGCTTTCCGGCCCGTGGAGTGGATGCGACCGGCTTGGCGCGTCTCGGCAGATTTGGCTGCAGCTTCACATACCGCTTTCGGGGATGCCGATGCTGGGACGGTCAATGCGGGTGTTTAGTAGCATCGGCTTTGTTTTGGACGGGGCGTTGGCGCTCGAGGATTTGCATTTGCCGTGTTGATTTGTTTTGCTTTGTTGCGCGGTTGGGTGGCGTTGGGTTCTCAGCTGACATACAGCGCGTCGATTGAGGTGGTGTGCGTCCTCACATCAGCATCATTTGAGGCCTGGATTTGCACCCGTGAAATGGGCACCTTTGTCCTCGAATACCAGCCGTCTGATTCCCGTTGGCGGACGTTTGGACCATCTCAGCGTGAGGAAATTCACCGCCTGAAGAACAATGACGATCTCGACAGGGCTGTTTTCGTCTAGTCAGCGGAACTCCACTCCATCCATCCGCCATTACTTCCAGGGTCCTGCAACGCCTTCAGCCCTGTCACACGAGCGCTACGGCGAGCCCATCAGCTCGTGGCGTACGCCGTCTATCTATATACCGCCAAGCCAACAGCTTCTCGAAGAAGCCGTTCGTCTCTCGCCCATTGACGCCCGCCGTCTTGCGTCACCCGCCGGGTTTCAACCCCCTGGCGAGGTACGCGTAAGTGTGGGCTCGTTCCGCACAGGCGCCCTCGACGGATGCTCGGCGGTTGGGATATGGCGTGCAATTGGCCCAGGACCCGATGACGAGGCGGAGACACGCATCCACCTGACGTGACGTTGGCCGTTCTTCTTGGTGGACACTCCCTTCGCCACAGGACGCGTAGCATTGTGGAGAGATGACCCTAGATAATCACACTGCGCAGCCAGCAAGGCCTCTCCAGCTTACTGCGTCCTACGTACCTCGTACTATGGAGTAGAGGCCGTCTCTGGTAGGTGCATCTCACAGCCTGCCAAAAGCTTGCTATATTTGGACCGCTGCTACCACGTACATCCACTGTACGGCTGAAGCCGAGAGACAGAATTGGCTCATTTTTATGCGGAATGCGTGCGTGATGGCTCAGCCCCATGTTCCTGCTGTCAAGCCCTTGCGTCAAGGCTGATTTTTCAAGCTGATCGGTTTATCGACGTCTTTATTTACTCCCATCGCTCCCACTTCTGTGGACAAAAAAAGAACAACCGACTTGTGGAGGTTTCTTTTTTTTGAGACGGCCCTTTGGATATTCTGCACCTTGAATCTGTGTGTGCACCTTCACGCTCGTTACCCTGACGCCCTCACGAACCCGCCTGTGACATTTCTCTCGTCATCTTTCACGAACTTAATCGACCGGTATTTTTCATTGTCGGATCCTCCGGGTTAACGCACCAAACATGGATCTTTTGCGCATTTTGACCGCCCTCTTCACCATGATCGCCATGGCAGCTGCCGAAGGAAAATTCGTCCTCCGCCGTCGCGAGGGCTCCGGCAACGAGAAGCGCGCATCGGCCAGCAGTGCATCAGACGCCGAAAGCACCGCCGCAAGTGACACGGCGGCGGATGCTTCATCTACGGCGAAGGAATCGTCGGCGGAATCAACGGAAGCTACGTCATCGACCGAGGACGCATCGTCAACAGAGGCTGCATCGTCCACCGAGGCTTCATCTTCATCTTCATCCGCGGCAGCCTCAACTACCGATGTCACAACTACAGACGCATCAACGACCGACGCATCGTCAACAGGCACTTCATCTGCTTCAGCGACGACAGGCGCCTCATCCACGGATACCACAGCCACTTCAACTGCTACCGGTTCCATCCTGTCCGGAACTCACTGCTTCAGCACCAGCAAGAAATCCACCAGCGTTTGCCCCGTAACGACCAGCAGCGGCCACACGGTCACGGCCAGCGACTGCACTTCGACTTACGTGCTCACCAGCACGTGCTCCGACAACTTCGTTTGTACCACCGACTCGAGTGGTATCGACATCTGCATGGAGACCCGGACTATCCAAACTGGCGGCATTGTTGTTGCCATCGTTTTCGCCGTCGCCACATTTGTTGGATTCGCTGCCATCTGCTTCGCCAGTGCCAGGCAAGCCAAGCAGCAGAAGAGCAGTGCCGTTAAGGCTGAGGCCAAGGCGCTGCTAAGGAAGCAGACGGTTTTGGAGCGAGCGAGGTAGACTAGGCTGCTATAATTTGAAAAGATACCATGTTATGACCCTGATTCTGATACCATGCTCATCTTGGGATTTAAGTGCCTGCCGCTTCGACATTGCATGTCTATGACCAAATATTTCTTCAATTCTGTGTCTCAAGTGATAGAAAGCCCTTGCCCAGGATTCGAAATGTATGCACATGTGGATAGCTTCAAAGCAAAACAAACACGACCTTAATGTGGGAAAGTGGAATTCTATGAATATATCGCGAGTCCATCTGATCCAGGTTCTATTTCAGAAATCTCCAAGACAAGCGATCGCTCAAGTATATTCTGCTTTGTCGCCATATCCTCCAAATACCGACTTGTTCAAGTAGATTTCTCTGGTTTTTGGCCGTACACCATATGCCTATAAACCATTCCGTTAGTCAAGACAAAACCACAACTCCATTCACCGGTACCACTCACATATCGCTGCAGGTCAGATTCTTCGGGTTTCGGATGGCATTGCGCATCTCGGCGACAAGCACCTGCACCTCTTCGAAGCTCCAGCCCAGGATCTGCCCAATGGGATACAAGGCGAAGCCATCCAGACTCAAGTCCATGTAGAGCCCGACATACTGCCCCTGCTTCTTGAGCTTCTGGTCTTTTGGCCACGCGCTGTGCGGAATGGTGAAGACCTTTTTGGTGATTTTGCCAAAGCCAGCTTCCGAGGCGAACTTCTCCATCATTCCGTCGGTGCACCTGAAGGTGCGGCCTAGCTTGTCGCCAGCGTCGTAGAATAGCTGGGCCCATTTCTTGAACGTCCTAGTCCGGCATCAGCGCTTGTATCTGCACTTGGACGCAGGCATTCTCACTCGTTCTCTTTTGTGCAAGTCGGGTTGTTGCAGCGTAGTTGGATGTCAGGCTCAATGTGCTGGAACCAGCCACCGGGTTTCAGAAACGCAAACATTTGACGGTATAGCTTTTCCCAGTCCTCGATGGCCCCGTGCATGTAACGAACATGGATGAAGTCGAAAGACTCTGGCTCAAACGTCCAGTCCAACTGAGCATCGTCAATCTGGAATGAGACATTCGGGGGCACCCAGGATGGCTGCATTGGGGAAATATCGATACCAGTGACTGCAGCTGAGGGAAACTTATCTCCCATGTCACTGTGTTCCACGCGTTAGAGGCACCGGAGGTCAAGTGTCACTGCGATACTTACATCGCCCAAATGCCTGTTCCCGTGCCAACATCCAAGATGCGCTACTTCCGAGTTTAGTTCAAATCGAATAACCAGGGAGTAAGTGATCCGACCTGGGGATTGTCGCCAATAGGGGCGGCGTACAATTCGTCATCCAGCATCATGGTGAGCCATTGATGTCTATGAGCAATAATGGTCAGAATTTGCAGACAGAATCACCGGATCTCCCGGAAACACGAGAAAGAGCCCATACGCGACATCAAAAGCCTCTATGTGCTTTTCATCATTCGGCGCCCTGTTGATAGAGTAAGCACTACCTAACCACTGCATCATCGTGTCCTTGAGATGAGCTGGGGCACATACCAGTATTCAGTTGATTTCGACGCCTGGTAGGTTCTACCTTGCACGGTTCGATATTCCCAAATACTGGATGAAAGGGATGCAGTTGATTCGCGAACACTAAACAGACGTAATATGTGTTAGAGACCGTGAGTGCAAAGCTAATGGGCGCTAAGCTTGCCTTTCCTCATCGCCGGTAGAAACATTGTCATCCGCGGTAACTACGGCGGGATCCTTGACTTGTTAGTTCTGGATACAGCTAGAACTAGGTCGGCTTACAATCTCGATCCCTGGCTGCTGAGTCTGCTCTGCCATGTTGACAAATGGGACTGTTCCTCGAGGCCTCACGACGTGAAGGATTGAGGGCGAGGCAAAGATGATGCGGGGATACAACCATTTGCCTCACCGACATGGTTCGTTAAGCGCCGGCCAGTGGGTCGTTGACACGTTGTGCCAAGACAACCCCTGGGATATGCCCTTGGTCACCTCTTTGTCATCCCACCCCTCATTCCTTTATCCCAGTACCAGTATCTATTAGGACATGGACTTGGACGAACAGGGCCTATGTGTTTCAAATTACAGAACCAGATACCTAGAGGCATTTCAGGGCTTCAACAGCCTGCGTTCCCGCGTATAGTTGCCATCGACGAAATGAGGATGCGACTATCCACCATGTGCCAGTTTCGGTGCCAGAACCCAGCTTTGTACCTCCTTGTTACTAGGATATGAAACTTTTACGTTGTGTAATAATACTTGCAGGCTGGTTGAACCGCAGCCTTACTTGTCACGTCCATATCTCTCGACTTTAGTTCGTTCCATCAGCCGAACCTAGGATCCTTCATTCATGAGTATTGCTATTCGCACACGTTCAAAATGCTAATCGCACACAAGTACGACCTTCACGCCTAAGCTTAGTGCAAGGCTTGAGGTATCTTATTCTGAAGATTATCCAGTTTCTCCCCTAAAATAAATTAAAAGATAAAATTGAAATAGTAAAACCTAGAAGATAAATACTAAGAATAAAATTTATTTAGTTTTCTTAGGTTTAACTTACTAATAGGTATATTGTTGAGACTTCTTAGTGAAATTGGCCTATGTGCTTAAGTGTGCGAGTAGTATTTCGAGTGTGTGCGAATAGCAATATTCTTATTCATTTGTAGGCTCCTTCGACTTTATCCTTTCTGGCATTCTCAAGGTCAAAGTGGCAGTAATTTCACGTCATTTAAACAGAGCCAAATTGGAACGTGATGAATGAGTAGCGATTTCTGAAAGAAGACCGACAATGCCGGAACACCAAATACAAACTTCTCTTAGGCTGGCAGCTCAAACTTCCTCACATCTCGCGCAAAGTAATCTTTCTGCCTCCAGTTAGTCACGATGATGTAAATCCAAGTGATAAGCTCCATCACGATGCTCCACAACCATGAGGATGAACCAGCGCCGTTCCAGCGAAACATGCTCTCGTAGTACAGCTTCTTAATGTCCGGCCTCCTCAGGGACTCGTAAGCGGCAAAGACTTGAGGGATACCTTTCGACGCTCCCTTGCTGAGCACGTGGGCGAATAAGACGCCGTCCTCAATCGCAACGCCGGTGCTTTCGCCTTGGGGTGGCATCTAGTATCGGATGTCAGCTGAGAGATGGAATCTGGAAGGTATATGAAACATGTTACGCACAGCATGAGCGGCATCACCTAGAAGCAGGACTCTCCCCTTACTCCATACTCCCCCGTGAGGAAGCATGTAGACGGGGTAGAAGAACCACTCGCAGGCCGCAAGCACGGGCTGCAGGCCCTTGAGCTTCCCTCCCTCGAAACGCGTCATGATGTCGAGCTTCAGGGCAGCTTTGTCTTCTCCCACCGCCTTCCATCCCTCCCTTGCGTCCTTGTTCTCCGCCATCGGCATGACAGCTGCCAAGTATGCCTTGCTCCTCGACGGCTCGAAGAACGTCATTATAATCGATCCATGTCGAGCCGACATCATGGTCGAGTCCAGGAGAACTGGCTCCCCGTTCGCCATTGTCACGGGCAAGTTTCCAGGTTCAGCAGGCTCGACGAATCCATAAGCGACGGCTCGACCGGAATACTCCTTCTTCCGTTCGGGGTCTACAACCACGTTGCGGACAAATGAGTGTATCCCATCGCATCCGAGGACAACATCGCACTCAATTGTCTCCTGCAACCCATCTTCCTCGAATCGTACGTCGACGCGGACGGTCCCTTTTTCATCCCCGTTATCCTCCAATTGTTGGATAGCCGTTACCTTCGCGCCATAGCGTACAGTAACCCGCTCTTTAGGCAATTCCTCAACGGCATCAACCATGCATTGCACAAGATCATGCCTCAAGACCCTCGACACATCCGCCTCGGCGAGTATCCGACCCAACGATCGGCCCGTTCGATGCACCACGACATCAATGCCCCGGACCGGGATGCCCTTTGGTCGCAACCGTGATCCGACACCGAGAGCGTCGAGATACCGCAGCGCCAGAGGCGTTAGGTTGATTGTACCGCCGATGGTCTCGATCTTCGGGCGCAGTTCCAGGACGGTGATGCGCAGGGAGCTTGAGAATGTTGTCTGGGAGAGAGCGAGGGTAGCGGCTAGGCCGGCGGGACCAGCGCCGATAATGAGGATGTGCATTTTGAAAGGGCTTGGCCGAATAACGCCTGTGAGAATTGCAGAAAGGCGAAGGTATTTCGAAGAACGCTTTGAGGCTACGCCCGAAAAGCCACAGTGGTTTCAGTCACGCTGGATTGCCAGGATTAATGAAAATGCGCATTTCGCACCAGTACACCAGCCAATCGTACGACTCGGCGGAGTCGGGTGAGCTTCGTCGGCATAGACTTGCCGAAGCCACTGTAGTCGGGTGAATCTTCTTGATAGTGTGTGACGTGGACACTTGTAAGACGGAGGGACTTGTCAGACGGAGGGATCCAGTCCGGCTGGGTAACTAAGAAAGCAGAGGTCTGGGACACTGTAGAAAGGAGAAATCCCTCGCTGGTCAAGATAATCAACGACATGATCAATTAAGCAGTCATTAAAACTTTGTCAAGGCCGTAATTATCATTAATTCAATCAGTCTAAATTGGCATCATTTGATCGTGCACTTCACTGCGGGAAAGGCACCCAACTCAGGCCGCCAGGTCCCTATTACGGAGTCACGAGATCTACCAGCACCCCAGAGTGCCGACGCGACTGTCACAAGAAAGTCGTATTAGCGTCGCGCACCATACGGGCTGTCGCATGATTTGCTGTGAAGCAGCGTGGCGTTCGGGCCACTGTGGGGGAAGTGAGCAACAGAGAGGACTAATAAAAGACCCAACATCCCAGCAAAAAGGTTGATGAAGGCTGCCGTGGTGATGTGTCTTCAATAGCCAAGAAGGTCGGGTTTGAAGACAACAAAAATGAACAAAAGAGATGGGATAATAGAGATGTTAATACGGGCCCCATTTGATCAAACAGTTCACAAAGGAATGCCGTATCAATAGGCCCAAATACTATCTATTAAGCATTCTGTAGATAGTGGCTAAAGAAGATGACGGACAGATCAATCTGCTCTTTCAAATTTCTCCCTAGAAGACCCCAAATTGAGTCATCAAATTGATCCAAGAGCCCTAGCTAAGGTGGGATATCCCAAAGGAGACACCCGGCGGTGGGCTCCTTCTCAAAAATGCAGCAAGTTTCAATTTCCCTGCTTTCCCCAAAAGACCTTGAATCCCTGACACTATATTTAACCTAGGCAGTACATTCTATTTGAGTCTCTCACCTTCTATAAGTACAGGAAAGTTACATTAATTGCGGGTTGTGTATCGACGTACCCGATATGGAGTCTCGAAATGCAATTGGTGCGTCTCAGAATCTTATTCACCTTGAAGCAGGGAGCATCACACACACCACCGAGTCGGTTTCATGCTGAATGCAACATGGAGATGTTAAGTATGTGGGAAGCTTGGTGTTCTTTACTTCAAGAACGCATGGTAGGCGGTTTCTGTCGTTGGTGGTCATGCGTACATCGCGCGGGTGAAGAGTGGCAAATGGAGGACAATAGGCTGGCAGATAATTGTATGTGACCTTTTCTTTCTTTATGTGGCTATAAATAGGACAAGGACTTGTGGTAATCGCGAAGTTAACCTCTACCTGCAAGATGACCTTGATTGCGCTCCCACCCAGAGCAAAACATCTTCAAGGAGTCAGACAACAGTTCAGACTCTGAGATGTCATATGATACTCAAGAGAGCGGCCTTTCAAATTATATGCCACTGCAGTGTCCCAGCCTTAGAAGATCGAACCCTGCATGACGTGCGGCCCCCAACTTGTGAGGCAGTGCATACACCCATCAACTGATTCTGCCGAGCTTGACCGCCAGGATGTAATACTAGCTCCAGGCAGCTGCCCTCTTGGCAACATAATCAACCGAGACTATCGACGGTGCAAATCACTCAATGTCTCAAAGACAACTATGGCTCAAGAACCACTAGGTCCCTGCAGTTTGTGCTGCGGTCTTATTGCCCATATCACAAATACCATTGACAGATCAGCAGAAGAGTCAGTCGAAACGACCGCCAGGCAGCCGCCATGGCACGAAACGCCTCAACAAATCCTAGAATCTGGAACTTCCTGTCTCTTGTGTGAGAGCATTTGGCAGGCCACTCTACTCCCCCTGCTAGAAAATACCGAGCGTGAATTGGACAACATTACCAAAGTGTTACTCAGATTCGGTAGCTACAACAAAGTCAACAGCGTCTACTGGGCGAATATACACACAACCCTGGAATTCAAAGAGTACAAAGAATTTATTACTCATGTTGACTGTATTGGCATCTCGATCCAACCAGACGGTAATGGCGCCTTGAGCGTATCCTAGAACAAGAACTGGTACTAACTTGTTATGAGGATCTCTGAGTCAACACCCAGACTGGTTGAAATGCAGAGAAACATCACGTAGCGTTGATCGGATGGCTGAAGAGCGGCTCAAACTCATGAAAGCCTGGCTTCGGGATTGTCAAGATCACCATTCTACCTGTCATACGCCGATAACACTGGAACGCCTCCCTCGCCGACTATTACACGTGGGAAAGAAAGATTCGCTTCGGCTTGTGCTGTCCGTGAACCAACCTATTTCAACTATGCGATATGCGACTTTGAGCCACTGCTGGGGGGGCACCTCGCCCGTACACACTTCTCGATCTACGTTGGCCGCCTTCGAGGCATCCATTCCGGAGGACAGTCTTCCGAAAACTTTCTTGGATGCAATTAAGATAGCACGCTACTTGGACATTCCATATCTTTGGATAGACTCCTTATGCATCGTGCAAGACGACATTGAAGACTGGCAGCAAGAGGCAGCGAAAATGCAGCACGTGTATTCCGGGAGCTCTCTCACCATTGCCGCCACTGACGCTGAGAATAGCACTGGAGGGTGCCTGCCAACTACTGCGGACCTCTCTTGTGCTCCCATTGACCCTCTCACATGGCCACATGGCGAAGTCTCTCTTCTCCACCCTACTACTCAGCCTACAACGTCTCGCCGATCTCCAAATGGATCACATGTGATCTCGTTTGATGTCCCTGAGCTCAGATCACATATGATGGTGCATGTTCAGGCAGGAACCCCCTGGTCCGTCCAACGCGCCAAACATTTGAGTTCCCGGGGATGGGTGTTCCAGGAACAGCTCCTATCCAACAGAATCGTTCATTGCATGCAGGAAGAGATTCATTGGCAGTGCCGCCAGATATATAAGACTCAAGCTGGACAGTCAATTGATGACGAAAAGCTCCGCGAGGGCAGAGACAACTTCTATCATTTACCTTCAAAGCGACGGGAGCGAATGTGGTGTGATTGGATGGAAGAGTATTCTACTCGAGACTTCAGCTTTGACAATGATCGACTACCAGCTTTGACTGGCATTGTAGATCATTACACAAAAACCACAGGCCATTCACACCTATTGGGGCTATGGAGAGAAACCTTTGCTCGAGACTTGCTGTGGCTTCGAAGCGGAGATATCAAAGGGTCGTCGTGTCCACGCAGCCCTTCATGGACTTGGCTATCTTGCAACGCCCCGATCATGATCGACCAATTCACCATAAGTATGGTTGACGCAGAACCAAAGGAGGACCACGTTGTCTTGCTTGAGGACGAAGTGATCTGGACAGGTCTACCAATGACATCAACCATTCAATCTTCGCGCCTAGTCATCAGAGGCCCTCTACAGACACTACGTTTCAGGATTGATCCCAGAAGTAAAGAGCACTTCGATCCTCCATATTTCCAATTTGAAGGAGAAGATTTGGACACATCTGATCCACTTCCATGGACATGTATCGGTCAATTCGATAGCGAGGACCCCTCGCCGGGCGAATACGCAGATTACACTTGTTTGCTAGTACGAACTCGTAAGCATGGCGATCAAGGGAAATTCAAAGAGGTATTTCTCATTCTGGAGCCTGCGATGGAAATTGGGTGCCATGAGGATGAGAGTCAACCGTTGGCTTTCCGTCGGATTGGATTAGGTTGCAAGAGAGGCGCTACTCAGAGGACATTTACATCCACTACGGAAATGACGATCAGGCTGTATTAGTGATAATCTTGTCGTCAATTTTCCAGACAATCCATCAATTCATCTATTCACCATCTGTAAAAACTTGACGAAATTTGTGATTCACGAATCGATAAGTGATCGAATCTTAGCAGATAGAATATCCTCCATAATCCAACCAAGAACATGTCGGGAGGCGGCTGACAATGCTCCACAACTCCGTTCCGAAACTCCGTGCATTTGGCCGTGTACTTCTTACGACCAACATGGCTGACAAGTTTCCGAAACTCCGCTCCGAAAACCCGCCGCATTTGACTTGAACCCTTTACAACCGAAGTACCACTTCCTGGCTGACACTCGCGAGGGTATTATGATTGGCAGCATCCAACGCTCTGGCTGGCGTACGTAGTATTTTCGGCGTTAATGGTGTGACCATCGCCGAAGCGCCGACATTGACGACTTCATGACGTATCTGCATGCTGACCAAAGCCAAGGAGATGGGGGGCAACACCTGTCAATTGATGACTTCTGCAAAATGATCCAATCCCTGGCCACACTAGGCTGACATTTGCTGCATGTTCAAAGAGTAGTAATCCTGCACATAAATAAGCTTCAGCCTCCAGTTTTCACAATCTGCTTCGAATTCAGCATCAACTCACTACAACACACAATCAACCAGCTTAAAGCAATAGCATCCAAATCTCACTACCTTTTACACGATTCAAACTTAACCAGCCTAAACTTATAAACACGATCCGCAACCATCAAACTGACAATTTTACAACAATGGCTCCCCCTCGCCGCGCTCTCATCTCCGTCACCTCAGCTCACGCCAGTCTTTTCGACGGCAAGGAGACTACGGGTCTCTTTATCATCGAGGCCCTCCATCCTTATAATGTCCTGACGGCCGCCGGGTTCGAAGTTGACTTCGCCTCTGAGACCGGAACCTACACCCCTGACTGGCTGTCTCAGCAGCCCGACTTCCTCAAGGGCGATGATCTTGCCACCTGGAACGACCTGAACAGTGACTTCCGCAAGAAGCTGGACAACATGCCCAAGGCTGCCGACGTTGATGGCTCCAAGTATGGCGTCTTCTTCGCCTCGGCTGGCCACGCTTCCCTGAGGGACTATCCCACCGCATCTAACCTCCAAAACATCGCCGCCCAGGTCTGGGCTAATGGTGGCGTTGTCTCCTCCGTGTGCCACGGTCCGGCCATCTTCGCCAACCTGATCGACCCGGCTACCAACGAGCCCCTCATCAAGGGCAAGACCATTACCGGCTTTACAACAGAGGCGGAGAACACTATGGGCATTATGGGGGAGTTGCGGAGCTGGAAGACTGAGATGGTAGAGGAGACAGCCGAGAGGTTGGGTGCCACCTGTAAGTTCAAACACTCCGAGAACCTGGAGTCGCCCGGACCAAAACTAACCTCATCCTAGACAAGCGTGCACCTGGCATCTGGGATGACTTTCATATCGTCGATGGGCGCCTCGTCACTGGCCAGAACCCTGCCAGCTCTCTGTCGACTGCCAAAGCAGTGGTTGAGGTTTTCGATAAGCTGTGATGGAAAAAGGATTGATTTCTTAGGTATTCGGGGCCTTGTCTGAATGTTATTCAATTACACCCACTTGATAGTATGTACGCGTTCAAATACAACGGCGTCAGACAGCAAAACGGGTGAAAGCGAAGTTGAAAAATCACAATAGTATTATGTGACTAATATGGACTATTATGTGTTATTATGTGCTAGTTTTGTTCCGAGAATTAATAAAACTTCTGGAGGTCGACAGCCCAGTCGATGGTTCCACCAAAGTTGAGGCTCTTGACCCATGCTATGCGCCTTGTCTTTGTGGTTGTGCCCATGTAGGCAACCCAATCCGTCTGGCCCAGACCCTTGGTTCCGAAAGTCATGATATCCGAGTCCGAAGCCGCGTCGTACCAAACAGTAGCCGATGTTCCCGCGACGCCAGCGGTGGCGTTGGACTTGATTTTGCCGATTTCGGCGTTGGCGAGGTATCCAGCGCTGCCGGTGCACTTGCCAGGCTCTGCGTTGGACACGCTGAAGCTGCCTGTGAACTGGCATGTCGGTCCGGTGCACTTGGGGTTCTTCATCTTGAAGCTGCGGCCGTAGCTGGAGACACCGACAATGACCTTGGCTGCGGGGACTCCCGCCTTTGTGATCATGGCAAGGGCATCCATCGTCTCGGTCTTGTTGACGTGGGATCGAAGACAGTTGCCGGTTGGGCAGCCGGGACTGGCGTACTGGTTGCCGTAATCTGCAGTCAAAGTTAGCATCGTAGAGGTTAGAGAAAGGAATCGTAAACATACCCCATTGACCGTGGAGATCGTAGGTCATGAAGATGACATAGTCGAGGAGAGGCGCCATCTTGGCCACAGGGAATGGCTTCAGATACCAGTAAGCCGCAGGGAGGGCAGACGACATAGTCTTGCCGCTAGTTCCAAGCTTCTTCCTCATCAGAGTCAAGAATGCGAGGTAGTTGTCGGTGTCGGCGGTGGAATCCGAAGATCCGGCGGAGGCGGCAGAACCGGGGTACTCCCAGTCAAAGTCAACTCCGTCCAGCTTGTACTGATTGAGGAACGCAAGCACGCTGCTGGCAAACTTTTCTCGGTTGGCAGCCTTCATGGCATAACGGTATCGTTCGAACGTGGCGGCATCGGTTGAGTCGGCCCATCCTCCGAGGGAGATGATCTTCTTCCACGGACCCTTCATGGCGACGAACTTGTTGAACTGATCAGTCACTCCCGACTGCAGGGTCAAGGTGTAAGTGGTGGTGAGTCCAGCGAAAGCAAAATGCATATGCGTGAACTCGGTCTTTGCAGCGAGCTTCGACGCGTCCATGTTGAGACACGGGCGGCCGACGTTGTAGCCCTGGAAGTATCCGACGCTGATGAACTTGGCCGGCTTGGCGGTGTTGCCAGTGATCTTGGTGCCGCAGTTGGAAACGCAGCCAGCGGTGCCAGCCTTGTAGGTTCCAGGTCCAGCACCTTGGGCAGTTGTGTTGGTGCAGAACTCGCCGGTGATTCCGCAGAATCCAAAGCCAGAGCAGCAGGCCTTGAGGGGGCAAGGGTTGAGGTTGACGAGATCCCAGCCCAGCTTGGCGGTCGAAGGCCTCACAGTTCCCGGCACCAACGGTCCACACACGGCTCCGGTAACGGGCAATGGCATCGGGTTCTTTCCAGAGCTCAAGCAAATACGCTGTCCAAGAGACAGACGGTCACAGCCAGCCCAGCTCCAGGTGTTCCTGTTGAACGATTTGATGGCAGCCTCGGTGAGTGTGTAGGCCTGGCCCAAGGTGTAGCATGAATCGCCAGACTTAA
This sequence comes from Ilyonectria sp. MPI-CAGE-AT-0026, assembly GCA_020744155.1. Taxonomy (NCBI): domain Eukaryota; kingdom Fungi; phylum Ascomycota; class Sordariomycetes; order Hypocreales; family Nectriaceae; genus Ilyonectria; species Ilyonectria sp. MPI-CAGE-AT-0026. The sequence continues at coordinate 661,210 of JAGPNQ010000010.1, read as the reverse complement.
TGGAGTAGGTGAAGCAGGTGCCGTCAGCCAGGGGCTTGGGCTTCTTGTCGGGGAGCGTTCCGGCGCTGCAGCAAACAACCTGGTTGACAGCGAGCTTGGAGCAGAAGTTGGTACCCGGGTTGTACTTGGTGAAGTTGGCAGCAGTGACGCCGCATCGCTTTGCCAGAGAGGCGCAGCTATCGCCGGACACGACCTTGGTAGTCTTGCAATCAGCTCGAGCAAAGAGCTGCGCATGATGGTCATTGATCCTGGATCGAAGCTCGACGCTTCGCTTGGCGACTTTGGGGGCAACGAGGATTCCGAGGTCCACGTCGGTCGTCGATCCTTCAACGGAGACGCAGTTGCCGCTCGCCCAGGCCTTGACGGCTTTTTGGGCGTCGCCGAGGCTTTTGACGGCACCAACGGCAAAGAGGCCGACGGTCTGGGTGGTCTTGTCGTTGGGGTCGCAGGTTTGGATAATTTGGCTACCCTTGGTCAAGCGATCAACTGAGATGATTGTTAGCTTTTTGTTCTTCCGTGTTTTTCAACAAAGCCAGAGGGATAGGAGGCGACGGTCTCCGAATATTGTTCCGGGGCCTGTCGAGTATGTGGGTGGGATGGAAGAATAGGAATACGAACTACATTAGGACATGTTAGTAAAGCGCCATCATAGTTAACAGGACTCCTCACCTTGACTGAGTAATGAGGTTCGCAGCGCTGGTCTTCTGAACCTCTGAGCCAACGTAAATACCAACAACAGCATTGCCAGACTTGGCAAACATGACTGTAGGTCCGCATGTGGCGTCCTCAACCAAGTATTCGGCAAGCAACTTGGCGCCAGCAGCGACATCGTTTCCTCCGCTGACGACTCCCGCAGGACCGAACGAAGTGGCGGCCTTGACGGTGGACTTTTCAGCGCCGCAGTTGTTGGCAATGGAAACGGTGGTTCCCTCAGCAGCTCTGGCTTCGACGTGGTTGGCCTCCTGTCTGCGGGTCGTGGCAGTCGACTTGGTGCAGGTCTGCATAGTGGCGAATTCGCTCGGGGTGTTCTGGACGTTCAGGGCAAAGAGAAGCGGCTGCGAGCATCCAGTGAGCTCGCTCCAGCTGTGGATTTGCGTCCAGCCGGTGGGATCAGAGCCGACATCCTGGCATGCTTGAGGGCAGCCATCGTCCAAGGGACTGGCGAGGTTGACGCTCTCGATCGGGGGGGAGGCCTCGGTGGCAGCAGAGGCCGAGAAGGCAAAGAGTGCTACAGACAGCAACCAAAAGAGTGGCTGACAACCGCTTCTGGGACCCATCTTGGATGAGAATCAGAGGAGTTGCTGGAGGAGGGTTGCAGTGTGAAAGAGCGTGGAGACGTGTGCTGGCGGGAAGACCATACTAGCAGGCGGCTATGATATAAATGGCGTTCAGCCAGCACGGCAGCCGACTCATCCCTGACTCAGGCTGTCCCTTCCCATAAGGCTGGCATGTGGCCGCCATGGTGGATTGGTGATCGGAACGAAGCGCCCGACGGTGTGGTCCACTTGTGGCTCAACGATGTTGGCTCTAGTCCCAAAGGACATGCAGGTCCAGGAAGAAGTGCACAACCTTATTGATGCAATTTCCTTTGGCGTCCAATGAAGGAGTCAGTGGCGGCCTAAAGTCTCACCTGTCGTCTCGAACCCGACGAACCGAATGGGCAGGTCGACTACGCGAATGGAACCTGACTGTTCGGACGAGAGACTCCAAGAGCTGCAAGGGCCCTGTGGAGGGAGAAGGATCGCCATCCCTGTCGCCCAGGCCCGGCGATTTCCTCAATTGTCCAAGCCAACTGCTTAAAAAGCAGCGCCAAGCGCAGTGTAGCCTACGCAAATTGCCTCGGCGTCGCGGGCCAAAATCCCATCAGCTCACTAGCAAACCAGGGGCGAGATCACCAGCCCTAGTGACAGTCCGAACGGCCACGCTAGATGCAAAGCAGACGAGGCGGAGACAGGGGCATCCCTTGCTAGACGAGCCACCAGGCAGGGGGAGGCGCAGTCTTTGCATGGCAGAGATCAGAAAAGCCGTTCAATGCCCAGTAAGATGGCACGCTCACCTGACGAGCCAACAGATCTGGAAGTCGCCGGTGGCCTGGGAAAATTGCGATACGAGATGAGACGGATGCAAAGCGAAGGGCCAACAGTCTGTCTTCCATGCGTGGAAGCACAAGCACGAGGCGGTAAGTGGTACAAAGGTGTGCAGCATCTCACACATGGGAGGAGAATCAGTTGATCGATCTTGTCCCACGGTGTCTGAAGTGCCTGTTTCGGATGTGGCCGAAAGCACCGAGTCATGTGCGATTTGCATGAATTTAAATTGATTTCAGTCCACGCTGCGAGTAAGCACCATTGTCAAACTGGATGGCGGCTGACAGAGAAAATCATGGCAATTCTGCACATCCCATTCCATCTGCTACCGAGGTATTTCAGCCACACCATTTCATTCTCACCGAACGTTACGTAAGGTGAGCAATCTACCAACGATGCTAAACCCTTCCGGATAAATCCAAGGACGATCCCAGTGTCTCGGCCTCGACGACTGAACCAACAGTGATTGAACCAATAGGTCAATTTAATCACCATGATGCGGTGATTGATCTCTCGGCTATCAGCTCCACCCATATTCAAAAGATCCATGAGAACATGGTGCATTGTGGATAGCTCAGATATGGCTAGTCCGATGGGCGTTAACCGAGTGCAAATTGAACTTGTCTGTTGGCTCCTGTGTAGGGTAACACATTTACGACCAGCTTCACTGCCCAAACACTCTGTCTCGGGTTTTCAGGCACCTTTGGGTTGCAGGTCAGTTTATCATCCAATTCCAAGTCACGTCGAAGTAAAGTGAAGTGATTGAGATCATTGGATTAAAGAGTGATCATCATAGTTTGTACCCGAGCATAAACTTTGCATGGGGTATCGGGAACAAGCTGATCGCACCGTGGAAATAATCCTGCCAATATCCGACGGTGTGTATGTCACTGTAGATCGGGATCTACGGAGATTCACGCGACCCGCTTAATGGGAAAGTGGGCGGATTTGATTTTGAACGAGGAATTGATTGATTTCATAACACTTGACATTCTGACTACTTTAAACTAATTGATCCGACCAGACAAGACGCCATTAGGCAGAAGGACCACTTGCAACTCGCTCAACCATGACAGCTTCAGCCTTCTTCTCCTTCTCGTACGAATAATCGACGTCCGCGTCCAACCTATCAACAACCGTGGTCTTGAACTTGCGAGCAGGAACGCGCTCCTCGAACAGAATATCAAGCTCAGCGTAGGTGCGACCCTTGGGCTCAGGGAGGCGGAAATATGTCCAGATGGCGCAGCACAAGCAGGTTCCGGCCCAGAAGAATCCGGACTTGGCGCCCCAGTTCCAGGCAGACGGGTTGAGCATTCGAGGGGTGATGATGTTCGTGATGATTCCGACAATGTTGTATGTGTTTCGGGCAAGGACAACCGACTTGGTTCGGAGACGGGTCGATGTCAACTCGGCAACCAGAGAGTAGCAGACCGGACCGACAGTCGAGTCGTAGGTGAAGGTATAGACCAAGAGCAGAGAGCCGATTGCCCACTGCGCAGCAACGTTTTCACGACCGGCAAAGGCGGTGCATCCGATAGCCAAGAGGAAGACGCACATGGCGAGCTGACCATAGAGATACAGGGTTCGGCGACCGAACCAGCCCATGAGGAACCACGAGAACACGGTGCCGACAGCGCCGATGGCGTACTGACCAAGAGACATGCTGAAAGAGTTCTCCACGGCCATGCCGGCCTGCTGGTAGAAGTAGGTCGAGTATCCCATAAAGGTGGCACCGCAGAGTGTCTGGATCATCCAAGTCACACAGACAACCTCAGTTCGGCGAAGACTGACACCCTTGAACAGATCGGCGTAGGATGTACCGGCCTGGGCTTCCTTTTCCATCTCGTTGGTGTGGATCATCATGGAAACCGTCTCGTCGGGGTTGAAGGGTTCCGCGGTGTTTCGGGCAGTCAGTCGCATGAGAGATTCCTTGGCCTCGTCGATGCGGCCCTTGCGAACAAGCCACCAGGGAGACTCGGGAGCGAGCCAGATTCCGATCATCAGGGGGACAGGCCACATCCACTGGAGGGCAAAGGGAATCTTGTATCCCCACTTGTCGTCGCGTGTAACCATGGCTCGGAGCACGGCCGAGGCAATGAATTGGCCAAGGACCCAGCAGAGGTTGACGTAGGTGGTGAGGTAGGCTCGGAGATGGGTAGGGCAGACTTCGGAGGCATAGGTGGTGGTCAGAGTCTGGAAGACACCCCACGGGATGCCGATGAGGATCTCGCCGATCAGGAGCTGGACCAGCGACTCGGAGAAGAAGATGATGAAGATGAAGCAGATGCAGCCGCCAAGTGCGCCAATGAGCGTCTTGCGATAGCCGAATCGATCTGCGATGATGCCGTTGACGAAGAGACCCAGGATCTGGCCGCAGAGCGTTCCGTTGGAGAGACCAGACTGCCACGCGGCAGTGAGCTGGTAGCTGCCGTCGGGCTGCAGCTCACCGAACTTCTTCTGGAACGGCGGGTAGGCGAAGAGGTTGTTGAGGAGGACAACGTCGAAGCCCTCCATGATGATACACAGGGAGAGGAAGATGGACCACAGGCAGGCTTTCTTGTACAGCTTGAGGGACTGGAACAGCCCCATGTTGTGCTCCTTCTCGGTGGCCGCGGCGGCCTCGCGAGCAATGGAAGCGTCCATGTTGAGATGGCCGACCGAGACACGGCGTGCCCCGGCGTCGTGGTGGTCTGCTGTGAGAGTCATGATGACGACCCAGGATCAATTGAGAGCGAGGAGGAGGACAGGCAAAGAAGGAGTATTCGCGATGCTCTCCAGTCAAAAACAGCTGCGAGCTGTCCGATGTCTGGAGTCTGAGGCCGGCGATGTCAGGCTTGCGGATAGAAACTCGATTTGGGGGTTCCACGCCCGAGCATTATATAGTTGCTCGCCTGGATGAAGTCGGCTGGTGAGGAGGAGAAGAGGCTCGCTTCCAAGCTGGAGAAGTCAATATGGCCACTAGCTTCGGGCCATGGACACGAGGCGTTCGGGCTAGCCGAATTCGCGACCTTGGTGTCACTCGTGTCTCTTGGTCGTGCGAGAGCGTGGCGTGCTCTGCGGGGAGACGATTCAGAGGAAACGGGCTGCGAATCGTCAAAGTCTAGACTGAGTCGCTGAGACGTTGTTTGCCAACCACGGCGGAATTGGCCTTGTCGGCCCGGCTTGAGGCTGCCGAGAGTAACGCTGGGGAAGCTGGATTGGATCCCGGCATTGGTTCATGCAGTTCCTGGCCCTGGTCTGGCTCGCAGCTCGATCCCCGTGTGTGAGGCCATCCCCAGAGCGCGGAAAAGGCCCGAAATCTAGCCACCCCATCGCCCGATCCTCTGGGCTGCAACCCCAGCCCTGCGCCGAGCTAGCCTCCATCGCTAGGGCAAATTCCCCTCATTCCGCCTCGCCTTGCCTTCTCCCCACGGGGCTCGATCGGATGTTTGTGGGCCTGGGGAAGCTGGCCTCGGGTCGTTATAGGAGCTCTGTCGGCCCGATAGCCGTGATGGGAGCTCTTCCCATGTCGCGGGCGGCGATCAAGCGAGGTTATTTGCATTCTATTGCCGTGTCTGTGGGGTTTTGGTCGTGGAGTCGCAGTGTTCCGGCCGGGACGCATGAAAGGTCTCCCAGACGGACATCTCATGCTCAGTAGGAGCTCCACATCGCCAGTAGGAACCTCGCATCGCCAGTGATACGATTCACAAGCTTTCTCATGTAGCTCTCCCAATGTCCCCAATGTCTTCCAATCCCTCTCCCAACCATTCTACCTCTTCAAGTTCGTCGGTCCGACCACCCTCGGGCCACCGTTGGGCCACCCTTCACCAGCTCCTCAAACCTCTACCATCCAATGCAGATCGACAATCGCGTTACAGCCCATCTGCCCATGTGATGTCATCCAACAAAACCCCATGATCCGGTGATCTTTTACTCCAATCCATCACCCCGCATCTGCGTCCTTGCATCCCCGGACTTGGCATCGCAGCATCTCGGTCCGACTATCGTCCAACCACAACTCTAATCCCCGCATCGGTCCGATATCAAACCAATCGCTACCGCACACGAGAATACAGACGATCCGCTCTCGGCAATCCTGGGGATGCCGCTATCGAAGGCATGTTTCCAGCTGTTCACAGGGGGGTGACGTGTCGGTCCGACACGAACTGCATCTCTACCCCAGAGTAGGCAACCCCCTCCTCTCCACAACATGTTGGGGATTTAAGGACGGACTGCAACTTTGATATGAGGTAAATCCAGGAAGAGAAACCCCTCCCAGCCGTCCCATTCCTCTCTCCTTGATATTCCTTTCTCCCTCTGAGACTTGCCCACCTCGAGTCTTGGAGCTTGCCAGAACATAGGAAGCATCTCCATTGCTCCCATTGTCTTGCATTTCTTACATATCCATTTCCTTCATTCTTCCTCTCCTCCTACCTCTACCCACAATGACTGTCAAGAGCCGCACCAAGCAATGGTGGAAGCACGCCGTCGTCTATCAGATCTACCCAGCATCTTACTGTGATTCAAATGGCGACGGCGTCGGTGACCTTCCCGGCATCACCTCTAAGCTTGACTACATAGCAGAGTTGGGCGTCAATGTCATTTGGATTTGCCCCATGTACGACAGCCCGCAGGTGGACATGGGCTACGACATTTCCAACTATGAAGACATCTACGCGCCCTACGGCACGCTCCAAGACATGGAGACGCTCATCCGTGAGGCCCATTCTCGAGGCATCCGCGTCATGCTGGACCTAGTCATCAACCACAGCTCGGATAAGCATGCGTGGTTCGAGGAGTCTCGCTCCAGCAAAGACAGCGCCAAGAGAGACTGGTACATCTGGCGTCCCGCCAAGTATTCCCCCTCTGGCGAACGGTTGCCTCCCAACAACTGGCGCTGCAACTTTGGCGGCGGCAGCGTGTGGGAGTGGGACGAGAAAACTGGCGAGTATTATTTGCATCTGTTTGCCAAGGAGCAGCCCGACCTGAACTGGGAGAACCCCGAGACCCGTCGCGCTATCTACGCTTCCTCTATGGAGTTCTGGCTCGAGCGCGGCGTTGATGGCTTCCGAGTCGACACGGTCAACATGTACAGCAAGCCCATTGACTTCCCAGATGCCCCAATCACAGACTCCAAGGCACTATTCCAACCAGCCGGCATGCTATACTGCAATGGACCACGCATGCACGAGTTCCTGGACGAGATGAACGCAATCCTTACTAAATACGGCGCCATCACCGTTGGAGAGCTCCCAAACACCCCCGACATGGCTCGAGTCTTGCGGTACGTGAGCGCAGAGGCAAAACAGCTCGACATGGTCTTCCAATTCGATTTGGTTGACGTGGGTTTTGGTCGCACTCATAAATACGAGACGACATTCAAGAATTATACCCTCCGCGATGTGAAGGACGCCATCGGCCGAACACAAGGCCTCATCCACGGCACCGATGCCTGGACGACTGTTTTCATGGAGAACCACGATCAAGCCCGCTCCGTTTCCAGATTCACCGACGATCGACCCGAGTATCGAGTTCTAGGCGCAAAGATGCTCGCTCTGCTTCAAGCCTGTCTCAGCGGAACACAATATGTCTACCAGGGCCAAGAGATCGGAACAGTCAACGCGCCCAAGGCATCCTACCCCGTCGAAAACTACCTCGACATCGACAGCTATCTCTTTGTCAAGATGGTGAAAGACCGCTGCGGTGGTGATAAGGAACAACTCGACACAGCATTTACGGCACTGCAACACCTGGCCCGGGACCACTCGCGAATTCCAATCGCATGGAACGGAAAGGCCAAGTTTGGAGGCTTCTCCGAGCAGGCCGAAAAGGAAGGCAAGGAGGTCAAGGAGCCGTGGATGAAGCCTCACCCGCTGGCGTCCGAGATTAACGTGGCCAGCCAACTGGATGACCCGTCTAGTGTTCTTGCGTTCTGGCGCAAGATGCTGAAATTCCGCCGCGAGCACCCCGACTTGTTTGTGTATGGTGATTACCGAGGACTTCGGCTCGAGGACCCCGACACGTACACCTTTGTCAAGGAGGCCCAACATGGAGGTGCCCAGGCAGTTGTCGTGCTCAACTTCTCGACCGAGGAGAAGACGTGGGCAGCTCCAGATGCACAGGAACTAGGGTTGTCAGACTCCACGGAAGTGAAGCTGGTCCCCATCTTGTCCACTTACGACGGAAAGGATAGAGGTAAAGTGCTCGCACCCTTTGAGGGGCGGGTGTATCTTGTCAGCGTTTGAGTAGAGCACTCTGCAAAGACATGTTGAATCTGCGCGACTCCAAGAAAAGGCAATAGAATGGTAAAGCCTCATGATTACTCCACTTTTAATGATAAAGATTATGAAATATTTTTAACTCAAGCAAGATACCTCCAACTCCATCTTAATGACCTGCGCTGTAATAACTTTTCATGCTCAGAACCTGAACTTGGCTGACATATCTGATCAATAGTCCAAAATAGTTGACTGGACATCCTCTTTATAGGTAGGGGGGTGTAAAAACACGTCCTGGTAGGAAGGCGGGATCTCCTCATTGAAGGCCGGTTTCATCCCTGATTCATCTGTCAACAGGACCCGGTACGGCAAAGTTAGGATCCGCGCGGTGCCAGTTCGCATCGCCAAGTCCGGCCTGCCCTCTGGGAAAATTTCCTTGATCAGGATAAGTTCCAGGACCAGTGAGTGATTCACCCGAGCGCCGTTTGGTGTTTTCATATCGCTGGTGTACTTGAGGCGAGGGCCAAGAGCACTATCCTGGCGGATGCTGTAGCTGAACTCCATGTCGACAGTTCCATCCTCATCTGGCGAGCTCCAACACTCGTACAGGTCCTTGCTGCCAAGCGTTCGCACTTTCCTTCTGACTGAACTCTTCTCCTCCGTCTTTTCGAGTCCGCGTGCATGTTGCTCGCAGGGTTCAGCGATAGTCTTGATGTTTTCCTCCACGCTCCATGCAGCCTTGCACAGACGCCAGGTGTGTGCAGTCTCCCCACTTCCGGGGGCGCTCGAGAGACCGGCTATTTTTATGGCAACTTTATTGGGAGCAAGCGGGCTTATGACAGGCTCAAAACCAGCGGCAACGGCGATGCCAGTTGATGCAAAGAGGTAGCTCTTGTTGCGAGGCAAATTCGGTCCGGACAAGGAGGGTTTGACGCAAAGATCACGTTGGAAGGTGGTAGCGCTGGATTCCTTGCCGGATTTCCCTTTTGATTTGAGGCAGACAACCTCAGCCTGGAATTCGTACGAGACGGCAAAGATGGGTGTGTCCATGGAAGGGGGGAGGTGACCTTCGATGAGAGCGGAAAAGGGGAATTGGTGAGGGCCACGCGGCAGAACGGTCCGCTCGGCTAAAAGGCTCCAGTTCTGTATGTTGGCATATTGGTGCTTGCAGTTTGAGCAAAGCTTCTTGAAGGGCTGCTTGTGGGTGGTGTGCGAGTTGAGCACCGCGGTAAGGCTGTCGATCTCAACAGAATCCTCGAGGACGGTGATAACCACGGAGCCCGACACGAGCGAGCCCGGGACGACATTGGCCGGGTTGTCGATTTTCCAGTCCAGTGACACTGCAGACGAGCGGTCCCGTGACCGCTTGCCAAAGGGCTTACTCAAGAATCCTCCTAACGTCGACATGTCGATGCACCGGTATGGAGTAGCTGCACTTCAGGGGAGTATATCAAAGAGGAGCCTCTGACCCACAAATAGAGCAAGGTGTGGAGTAGGTCGACAGTTGGAGCGACAGGATTTGTGGTTGGATGCCAAGAAGATCAACATGAGATGGACAGGAAACGGACAGAGCAGAGCAACCAGTATCTATAACCACGCCAGACCAACGAAAAGGGGGAGTTTTCTCTTCCCACGTCTCCCAAACCTTTCCATTTCTCGTGCTACGTTTCGTGCTTGTCCAATACTATTATTAACAGAAAACCACTTCGAGTATGAGCTCAAAAAACGAAGGGTCCATGGTCCGGCGTAAGCTTCTCGAATGGGCCTAGACAGCCCGAATCGGAAATAAACTAGCATGACATGCACGGGTCGGCCCTTTCTAAGTGGATGTGATAGTTGAGCATGTAATGGGATTGACTCGTAAATCCTTGTATATCGGATATACTAGTTTTTTTTCTTCGCAGGTGACTCGAGCTCCGTTCGCTTGTCGCCGCGTCATCTACGGATTAACCGGGTATGAAACATCGAGATATCAACTATCCGGACCTCAACCGCCCAGACATCAACCCCCGGACATCAAGAATGCAATTGTGCAGGATTATCTCAGTTCCCGTTCAGGTACAAATGGTGTAGATGTCAGCCAGTTAAATTTAGAGGCAATGGTTCGTGGCCTGCCACCAATCACTTTTGACTTGTCACTCGGGTGAGGTGCCGAGTCTCGAGAATGGCGTGAGTCGGCATCAACTTCCTCTTCTAGGTCTGCCCAAGATAGAAATTAGTGGGCTTTATGGCCGTTTTGCCGTGGCAGTCGGTATAAGCTGCCTGAAAAGGCCTAGCCTGTTCGAGAGCCTCCAGACAACTAGATCGCATTTAGGCAACTTGAGTCAGTCATTTCCGATGTATGAACCAGTCGCCAGGCAATATTGAGCCACGCTACTTCGAAGTCAGGGTTCCAGAAGCTGATTTGTGCCAAGGGGAGGCTCATCTGACAGCTCGATCCTTCCGAACGGCAGTGTCTGCCGGTCCAGGCCGCCGGCTTCGGCCTGTCCCGGATTTAATCAGATCCGTTCATTCGTGGATCATCCTGTCTACGAACGTGGCTGAAGCACATGTTTCGGAGGTCAGGTGAATGTGGGACGATCCAGATGCACGAGAACGTTTGTGATCACTGTGCCTGTGTCGCTTCGATTTCGACATAATTAGTTGTATTGTCCCATTCGATGCCGTGCTCGTTCTCGTGAGGAACCACTCACTCGGCAGCGAAGTCTTCCGGGCTTCCGATTCCCAGCCTGAGCGTGAGGGTTTCATTGGCACCATAAAATGGGACCAGTGCATCGGTGGTGGTTCGTGAGTCCGTTTCCCGGGCCCACTGTTGACGAGGGTCACGACTTGCGATGTTTCTTCGCCAACAACCTGAGGGCGACTTCTCTTGATGTTAAAAACAAAAACTGTCTCTTTAGATTCTCACTCGCGGTGTTTATGGGACTGAGGTTGGTAATGCACGAGATTTCCAGTGTGCTGTCTGAGGTCTATTTATGGGCATTTTCCATTTAATCTTATCTCATCACTGGCTACAATAACATGTCCACCCAAATCGACCTCGCCATGCCAGAATCCCCACGCTTAAGGGAATATCATCCCCTCTTCGAGATGTTTGCACTTTATTTAAACGTGCAGGCATCCCCAGTTATCGAGACGTCCTTGAGAAACAGTACCCCTAAAATGCAATCAACTTACCCTAGAGTACCCCACCACCACCATAATGGATTTTGTTGGATACGCAATTTGCTATATGCAATAGTAGAGATGATTGATCAAATGATGTAAATTGATGTGATTGTCCTGCATTGATTGAGGGTCACAGGGGCCCTCCTTTATACTCAAAGGGATCTAGATCAGGGTGCCAAAGGGAGACGGATCCGGCGTTGTTATGATGCCGGATCCGGCTTATTACCTGATCCGGCGTTCCGCATCCGGTGTTCCGGATCAGGCAGTCCGGATCAGGCATGTTATGCCGCCACACGAGGTCTCAATCCAACATACCCCCCCAGCTGAAGCCGGCCAGGATACAGCTGCCTTCAAGTCCCTAGATCTTCTTCCTTCAGTTCCTTAAGCTTCCTTTGGTCTAGATACCCTGAGATATCTACCAGGCCTAGCTGATCCACACACTTCTGAAGGCTCGTGTTGCTGAGGGCCTTTGTAAGCCCGTCTGCAATCATATCCTTTGTTGGGGTGTAATCGATCCGGATTCTATCCCTCTGGGCTTCCTGCCTCAGCTAATGATTGTGAATATCAACATGCCGTAGTTTCGTCTGCAGCTTATTGACATCCTTGGTGACTAGCTTGATAGTCTGCTGGTTGTCACATTGAATGTGAATGCGTTCCTCTTCCAGCTTGATCCCTAGCTCTTTGACTAGCCGGGAAATGAACATAGCTTCCTTGGCTGCTTGTGATAGGGCTAGTAGCTCGGCCTCGGTTATTGACATCGTAACTGTTGCTTGCTTGTTGGCCCTCCATCCAATAGTCCCTCCAAATAGCCTCATGATATAGGCTTGGGAGCTTTTCCGGTCTGGGTTGTCTGCAAAGGATGCATCGCTGGCCACAAAGAATCGATCGTCTTGACCAAATTGAAGAGCTAGAGCCTTGGTCTTCTTAAGATACAGGAGGATTCGGTCTGCAGCTTGGTGATGCTCGGAGCTTGGGTTCATGTTGAACCTCGCTATCAAGGATACCGCAAATGCTATATCTGGTCGGGTCATCACAGCTGCATAAAGGAGCGATCCGACCTTCCGTTGATATCTTCGAATTGATGCAATTGAGGCTCGAGTTGTTAACTGTCTTAGTCTTTCTCTTTTCATCGGGCTGTTGTGACGTTGATCTAGGTCTTCAGCTAGGTTAGCTATCTTGTCAAGGTAATCGGATTGGGATAACCAGATAAGTCCTAGCTTGCGGTCTCGGATGATTTCAATCCCTAGGAACCACTGTAGTTCTTGCCCTCCAGTTAGGTCATAGTGTTCCTTTAGCTCGGCAACGGTCTCCTTGACTTCCCGGGTCCTATCTTTCTTAAATGCGAAGACAATATCATCAACATAGAAGAAGACGATGATCCCGTTTTTAGTCATACAGCAGGGCTCGTGTTGAACTGGCTCAAAGCCTAGCTCTTGAAGAGTTGCTGTAAGCTCTTTCTGCCAAAGGAGGGGTGATTCTCGTAGACCGTATAGGGCTTTCTGGATCAGTAGGATCTTTCCTTCCTTTCTGTATCCAGGGGGCATCCGCATTAGGACCTGACGGTCTAGCCTAGCGTTGACAAAGGCGTTGACTGCGTCGTATTGCAATAGCTCGAGGTCAAATCGGGCAGCTATTGCTATCAGGGATCGGAATGACCTTCCGGCTAATGTCGAGGCATAGGTCTCTTCATCTAGCCCTTTCGGCTGTTGGTCTCCTCGAACAACTAGCCGGGCTTTGCACTTGATAAATCGACCATGCTTATCGAACTTATAGACGTAAACCCACATGCAATCTAGGGTCTGTTTGTCAAGGGTTCGAGGGTCATCTAGATCAACCTCTATCCAGGACTTCATAACCTTATGACTTTGCAAGTGGTCCTTTTCAGCTTGCTCAAATTGAGGTCTCATCAGATGATCTAGAAGATCTCGATGGTGCCGTGGCAGCTTTGGTAGCTGACTTCGGTGTACGTTCCTAGGCTTCTTCAGTAGCCGTTGCAGCTTAGCTTTATCGATGACTACTCCATTGAGGGTTCCAATCGGGCTAGCTAGTCTTCCGGCACTGAACGCTGCCTTCCACACTTCGGGTCTTGAAGCCTGACCTTGATCTAGCTTGTCTTGTGAATCGGACTCAGCTTGGATCGTCATTGCTAAAAGTCCTGCTGGTGGGAGAGATACAGGGGTCGGATACGGTCTCTCTTCGGCGCTAGGGGATTCGTCTGAGACGTCTTGTTCCCCTTGCTTTCCTAGATTGAACTCGTTGACCCTAGGAGTCCTAGGACGCTCAATAGATCCGGACAGTTGATCAGACTGTTCCGCCGTTGAAGTCATCCTTGTATCTCGATCTTCCTCATACGGGTTCGGATTGTAGGTATCCTCATCCTCGTCCTCGTAGTGGAAGCCTTCTGAATAACCGCTGGCAGCAGCTTGGTTGTTGTCTTCTGGGATAGATTTGTCCATTGACTGTTCTTGATAAGCTTCTTCTACTTGGTTTAGTAGCTGATTTAGCTCATCCCTTCCGACTCGGAGAAGATCATCTCTTAGCTTGTTGATGTCTCCGTCAAATTGGTCGTCTTCATTGAAGATAACATCCCGGATTGATATTATCTTTCCAGTAGCTGGGTTCCAGATCCTATAGATATTGGATGACTGGTATCCCACAAGGTAGCCGATCCAGGCTCGAGGGTTCAATCTTTGCTTCTTCTTCCGCCCCTTCAGGGCATCTTGAGTCATCGCAAATGCCTTGGATCCATAGACCCGTAGGTGGCCTAGATAGGGGACCTTGTGTTCCTCGCCGTGACCATCGCGCTGGGCAATAGCTGTGTGGAATCGGCTGTAAGGGGTTTCCCAGTTGTTGATGCATTTGGGGGTCCGGTTGTTCAGATAGATAGCAGCCCGATAGATCTCAAGCCACAGATGTGACGGAAGTCGGGCTCCAGCCCTCATAGCCCTAGCCTTATTTTTGATGGTTTTCCCGGAAGCTTCGGCGCCCCCATTCTGGGCAGCTGTGTCTGCAGCTGTTGACTCCACGATGATGTACATCCCTTTGAAGAATCTATAGACTAGACGAGGCCGGTCTTCTGACTTTCCTAGGATTTCCCTGTCGCATTCGATAACCTTTAGCTTGATTTGGTAGTGCCGCAATAGGTAGCCTAGGAAGTCTTTGAAGATAGGGATAAGATCCTTGTGTTGTCGGCTTTTTAGGTAATAATCCCAGATATAACCTGAATAGCGGTCCGTTATTAATAACAGACTGACATACCCATTCGGATCTCTCCCTCCCGGATCCGTATCGAAGTCGTGGAAGTCAATTGCCAGTCTCAGGCCAGGTCCGTTTTCTAGGTCCCTAGGTCTCCGGCTGATCTGACGTTTCATCTTTGATACGCCGCAGTCATCGCATTTAGCTGTCGGGATCCCTTTGATCCGGGCCCCTGTTACCTTCCTGACTAGCCGTTCCAAGGTATCAGGACCTGGATGACCAAGGCGTAGGTGCCATCTCCGGGCATCTTGTTTTTCAGCCCTCGGCCAGGTCGATGAGTTGTGCTTGTGCCGAGATAGAAAGGCAGTCTCTGCATCAATCATCTGATCAGATGCTTTGCTTTCAATGACAAATTGGTCATATTGATCAGATAGATAGCAAAGGATATTTCCGTTGGCTGTTCGGAGACAGTTAAAGGCTGGGCGTGTGTCCCACCAATAGCCCTTCCGTAACAGCTTCCGTAGGGATACTAGGTTGCAAGGGAAGTCAGGGCAATAGGCAACATCATCTAGACCGATAGTCCTAGGACCGTTAAGTCCTTTGGTCTCAATATCAACCTGACCGTAGCCCTGTATTTGGACTCGATTTTCCCCTGCAATAAGGAAGTCATCTGCCTTAGCTGGTCGGTATCTATAAAAGCGTTCAATCTTATTGAACACATCAATCGTCGCTCCTGAGTCTAGGATAGATGACCTTCGCAGGGGATACGAGGAGATAGAGAACACAGCCTTAGCTATTGTAATTATATCTCGACATTTCCCAATGCTCCTTCCTAGTCAATCTGACTCAGAAGGTTCGTCTTTATCCTTGAGGGAGGCAAGCTTGTCGAGTAGCTTCCGATCTTTGGATAGTCTGTAAGCGACTGCATCTCGGATTACTGGATTCCCTTTGAATCGAGCAGGGGCTTTTGAGGGATTGGCGTAAAAGCATCCAGATAGCTTATGTTTGCCGCCACAGGCTTCGCAGTTATCTTAGTCTTTATCTTGAGTGGCCTTAGGTCCTAACTTCTTTTTCTTTAACTTGGATTCTATCTGATCAGACTGTCGTTTCTTTGAGGATTGCTTTGATAACGATTTAGCTTGCTGTAGATCATCCTGATCAGGGTCAGGTTGATCAGCTGGATCCGTGTCATTTCCAAAGGTCGGTCCAAAGACCCCTCCGGTTTTTGGCGTAGATGACTCAGGCTTCTTGGCTGCAAGCTGCAGAAAGTTCTGTCTGCTGACTTCTTCCCTTAGGTCCTTGGCAACTTCCCGGATAGCTAGGGTCTGTAATCTCAGCTTATCCTTATAGGTGCCGTAATAGGTTGAGTACCAGGTCTTTAGGGCTGGTTGGATAGTGTTGCTTAGGTCGTTGAACCACACGTTAGGGTTGTCTAGGCCTCCGATCCCTCTCTTCTGGGCCTTGTGAGTTGCTTGCTCCCAGTCTGTAATCCAGTGAGGGAAATCCTTAGCTGCCTTAGGAGCCTGGGCTAGGATAGTCTGATATTTGGCTCGGGCTTCGTTTTGCTGTTCTGTTGTTGTAGCTCCAACACTATCTCGGAAGTTGGTATACCAGGTCCTTAGGTCCTGATGGGCTTCGCAGGTCTCCATCAGTCCTTGAGAGACTGTTTCCATGATCCAATCTTTGATCTCTTTGATTAGGGCTTGCTCATGCTGATATGCCCGGAGATCGCGGTCATAGTCCTTTTGGTCTTGGTTGTAGGAGGCTTTATCTTCCGCAGTTAAGTCATTGCGATGCTGGGCCAGTTAGTTCGGGTTGGTTAATTCAGGGGTCTGACTATCAGTCTGACTAGACAGGGACCCGCGAGTGTGACGATGAGGAATCCGTCGATAATAGGAACTGATGGTCGGCAGGATAGGGCGTTGTCTTGGTTGGTCTGTTATATCAGGATTGACTAGATTCCAGATTTGGGCAGAATTTGCCTTCATCTGGAACGGCCTGTCCCAGCTGCTCCAGTCTTCGAAGGTCTCGAGATAGACCTTCTTAGTAGAGAGGTTCCGTTGAGTAGGCATTTTCAGTTAGTTGAGGAAAATGACAATTGAAGTAATAGGGATAGCAAATAGCTGTATCTTGCGTGGTTGCTCTTAAAGCAAATGAGACTCTTAATTGTTGGATACGCAATTTGCTATATGCAATAGTAGAGATGATTGATCAAATGATGTAAATTGATGTGATTGTCCTGCATTGATTGAGGGTCACAGGGGCCCTCCTTTATACTCAAAGGGATCTAGATCAGGGTGCCAAAGGGAGACGGATCCGGCGTTGTTATGATGCCGGATCCGGCTTATTACCTGATCCGGCGTTCCGCATCCGGTGTTCCGGATCAGGCAGTCCGGATCAGGCATGTTATGCCGCCACACGAGGTCTCAATCCAACAGATTTTTATTGGCTGCCCGCTTTAGCGCACACTTCGCCTCCACATTCCGTCGCTCCGTCATACATACGGCGTCCTGCACAACTTCTCCACACTTTCCAGGATGCATCTCTGCATTCCACTTTTGATCCGTCTTGCCGATTCCCGACGCGGAGGAACTGGCCGTCGCTTCTGGAGAACACTAGGAGCTGTGACACGGCAAGCCAGTGAATAGGCATCCCGATGAGCCAATACCAGCTCAGCACTCCCCGCGCGGATACAGACCAGATACAGATACAGACGACTTGACCATGGCCGGCCGAACATCACGCGCCTGCAATGGCTGCCGCTTCCGAAAGGTGAGGTGCAACGGCGTCCAGCCCTGCTCCCAGTGTGCGCACCTGAACCTGGCCTGCGAGTTCTCCCTGGCGCCGGCGAAGCGCAAGCCCGCGGTGCGAGGCCGTCTGGTGGCACAATTGCGCGACAAGGCGAGGACGGGCTCGCCGACCGATCTGGCCTCGGCTGCAGACGTCACTTCGATTGCGGGCATCGTGGATCTCGGAGACGCGTCGCAGAACGGGGACATGCGCTTCGACTCGGTCTCGTCGCCCGGCAGCTCCGAGTACCCGGCTGACTTCTTCCACGGGCTCGTCGCCGACTTTGAACAGGTCGTCTACCCCGTAAACCCCGTCATCTCGCCTACTGAGATGCGCACCGCTATCGACAACATGCATCGCAGTCACGAAGATGCTGCGTTGGTCTATGCCTTTGCGGCTGTGACGATCAATCTGACGCACACCTCGTGGTTGCTGCATGGCGACATTGCCTTGCAGATGACAGATCTGATGCAGCACAGCATAGCGTCTCATCGCCAGGCAGATCTAGTTGGGGCATTCCACGACGGCATCGTGGGTGAACTCAACATTACTGTCAAGCGCGCCATGACCTGCATCTTTCTCGAGATTTCAATGATGGCATTCAAGTGCATTGATCGCTGCTTCACCATCTGCCGAGAGGCTATCTCCTTGATCGAGACTCTCAACGTCCATTTGATCACCCCCGAAACTGCTCTCGAAAAAAGCGACATCTGCCGTCGCCAGAGGCTTTACTGGGAGGCGTTTATCCACGAGCGGTTTACCACCATTATGTCTGGGAAGAGAAGCATCTTACCGCCTCTTAGGACGGGCTTCCCCTTCCCCGACCCAAGCATCCCACCTCACGTGGATCTAGGATTCAATCGCCTCATCCACTTGTTTCTCATAATAGATGACGCTTTCATTGCCCACTGGATTGCCCAGCAAGACCCTGGAATGCCCGCGCCTGAGATGACGGCTCAGTGGATCGAAACCAAGCAAGCACAGCTGGATCAGGACGAGATCAGCGCTATCGAGGCTGAGAGAGCCCTGAACGCGAGCGGGCAAGGGAATCTCACCGAATTACAACACGCCGATCTCTTCGTAACCAGGCTTTGGCTTCGCACGCTCGTCTGGCAGCTCGCGCTGTCCCAAGGTCTTCTTCGCTCAGCTCCACCGCAAAGCACCCATCAAGGGCTCTCTCTCCATTTCCCCGTGGAGCGACTGTCAGCTCAACTCCGCAGCCTTGTCAACCGGCTGGGCAGTGTTGCGTCGATTGGCATTCACGGCAGTGGAATCATGCACAAGCTCTTTGAGATCACAAGTACTATAGCCGATGTATTAGCGCTTCCCCAGGGACCTGGGCAGAGCCAGGAGGACACTAAGGCGAGGATGGAGGATTTTGTTTTCCTCGTCAGATTCTTGTTCACCTTCGAGCGGACTCAGAAGCACCAACGGGAATATTTGAGGGAGAAGCTCGAGGTGCTGCAGCCCATGTACACGGTGGTGGATTTTGCCGATTTGGCTGGGAGTCCGAGTTGATGAGCGAGGATCATGTATTAACGGGATAATGAGAGTGTAATGATTGACTGGTATTGAAATTGTTCATAGCTGCGATACGCAGTGCGGTGTAGCTTGGTGGACATGCATGGCTGGAGCTCCACGGTCTTGAATGCGACGTTTGCTTATACCACTCATTGCATCCTGCCGCTGACTGAAAAGACAATGTAGTGAGAGACATGATTTCGGTAATTGGTTTGAGGTGTGTGAGTGACAGCTATGGCGGAACCCCGTTAGAAAGGGAGTTTCCGCACTGAAGTAGCTCGAACCGGGCGACTTTTATTTAGTCAAGTTGTTGCTGACAGCGTTGTGCAGACGAACCGTCAATATGTACCGAGGGACACATGGTCGTCCTATGCCGTGAAGTTTCAATCCGCTGTCCTACTCGCCAAACTAGAGGATGCATAACAGATCACCAGTATGCCCCCACACGGGGTTATACCCACCCTTGATCTTGAGAATGACAAACAACTATGCTGTCGGCTCATACTAGGTGATTCGTATACAAAAACGAGAGAAGAGTGACGATTGTGCTGGTCAAAATTAAAGGATGATCATTGAGACAGGTCTTGTGTTCTGTGGTTCCTGGCGACGATTCCTTGACTCGAGCATTGAACTCTCCTCGCGGTGCTAAAATTGCAGTGCAACTCTCAGGCTGAGAGTAGGACCAGTAGGTTGAAAGTAGGGCTGACCATGACTCTCCTCGCGGTGCTAAAATTGCAGTGCAAGCCTCGATCACAATCACAGTCTGACCATTTGAACTCCCCTCGCAGTGCTAAAATTGCAGTGAAAGCGTACGGTTGAAAAGTAGGGCTGACCATTTGGACCCCCCTCGCAGTGCTAAAATTGCAGTGCAAAGTTCGCTTGAAATTGTTTCAGAGTGACTGACGTCCCCGCAGAAGGATGATCTTAAGGTTAACCCTAGCAAGTCGGGCGACTCCAAGAATAGTCCTGCCAATGCAAGGCACGCTACAAGCTGAGCGGCCGGAGCAGTCGGGAGGATCAGGGCCCGGCCAGTAGGGCTGATTGATTAAGCCTAGTTTTACGGTTCTGCATCCTGCGTGGCATGTGGATGATCGACCCGTCTACTGAGCCTTTGGCACGTGGGAGTGATTGAAGCTCATAATTCATCGCATCCCCTAGAGAGGCAAGGCTTGTTGAAGTCTGCTCGCCTGTTTAAATGGGGTCCGGATTCAATCCTAACTTCAAATCCTACGACTGCTTCGGTCGCTTGATGTAGCAAAGGATTTACACTATGCTCCTCTATTCAGTGCTATTTACCTTGGTGGCTATGCGACCGATAGCAATTCTAATTCCAGGATCGGCCGCTGGCTGTGGTGTAAGCGCTGCAGTCTGAAGGGAGCTAGAACGAGTATGCTTCATTGAGAGCATTCGAATCTCCATGGCAGAATCTGTATATAGCCTCGTGTATCTCTCCAATTCAATATGTCTCTCCAGCTCGCCAGGCCACTCTCACAGCATCACCAGCCATTACAAACCACTATTTCAACCGCCAAGTCTTTCAAAAATGAAAATCTCCTTTTCAACGGCCATTGCAGGCCTGTTGCTCCCTTCCTTTGGCTCTGCCAGCCCTGTTTCACTACCTGCTGAGGCCTCGAGCGGCCTAACCAAGCGACGATGCGGTTTTGAAACCTGGGATTCTACCAACCTCAACAACTGGTTTGATGCTGGTACCGATGCCTGGTTTAACCAGTGGTGGCTCACCCGCCTGGGCGGAAATGGCCCTGATACCACCATGGTCATTCCTAACAACTGGCCCAACAACTTCGTGAGCCCTCAAGCGGTCAATAAACTGTCTGGAGATTCTAACTTCTCTAGGTCAACTTGTTTGGACGCATGTATCTCAATGGTGTAAGTTGTGCGAGCTATTGGGCTCATAGAATGAGGAGCTGACTCTTTGCTTAATAGGCCGAGGTTTACACTTGCGCCAAACCCAATGATCAATGCTTCGGCGACGTCTCGTGTGACGGTAGGAGAGCTCCAATTCTCGTTCATTGACGATGAATCTGACACAGCAATAGATATCAAGTGCTCCGGTGATTGGGGAGAGGAGTGCACCGACCACGACAAGCAGCGACCTGTCTACATGGTCTTGCAGTCCATCCAAGGGTTCCAGTCTTACTTCAGAGACTACATTGTAAGTCACCTCAAAAAAGAGAGTTGCAGGCTCGTCAAAAACATCTACTGACCACATAAACTGTAGGAGGTGCTCGATGAGACCCAAATGAACCTTCAGGGCATGTCCGCCTATCTCGTCTCCGACTTCTTCCCTCCCATTAGCGACAGTTTCGAGTTCTTCCTCAGGGTACGTTTGGTTGGCAACAATTCCCTTTTAGAACCATCCTAACGCAAAGTACAGGAGCTTCTCGTCGGACTCGGCACCGCTTTCTCCATCGGAGGGTCTTACATGAAGCTCACCAAGTGGGTCAAGGCCAATGACATCACCAAGGAGTCTTCGTCTGCACTGGGTGCTCTGCTGAACGGTGTTGGAACTGGTTACCGAGAGGTGGTGAAATACCCTGCTAGCCAGTCTTTCAACGACTTTGCCGACCTTGGTGTCTTCATGACCAACGTCTTTGAGCAAACTCGATCTGCCCTGAACGATATGCAGGAGAATCTCGCCACTGGTAACTACTGGGGCGGTAAGCGATTCTTGTAAGTGCTCGAGACTCTCTAAATTCGAGAATTGCAACTCACTAACATCGCCTAGCGACTACGCCGCTGGTGGAGTTTTCCTCCCTGGCCCTGGCAAGGAGTTCAGCGCTGACCCGACCGCCTCTGAGCTGACGCTGCTCCGACAGTACCTGCAGAAGCAGTTCAACGCCAGGGCTATCAACTACATCTGGCGCCAGCAGAAGATCTTCATTACCTACACCACCGATGTCGATGGCTCTTGTGAGCAGGACCAGCAGGGTCCTCAGGATATGAAGTACTGCCGAGAGGGCGACGCCGGTGTCTACTACATGTACTGGTGGCACGAGGCGTCTATCGGAGCTGGATCGACCACGGGTCTCAACAACTTCGACACTGGCAAGATGGACCACCCCACTGGCTGGGACAAGCTGGCTGCTGGCTGGGTCGACGAGGGTTACCAACTCGAGCTCAAGGATGTCTTCGAATCATCCATCTCCGCCTACCAGGTCGCCAAGTTTTCCTACGATGGAGAAAACGCAGTCAAGCGCGCACAGGAAGCCGTCACAGATGGCTGGGCCAACCCCTGGGACCAGGGGACCAGCTGGGAGGGCACCTTCACGATCCCCGTTTGCGACACTGGCGATGTCAGCTACAACGTGCAAGTCGGCGACCGAATCATGCCTTGCGGCTGTGGCGGCGGAAACGAAGTCGACGACTGGAAGAAGGCTGCCAAGTTCGACGGCTACACCACTTACGATGACCAATGCACCGAAGGCATGCAGGCAGCTCGCAAACAGGCGCGTCGCGGTGGACAGGGCAACCAGGAGTCCAACACACCCGCCTTGCCTACCAATGTCAACGAGATTGCCTGCTTGACGTCCGACGGAGTCAACAAGGACATGGTCACTCAACTCTCCTACTGCCAAAAGGCCGTCGCCAGTCTCGGTGATGACCGCGACAAGCAGATCTGCTCCAGCGACTGCCAGGACGGAGGAGTTGGACAGAACAGCGTCTGGTGCCGCCTCGCCCTCGACGACAGCAACATCCATTTCTGCGCCCTCACCATGGCCGCCAAGGACTCTGCCCACGGCGGTCCCGGATATGGCTGTATGACGGTTGGGAACGCCCAAGACTTCTTGGCCAACGCCGAGGCAACCACAGAGAATGGTGGTAAGGGATGTCACCCCGTGGGAACCCCTGACTTTGCTGCTACGTTCCTTACGCCCGATGGCATGACTAGGTGGTGCTTGAGCGATTATGAGCACGCAGGCTATTGTACTGTTTAGACATTGGGTCGTCGGGAGAGCCGAGACCTTATCCGAACTTGGGGAGATCTCATTCGATTCAGGAGACGTCAAGATATTCAGCGCAACAGAGTACTTTTCCTTTGTAGCGCTCTTACATCAATGAAAGGGGTTTACAAAAAATACAAAGTAACGTTTCCTAAAAGCAGTCCCACATCTGGAGTTGAACCAATCGACACCGGCGGATGACATCCAGCCGAGTAAAATGGCTAACGCATACGAGACACTCTTCGACAACCTAGTTCTATTACTCGTAACGGCCCCTTTTAATAGTAACTCGGAGACTTCTTTCATAGTGGACTCGCGTCCTATGACGTAGGTGTCAAGAATAGCTCGTTCCCGTGGAAGTAGCCGTAACCTTGATATGTCCGCTCAGTCTCCACATTGGCCACGACGGCACATCGGCATGGGAATACTACGCCTCGTATCCACACGTGGGCCGATATTGCCGAGCAAGCTGGCGTTTGGCTCGGAACAACAAATGCCAAGGCCTAGTGTCCTTGGCGAGGAGACAAAAGTCTTGAGTATCGGGATTTTCTATCCTCAAAACCTCTCAATCAGACTTGGGCAGTGACAAACAGGACGCCTGTCATAATACACGCCCTGGTTCATACCCAGGCCGTCGCATTCTTTTCTGTTTCTTTGTACGGCTCGAATTTTCCGTAGCCGGCTGGTAACGGTTGGGCTTCTGCTTGGGACTCGGGCATTGGGCATCCTCAATGCTGACCGCCATTGCTCAAACATGCGCTTGAGATTGTTCGATTGAACACTTTGACAAGATAAAAATGGCCGTATCGAGTTCGCCCGTGGGGGGGATCGGCCGGGACGACGTCGAGCTATCCATCACCTCGAAGGAGCCGCCAGCCGCTCCGCAGAGCACAGCCACCGCCAAGGAGCCAGAGACCCCGGAAGTCACAGCCCATATCTACGAGTCCGCGGACTTTCATGCCCCTTCACTGGATCAGGTCACGCTTGTCAAGGGAAGACGCACATGGGCGTATCCGCGGGGGCTGCGCCTCGAACACAATCTCCACTGGGCCATCGGGCTGCTGGAACTGGCCAACGCGGGGGACTTTGCGGCAAATATATGGAACGACACGCCCGTTCCCGTATATGCTACGGTGTTTATGGCGATTGGTGGCACTGCAGCGGCTGTGCTGTCGACTTTTGCCTTTCGAGATGCGGTCAAGGCCTGGCACAATGTGAAATTCCTCAAACGCCAGCGTTGCGGCCTGAGAGATCACAAGACCCAGCTACTGGAAGAGGCCCAGCCTACTCGACAGGTTGATGTGTTTCTCGACATTGCTCGCCGAGAGCTCTACACAGAAGTCATCAATCGTTGGGGCATGGATATCCTCATGGGCGGAGGCGCAATCCTCATCGCCGTGGGTACCTATTTGGCCATGGGCGGCGAAAATCCCAAGGTATGGATGGCCAGTAATATCCTCTCAGGTTATGTCGGAAACGCTCCCATTGCGCTCTATGGGCTGGCCAATTCGATGTGGGCGGTTGTCATGTGGCGAAGAAAACAGTCTCACAAAAAGGCAGCCATAAAAGGACTACAAGGCACCGTGGCACTGGAACTCGTCAAGAAGTATTGCTTCAACGTTCAACTTTTCTTTGCCATCAATGGGACAACGACCTTGATTGGAGGCATAGCATCGATGCTGGCTGCGACCAGATGGTGGGCGTACGTGATTCTCATCCCAGTCATCATCTCGTCATTCTTCTGCAACCATTGGTGGCGGAAACACGCCGGATACGATCGACCATATCTCGACTTGCCTATTGGCATGAATGAAAACGGACTCATTCAAGCACTCGAGTCTGCTGCTGCGATTCGGCGCGGGATCGAGAAGGATCAAGGCGATGATGCTCTGAGGCAACTAGTACCGGATACTAGATCTTTACCAAGAGTGCTTGATTTCTTGGTCGAGCACGGCATGTTTGAGACTTTTGCCATACGTCTCATCGAGAACCGTCATATGCGCGAGATTCTCTGTGCGGAGGAGACGAATCGCGTTGAAATCGACGTGGCAGGTTTGCTGGCACTGCCGGAGCCGCACCACGCTACCATTCTCGACATTGCTGGCCAATTCGTTCGAAACGAAGGTCCAAAACACTTTGAACACCGCCAGAGGTTTATAGCTGAAGTCCTGGGGACGTACCTAAGCAAAGAAGACGCCGAGCCGCATCCGAGCGATAAGGAAGCAGGACCGAGTGTGGTACAAACGGTCCCATGCCAGCAGGAATAACACGACGCGCAGGCAGCGACGGAACTAGAGCATAACATTACTTGAACTGGAGCATTCGGAGTTTGAGGTTTATGCTGGGATAGAGGCGAGGTCAACGGATAAAGATTCCTGGAAGAATGTTTAAATACTCGTACACCATTGAAGATTATGAATTAGAGTAATAATTCAAAATAATTTGTTTCCCAGGTTTGAAGATGCTCTTGAATTTCTGAAAAGCATGTACATCAACTACCATTCGTCCACTCTAGGAAATTTCCCAATGCATGGATATTTCGCCCGAGGGGAAGAGAGGAACCGTGGCGCTGGCGTGCTTTAATCCCATGTGAACTCCCAGCTCTGGACTAAGAAGCCAATTCATGAAGCCAAAGCCATCGATGCTATCGACGGTTCGAAGCCCAGCAACCCACTCGGTGAAGATGTGCGTCGCAGTGCTACCCCATGGATGTCTCAAGCTGGTATATGCGAGCCTTCCTTGAGGCCTGAGGTACTCCCAGCTTGCTCCGGTGTTTGTCTCTGGGTTTGCCATCATGGCTCCCCATACGCCGTAAATTAGGTCTGAAGCTCTTTCCCAGTCCTAAGCAGCTAGAATGGCTGGAAGCAAGAAGCCGTTGGTATGGGAGAGATGTTCAGGTCGGTCTTTTCCGGGTCGTCGTTTGAGCTGTCCTTGTACCCAAAGGCAAGTTGAAGATCATCCAGGGCGGATACAGCAGACAAAACCCATTTCTTAGATGCAATACCTGAAGTAAGACAGAAGGCGGGCCCGCTACGGTGAAGGCGCTTTTGTCCGAAGTTGACAGGCTGTAGGTCCCGATGGCCTCATTCCAGAGCTTATCATTGATTGCACCGGCCAATGCATTTGCGGAACTTGGCAGTGACCGTCTTCTTCCCAATGACGGTTGCAACTTCAGCTGCCACGTAAAGAGTCTCGACAGTCACACAAGAGACAGCTGAGCCAGCGTCTGCGCCACCCAGAAAAGCCGAGCCGAAATGACCCAGACCATCCGTGGCGCTGATCTTGCCAAGAAGCCAATTCAGTTGCTCCTCCAATTGATTCCAAGTCTTCTGAGCGTATTTGACGTCGTTGGTGTGGCGCATGTGCTGGTAGAAGGACAATAACCCAAGTGGCTGGTAGTCGTCCAAGAAGTATGATCCGAATGGTGCAAATGCGGACGCGATTGACGGATCATATCGGTTTCGATGGATGCTCAATTGCCCATTATTGATCTGTGAATTCAAGAGAAAGTCTAAGGTGCCTGTCGAATGGTCAAAAAGGCCAGTACTCGCTCCAATAATTCGAGATGTGTGGTAAAAATCCCCACCTAGACGAAGCGATCTCTCTTGGGACCATACCATCCAGACAGACAGAGGCAAGGTTTTCCCCCGTGCCATACTCCAGAAGAACGTCTTGGCTCTTCAAGTTGTTGGTGTATAATGTCGAACCATTGAGGGTATCAGTGACGACGTTTCGAAAGTATGCGCCATGGTCTTGCCAGGCTCTAAAGCCGAATGATCTAGTTTGAGATATGGAACCTCTTCCTGAATAGTAGTCTGTAAGAGTGACCTTGAACACTAATTTGGTGTTTATTGATACCGAGAGAGAACCCTTGGGATCGAGAACGGTCTTAATGCGATATCAAGTATTTTCTTTCACGGAGAACGGGACTTTGAAGGTGTCTAACAGGTACGAGGTAACCAATGTCTGGTTGGCAAAGGCGAATCCTTTTAGAACACTAATAGTATTTGCTGGTGTCAATATCTTGTTGGTATTGACAAATGTCTTTCCCTGTGGAAGTTCTCCGACAAGTCGCAGGTGAGTGCCGCCAAGTATGCCGAATGAGTGCGCCTAGACGGGATCAATAACCTGAGCTGTCGCTGGTGGTCAAAATAGGCTCTTACCACCGACCACCATAATCCGCCTCGTTCAATAAAAGAATCAAATTCAAGCGTATAGGAGCTTGGGAAGCAATCCATGTAAAGGCCAGCCGGGGCGTAAAGGAGCCATGGATAGAGCGGTATTTTGACTCCCTTGTCCCGCTGTAGCATATACTCCTTACTTCCATCTTCAGATATCACCTGGTGGAATCGCTGATGAGTGGTACTGCTCAGTTATGACCCCCATACGGATATACTCGTCGTCGCATGTGTGAGACACTGGGTTAGCTATGTCCCCTGAGGGTGCTTCCCCGCCTCACAAGTGTCACCGAACGCAAGGCCAACCACGTATACATACTTTATGAAAGGATAGAAAGCTGATAGAAATATCGCAGCTGCGACACAGTGCAAGAACGTCATCTGCATTGCAGCCACGTAATATCAAGGGAATTTAAATCAACAATAGCCGCTCCTCCTTCGGGCAACAGGCTATAATGAAGACTTGTGTCAGGCTTGGAGACCCTCTTGGCACCATTGGAGGTTTCCCATCGGCATTTTATTGTCTTTCTTAGCATTGTGTCGCAGCTCTTGAGTTAGTTAAAATATGTAAGCTTCTTCCATGGTATCCGAAGAGCAGCCTTTAGCAGCCATCCTAAACAACGACCTGGATAGTGAATGGCTAATATATTAGTCACACAGGAGTTGTGGCAGCACGCATCAGCTGCATAAATACTTTATTTATTGCGCTCTATCTCTTCATCCTCGAATCTCACACTGGGATTATGAAACTTTACAACATGAGCCTCTGCTGAATGGGCAGTCCGGCTGGCAATCCGCAGGGAGGATATCACGACCTCTTTTACAAACCCGGGATCCTCTTGGACGTTTAACTATGTGTGCTAACTATGTGTGCCAAAACTTGATCTTCTAAATGACAACGCATTCAGCCTGCGTCATCTGCATGCTTTAAATGGCATCGGGTTGAAGGGTTCTCCTAAAACTGTTGGTCGGCCTATCCCCTGGCTGGCTGTTGGTGATGGCGGGTCCCGGAAGTGTCGCTCGTTGATCGGAGCAGTGGCCCAGCTTGCCAGCCTGCCTTTGTGTCTCACCGTATAATTAGACTTAGACTGGAGGCCTCAGCTCTGGTCCAAAGTACACGTCTCTTACATTTTCCTACTACCTACACGGCAGTTGGACGATGTAGGCTTTTCTTTCTCATCTTCAACACCTTGCGACAGTCTTTCAACAGGCCAGATCGAAAGTCAAAAAGCTAATGACATACCAACGGGATGCGCGACTCTCAGGAAAGTCTTCTGTCGTGATGAAGATTAGATTGAATCCAACAGTTGGCTTGAAAGCGGCGTTGATTCCGGCGATCGGGAAACCCACATATTAAGACAAGCTATATCATGGGTAGAAGATGATGAGGCCAACTTTAGGCGAGGCCAAGAGGTGGAAACGGAATTGAGAGAGGAATCGTGGGCGGTTGACGTGGTCGACAAGAAGACTGGATCAGCACCTACTCATTTAGCTGCTAGTCAGCGATGAGTGAAGCTCTGAAGCAGTTGATGGAAATGCGCCGACGTCAACCAAAAGGACTGCAATAGATGGACGTCCCCAATTCACTGTGCAGAAAACGACTGAAGGGGGCACATGCAACTGCCCGGATCGAGACAAGTGCCGATTGGACCGACAGGCAGACCGCAACTTCACAGCAATGCACAGGGGTGTAGAGTATCACCCCCTTGAGGTTGAACTAATTAACTAAAACAGGAAGAAAGGGAACATAATCCCCTTCTTCCTCTCACAATATGTAGAAAGTAACAGTAGCCAAGACAAAACACGAATAAGAGACTCCCATGGCCAGACATCAAATTCTCCCACATCGGATGATGGAAGAGCAATCACCTCACCACCGTCTTGTATCCTTCACCATGCCACGATGGGAGCACCGCCATGCATCAGACGCACGAGTAATCCCGTTGTTGAGCCTCGGTCCGAGCCTACTCACATTCGATCACGACTGCTCCGGCCACAATAAAACCTCCCGTCTTTCAGTTCGAATGAGGTCTCCCATAAGAAAGTGCTGCACCTTCAGCCACGGCTGTCCATCTAGAAATGAAGTTAGGAACGCAGACGGCAAACCGGGAAGAGATGTATGAGACTCACGCTTGGGGACCGCCCATGATGAACTCCGGGCGAAGAACCGGACCGAACACTTGCTCCAACCGACGCTTGACTGTCCCCTGGACGTAAGCATTTAAGGACAGGCCTCCTGTCAGGATAATGAACTAGGGGGGATATGAGCCTCGTCTCTAGGATGTATTAGAAAGAAATGGATACTCACTCCTGGAGTTTTGCCCTCATCCGGGGATGACGTGAACAGTTCCCGAATAACCGCGACAATCTGGTCAGTAACCTTGTCGAACATCTTCATCATTTCAGTTCTATTTAACAGTTAGGCCTTTGGTGTTCGGAAGGGTAAGGTAGAACGTTGAAAGAAAGTAGGTGGAAACACAGAATCCCAGCACCATCACCAGGTGGAGTTGAACTTACCGGGTTATGACGGCGTCTTTGCCTTGGATCTTGAATGGTACTGAACCTTTGCCCATTTGGCATGGGTTGAATTCATTCTTAATTTCAAGGTGCCACTTGTCCATTATCCGTTGGAGGTCACGTTTCACGTCGACGGGAATCTCCGACTCCTCCCGCACCCCGGTTATCCCCAAGATCCTGGATACCACCTTCTCGCGGAAGGCAACGTCCAAGACGACAGATCCAGTGACCCGACACAGCGGTCGGATCATATCCGAGCCCGTTGTCGAGTCTGGATGACTGTAGATCGCAGCGTCCTGCGACTTGTGTTAGAAACCGACCGAGGGAATTGGATATGGGGGCTGGGAAACCTACTACCGTGATCCCTCACAGTCAGCGATTAGGATAGGATTTCCTGTCTAAACAAAACTTCTTTAGTACCAGATAGAAGGGAGTTTCCGGAGCGATGGCCTCTCGTCGGCAACAACGCCCGATGGGTTCTAGAGCAGAGGGGTACAAGGGCGGCTGATACATACCTTCAGGGACCCATCAAGTTTGTCTCCGTGGTAGTAGAGGACAGATCGAACAGCAGCCTCATGCTCCTTTATGTAGCTTACGCTCTTCATAAACGCAGGCGAGATGCCCGCCAAGGCCACAGCCTCTTTCAGAAGACCCAGAGATCCAGACAGGTTGTTTTCCCATAGTTCCGGCCATGAGATCACAACGTCGCACGCACCGAGACTGGATCCAGTAAACCCTGAAAGGAGTGAAACAACCTTCTCCAGAAGACCCTGAAGATAAATCGAAACAAGCTCCGAGATTGTCTCATGCACATGAACATTCCACATCGTATTCTGCAAGAGGGCTGCAGCATGGACGTCAGGGGGATGGCGTTGTTCCGCTCGGTCAACGAGAGCTAGTTTGAAGTATCTTAGAAGATCTCCGTTCTCACTTGGAAACTGTGATTCCTGAGAGAATTCGAAACGTTGACCACCGGGCTGCCGACGCAGGACCGTAGGGAATTTCTGGGAATAGAGGATCTTGGGCGGCGAAGATTGGTTCGGGTGGGCATCGCATGTTCGGGAGGTGGCCAAGGCTACGCCTGAGTGGCTGTATACGCTGAGTCAGTGAATGTCGCTACGCCAAGTGACAGGAAAAGGGAAGAGTTACGTGGCCCCGAAGTCCAGGCCAATAGAGACCTGCGGAACGCGGCAAGTGCAAGAGAGTGACATTGTGATGGTCGATCAAGTCGTGGGAAAAGAACCAAGTGAGAGGCGGCAACGAAAAGTTGAGGATGTGAAAAATGATGTGGGAACTGAACAGAGGAAGAAGCGTCTGTCCCCGTGAGGTTGAAAGTAGAAAGGTAGAAGGTTGACGGAGTTGTATGTTGTTGGCGTGAGGATGGGAAGGAAGGAAACACGGGGGGAAGAGGAAACAAGAGGGAAATGGGAGAATCTTCAGGAGGGGCATTGCTGTTGGGAAAGCAACGACCTCCCTCCTCAGCAAACACAAACAAGCTATCACTTCTCCACTTTAGTCAGATCTCTCTGTGAGCCAATGCAGATACCTTCTGCCACGTCAGCCCTGTTTGATTGGAGTGGGCTTTGGGCACCTCATTCTCACAGCGGTCAGACGAGGAAGTTGAGACCGAACTAGCCTAGCTAGAACGGCCGTACCAGGCACTTCTAGGCCAGGATCCCAGCTCTGACCCCGAAGCCATCGCGGCGACTCTGCATCGACCTTCACCGACGGTTGCTTGCTGAGTGGCGTACCGCCCGGTACGGAAGAGGAGTTGCCGCGTTGTCTTACCCTAACACTCCGTGCGTTGGTCGAGCCCCTCACTAGCACTGCGGTATTCTTATTGAATAAAAAAAGAAAAACCCGCTAAGGGTGGTGATGCTGAGCCATGATGCCGTGGTCTCTGTGACGTGAAAACTAGGCGAATTTGACTCTAGCCAGGCCGCACTGTAATTTGATAGCGAGAGTGAGACCAAGAAACAGGAGAAAGCTATACGATAGCAAAAAGAGTAGCCTGGAGTTTGCCGTCCAATACTTGAGCTTCAATCGTCTCGTGGTGGTCGGCGGAAGCCTGCCTGCACACACTGTTCACGCATGGCAACCAAATCAGTCTGCCAAGGATGAATTAGCCACTAGCCAGAGCGGTGGAGACCATGGCGCCCGCAGCTGTGACTGTGAGCTGCATAGTGAGTGGCTTGTCACTTATGAGATGTCACGGTCATGAGCCAACGTCACGAGCCAGCGTCATGTAAATGCTGCCTCCTAACAGCTCGGAAGAGAGCGGTGGGAGCTCAGCTCTACCTTAGAAGCAGGAACCCATCTTGGCGTTTGTCAAGTTACCGCGCCTCGCACAAGGGAGCATGCTCCACCAAATGCGAAGCCAATATGTGCCATACGTCTCGACAGCGTGCTTGTATGACACTCCCTCTTGATGTCGGAGGCCTTTTGACGTACGGCCTTTAGATTGGCTAACCAAGATTGTTTCTCATCTCAAATCCCGTCACCAATACGCTCTAGCTCTCGCAGTCTATGCGCGGATTCCGTGCCCGTCCGTACGCGCCGTGTGCCAGCCTCACACAGGACACATTTCAGGCGGGTGTGTTGCACAGCAGATTCTGGACCAGTACTTTCCAGGCCCGCACGTCGTCTGTTCTCCTTGGCAATTTCCGCCCGGAAAAGGTCCCTGTCCCCTCCCTGCGTGATTTAACGCCACGGCAATGTTGAATCCATTATCCGCAGGAGAGGCGTCTGGCCAGAAGGGTGGTTGCGCTCCAGACACCCTCAGAGCGGGGCTTCCAAAGGCTGAGAGAAAGCCATGAAGAGCATTTCGCATCGGGCGCGTAGGTACAGGCGCTAGAACTTGAATGGCGCTTGGATTTTCTCTCTTGTGTCTTTTGTTGGAGGAAGTTCTTACAGCCGCGTGTGCAGCGCCTGTGGCATCTACGCACCATCAATACACATCTTTGACCCGACAATAGCTCTGATACACTGCCGTTCAGGGCTACAGTCTACCTTATTGACCCAATACCAGCCATTGAGAGAGTCCAACGGAGTGATCCTCCCTGCATGCGGAGCAGCCATGTTTGCACAATGGTTGGACCCCAATGCGCCTCTTGGCCAAACGCCATGGCTTGCTTGCCACACCAACCATCTCATGTATGCTGTAACACCCTGGCTTCCGGTAGCTTGGACATTTTAGCCCGGAATTTGAGACGTGGCCGCCGGCTGATATGTCGGCTCAGGCCAATCACTTCTGTATTAACTCCGCGCTGAGGAACGTCGCACGCCGCAGGCCGCAAAACAGTCAGTGGCTACTCTATTTCATTCAGTAGATCCGGATCACACGGCCATCCGGGCTGGATGGGCAGTGGCTATAGCGTAAAAAAGTCTGCCTTCCTCTTGGGAGTGTGGCCGTCCACCGGTGACGAACAAAGGAAGTGAAATCACTTGACCTTTCCCCCTTGCATGAGCTGAATAGACCCCCTTCACTGGCTGATCCATTTCTGGCACGTCCCAAAAGAGCCAGCAGAGTCAGCAGAGTAGCCGCCCGCCGCTTCTGTTTATGGTCCCTCCCGTCCTCCCCGGCTCCCCGCTGCTCTCTTCTCCCCTGCGGCCTCCTCCCTTCCCCTGGTCCTGATTTCTTGCCCTTCTTCTTCGAACACTTGCAATGCCTAGAAAATCTCCAAAGTCATTACACATCCCGAAACCGTCGTCTATCTCCACCAGCGCGCCTATGGTTGGCAGTGTCCACAAGCGTCGCTTATCCACCATGGAATCAACCACGGACGACACCGCCCACCCTTCTCGCGTGAAGAAACCCCGTCACTCTCCGCAAAACAATCCCGACAACAAAGATGCCGACGCTGCACCCCTTGCCGTAAGTGGTAATGATTCCATTGAACCACCAGTGTTGACTCACTAACGAACATGGAGGCCCTGGACGCTGGATCTGTCCTCCTCACCACAGGTAAGAGCAACACCATAAAACATGGGGTGTTGACCCAGCTAACGAATACAGAAGTTCTAGACCCTGTCCCTGCCACCCTCGGCACA
The DNA here is from genome assembly GCA_020744155.1 of Ilyonectria sp. MPI-CAGE-AT-0026. Taxonomy (NCBI): domain Eukaryota; kingdom Fungi; phylum Ascomycota; class Sordariomycetes; order Hypocreales; family Nectriaceae; genus Ilyonectria; species Ilyonectria sp. MPI-CAGE-AT-0026. Next base: position 627,545 of record JAGPNQ010000010.1, on the reverse strand, counting down.
GGCAACAGCGACTCTATTGAGACGAACATGGAGGTCGTGGACGTCGAAGCCGCGCCCCTTGCCACAGACAACAACGACTCGACGAAGCCTCCAGTATCGACGAAGCCGGGAGTCCTGGACTCTGGACCTGTCCTCCTCACTACAGGTAAGAGCAACACCATAAAGCATCGGGTGTTGACCCAGTTAACGAATACAGAAGTTCTAGACCCTGTCCCTGCCCTCATCGGCACAAGCAACAGCGACTCTGTTGAGACGAACATGGAGGTTGTGGACGTTGAAGCCGCCCCCCTTGCCACAGACAACAACGAATCGACGAAGCCTCAAGCATCTACTCAGCCGAGAGTCCATGACGCTGGCTCTGTCCCTCTCACTACAGGTAAAAGCAACACCATAAAGCATCGAGCGTTGACCCAGCTAACGAATACAGAAGTCCTAGACCCTGACCCTGTCCCCCTCGCTACAGGCAACAGCGACTCTATCGAGCCTCCAGCGTCGACTCAGATAACGAACATGGAGGTCGTGGACGTTGAAACTACTCCCCTTGCTACAGGCAGCAACGACTGCATGAAGCCTCCACTGTCGACTCAGCTAACGAGCGCGGAGGTCCTGGATTCTGGCTCTGTCCCCTTCACTACAGGTAAAAGCAAAACCATAAAGCATCGAGCGTTGACCCAGCTAACGAATACAGAAGTCCTAGACCCTGACCCTGTCCCCCTCGCCACAGGCAATAGCGACTCCACGAAGCCTCCAGTGTCGACTCAGCCAATAAGCCCGAATGCCTCCGAGCCGAAGTCCGCTCCTCCATGGATGCTTTTGTACACCCCTGAGCAATCCCGCTTTGCGCTGGGTTATGACTACAGGGGAAGATTTTCCAAGACCGAGTTCTGGGAACCGTCGGCGTCATTGATCACAAAAGAAGAAAGAGTCCGCTGGAAGGATGAGCACATTTTTGGCCACGCAGCAACCCCTGAACGTGTCATTCACGATTTCTCCAAAACCCTAAATCAGGCGGTTGGTATGTTTGCGAACGCCTGTCTCCCTGACCAGTATCAACTGCGATGGCAGAGCCTTGACACGGAGGCCCTGAATCACATCAAGGCGTGGGCACCAAAGGCGGAGCTGTACCTAGGTCATCAGTACGGGGGACATGGGCTACTAATGCGCGCTTGCGTGTGGCGAGTTCTGTTCGACAATCTCTTTTCGGAAGATTGCCACGATAAATGGGCAGGGCAGCGGTGGGCTGACTACGATAAGGCCCGTCGAGAATTTCAAGGTAAAGCATTCGCCCCCCGACGTATTACTCCCCCAGAGGAACTCCACTGATGTATCGTGCTGGACACAGAGCGCGTTCCCAACGAAGACAGCGCCTTCACCAATTCATTCCACGCTTGGAGGTATCACCACGTACGAATGCTTTATGCCACTCACGGACCCCATTCGGACCCTGCCCGACTCAACGCAATTGTTCGTCACGAGCTCGGCCCGTTAATCGAATTAGGAGACAGCTCACCCCACGAAATAGACGAAAATCTCGGAAGGGTGATCGACTGTGCTATCAATGTGGACTTCCGTGTCCATGCGATGAAAGCGGCCGCTTCTTTCGAGATGCGCGAACCGGAGACGCTGAAGCTTTCGGGCTTCGCCTACAAAGGTGACCCGAACGTCATGGTCCGTTATCATGGGTCAGCCTGTGATGATGGCCTCCCCGTCCACTTCATTGTTCGCCCACGCCTGCAAATCAATGGAGTCCTTGATTGCACCAATTCCGCTAACCAGTTCCACCACACTGAGCCCTTCTACGACGATTACGACCAGCGCACCGTTGTACCCATGGAGGTCGCCGTGGGATTGTTTGACGCTGAGGATCGGGAGCTTTGAGACGGCGGGGAAGAGGTTCAAAGTCAGGGCGGATCTGTTCGTATCGTTTCGCGGGTCATGAATGCTACTTTTGTTGTTTTCTCTTCACCGAGGAGCTGGCCGTTATCGTCTTCACCGAGGAGAGCGCGAAGCCAAATAGAGTGACGTAATCTTCGATTCAATCAGTCAGCTTCCATTCGGCCAGTAAAATGCACGTGACGGTCACATGTGTATTATGTAAACTGGTCCACAGCTCAGCTGCTGTTACAGCCACAGCCACAGTTACAGCCACAGCCACAGTTACAGCCACAGCTACAGTTACAACCACAGCCACAGTTACAGCCACAGCCACAGTTACAGCTACTAAGTTAAGAAGCTCCAGGGCTGCTGCCCTGTGCGGTTGGTGTAGCCTCAGGCATCCAGTTATTACAGCTAAACTGTTAGTGGGCGTCACAGCCGTATTTACCCGGCGTCCCGGCTCACACCTAATTTGTACGGCAATCACCGACATCCGTGACCCACATGAAGACAGAAGTCTCTCGTCCCTTGACTTAGGTAGCTACCTAGTCAGACTTATTGTTAAGAGGCCAAAGATGTGTATATTGTGGTGACTACTACAAGCTAGCAAGGCGAGGGAATTGGGGTCTGTATGAGGTCCCGGCTGCTTGAGACCATAGCGGTCGTGGCCTTCCTTCAGCACTTGTGAACGCACGCGTAAACTCCCAGTTTAACACATACTTACACTTCATCAATACACATCGTTGACTGCACAACATGTATGAAGGGACTCTAGTTAGAGAGGGCACTTCGGAACAAGCTCCGGTTGCATCGGAGCTCACTGGCAAGCTCCGATACTGAACTTGATTGCGTGTGCGTTGCTGTTACAAGATGACTCAAAAGGATGAATCCCACACGAAGCAACTTGCATTCAAGCAGACGCGCTGGTTGCTATTCATTATATTCCGTTAGATGGATTACTTTGTTGTGTCAAATTTGTGATATATATGGCTGGGCCCTTCAACAGATTTATTTAGCGACCTTCCACGAAGTGTAGGGCAGTGAGATCTCTTGAGGCTCTAGTTACGTCTCCTCCTTTGTATCAACAAGCTCAGTGGCGTGAACGGCCGGGAGGCGATGGCCAATCATGCCAGTCCCCTGCACAAGTTGCCTTATTTCAGCCTCCTCTTGGTCGGTCAACTGCATGTTAAGAGCACCCCAATTCTCCTCCAGATACTTCATGTTCCTCGTACCAGGGATTGGGATGACCTCAGCGCCTTGCTTCAACAACCAAACAAGAGACAGCTGAGACGTTGTGCAGCCCTTCTTATCGGCGAGAGCCTTAAAATCGTTAGCTAGCTTGACGTTGGCATCTCGGTTCTCTTGCTGAAATCGTGGGAAAAAAGCTGGGCGCATGTCTTTCTTGTCCCCCCCCACATCGTTGTTGGAGAATGTCTCGGTCAGCAGGCCCCGTCCAAGGGGCGAGTATGCCACCAGGGACACACCCAGTTCTCTGCAAGTATCAAGCATGTTTGTCCCGGCAGGACCCTCGACGTCGAGCACAATAGGAGAGTACTCCATCTGAACCGCGGCAACCGGGGCGATCTTGCAAGCTCGGCGGAGGGTGGTCGAGCTCACCTCCGAGAGTCCGATATTTCGTATCTTGCCTTCCCTAATTCGTAGTCAGTGAGTGCCAAGGCTGGAATTCAGGGAGTTCATCTTACTCCTTAAGCTTAGCCAAGGCTCTCATAGTCACCTCGATGGGCGTGTCAACGTTGGGACGGTGAAGGTAGTCTGTCAGCAGTGTTAGATAAGGTATTTGCGGTGACGCAGGGTATAATCGGGAGGTTGAGATGCATTATATGGCTCTCTGAAAATATCGAGAGGATAATGAGAGTCAAGGAATACTCACAAATGTCGATGTAGTCAGTTCCAATGGCCTTGAGACTGGCTTCGCATGCCTCTCTGGTGTACTCAGCAGAGCTGTTAAAGACCTTGAACCCAGAGCCCTTGACCATTCCGAACTTGGTCGAAAGAAAAATCTTGTGTCGAAGTCCAGTACGCTTAAACCACTTGCCAATCAACACCTCATTGTCGCCGTAGATGCTTCGGGAATTAATACATGTCATTGCAACAGGAGAGAATTGTGTCATCTTACTCAGCACTATCCCAGTGAGTTATCCCCAGCTCGAACGCACGATCAAGAATCTTGAAGCGCTCTTCATCGCTGGGTATGGCGCCGTAGCCTCCAGACATGGGGACGAGTCCGAGACCCATGGCTGGCACCTGGGGACCATTTTTGCCCAGGGTACGAAATGGAATGGACGAGGCAGACATAATGGAGATGAAATGGCGGACAAGCGTTTTTGACTGCTCTTAATGCGCAATAATGGTAAAAGGTTGATGGTGAGGATAGAAAGTGTCCAAGAAGCTGGAGGTTGAGGACGTCTTTATACTTGGCAATTTCACAGGATCAACCGGAGAGCCACAGACCAATCTTTATCCGCTAATGACTTCGTGGAAATAACTCGTAAGAAAGTCGCACATCGGTCGAATCAGTGCATTTTGCCACGCCGGTGAGTAACATCTGGTCGTGATTATCCCGTTTCGATGCCATCGCAGGCTTACGCATCCTCAATCCTGGGGTTTTGTGGACCCTGGCAACTTCTAGCATTCCTTCGGCGCAGCCAATCAACTTGTGCAAAATCCGAGCACACCAATCATAGTCGATTAAGCTGCATTTTAGCGGGACCTAAACTCCACAGCTGACATGGCTTGTCTTGAGTTGAGGATGATCCAGAGGTTGGACAACACCTGCAACTCACAACCATCTCACGCCACAACGCAATGCGCCGAGGCAATACGGCAGCAGATCCAGGGTCGGTTTCTCGCCCAAAAAAGAAAAAGGCAAGATCAGGCTGCCGCACCTGCAAGTAAGTGCCATCCCTTGCTCGCGGTGACATCATGGCTTATCTTGCCTAGGATCCGCAAGGTCAAATGCGATGAAGGTCGGCCCGCATGCCACCGCTGTGTCTCAACCGGCCGTACGTGTGATGGCTACGGTATATGGGGCGGAGGGGATAATAGGCATCTCCAGGTCTCCGCTACTGGCCAAAACAATATCCCCGTCTCGCGAGTACCAGCTGCCATCTCTCCCCGCGTTTTGGACGCTACCGAGAGAGACTGCTTCGAGTGGTTTACGCTTATTTCGGCAAAGAAGCTGCGAGGTCTTTTCGGCTCAGCTTTCTGGGATAAATTAGTGCTGCAAGCAAGCTTTAATGAGCCGGCTGTGCTGCACGCGGTCCTTGCCCTCGGCTCCGTGCAAAGACAAGAGATGGTGGAAGCCCGGGATGCAACAAGCGGACTCAGAGTCCCCGACGGCGAGGAGCAGTTCATGCTTCGCCAATACAGCAAAGCCATCAGCCACTTGGTCCCGGAATCACAGGCCAAGGTTCAGCCATCTGTTGACGCGGTCCTGTTAACTTGCCTCCTTTTTATCTTTCTCGAATTCATCCGAGGCCATTACAAGACTGCCCAAACTCATCTAAGGAATGGACTGAAGCTTATTTATGAGACTGGTTCCTGCCCAAATGCGGCCAGTAAACCCGGTGTCATCGTTAAATCATCCGGCCAGCAGATCGACAAGGGCATACTGGAGGCCTTTTCAAGAATACAATTGCAAGTCGGGCTTCTAAGACAGGTCAACCAGCATCCGCTCGCGAATCTTTTAGTCGAACCGAAGCCCGTAATTGGCACCTTCAAATCGATTGAACAGGCTAGAGACTGTCTTGATCCCCTCATCAAGGAAACGCTCGAGTTAAATGAACTTTGTCGTCGTAATGGAGATGATAAATCCGAGGATTGCCATCTCGCACTGCTCTCCCGGCAACAGCGTGTTCGTACCGGGCTTGAGGCTTGGTCTAATACGTACTCTTTATCAACAGTCGCCATCGACACTACCATGCCTTTTTTAGATAGCTTTGGCTATAGGCTGCTACGAGTTTACTACACGATGACACGGATAATGATGGAATCGGCGGTTGATCCAAGGTCGGAGACCGTGTTCGATAACTACACCAATGAATTCGCCTCTATTATAACTCAGGCTGATGGTTTACGTCGATCTATCTTATCGAATCCCGATCTTGGGGATCTACCACCTCATCGACCAAACATGCCCCAGTCCATAGCGGATATGGGGTGGCTTCCACCGCTCTACTACACAGCACTGAAGTGTCGAGTTCATCGGCTCAGAGTACATGCAATTGAACTACTCAGATCAATGCCGCATCGGGAGGGTATCTGGGATGCCAATATAGCAGCACCTATTGCTCAAAATGTAATGGTGATTGAAGAGGGCTGCTCATATGACCTATTTCCATTGCAGGACCATTCTGATATCACCGAGGTTTCAAATGGATGCAGTGGCCCTTTACCACTGACACCAGAGTCCTTTAGGATTCGAGATATCGAGATAGAGCTTCCAAACAACCCCTTGGGAAACATTGGTTTAAAGTATCGGAAAAGGAGGGACAGCGGAGGTTGGGAAATCATTGAGAGGCAGGTTCCTATTTCGGTACCGATCCAGGCATGATATAAGAGGTAGAGAAATTTCCATTTGTTAACCCCCTAAAATGATGGACGCAGATAGTGAACATTACAGACTACCCGCAAGTGTATAAATCAGCTTGTGCTGCAGGTTCAACGCAAGGTAAAATGAAGGTATTCAGGAAATGGTGCATTGGGCATAGAGCTCTCTCATGCCAGCAATCATGTTCTTCAAGGAGACGATCCGTGAACCCTTCAAATTTACCCTTCCACAGCTGCTGGTCTAGTCCCAAGTTGTCCCAAATCATAGCGCTCCCACAACCAAAACGGGGTCATCGGGGCGATTTTCCGATCATGCACCAGAAGCTGTACTAGGTCTCGACCCCATTTAAAATCCACGGAAGGTTTGTATGTTATTTTGATTGCAAAAAAGTATTCAGAATGTTCAAGTTTAAGAAAACAATCCACTAGCCAAGTTACAAGCTAGTTGTGTGCCGAGCATTGGCAATGCCTCAATTGCGGAAGTTGCCAACGTACCTCCAGGCTGCATAGCTAAATGAGTGAAAGTAAATACCAGAAAAAGACGTCGGGTTTCAGATCCACAGAATTTGTTCCAAAAAAAACCCTTTTCAAATAATTCGATTCTTCAGATTGCAATGTAAGGATTCATTCAACAAAGCTCTTATCCAGAGCAGTAGCCGACCTTGGAGGGCTCGCAGCCGTTGGAGCATCCATTGTACAAGACACAAGGATGATCAGCATCGGTGCAGACATTCTTCAGAGTAGCAGTGTCGCCGTAGTTGGAGTTGATGCCGACGATTTCGCCGCCATCGTAAGCCGTAGTGCCTTCGACATAGACGTTTCGCTGACACTGCGAGCTGCAGTTACCGCACGATCGGTAGACCTTGCCGTAGTCCTCGGCGTAGAAGTTGATAATGTTGACAGTACCACAGCCGTTATGCTGGACAATCTTATCCGAGGCATGGTATGCGCCACCACCAATGATCCACGTCTCCTCTCCCTTCTTGTCATTTTTCTGTAGATAGCAGTTAGCGAGGCTTGGATCTATCCGAACCACGACGTAAAACTTACAATGGTGATAGCATCCTCGCAGACGTCTTCAAACCAAACAAACCTCAAGGTACAGGGACCGTTGCAATGGACACCCTCTTGCTGGTTCTTACCAATGATGACATTCTGAAGAGTCGCACCGGCACCAAGAAGGAAGACTGCGTCAGCGTCGCCTACATCATCCAATTAGCCACCTCCGAGTAGTCCAGACAGATTTTACTTACCGCCCTCTCCATCCGCACAAGCACCCGAGCCACGGTCAAACCTGGCCCAGCCACCGTCGTAGACAGTACCAGCGGGGACTGTGATAACCTTCGAGTTAGTCTTGGTGGAAGTCGCCGTGGGAACGCCTCCCTCGTATCCCAAGCAGGCCATGGCGGCGGGGATAAGGCCCATAGCCACTACACCAAGGTGTTTAGCGGAAACCATGTTGATTCAGGCTCCAAGGCGTTTCAAAAAGGAGTTGTAATAAGGTTTGGAGCCTAATGTCGAGACTTCAACGTTTGCTAATGATGATGAGATCTCACCAACAACTCAAATTTGCAGCAAAATATTGCTGTATAAATATATTTTAGTCCTGGAACTCGCAAGCTAGCTCGCTCTTGCTACCTGTATCAATGATTGATGGAAATTACTCGGGAAGACGGATCCCAACTATCTTGCGGGCCACATCACTGTAATCCGAGGGTCCGAGATCCAAATACGTCTGTTTATGGCCTTCCAAGCCTGGGGGAGGCAGGGCTGAACATCCAAAGGCATGAATTTGTTTCATGTTGAGAGATGTTTGTCATGCTGTCCCTCCAATCGAAGCGTCGCAAGCTGTCATCTGCTATCCCCTGCCCATGCTCAATGCTGTTTGCCACGGGGTACGTCGACCTGAAGCGGAAATTGATCCCCATTCAGTTACGCGGATACATCTTAGTCGTGGGATTCTAAACCCGACGATGCGATGCCAGACAGGGGTTGAGTAACCGGGCCGTAACTGAGTAAGGTTAATATTTAGGTTACTTGATCAGGCTCGTTATCCGCACCAACAGCACCCTCTGAATACGCGGGTAGCATTGAGGCAGTGGCTAGTTATCTGATGGATTGTAGGGTTGCGTTGCAGCCTTTTGTGAGTCTAGCTGAAACAGCAGCGGAGGCCACGAGCCGATTGCCCAATTCGATCGAAATGGATTGCGGGGAACACTTTCATGATCGAAATCAGGAGAAGATCGGATGACGCGGTATGACTTATTCCCGCATTAGCTCCATATGCCACCAGGAAATCGTCAGCAAATTTTCGGTAACAGGGCGATGCGCAGGAGAAGGATCACCAGGTCACATCACACTCGCCTCGCCAGGAAGCCTAATTCTCCCTCCAACCATAGGCATAAGTTTGGTACAGCAGCTGGGAGTATGGAACCCGACCTGGTAGCAAGAGTAACAACAAGGGGAATGTCCATCAATACGGTCACCGGTGGTCTCACTACATACAGTTCCCATCAACTTCGAGTAGAGTGGAAACTGGAATAGTTGGAGCTAGTGGCCAAGCACCTGCCTCGTTACAGCGCCTGTGATATCTGAAGCTTCACTTGGTGCAAATCTACATTATGTATAAATGCCATGGTACGAAACTTAGCTCCAGGGAGGGCGGTGAAAGAAGCCGAGCGTTAATATCCAGATTGCCAAAGCATGAATCAATAGTACGGTTAAATGACCCCTCCGTCGACCCACCGAGGAGACCTTGGTGCGACTTTCCCTTGCCCCAAATGGCCGAGTTTAGAGGGCTGTGCAGTGCTACCACATGGGCAATTCGCACCTGTCGAGGCCAGTCTGGACCTCTCTACGTAGTCAATCGAGCAGCAACGAGTTGTGTTTGCAAAAGAACAAGAGCTGCCGTCTCATGACTTCTATGGCCGGCTGTTGCTCGTTGAAAAGCCATGATTGCAAACGGAGTCCTTTAACCCGATCACTCGGGCCTTCCGGGTCAAGAATAAACAGGCTCCGTTAGTGTAGAGGCGGCCCAGAACATCGGGAGCGTTCCAAAACTAGGAAGCATCGAAGACTTACCACACAGATGAATCCAGCTCCGCATTGTCAAAGGATGTCTCCGCGTGAACGATGGCCCTAATAACAAAGATCCAGCGGGGAAATGGCGGAGTTTATGCACCCGAGTCGTCACAGGGCAACACAAATAATCCATCCGGAAATTCCGGGGTTCAATTTCCCACTCATCAGCTCTGCCACGCGCTAGGATCCGGGGAAAATCAGCATCTCAGCTTCCCTGGCTATTCTCGGCCCTTGATAGGACGCTTTCACGCCGCTCTAGCGCAAATTGAGAGGCCAAGCCGGGTCGAGATCTACTCGTCTAGAACGAACTACCATCGCGTGCGGAAAACCCGTGATGAGCCAGTCTTTAATCGCGGAGGACCCGGGATGGAACCAGAACTGTGCGTATGCCTGTCGTCTCTGTCAGCGTCGCCTTCCTGGGGCAATAAAGATAGAAGGTCTAACTCCGACATTTCAACGTGTGTGTCCTTCGCTAAATTCAGTCTTTGGATGGTAAGCATCGGGGAAAGCCCCAAGAAATGCCAGAGGAGAATAAGCCACGTTTAGCCCGAACACTTCACTTTGATTGCTCGGTTTTCCTCTGATCCAGCCTTCGGCGTAGCTCTGTCCGAAGTCCCACCACATTACCGAAAGCTTCTTGGCAATTGAGTGCGGTATCTGCATCTCGTATTGCTAACCGACTACTAATATAAGATCTAGGGGCGTCTTTGAGGTGAGGGTCTGGGTTAAGGAGAGCTATCACGGCCATTTGCTCCAGGTTCAGCCATGGGCTTCAGCACTGTCTTCTGGCTTCTCCAACTCTCCCTCGCCTCGGCGGCGACGTTGGACGATAGATCCCGCACATACTCTGATTTCAGTGTGTTTCGCCCCGTCGGAATAGCAGCCGGAATCGGATACTTGTCTGAAACGTCGACTGTGAAAACTTTCCAACTGAATTCGGCATCCTCCTTCGCCTCAATCGACTACGGCACTGAGCGCGCAGGGTGGACATTTTTTGACGTCTTGGCGGTTGATCGCTCGCTTTAAATGGAAATCAAGTACAACGACGAAGCATTTCCCGACCTACTGCTTCCGTGTTCGGATGGGCCATTTACGTTCGACGTGGGCCAGGCAATCACCTTTCGAGCCGAAACATTCAACATCACGAAACCCGGGCGCTACAGTTCGTTTCTCTTGGAAGGAGGACAACGGTGGCAGTCTATCCAGCTTCTTAACGCTGGTCCCATTACCTCTCGAATCGTGGGACTGGAGGCTAGCATTACCACCGTCAAGCCGGAAGAGCTTCAGGGTAAATTCTCCTGCAGCGATGATGTCCTGAATGAGATATAGAACCTCGGTGCGCGAGCTACAGCCACGTCATGTGTGGATAGGGGATCTCAGCGCGCCGTGTGGGAGGTTGATTCGAAGTTGGGAGTGCACGTCGTCAACGAACGGCCGGCTCAAACAACAAATACTATTGGTTTTGAAAGCCTCAACGGACCGGTACCCAACGCCACGGATGGCATGATTGTTCATAATACTACATTACCAGTTATAGGTAGAAGAGCGTGTGCTGAATAAATAAACATTCTGTCAATTAGTTCCTTCTGTCCTCAATTTCTCAGCTCACTGGCATAACTTATACCTAGTACGGTCTGCTTCCGAATTCAGCCCCTGGTCGCGGTTTGATGCGAAAGCTACGTAGTACAACCCTCCGAGTTTTCGAATGTAGAAGATGATGCGGTGAAAGGGACCTCGCCACGGGCCAAGGGCAGAGGCCCCGGAATAGCTGCGATACCGATCCCCAAATAATTCAGTAGGGCCCAGGAATCTATAGAGCAAAAGCGTAGGGAGCGTCAATTTGTAGGTCCACAAGAAAGGCGAGGCGATTGGGTCTTCGTCCACCGCCACGACGGGATCACAGGCCTGATGCAACATAAATCAGTCAAACACCACAACAACGGGATGAGTGAGAGCTACAGCTTACGGCGCTCCATGTGGACTAGGGTCGAAATTCATCGTAAGCCTTCGAGGTGCGGATTCCCTGTTCCCCAACGCCCAAGGCACGGAATTCGGACACGATTTCCAAGCTTATTGGATGTATGTTTCCCCGACTTGTCTACCAAGCTGAAAGAAGTAACCGAGCATGAGAACAATCGTCCGTTTCGTGACCAAGCAAGATGTGATCGGCGGCTGACGATGGGATTGAGGCGACCCACTGACGGTACGGTACCAGCTCGGTTACCATCTACGGTTTAGCGGTACATTGTCAAATCCGTGGTTTGAGATACGGACTCCGGAGGACACACCACCACGAACTCCGAAAATACAATATCCTATCTATCAACATGACGTACATTGGCATTTGAAACTAGCATCAAATCCGTTTTTTGGAACCTCGATTTTAAATATAAATGCAGCACCGCCAGCAGCTTTCCCCCCATACCCTGGCTCTCGTCATGTTTACTGCCGCATTTCTTTGAGCACCCTCATCCTCTTGAACCAAGACACGCACACCAAACCATCTCCAAAGGCTCCTCTTTTCCCACGACGGCAGAGATGTCTTCACGTCAGAAGTTCGATAAAAAGCAGGTTGCAGATGCGCAGTCAATTCCCTCAAAAGACATGGACCGTTTGCCTGAGAACTTTGGCCCAGTCTTCTTCCAAAATCAGTTCCGGACCAAAATCGAGCTACCAACCAGAGAAAGGTATCCGGGAGTGGAGGGTAAATGTGCCATCGTCACGGGATCCAACACTGGGCTGGGCTTTGAATCAGCCAAGCAACTCCTGTCTCTTGGCCTGTCGCATCTGGTGTTGGGTGTGAGATCACTCGAAAAAGGCGAGCAAGCTGCTTCCAATCTTCGTCTTGTCAACACTAGTGCGAAGGTTGACGTCTATCGGCTGGACATGGAATCATATGAATCTATCCAAGCCTTTGTCCGCAAGTGCCAAGAGGACCTTTCACATATCGACATCGTCATCCTGAATGCCGGCCTCTCCCCCCTGCAATTTGTCATCATTCCTGGAACGGGCCATGAGAAGACGATACAGGTCAATCACATCAGCACAGTACTTTTGACTCTTCTCTTTCTTCCAGTCTTGAAGAATAAGTCAAAGGGCCCAGAACCGCCGCGAATTACAATCGTCAACTCTGTCATGGCTCATCTATGCAAGGTGCCCAATAAAAGCCAACGGCCATTTCTACCCTCGTTCGACGATACATCTATTACTCCATGGAACCCTGAGGAGAGATATGGTGTGTCTAAATTGCTTCTTCAGCTTTTCATCGTCAAGCTTGCCGACTACGTCAGTCCAGACGACGTTATCATCAACATGGTCGACCCAGGCCTCACTAAAGGCACGGAACTGGCACGCGGCGTCAAGGGAGCTACTGCCATTGCCGCAAAAATGTTCTTCTCCATTGCAGGAAGGCCTGTGGAAAGAGGAGCGGCAACCTACATCGACGCTGCCTTGGGACATGGGAAAGAGTCTCACGGTTGCTTCCTCATGAACTGCAGAATTGCCCCGTAAGTAAATGTTCACTCGGAGCACATTTTGGAGTCATTAATGACAAAATTCAGTCTATCTCGCTGGTACTACACTGATGGAGAAGTGCTGACCGATCTGATCTGGACTGAGACACTCCAAGAACTTAGTTTTGCTGATGTTCAGCACATTATAAAATCTACACACTAAATTTCATTGGTTTATTCTTTGCGATTGAGTCTGAAAGTTTAATTCTGTTATGGATGAGTAGTATACTATTGATTGTATTAATTGGTCTATTTTGTCATTTACTATTGAAAGAGAGAATAACCTACTGGCCATGCTGCGTCCTCTACCCCCCCCCCCCCCCCCCCCCCCCCCCCGACTGTACTAGGCCTCACGAATTGGTCCGCGAGAAGTCGGTGCAACGCGCGACATCAGCGTTCTGAATACATTCATCGTTGTGCTCACGCTGCCATACCTCTTCAATACAGCCTCTGCAGCCCTTGGCGGAAGGGTAGGCCTCACATACTTATTAAAATCTGTCTACTAACTTGTCCGGTCTTTTTCCTGATGCATCTCACTCTACTGCGCTGTAGCAACGACCAAGTAAAATAAAGTATGCAACTGGCAGCGACTAAGAGTCATAAATCCTTCCAGGGAACAACTCAAACCCCATTTTAGAGGAAGAGTGAGGTGGCGTCGGGATTGCACTGCCGGGGTGGACTTCACGAGGGATGCCTAGGCGTTCTGATCATATGGATTGGATCCGATTGCGTGGCGGGATACGAGCTTCAGGAAGCGGCCATGGCTTGATTGACTGTGGATCAGCTTCGCCATCTGTGGTAAAAAATGGGAACTGTACCTGGAGCTTAGACCTGGAATGTATATTTTTAGAGCAATAGTTTAAGCATGACGCTCTGTGGCTTGGCTTCGACTCAGCTGGTCATCTCTCTTCCACAGCCGTCCTTAGCCCGTATTGGCGCTGCTCAGCCTGTGTGAAGAGTACCAGACTAGACCACCTTTAGCTAGGCCTATGTTGCTGACTTGGCAAGAAATGCAGTGTGTCCTGCAATACCTGCTTACTTACTGGACGGAGTAAAATCTCAACGGATCCGGGGAGCCGAGCGTTAAGGCCATCCCACTTTATGCTGCTCTACCCGTGGACATACGGAATGCAATTGGCCCCCCCCGACCTCCCATGCGGCGCTAGGCTTCTCGGATCCGTTGAGATATTACGGTAGTAACGATGGCTTGGCGCTGGCCTATCTTGTTCTCGGCTTGGGGGCTCAAAGCGGGGACTCTTGGCCACATAGGGCTGCCAAGTCGGGATCTGTTTTTCCCGAGACCAGGGATCGACGTTACCAAGCGACGGCATGGGACTTGGATGGTTAGTAAGATTATGTATAAGCCAGCAGCCTGCTTCCAGCTTCTTTTTTTCGTCTTTTCCACCGATTCTTCCTGCTGAGTTCTCCATTCGCGGGTCGACTGTCGAGGCAATTGACACCTATACAGCTCCACGACACTGTCATTGTCAGCGCCAGGATGAGGGTCTCTCAATTGACCTACGCACTCAGCCTGGGGGGACTGGCATCGGCAGCCGAGGACGCTCTGAGGTCCCGAAGCGATGCGGTATGGACGCCGTCTCTACCAGCCCAAGCTCATCATTGACATGCCTTCCAGTGTGCCGCGCTCGCAGCAGCCTTGCCAGGCGACGTGGCGTATCCCAACACCACGCCCTACATCCAGGCCAACAAATACTGGTCGGATCGACAAGCTGAGGTGCATCCGCGGTGCTTCGTGACTCCAAGAAGCACGAAGGGGGTCTCGACAGTCATGAAGATCCTCACGTCGCGGAACACGCCCTTCACCGTCAAGAGCGGCGGGCACACCGCCTTCGCGGGCGGCTCTAACGTGGCCGACGGCGTGACCATCGACCTCGTGTATCTGAACGCCATCACTGTCTCAGCCGATCGCCAGACCGTCTCCGTCGGCCCGGGCAACCGCTGGATCAACGTCTCCGAGACGCTCGACCCGCTCAAGCTGGCTGTCGTGGCCGGGCGCGTCGCAGACGTCGGCGTAGGCGGACTGATCCTCGGAGGCGGCATCTCGTACTTCTCTGGCATGAAGGGATGGGCCTGCGACAACGTGCGCAACTTCCAAGTCGTGGTTGCGTCGGGCGACATCGTCAACGCGTCGCCGAGAGTGAACGCGGATTTGTACTGGGCGCTGCGCGGCGGCGGGGGCTCGAATTTCGGCATCGTGACGCGCTTCGACCTGGCTTCGTTTGAACAGGGCGATCTGTGGACCAGCTCGCTGATCTTCCCGGGCGCGTTAAACACCACGCTCATTCCGCTTTTCCAGAACTTGACCGTCAATGGCCTGCCGAGCGATCCAGCAGCTCACACGTACTTCGTTTTGACGTACCAGCCTTCCTTTGGCGGGTACATTGCGCTCACAAGCTTCTATCATGCCACCATTCCTTCGCCGCCGGACAGCACGCCTCCGGTTTTCGCCCCGTTCCAGTCCGTCCCAGCGGCGATTGTCAACTCGACGATAGTCACCAACATCTCGACACAGTCCAGGGTCATCGACGTCCCCTACGGTTCACGGCAAACATGGTGGGACACGACCGTCTCCGCCACCTCAGCATCCCTGCTCGCCGACATCGTGCCTCTCTTCGAAGCCCGCAACGCCGCTCTGTTTGCAGCCGCCAACGGAAGCAGCGTGGCCCCGTTCCTCGTCTTCCAGCCCATCCCCGTGAATGTCCTCTCCGCGATGCAGAAAAACGGCGGCAACGCGCTCGGCCTGGAACCTTCGGATGGACCCTTGATGCTGGTGCAGTTGACGACGACGTGGGAAGACGAACGGCTGGACGCGCTCGTCGAGGACAGCTCGCGGGAGCTGGTGGCCAAGGTCGAGAGAATGGCAGAGAAGCGCCGGCTAGATAACGGGTTCGTGTACATGAATTACGCGGGCAGCACGCAGCAAGTGCAGAAGCACTATGGCAAGAATAACCAACGCAAGCTGAAACGGATCGCCAGGGAATGGGACCCGCAGGGAAAGCTGGCGCGGCTTTGGAGAGGTTATTTCAAGCTCTAGGTGTCACTTGAACCTCGCCATATTCAAGACCAGATCAATTGGGCGTTCTGGCCTACTCATTACAAAAACCCTTGCCCGCTGAGGCTTGGGTGGCTGGATTTGTCATTTAGCAATATGTCCAGGACTAGAAGAGGCAGTCTCTTAGCAATAAAGATTCAAGGTTATATATTCCTCACAATAAAATAAAAAACAGCTTAATCAACATAATGACCAACACAAATACACAACAGCGATGGGTTCACTCGAGATTCGTAGTTCCTTGGGTGACCGACGGACTAATTGCCTCCCGCAAGCAATCACCAGTGATATCCTTTTGCGAACAAACTCGAAGCTGTAACTTGTGAGATTCGTGAAACCACCCAAGAGGGACATGATAGAACGTGGTTACCATATGTACGGCCTTGATGCCCTCCCTTTCAGCAATTAAAGCCAGGTCCCTCCGCAAACTCCTCTGGGCATTGGTCCGTTTAGTAGAAGTCGCCCAATGGTGGCGAGTCCAAATCAAAATGACGGCACCGGATTCTGGGTAACGATAAAAGGAAAAGGTGTGCGGCGACGGAGCGGCAAAGTATTCGCTGACAGAGTCGGGCGCAACTTGCTTGGAGGAGTTGACAAATTGAATCTCTTCTTCTGAATAATTAACTACCTGTGTCGTGAATAGGGTAAGTAAGCGCTTAGCTGTGCATTCGTTTATTTCTCTGGAGAGGGGAGCGTGTTCTTTTACCAGCTGCAGTAATTCGCCCTCTTGTAACTCTCGAAGAGCAGTCTCGGCACGATCGTCAGCCAGCCAGAATGGCCTGTTTGCCGCCTGCTCGCTCGAGGACGGAAGATTAATGGTTTTGCGCTCAAGTGATTCTGTCGGCATCTTTGCTTCTATGCGACTACTGAAACAGGCTTGTAAGATTGGTGGGGATCGACTAGGCGTAGCGGCTACGAGTGGGGAATAGAATGGATATAGCCCAAGCTGCTGGGGGGGAGACTAGGGCTTTATATACTGAAGAGAGTCTTGCCAGGCAGAAGCAGCCTGAAGTTAGATGACTAAGGCAGAAAAGAGTGACAAGTCCTACACAAGTATTATAACTTATTTTATTTTTAACAAGCCCAATCACAAGCAATTACTATCGATATGTCGTTTATACTTGAATACACCAGGTCATCTCTCGACAAAGAATTCACTCAAATGCTATTGTCAAATATTGATTGGGCTCGGGCAGCATATCATATCCCGCCCGCCTTTACGTTTGGTAAATAATTGGCCAGCATATCAAAGCCGAAACCACCTTGTCCACATTGGCTGTTCAACTGACTGCTTAGCAGTCGGGTCTTGCAGGGTTCGGAAAAAAGATCGGGTGGGTTGAAAGGGGCACTGGAGGTTTTTAACGGTGTACTTTTTTGAATCCCGCTAAAGCTGATCAACCAAGGCTGAACCTGAATTATTCAAAAAGATTGAACTTTAAACCTTTATATACCTATAAATTTCTGTCTATACTTAAAATGGAAATAGGACTAATAAGGATTTGATTTGTTAGAACCTCGAGGTATGCAATATAGGTGTGCAGAAGTAAGAATTAAATTGACCTCAATTGAGCTGCTTTCTATATGAGGGAATAAAGTGGTCTGTCTCTTATAACTATTGTTAACTTGTTGATATTATAGTCATTAGTCTGCTGCTAGACATTGGTTATATAAAGTTTAGTCTAGTGATATTATGTTACTTAAAGTAGGTAAATTAAAGAAAGCTAACTTCAATCTACAATAGCTGCTCCCTCCTCACGCCTTTCGCCCGGCCTTGAAATTTTCGCTTGCAATAAACTTTGAACTGAACTCTTTGCTTTCTAGATAATTTATGAAGTAAGTAACCTCAGTTTTTTCTCTAATGGCTCTTGGTATTTATACAACAATTGCCTTATATGCGAATGTGTTTCATCGCATTTGTGCCCGATATCTGGCAGCCTTCGTTTCCAGGTTATCGACCTTGACTGCTAGGTCTGCGTTTTCTCTGTTAGTCTGCTTGATCTGATTGCCCGAGTCTTGAATGATCAGCAGCGTCGCAATATTGAGCGTCAATCCAGAAACATAAGCCAGCGGAATGCTAGCCGGTGGGCTCCAAGCGTAAGCTACGGCGCTCACGATGTTGGTTGTAAATGACAATACGAGCATTGTATAGAAGACCTTCGGGAATCCCGTTTGGATCTTATCCTTGTCATTGCTGCTGAACATTGGCCTAATGACGACGTAGAGCCCTGCAAATCCGGAAATACACTGGCTCAGCGTCGACCAGAAGTTGCTGTCTACTGCGGGCAGGTCGTCTGGAGTCTCGCAGAGAATGGTGGAGTAGATGGTGGATGGCATTGCCGCAGCCAAGATCAGAATCACAGGCGATTTGACAAATTCAAGGAGTCTTGTAGCCTGGGCCCGCTGCTTTTGAAACTTTTTAGTGGTGCTGATCCCTGGTTGGGACTGAGGGGCTGAATTGTCCCTTCGGAACGACGTCCTCTGGACGATCCCACCGGATGAAGTACTGGCACCACTCGTCCATGACTGAGCCCGAGGAGTGTTTGGAAACGGTGAGAGATGTCTCGACCGGTCTGTTTTAAGTTAGCAACATAATAAGTAGGGTCTGTTTGCTGAGATGGATGGTCAGCGTCGTTTCTAAGGCAGCTCACCTTCGACTTCGACGCGTAATTCGTCAACTTTCGCTGCGCACTCAGCCAAGTGTACCTTGAACATTTCAAATGTGCGTCGAATATTTTCCACCTGATCTCTGAAAGAGATCCCAGTCATGGTGGTAATCTGGCCGAAAGCCGCTTCGATGGAAACGAAAATTGGCCATGTCTCTGCTATGTGCTTGCGCATGCCGCCGATCTTCGCATTAAGCCAAGACGAATCCTCGGCTTCTCTTTTCCAACGACTAAAAACATCGATCCATAGCACTCTCCAGTATAAGTCGAAGTCTTTACTCAGCCTGCACAATATGGGCAGCTGTTGCGAAGACCAAGCAATATCTGGTGCTGTGCCGTGATCGTCGAATTTTGATAAAGATGCCAACAGGTTTGATAGTGAGCGGCATTGTAGGATGACCAGGGGGAAAGCAACGGATATGCACAGTTCGGTGATTTCTTCCTGCGCTCCTGGTACCAAGGTGTTTACGTTTCCGATAACCTTCAGAATGTCGAGGACGTTCATGCCAGCCAATTTCGCATACTTCTCGTCCAGAATGCTTGTCGCTTCGTATTTCAGCCTCTTGGCTTCATCAATATCGCTCTGTGCTAGCAGGGCGTGAGTCTCGTTAAAGCCGGTGTTGCTGGTGCTGCTGGTTGCGGTCTTGGGGACCGTATTCTCTAGCTCAAGGTCCATATTCTACCGTCGAGTGAGAGCCTGGAGGAAGGAATAAAATTGTGCGGGAACATCTTATCCGATGAGGGCTAGATAGAACCGGCTCTGTATCGACCGATGTACTTATTGGTTGCCTTGTGACGCGTGTATGCCCAAGGCAGCTCAGCTGTTTTGGGTCGCCCGAGGCAGCTTAAGGCAGCCCAAGGCAATTCACAAGGCAAAGACAAGTCAAGGCTGCCCAAGGCGAACAGCCACCGATTCGCTTTAAAATAACAGGTACTTATTTCTTAGGGCTACCCCACCAAGTCAGATGTACTTTGATTTAGTAAATATTACCTTTGCTATGATACGACCACGCTCTCGATTTCGTCATCTCCCCTGCTTTAAGTGAGATTATCCTCATCCTGTCGGCATTATCATCTCAAACCTTCCCGTGTAATATATCCATAATTATGAAAATTGTGTATTAATTCTCGATATGACTTGGATCAATTGATAGAGCATTAACCGGAGATTCTATTGTTCAGAAATGGATTAATTTAGCTACCGGGAAACTTGATATTTCGCGCTTCACTGTTACTCCACAGACAATTGAGGAGTTTGCTTGGCATTTACTCGTCGGCATCCGGAGAATGTGACAAGTCTTCACGACGGTAGCCAGAGCCAAGATCAGCCAAATCTTTTCATCCTATCGTGTCTCGGAGGCATTTTGTTGATGGAGTCTTGTAATGCCTCATAGCCCCTACAGAGACTATTTGTCCATTTAGAAAAAGACGCGTGGCATTGTCTTCCTAACAACATCATTCCGAGGAATTTCATCAAGGTGCAGCCGCCTGGGTGGAACCAATACTTAAAACTTGGCTGCAAGGCTCCCTACCCATTCACGACGACCTGATATCCCGGGGTTCAGCATCAGCCAAGGGCGGATGTGCTTGTTTAGATGCCGGAGGATTGGGGGGGGGGGTAACCAAGGAGACCACAGCCCCTCAAGAATTTAAGGTCCGCCTCGCCTCCCAGGTCCACGAAATTATCAGAGTCTGGCCGGTGTTCCAGGGCGCCGACATGGTGGAGGATGGTCAGGTCGTAGCCGAAGACCAAGTGTCAAACCATCTCAGTTCATGTTAGTCTAATTCACCATCCCTCAGTTACAGCTCATTTCAGGGCGGCACAAGCTCCGCCAGGATTGGGAATGTATTTTGGTGTGTTTGAGGTTCTCTTTCTAGTTTGATGGCATGCTATGCTATCGAGTAGTTCACAGGACTCTTGATTGTACACAAAGATAAAAACATGGCAAGTTCTAGTAGCTATTGAACAGGTTCCGTTGTATATCCGTTTTCCCCTTGCCGGCCGTCGGCGGCCATCCAAATAGTCTACACTCCGCGTCATAATAGCCGCACTTCGTCACTGATTTATCACAAATGGGCTGCTCAAACTGTCGCAACAATCTGCTTCAGGAGAGATGTCAAGTAATTGGCCCGTTCTCACACCCACTTGGTCATGTCCATCACAAGGTGCGTGAAGATCCCAAGTCATCGTACCATCGTTCCCGGCATCAACTCCAACGAAATTATCGAGAATCATTCCATCCCAAACTGATCCTAGGATGTGTGGGTCTGCATGAGGAGATATTGAAGTGGCGAATCCGTTTTGTCGACTGTCGTCTCCGAGAGTGCAGCCTGAAAGCAGAGATGAATCCACGAACCTGTAGTGCTCAAACTCGTCATCATGCGACGAGGGAGTGCTCATCCCAAAGTTTGGGGCCTGCTCCTTGGTGAGAGGACTGTGCTGTCCTCTGTGGATGCCTTCGGAAGTAGATGTGCTAACATTGATTGAAGAGCCAGGCGGCTTTTTTGGCTGGCTGAAGAGTCCGCCCAGGTATGTTGTGAAGTCTTGGCCGTCGGCTGACTTGCCAGTACTGAGGCTCCAGTCAATGGCAAGTGCAAGAAGCAGGTCCCAATTTGAACTGTCACTAAGTGGCTCGTTTCTTTCTGCAGCCTCCGCGCTGGATATCTCAACGTGTAGTTGTATGTGACGAATAACATTTCGGATAGTTTTGACTACGTCCTCAACGCCATCGTATTGTTCGTGGAATACTTTCATAGCCTTGATAAGGGTGCTGAGCTGGCGTTGCTTCGACTGGCCATTTTCCTTTTCGTCTATGGGTTTGCCGTCCTGGAGTCTGGGAAATTGAGCATCGAGGATGTGTACCGCAAGTGGAAATGCGGCATAGGCGACTCTGCGAAGTGGTTAGTTATCCGCTCATACACGATCTGAATTTAGTCCTTACATGGTAATGGGTAGCCATCGTGCTACGTGAAGTTGGTTCAGTCTATCAAGAAGGTCCGCGATGCAAGCGATGGAGTGCTGAACCTCTTGTCGCGCTTGGGATATCCTGCTTATTTGGCTGGGATTGGATGTAACCTCTACCAATTTGAGGTCATCATGGCATAATAAAATGGCTGCTCCGCTAAATCCTTTGTTAGAGCCTAATCGCTGATCTTGTATGAGCTGACTTACTGGTAGTATATGTACATCAAAGTTGTGTGCATAGTGACTGATTTGTGTTCCACGATATTTTCCCGCCTCCCGCTTCGAGTAATGGGTGTCTCTGTGTACCAACGCAGCAAGTCCTCCTTGCACTTCCGTAGGGAAGCACTCTTCAGCTGCGTGTCTTGACAGTTTTCATTCACCCGCTGGAGAGGATAGAGCAGGAGAAGGACGTCAGTTAATATTACAGAGAGTTTCAAAAGACGTTTTGCCACGTTTGCTAAAGCCGTTTTTGTTTCTGCATTGTACATATTTGAGCGGCAAATTTCTGCTTGCAAATCTGTAGATCCGAGTTCCATGTTCTTCTTGAAGTCGAAATGAGCCGGGGTAATTAGGATGCTTCGTCGTAAACCCAGAGGGAGAATCCGGTCGCGAATGATACAGCACCACCAGAGACGTCTGAGGATAGCATGATCGCCGGGTTTCTTTGCCGTTAAGTTGGATATGTCGGAATAGTAATCTGCCTTGGTCCTCCTTGCGTTCTCGATCGCAATCATGAGCCAGGAGGTGTTGGGCTTTGAGTCGGCATTTAATGGCGGAGTCCAAAAGGTGAGGAGCAATGCGGCCTGGGCTGTTGCCAAGGAAGATGGTTCCACGCCAAAGTCATAAATGAGCTGTAGGTGTTAGAGGAAAATGGTAAAGAGCACGGAAGGGAATTGGCCACTGACCTTGGCTTTTCTGTAGAACGACGCTCTTGCGCTCCGGACATTACTATAACCCAAGCGATTGATCGACTCTAGTGGTAAGAACTATTTCGTATCTGTCAGTCATGTAGGGTTGAACAGGGTGATAGATTCGACCAACATTGCATGATACAAATAACATGGCCTGAATCAACAACAGAGATGTTTTCTTTGCTTCTTCCGGTGCCGGACTGTAATATGCCTCCCAGAAGTCTGCCTCACTCAGCATTGGCAAGAGCGGATGCACGTGTAGAAAGTATTGCTGGATTGCTTGGTCCAGAATCGATCGAGCGGGAAGGCGGAAGCAATCTTCTTTGTCTAGAAAGCGGACATCTTGTGCTGGTACGTAGAACATGTTGCTGATGGCGAGGAACGAGTACGAGCAGTATACGACCATCTCCGATGGTTCGGGAGGTTGGTCGGCGCCGGGGTTGACGAAGAACGAGGATAGAAGGTCGGTAGCGGGAGGTTCAACTATGATAGAGTGGTGAGTAGGCGAGACTTGGTACACTTGTTGGTTCGAAGACAGGGAACCTACCTGCAGGTGTGGCCTCATAGCACGAGTCAGATGTCCCCGATGTATCTGACTGGGCATTCTTCCCCGTTGGCGTGTCATGATGGTCCTCAACAACGGACTGGTTCGGTTTGTCGTTGTAGGCAGGTTGATCGCAGGTTGAAGGCCTCTGGGGGTGAATGTCGAGCTCGGTAATTGTCTCGATGATCGGCTCTTGGGCTCGCGTAGTCTTGCGTCGTCCCGTGTCGGGTTGGGGGCATGCTTGGAACTTGCTGTGACCATTTGAGAACCTTGCCCGATCAGTAAAGGATCTCGCTTGATGTGGGGCATTTTTGGAGCAATTCTGGGGTAATTTTGGGGCTATTCTTTACTCACCTTCGTGAGGCTCTTTTGGTAACGACGCATTTCTGCTCGTCGAGGTTGCAGTTCATGCAGGGCTGCCCGTTCTTGGATACATCGCATCTGACCTTCCTAGATCGGCAATAAAGGCAGGCTTGCGGCGATCTATGCACCGCCTTTATTTCCAATCCCGCTCGTCGCTTTTGGAGGACCAAAGAGGACGTTGCTGGCAGCTCCATCGTGAAGCGTCAAGGTGCTGCTGGATTGCAGGACCAGATTGAAAAAATGGAGAAGGGGAAGCAAGGAGCACATGGATGATCTCGGATCTCCTGCAGGGGTAGCGTTATTCAGCTCCAGCTCGGGGACAGCCGCATAACTTCGGGTATTCGGTGTCGGAAATAAGTAGCATGAAATAGTGACATGTATTCGGGCTGGTGTGAAGGGGAGGGAGAGTCAGTCCCCGAGGCCGCGTCCGAAGCCGAGACTCCCATTAAAGCTGTCCGTTTCGAGTGGCGTGCAACCCTTGTCCGGTAGTCGACATTTGTGAGAATATCATGACCAAGAATATTCACGCTAATTAGATCCGCGAATGGCATGGCCGCAGGGATGTCCGGGGTATCCGATACGGACTGGATCCGACCCGCGCAATCCGCGGAGCGTTCGGGACAATCCGATCCGGACGGACTGACTTCTGCGCCTGTAGTCCCTAGACACAAACGAGGGCAGGTAAGCATCGGACTAACATTGCTCTGCATTGAATCCAGCGTGTTGACGATGGGTTACGGAATTGACTCTGCGGAATGGCCAACTGGCATCGAGGTCCCCTCGCCAGTGAAGCAACTGATTGAACGGTTTTACCAGTTGCTTGACAATTCTGACCCAGAAATTGGATATCTCTTAGCCGGTGAGATCTTTGCAGACAATGGAGTGGCATATTTCGGCGCTACCCCGTTTAGTGGCACGGAGGGTTGGTGCAAGTGGCGCGCGGCGTGTTGTACTCGAACTGACAGGACGTAGAAATCCGAAATTCTCGAGTCAACGCCTGGAAAGTAATCTCGATGCGAAAGCACGAGGTGTTGAAGGTGTATCTTTGCGACAAAAATGCGAGCGACCTCCTGTTTACAGCCCGTGTTGCTATGGGTCTCACGAATGGGAGGAATGTCGAAGGGGAGTTTACGGGTCGTCTCGTCATTGCCGATCCCCAAACGGCGAGCCCTAAGCTTCTCCTTTACCAAGTCTGGGGTGTAAGTATCATCTATTGTAGAGTGAATATTTATGCTAATATGACTCTAGGATACATCGGCCCTCGTGAACGCACTTCGAGAAGGCTGAGCACTGCATAGAGACGGATTTCCAGAATTGTGGCTCCATCTAGTACCTGGGAGAGGAATTGGGAGGCGATATTGGGAAATTTAGCTACATGTTCATGGCTGCGGAGAGGATCACTATTGTGGAAAATTGGACGTCGCCGTTGTCACCAATTCCTCTCATCATAAATGAATCTCATCTAGTAATAAACTTCTCATGTTGCCATCATTTTACCATTGACTACGTTTTCTGTGACCATATCGTTAATGGAAAGTATACAAACTCACATTTTCCTTCATCTGTATCGCTGAATGGCTGCCTATCCGGATTCCCCTTCCCTCCGGAGCTCGGGACACAGCTCCCGGATTGGAGCTGACAAGTTCCGGAACGGCCCATACCGCAGGGACCAAAATAAGGAATATCTTCCCTGGAACACATATATCTTACTTATCCTTGAGATTAGAGCCGTAGCTTAATAAACATCCTGCCGAGTTCCCGCAGATCCACTCCCTTGCTCGCCATCTTTTGCACTATCATCTTCTCCACCGAGTTCCCGCCCCTGCAACTATGGCCTACACCAGCGCAAAGTCCGACAAGGTGCTATCCCCGATAGGCCTTGCCCACGTTGTTCTACGAACAGCCAACTACAAAGCAATGGTGGCATTTTACAAAGCATTTCTCGGAGCTCATGCCACTTTCGAAAATGATCAGCTCACGTTTTTGACGTATGACGAAGAGCACCATCGCATTGCTATAGGATACATCCCGGGAACGTCGGAGAAGGTTCCCACTTCTTCGGGGTTGGAACACATTGCTTTCCAATTCGCTACTCTGGGTGACCTCATGCAATCATACGAACAACGCAAGGCGAGGGGCATCCTGCCAATTTGGTGCGTCAATCACGGCCCAACAACCAGCATCTACTATCAGGACCCGGATGGCAATCAGCTCGAGACTCAGGTGGACAATTTCGACACTGTTGACGAGGCCAGTGAATTTATGGCATCGCCAGAGTACGCAGTGAACCCTATTGGCGTTGATTTTGATCCGCTGGAGACGATTCGCAAGTTGCGAAATGGAGATGACGAAGTAGCAATGAAAAAGAGGGCGGATATCGGCCCCAGAGGATTTGACACGATCCCCACACCGCCTGCTAGGGATCTCAGGGAGCGGTATGATGTCATTGAGAGTGTTTCTTGATGTGAAAATCACTTAAACAGCATGTGATGGATGGCAACTGATTTTGTGTCCGAGTAGCGGAAACTGAATATCACATGTTAAAGTCTTGTGGTAGTTTGAATATATATTTAGCTACTTATTTGTGCTCCCTAATACCGTAGATCGTGCATACATGCCCTCTGCAGACGTGACGTAGTGGCATGCTAGTCATAGCGGCCAATCTCACACTTCCGATCCAAGGACGGAGTCAACAAGTCTTTCCAAATGCCCAAATCGCAAGTCTGCGCGGTGGAATATTAAAATCTCATCTCAGTCAATACCACACCGTGATGGCATCGACTTCATTGGATCCGGTGAAGTGCTTGTCTTCGAGAGAGACAATAGTAGGCGAGTCTAGAGGACGCGATTACCGGCCGGGAGAGATGATAACGTACTCCGAGCAGCACTACCAGGGGATACAATTTCCCTGGGTATCCGCGGCCCGAGATCACTGTCTCCGATTCGTTGCTACGGGTGGGGATCGACCACGGGTGCTTCTAGAAATAAGACCTGGACGAACTGAGTCGCCATGCCACTTGAACATCTGAGATACAGAATACCAACCAATCAACAGATAAGCAAGCAAATAAACTAAGAAGCACCATGGAAGACTGGAAGAAAGAAGTAGGGGCAGCCCTGATGGGAGTCGCTTCATTCGCTAACCACAACTCAACAGACAGACTTCACAACCGTGGAGGCCCTACACAAGGACTTGGCCCAACCACTGAGTACAGTAAGAATTCTCTTCTTCTACATGCTTGGTCACTAATCGGAGCTCCAGTACCATGACCCCTCGTTGGTGTCCACTGAGGAAGAAATCTTGGAGTTTTACACGAAGTTTGGTAACTTCCTCAACCACGTGGCCCACACCGACACGGAAGCTGGCAAGGCGTTTTTTGAGCTGAAGGATTACTTCATTTTTGACTTGATGGGAACTGTGTCTCGCCCAAACCTAGAGGCTCATTACGACCACATCACACCCTATTTGGGAAAGACGAACCAGCGGTTCAGACAGGTTGAAATCACCGCAGTCACTCCTCATTTCGGCTACATTACCGCTGTTCAGCGTGTCGACGGGACTGCGGCTGATGGATCGCCGTACGACTTTTCATTCCGCTCGACATCCATGGTTCGAAAGGTAGAGGGCGTGTGGAAGTACGTCCATGAGCACTATTCATTCCCAGTGGATATGGCCACGAAGATTGCAGACTTCACTGGGAAGCAGGGGGCAACTGAGTCCGTAGAATTTAAGAAGAAGTAGAGTAGCTAGCGAAAACTCCATACTGCTTGTGCATCATGTCTTGTAACGCATCTTGGTGAGAAAAGAAGAGTGACACCGCTGGCGACGTTATTCCGAAGCTGTGCCGTCACCAACGAAATAGATCAGAGATAGGGAAGTCACAAATAGCTTTACTATGTCACTAAGCGATTATTTGGACTAATTATCATGGCCAGGTTCGAAGTCTATCTAGCATGGAACATTTGTCGTTGGGGCTAATAGTCTCGGCAGAGATGTTTATTGACTTCTATCTCAGGCAACAAATCTACCTGCAGCCCTGTTGTTCAACTGTACAAATTTTATTCATTCTGTACAATCAAGCCCCGAAGTTATTCTGGATGTCGCTTGTGGTGGAAGGGATGTCTCATTATTTTCTCTCTCCTCTTCCCCTACCGGGCGAACCCCAGGATCCCAACTAACCTCTAAAGCCCTTTGACTTGCCATTAACGCCATTCAGCTTCACAGATGGAACTGGAGCTAGCGGCAATGACATGATCCACACGCCACAAAAGATCTGGAGAGCACAAATTGCAGCAGCGGGGTATGTGACATGATATCCAAGATCAAGGCTTAATGCTATCCAAACAGGGGAACCAAATCCGGCGTTGGCGAACCCATAAGCGGTGGTAGCCGTAGGAATGATGACCAGGTTTTTCCACCCCTTCAAATAAGGGGTCATTAGACTGACGATGGACGCAGCAAGGATTGGACTGGTCGCATGAACAGCCGGGAACCAGAGGGGAAACCCTCCGACTTCTACCGGCTGGTAGCCGTAGTAGTAATAAATACCGAGGTAAATTGGCGGGTACTCGAGGATCAGATTAATGGCAAATGCTCTAAACCAGAGCATCTGAATGTCTCGAGACGTCGACTTGGGATTCTGGAAGACAGTGTAGAACCAGTATCCCATGCCTCCAACATACCAACCATATGTTGCCGGGACAAACACCGGGATTGGCCTCCCAAAGGCTTCAAATGCTACCCAATTTCCTTCACGAGGGAAGTAGCAGAAACCCATAACATCGACAATAGGTTCGTATGCCGAGGCTAAGACGCCGCCAATGCCAAAGAATAGAGCTTTGGGGTCGCCACGAGAGATGAGATTCCGGATTCCCATGCCAAAGAAAATAACAAAGGGTATTTGAGTGGCGATGGTAAAAATGAGTTGTTCAGTGTAAGGAATAGCCATGCCCTCCGGTGGGCGGCTGGTGGTGTTGGGAACAAACATGGCGCAGATAAGATGGGTCGCGTAACGAGAATAGTGTGAGGAAGACTGCAAGTCCACTGGAGAAATATCTGGTGTGGAATATATTTCACTCGAAAACCTCGCCAACGAGATTATCTTAATTGACTATTCGATAGGGATTAGTACAAATTCTTTCGGCTTTACAGATCCCTCTGAGGCGTTTAAGAGCATCCGGAGATGCGAATCCCCGCACCCGCCTCGCGTTCCGGGCCACCCGCCGGCACCGGAACTGCACGTTCTCCGTGGATACAACTGCTCATTTAGTGCCGCTTTCAATACAATTGTCATTATTGGCTGAGTTTGCGGTGATTACCAAGAAACTCACGACTCCTATCTCCGCGGTAGTGGTGGATCATCATACCGAGCATCCGCAACCTGGCACCGTGGGAGTACGGCCTATATCTCTACGATTAAGGTGTCATCTTATCGGCACCGGAAAATTGCGGTGAAATACATCATAGAATTCATGGTGCTGCGCTTTCATTGAATTGGTAATTCCGCAGTTCGAAGCAGCCACCTCATCTCCAAGCCGGCTTCTACGGCCCTGCCAATACGAACATGGCATTCACCAATTTGATCTTGTCTGCCAAAGACATCGTAGGATCGGCTATCCAAACCACGCAAGGGAGATATGGAGTGGTCATTTTTATCATTGTATGTCGATTGGCTTTGGCCTTCAATAGATTGAGACTTAGCTGATATTCTTCAGGGTCTATTTCTTTCCAGCTTTTTGATGCGCGACAAACGCCGAAAGCTTCTACCGCCTGGCCCCAAGGGATATCCTCTGATTGGAAATCTTCTCTCCCTTTCCGTTCCCGATGATATCCCACGCATCACCAGGGAGTGGGCCAAGAAATTTGGCCCCGTCGTTTACACACGGATCGGAGGCACCGATTGGATCTGGCTTAACAACGCCAGTGTAGCCAAGGAGCTGCTCGATAAACGAGGATCAAAATACTCCGACCGTCCAAAGATGCCCATGGCATTTGACGCGACGTCAAATCAGAATCGAGAAATCTTCATGCCATATGGAGAACATTGGAGAATCTTGCGAAAGCTGAGCCACGCTGCTCTAAACCAAAACACCTCGACAACCTACAGACCCGTCCAAGACTTTGAATCTAAGCAATTGCTTTACGAGTTCCTACACGCAAAGGATGACATGGCATTCTATGATATGAATAGACGGTACTCCGCCAGCGTCATTATGACCGTGACGTATGGTCATCGTGTTGCAGATTGGAACGATATTTACATCAAGAAGATTTACGAAGTCCTTGAGCATTTCACTCTCATGTCCGAGCCCGGTGCCTGGCTGGTCGATGCATTTCCTTCGCTTGCAAAGCTTCCCTCCTTTATGGTGCAGAACTGGTGGAAGATTGGGCGTGAATGGTGGAAGTACGACCGAGAGGTGTACCTCAAATTCTATCTCGACCTGGTTAAACAGATCGAAGATGGAACTGCGCCTGATTGTTTCATCCGAGATTTCTACGAAGGAGGACTTGAGAAGAGTGGAATTAATGAGGAACAAGCCGCATATGCAGCTGGAGGATTGGTCGAAGCGGGGAGCGAATCCACTTCAACAGTTATCAATGGTTGGATTTTGGCTTGCCAAATGAATCCTCATGTTGTCAAGGCTGCACAAGAAGAGCTGGATCGAGTCGTAGGCCCAGACCGGATGCCGGATTTTGATGACGAGGACAATCTGCCGTACATCAAAGCTATGGTCAAAGAAACTCTCCGGTGGTGGCCGATTACTAAGGTCGGGATGAATCACGCTACAACTGAGGATGACTGGTACGACGGATATTTTATCCCGAAGGGCAGTGTCGTCATGTTAAACTGGTGGTAAGCATCCGCCTCTTCTCATTTGATGTGATCTTTTGACTAACAATCCCAGGGCTATACACTTCGACGATGCCCGATGGGATGATCCTCATGCATACGAGCCACGTCGGTATCTGAGTGACCCTTACACGACGGCAGAATCAGTCAACCTCGCCGACGGAAATGCAAGAGACCACTTTGCCTATGGTGCCGGTCGCCGCATTTGCAGTGGCATGCATCTTGCACAAAACTCTCTGTACATCATCATGGCGCGTACCCTCTGGGCTTACAATATCAAGCGCGCAATAGGGCCCGACTCAAAAGAGATCGAACCTGTCTTGAAGACTGAGCCGGGGTTCTTGATGGTTCCCGCTAGATTCCACGCGGTTATCGAGCCTCGGACCAAGAAGCATGGTGATATTGTGCAGAAAGCTTGGGTTGAAGCTAAAGCTAAGGGAGTGACGATGAATAGAAAGAGGAACATCCGAAAGAGTGACTAGGCGGAGGGTTCGAACTTGATCAATAGTAGATCTCATTGAAGCTGAGGTTGGAAGGGAATTTAGTTGTTAAATGTTAGTGGTCAACGTTTAGAGTATTGAAGAATAAGCGAACTAAACTTCTGCTCTAAATCTGGCATTTAAATATCTTGACTGAGCAACTAAAGTGATGACCTCTCTCGTTGTAGTTGGCGCAAGGTGACTTCGTCGCCCTTTGTAACGTAGTTGGATTTTGGTGTGATGACTTTGAGCAAAGCCAAAATAAACGAACCCTAAACAAGTGAGAAATAGTGGCCGTCTTCGATACTCGATCCAGAAGTTGAAACCTACCCCGTACCAATTTTACTAACCTTTGACAAGAAATTATTCTATCCTCTCAAAAATTAAAGTCATCACTATTTGGTGTAGGGTAGGCGTAACTCCTAGACGCAGAACATGACCTTTGTCCATGATAATGACTGGATTGTCGATATGCTATTACTCTAGGCCTTTTGGTTTCTTTTGTTTTTATCTGTTTCTATTGTACGCGGTGGATTATGGTGGCCTCAATGTCATAGAGTAACATGATTGCAACGAATTGATTCGCGGTGTGCAGAACTAGAACCATTACTGATACAGACACCGGCTCAAACACTTCCGAATATACTGCAAATAGCAATGATAAACTAGGATTTCACTACACTCAAGTCTAACAAGCATCACCATACCCGTTGATCAAGAACCATGATGGCCGACCACTGTCTCCAAAATAAGATATGCCTGTGATCGATGCTCAATGGATGATCCTCTCCAAGCAACGTGACCATCCGGCCTAACCAAAACAAGCGGACTTTGCCATATGCTTGCAGCGTGATCCTCCCCTGTTAGCTTTACATAGCTGAGAGGTAGTCCAAGACCCTGGGCGGCTTCAACGATCAAAGAGCTTCCTCTGTCAGATGCAGTTTCATCGCTGAACTCTACTAGAGAGAAGGCTCGACCAAGATGATCGAAAATAGGCGATTTGTCCTTCAAGAACACATGGGGCGCGCGGCTCCCAGGCCATGTGGTAGGTAGGTAAGTATGCGGATCCCAAACCGGCTCGGCTTCCGATTCATCAGGCATACAAACCGAGGACACATATCTGTATCCCATCTCTATTCCCAGATCTGTGTTTTCGCCGTCATTCTGGCTATAGTGTTGGTGAATAGCTTGGCGTATCTGGAGACCCTCCTCAGACTTGTCATCGATGGCTGGAGCATTCTTGCCCATCAGCTCGACAGCGGCCAGATGGACTGCCATATGTACCCCGGATCGTTGCACATTTTGAGTGGCAATGGGCTTCCGTTCCTCCTCGTACGATCGGAGAAGCCCTTGGCCACCATATCCGTTGACGACGGCTGCAAGTTTCCAAGCAATATCAAACGCGTCACCCAGTCCGGTGTTCATGCCATAGCCACCAGTGGGGATGTTCATATGAGCTGCGTCTCCTGCCAGGAATAGACGTAGTTCAGGGCCAGCAAAGCTGTTGGCAACTGCAATGCTGGGCTGAAATGTCGAGCGAACAAGGACTTCGTCGATCTGGATCTTGTACGGCTCATAGACTCCACCAAGCACAGTGTACACGGCTTCCTCAGACGTGATTGTGGACTCATCTACACCTGGAGCTAGGGGGAAATGAACCGTGAATATTTCCTGTTTAGCAATCACTATTAGCATCATTTCTTTTCAAGTTCTGTTACTGCACCTAGTACCTTTTCGTCCTGAGCTATGACCGCACCGCCAAAACCACCGTCTTTCAGCATGAATAGATGCCAGAAGCGACCTTGCTTGTGTAGATTTTGTAGGTCTTTGGACTTAAAGTGGATAAGGAGAAAAGTAGCTGGGCTGTTATCAGAAAGGGTCAGCGGATGCTACCAAAGTGAATGAGAATTGAGCGTCTCACATTGGCCCTCCGTCCAGAGATATGTCGAGGCATTTCCGACACTTGCTCGACGCTCCATCACATGCAACAGCAAGCTTTGATCGGAATAACTGAACCTTGTCATCGCCATCTTTACTGACCCGAGCCTCCACGCCTTCGGCGGTCTCTGTAACGGATTCCAACTTGTGCCCGTATCTAAGGTCGATCAGCGGGCTTTCTTGGCACATGTCTCTCATCCAGGACTCAAAGATTTGCTGAGAAATCCGCTGATATGGCTCGATGGGCTGGGTTCCATCATTTGTCGACTTAATCGTCTGCCTGTACTGGTCCACGGAGGGGTGATTCCATTGTGTGACATGGGTATCCTGACTGAGGCCAGTCGATATTAAGACGGTATATGGAATATCACTGGGGACTCCTATGATGATGATAAATCAGATATGTTCGGCCGGTCTTGCAGATCCATTCTTACCCAGACGGCGCAGACCCTCCGACAACCCTATCTTGCGCAGCAGTTCCATGGACCTTGCATTTGTCAGATCCATCTTCGGCCACCTGCAATGTGTCAGCCACCTTCCTATTGTGAAGCTGCATGGAGCCTGTTACTTCGTCGGTTCGGAGTTTCTTTCCAAAACCACCGACTTCACGTCGTAAAAGGCCAAGACGGCGGCCGTCATGAGGCCCACAGGGCCGCCACCCAAGATCAGTACAGAGTCATCCCCGACGGTATGGACTACTTCGGATTTTTCTGTTGCGGACATTGTATCTGACGTTTGTTTCGATACTTTTGTTGACAAATACCAGGCGCATTACTCTCAATTCAGGGTTGAGGTGGTGGATACTTGAAGGGACTATCACATGGAGCCTAGCCAATAAACGGATGTGAATTCTCGGTGTTGCGACCCAACAAGTAGTGCCACATCGGTTTCTCGTCTTCTCCGGAGCTCCTAGCCATTTTGTCCCGGCCGGGCCGAACATGTTTACGCCCCACGACACTCCGGATCAAATCATGGGCGATAATCCGACACGGAAGACAGCGGATTGATAGTACAGCATGAGCGCATCAATCGAGAATCTGGCAAGGGTATGGAATTCGGAAGAGCACTGTTCTACTTGGAGTGAAGCTCCCCTCAATGCATCAGTTCAGCTTTCCCCTCTCGGCGGCAGTGCGATCCAGAATCGGCTTCATCGCCTGTGCAATCATCTCCGGTGGCACATCTGTGCCCTTCGGCATCTTGCCATCCACCATGCCCGGAGGCTGAATCAACCATTCCGGAATGACCCTGGTTCCATCCCTGGACACCTCCAGAATCGTTCCGCCGGGATATTCGGCTGACTCAACGACGGCGTGGATGGCCTCCGCGGCTGTTTCGGGCGTAATTGCAAGATCGTCGTTGATTCCGAATCGCTCTCCCGATCCCGGAGTTCCAGTGGTCCAGATCGGAGTTGATACAATGCTGGTGCATGCGTGTTAGTATCTGAGCCGAGGCTATCGGGCCGAACACAAAACTCACCCGGGACAAACTGCCACAACCTTGACGCCTTGAACCTGCTGGGCATCTCCGAGGCTGCGGGTAAAGCCAACTACGGCGTGTTTCGTCGCACTGTAGATCGGCGCCGGGTACTGCTTGCTATACCCGGCGATCGAGGCGACGATAGCGACTACACCTTGCTTGTCTTTCCCAAGCAAAGCACGGATCGCAAGCCGTGTCAATTTGATCTTCATTTATGTTAGTTATTCTTTATCGGACTCTTTCCAATTGATATACTGACGGGGTGTTCGACATTGATAGCGACGTGCTTGTAGCCATCGCTCTCAATGGGCTCAGGATCATCCCAGAAGTTAGAATACGGCTACGCTCACAAGCTATGTTAGTAGCCACAAGGGATGAGGCAGTCTGCTTGGGAGTGCAGTCTTACGGGTTCAAAAACTCCAGCGGATGCGACAAAAACATCCGGCACATCACCAAAAGTAGAGAGCGACACGTCGATCAAGTTTTGCAAATCGCTCCACTTGGTCACGTCGCACCGGATAAATGTAATGTTGGCATCTTCCTCAACCGCCTTCTTTGCCTCATCGGTGAGGGCAAGGTCTGCAATCATGACAGCTCTGGCCCCATTTTTGCGAGCCAAGAGAGCGTACGAAAGCCCAATGCCTGTAGTCATGTCAACGTGAGACCGCAGCGAAGCTGGAACAGAGCGGGTTGATGTTACCTGATCCGCCTCCTGTCACCGTCACGATTTTATCCTTGGTCGAGAATTGCCAGGCCATTTTGGAAGTTGTCGTGTGTAAAAGTCCGGGTGCAATTTTGTCTCTCCTCGATGGGATTCTTGGCCGTCCTATTTAATTATGTCAAACTGAGTGAATAAGATCAGGACGATGATGATGAAAACTCTTGATTCTCTATCTATCGAAGGGCTTGGGATCGGTCTTATAGATGAAGATGAGGCGGCCGACGACGGCCCTGAGGTCGGGTGTAGAAGGCCCACCTTCCGGGAGTCTGAGATCCCTTCTATTCCCTGGGCGGCCGCTCCTATTCAACAGCTGATCAATCCGACCAATCAGACGGTCGCAGCCGTAAGCCAGACCTCGCCCAGACTTCAGATGTAACTGTGGCCCTGACTTTAGCTCTTACGGCGACGACCTTAGCTCTGACTGTACTCATGACCCTTGTCCTCACTGCTTAGCCTATCGCATCGACCCGGGCCCGGATTGCAACTCTAACTCTGGGTCTTCAGCAGCCTCGACCTTGGGTTTGCATATAGAGGGCTTAAATATGCATGAAAAGATCCCAAACATACACTACTGATAAACCTGATAGGTCGTGCGAGTTTGGAATCATTCCGTGCATGTTTAGGTACTCCTGACTATAGCCCTGACCCCGGCTCTGGCTATGGCAAGCAGCTAGGATTATAGTTGTCATTGTAATTGTAATAACAGCATCTGCATTAAATAATAAAGAATAAATAAATACAACGGTAATTAATAAAGGGTGATGAATAATTCATATATTACTATTTATGTTATTTCGCTACATCAAAGTAATAATAATTATGAAGAGGTCGGGAAGTTCAATAAAATACAACAAAGAATTATTCAAGATAAAAAAAAAAGATTAGACCACCCATTGTCCAAATGATTGACATTATAAGATCTAACTGTTAGAAATCTGAGGCTTCTAACAGCTGGACTGGAAGATGTTCCAGGTGTCTCATCATAAGCGCAGAGGTAACAAATTACCTTTATTGCACCTAATGCAATGTCTATATAATCGTCTTCCCGGCGGAGCGCCGGCATGCTCATCCCGCTCATCCCGGGCCTACTATTTCTTAATTCCGGCGTCATGCAGAATTCTTGAAACCGTTGCCTCCGGCCGAGTCTAGAACTCCGGGCTTAGGCGGAACACAACCCCCGGTACCCGGAGCTGTGACGATCAGGACAAGGGATATCAGAACTCATGATAGAAAGAACTGAACCAAGCCAATTCCAAAAGACACCTACACACTGAGTAGTGTCAATTGTATTCAACATCGGCGGCATTATGGAATACCCCTCCGTTTCAATTCTGTACTGGGCCTTTGTGGCCCTTGGCGGCCTTCTAGTCCTCACCAAGGTCCTCCGATATGGAAGTCGACCTAAAAATTATCCTCCGGGTAAGAATATCTTGCAGCAAGCTCTCGGGTACATGATGGCACTAACGGTTTGGGTCCAGGACCTCCGACACTGCCCATAATTGGAAATTTGCACCAGATGCCAACTAAGAATTTCCATCTTGAGTTCCAAAAATTGGCTCAAGAATGTAGGGAGATACCAAAAAGTTTTGAAAGAAAAATAACACTAATTTACGGAACAGATGGCCCTATTACTACGATGAAGCTCGGTGGACAAAGTCTGTTTCTGCTCAATGACCCAGATGTTATCCGGGATTTGCTCGAGAAACGAAGCAACAATTATTCGTGTCGTCCAGATCTTTATGCCCGACATTTTGGTGATAATCTCAACATTGCCCTGCGAGAGTATGTGGAAAGAGCCAGAGTTGGTCCTTTGTTCATCGGGTGCTAACAATGGACGTAGCAATGACGAGATTTGGCGCCGACAGCGAAAAATGTATCACGTCCGTCTCAACGTGAAATCCGCTGACAGATAT
This sequence comes from Ilyonectria sp. MPI-CAGE-AT-0026, assembly GCA_020744155.1. Classification (NCBI taxonomy): domain Eukaryota; kingdom Fungi; phylum Ascomycota; class Sordariomycetes; order Hypocreales; family Nectriaceae; genus Ilyonectria; species Ilyonectria sp. MPI-CAGE-AT-0026. Next base: position 590,611 of record JAGPNQ010000010.1, on the reverse strand, counting down.
CTTCCATACCAAGTGAGTGATAGATAATTCGCATAATTTATGCACACCACCTTACATGTGATTCCAGCACTTTGATAGCCTGCAACTTCTCAATGACTTTGCCATCAACCCCGACGGCTGGGTTCAACATGTGCAGAGATATACGGCAAGCATCTCAACGACACTGTTGTACGGTTGGCGTACACCACAAACGAGTACGGGCTACGTGAAAGATCTCCTGGAGGTGAGTGTCTTAGTTCGTCCTTTCTCTGGTCAACGCTAACGATATTGAAAGTGGATGGACGTTACATCAGAGGCAATCAACTTCCAGCTTGTTGACTTCTACCCATTTCTGCGCGACATTTACCATGCTGTTCCCTATTGGCTGCTTCCCAGTAAAAAAAAGCTTCACAATCTACAAAAGCTGGAGAATCGTGTCTTCATCGATCTTCTCAACCGCGCCAAAGATAAATTGTCAACAGGAGATGCTTATCCTAGTTCGTGGCCATCACAGCATGGATGTGATCCCTTGACTGCTCCGTGTCTAATTCGATGTTAGGCTTCATCCGCGACATGCTATCTGATAAAGATAGCGATAGACTTAATGATCGCCAAATCGCCAATAATGCTGCCCATGGCTTCGGAGCCGCGATGTGAGAAATTACTACCCACAGTTCAACCCGGCACCTCGGTTCTGACCAAATTGCTAGGGATACCTCTGCCAATACGATCCTGGGCTTCATTAAGGTTCAATGAGATCCAAATCAACCTTCTCCCGCACATTATGCTAATTTTCTTCACAGGCCATGGTTCTTTTCCCAGACGTCCAGGCCAAGGCGCAAAAGGAGCTTGACGCCGTGATTGGAAGCGGACGACTGCCGACTTGGGATGACCGGGCTGAACTTCCCTATATCCGTGGAGTAGTCGAAGAAACACTGAGATGCGCGTCGAATCCTTGATGCCAATGAAGAAAATCACTGACTAGTTTACAGGGGCACCGAGCCCACTCAGCGCCGCAGTTCCGCACTCGGCTAAGGAAGACGATGTATACAACGGAATGGTCATTCCCAAGGGTTCAATGATCATGATAAACGTACGTCGATAGATTGATCCAACTCATTGAGTCTCAAACTTACTGGCTCATGACTAACTTTCCACGCAGGTCTGGACACTGAACCACCAACGCTTCGCCAATGCTCGGGACTTTGACCCCATGCGCCACACTGCAGAATCAACCCTCACGGAAAACAATGCGATTACCCAGGACTCCCCCAAGCGACTTCATTTCACCTTTGGTGCTGGACGGCGCGTCTGCCCCGGTTTTCACGTTGCGGAGCGGAACCTGTTCATTGCCATTTCCCGGATTCTGTGGGGGTTCAACATTTCCCGAGCCCGCGATGCTAATGGAGAGTTCACCATTATTAATCGAGACGCGGTCACTCCAGGAATGATCGTCAGACCAGAAGACTTCGAGTGAGTTATTTCTCCCGGGGGTAAATACATGAGAAAGAGGGTAATCTAACTTTGCATAGATGCACTATCAAGCCTCGTGACTCCATCCGAGAAAAGCTAGTCAAGGAGCAGTGGCAGGCCGCAGAGAAGGATCTTGACTCGGAGGGAAACTTCACACCGGAGTTTATCCAAGCATCTTTTAAGTAACAGCAGAAGTTAAGACAGTATGACGAATAGGTCTTGGTTGGCAGATAGTGCAACTGTAGGTGGACATTTAGGAATCCTACGGCGACATAGTTAGTTTTGCCAACTAGGACAATAAGGCATTGCGCCATTGGTGTGAGACATTAAATACACGTTGCTTTGGACCCTATAGAATGGTAACAAATTGAAAGACTCGTACACCAGAGCAAAATATACGCTTCAGCAATACAAGAGCTGATTGACAGGTGAGACGCGACGGTTGAAATCCCCCTAGTTACATCCTGCTTTACAGACACATGACGAACACTGCAAGGCAACCTCATCCAAACTTCGGCCACCGTTTGGTTATGTAATGATGTAAATAGTGGCAAAATATGATTCAATGCTGATAAATGGATGCGATGTTGGCCTTCAACATTGGTTCTTGTAGTAAACTAATCGTATTCAATTATTATAGTCTCCAATATTCATCAATCAATCCCGGGTCTTGTAGAAGTCCTTGTCAGCAAGTTTGCCTTCATGCCCCAGCATTGTCTCAATGGTCCAGTCCTCATGAACGTGCCCTTCGGGTATATTCGTCGAGACAAACGGCTTTCCACTTTCAATGCTGGCCTTGACTGCCTCAAACTGCTCTTCTGCGTACTTTGTCGCATCCGATCCGAGCAACCACGCGGGCTGAGGGAATTTGAGCATCTCTGGGTTTGCAGCCACTGCATCCCAGTTGGTCTGATGCCATACATGGCGAGTCTCCCATCCCATACGTTGAGTCAAGCTTGTGCGCTCATATCTAGATCACATGGCATTAACGGTGATTGTTCTAGGATTCAGAGCTTCTCAGGATAAACCGTCTAAGAACGTACCTGAGCTTCTCGTAGGACTTCAAGGCGATTTGGATGTTGGATTTCCCAGTCTTCTCCAGCAGCGCTCCAATCGTTGCGGCGTCTTCGATGGCCTGCGCCGCTCCCGTTCCAGAAGTTGCCAGATGGGGGTGAGCGGCGTCTCCAATAAGGCAGACACGTCCCTTTTCGGAGACCCATTTGGGGACCGGGTCCCTCCACAGAAGCTTGTAGTCGATAAGACAGTCTGCGGGGATCTTTTCAATGATGTGGCGGAGCTGGGAGTCCCAACCCTTTACACACGCCAACATATCCTGGGCGTCTCCTCTCAGATTCCAATCCTCTGCGACATCAGACAGGTCCTATTTTACGTTAGTCATGACCTGAATGGACTATGCAGGTACTCACCTTATGCGTCACGAAGCAAGTGGCAGACTGAAGAGCAGGGTTGGTAGTGAGAATGCCATGAGTGTCTTCCGCAATCCAGATTTTGAAGAGGGGCTTGTCTGAATTGGCAATCTCTTGCGTAACTGGGTCGTCTTGAAGAAGTTGAAGCGGGAACCACGACCTATACACGGCAAAGCCGCTCTTCTTCGGTCGGTCGACGGTTCCAACAACATAGCTCCTTGACTTACTGTGAACTCCGTCTGCCGCAATGATGAAATCAGCCTCATACCTTTGGCCACCCGCAATCACTCCAGCCGAAACTTCATCCTCGAATACTTCACTAACAGAGGCTCCCCATTTGATCTCGACTCCGAGAGAAATGGCATAATCGTTGAAAGTTTGCTGGATTCTTCCTCGATGACCATACACAATAGGAAAGCCGTCGAAATCTGTATGGAGCTGCTGATTTAAAAGTACCTTTCCGTCCTTGTTCATAATGGTCATGGTATCTGGGCTGGCTGAGATTTTGACGATTTTCTCGAGGACATCGCCCCATCTTGACATGAGACGTGTTCCATTTGCTGGCATTTGAATGACATCTCCTGCTTAGAGTAAGTAGGTGTTGTTAAATGTGTGAACCCATTATCTCGCTTCAACTTGGCGCTTACCCTGCTTCGTCATATCGGGATAGGACTCAAAGATGCGGACCTTGGCACCCCTCAATGCCAGCTCAATACCAGCGGCGAGTCCGCCAAAGCCGGCCCCGATGACAATCGCACTCAGGTGCTGTAGTGAAGCCTGTTGCGCCATTGTGTTTTACGTATGATTCAGTATTCAAGGTGGTTGTTTATTCAGATGCCTGTTGGAATCGTCTATTTGCTTTTGCTAGCACGATGACCTAATTATTTAATGCGGGAGTCAAATATTTTGCCGGGACCGAATGCGTATAACGACTGCACCCTGGCCAGTGGCGGAGATTGCTTCGCCTCGTTCGGCGCCGGGAATCTTGGCTCCGGAGAACGGAGAACAAGTGGTTCGGGAATTGCGCGGCATTCAAGCTTGCAGGGAGCCGGGTCAGATCGGTTCACTCCGTCTCCGCACATAACATGGGTCAACCCAGATCCCAGACAGGCACCTACGATGGACAAATGGATTCATGACACACAAACAGCCGTGATGGTGACAAAGGGCCGGGGTTCAAAGGATCACCAGCATCAATGCAAGCACAGTGGCGAACCGGAAGCCGGAGTTAGCAAACTCCGGACACCCGGAGCAGCAGATCAGGAGGATTCTCCCTCTTACCAAAGTCGGCAGGGTCACCAACTCTTGCGTGAAAATACAGCCCGTGTAATTGGTGCCCGTGGCATCCGGGGAACCCTGCTTGCATCCCTAGTGTCAGGTTTCCCCGCATCCTGCAAGCCGCTACTCCGTATCAATCAACTCATCAAGGGGGTGCCGCCACCTGCAAGCTAGCTGCGTGCTCAGGCGGTATGGGAGAGTTGATTTAGAGGGGTAGGTGGCTAAATACATGGGGTGCTTGGTACCTGCTATCATGCCAGGTTGTGAGCAATCGGCGAATCACTGTTTCACTGCAGGTGCAAGGATAGATCATCCTGTTACTGAACAGCCGGTTTAGATGAAGGTATATTGAGGTTTGCACATAGCGAGAGCGAGCATTAGTAATGAGATCCTGAAATATAGCAGGATGCTATTTAATAGCCCGAGACATGGAGTGGTGTCAATAAACAATGCGGGGATGGACGTGGCTGGCAAGCCCGGCTTAAAATACAGCCCCGAATGCAGGAGTAGCATCTGTACCAGTACAATTGTACCGGTACAACGGTCAGTAGGAGAGCTCCAGGTGCCTTTTGGGAATGACGGGGACCAGCCGAGCTGCACCCCTCACTTGATGAAGGGCCATCACCCGCCCAGTCTTCGGCTGTCGACGCGACGAGCTTCCTCAATCTCCAAACTACTCGCAGGCGTCGCAATTGAACGACAAGAGATATCAGTCGCCGGTCACCATGTCTAACCAGCGCGAATCTACAAAATGCCCCCTGGCTTGCGAGTACTGTCGCATCAAGAAGGCCAAGTGTAAGAGCCGCGCGCCCCGCCCTCGCGATCCAGCATTGACAATCTTCACAGGTAGTGGGACTCACCCATGTGGGAACTGTACTGTTCGTGACCCCGGTCCATCTCAGATGTTTATCGACTCACTCTCACAGGATCACAACGAACCATGCGTATTTCCGGAACGACGACGTCGAAGCAGAAAGCGCAAAGAACGGGAACAAGACATGGAGGATCGACTCGCCCGTATGGAAGTGCTCCTGCGCACCGCGACACAGTCTAATTCGACCGAAAGCCGCTCTGGAAGCATCGTGGATAGCATCTCGGTTGCGTCTCAAGAGCAGTGGTCTAGGAGCCCCGGGCAGCTTGCGAACAGCGTTCCGTCAGAGCCTCCAGAGATCATGAATTCGCCGCCCAGGTCACTGCGAGACGACGAACTCCAAGCTATCCTGCCCTCGCCATGTGCAGATATGTCCTTGATCTTCTCCAGTTCAACTGCATTTAGCCCGACAATGGAAGCAAGGCCAGACTTACCAGGAGCCATCCCCGTTAACATCCCTGAGCTTCCGCCGGCCGACACGATACGCGCCGAAGAAACACTCCAGATGCCAGTATCGCCGCCGAGTACTGCAGCTCCCGACGACTGCGCATCACAGGGGGTGGACCAGGTACGTGCAGCATTATGTTTCTGACGATAAACAGCTAATTCATAAAGGAAAACTCGGATCCGCAAGGTATGAACAAGATGACACGAGAGTACGATTTAAACCTAATAGTAGAACAGGGTGCCCTTCATACCTATCAATCTGCACCTTTCCAGCAGCAGAATGGATTTCGCGCCAGGTTGGCAAGCCCGAATTCGTTGCAAGCGCAAGACTGCTTTCGAAAGAGGTCATGCAAGGGGAACGCCTCGACCGAGTAATCAGCCCCGAGAGAGCGCCTGAACCGGATATTGTGACAGCAACGAAGTGGACAAAAGGTTCATCCTAGCCCAATCTGAACTTCATAGGACATGGCTGACTCAAGTAAACAGCCTACTTCGACAACTGTCTGGACGCTGTGTTCGAAATAACAGATCGCCGCGAGTTTGAGAACCGGCTGAGCGCCCATTTCAAGGGCGACCCAAACTCGACTTCGAACAAGTCGTGGTACGCTTTAAGGAACATAATATACGCCTCTGGTTGTCGATTTTCATTATCCGAGGCATCGAGTCGCACCGCATTCACCGAATCACGAACTCAATCGTGGAAATACTTCGAAAACGCCCTTTCTGTTCACACCGACCTCCTCTATATCAACACTGACTTGACTTCGATACAAGCTTTGCTGCTTATGGTTCGTCATTGCCGAGATGGCCCACATTTTGTTTCCTTTTGTCGAGACTAACTTCGGTCGTAGGGATTTCATGCTGAAGCTCTTGGCACCCCCGCGTTAGAGTACATGTTGATATCAAGTGCAACTCGCCTTGCTCAGTCCAAGGGCTTGCATCTGGCAGCACCTAGGTCTCTCCAAGCATCCAGTGAGGAGCTATTGGAAAGACAGTCACTATGGTGGACCTTGTATTCCTATGAGAAGCATCTTGCGTACCGGTCAGGACGGCCATCAGTCAGTCTATCTGGTGTTGAGCCTATGGTGCGTAACTAATATTGAAATAGGCAATCGATGACGACTACATTAGTTGTCCCATCCCTACAACCCTAAAGCGCGGATCGAACGTGTCATTGGAGTTTGTCGCGAAAACCATCGCCCACGCCCAGATTTCATCTGCTGTCGCAAAACAATTGAACACCGCCAAAGCGATGAGGGATTCTCCTGAAACTATACTGAGACACATTCAAGATCTAGACAATCAACTTCGGGAATGGCGCGAGTCCCTTGGTCCCTTGTTTCGAACGCAAGCCCCGTTCAAGACTCATGGACTGCCGCCAGGAACACAAGTGTTCCACCTCCTATATCTGCACTTTTCCTACTACGCGTTGGTGATTGCAGTTCACGGGGTGTTTTGTTATCCATGGAACAGACCCGATCTACAAAACAGCACGAACCCAGAAATCCATGCTCAAATACGCAAGAGCACGGAAGCAGTGGCTGACGCCTCGAGGCAAATAATTCTGGGCGTTCAAAGGCTTGAAATAACCGCCTGTGTTCCAGTTTGGTACGTCATCTCGAGACTCCGGTTTTCATATTTCATAAATTATTTCCAACCTTATTCACTTGATGCTTACTGGTAAACCATTATCTAGGGTAACCTTCTATTTCCCACTGGTGGGCTTGATCAACATGTTTATCTGCGTGTTGAAAAACCCCCTCAGTCCGTCAACAGCATCCGACCTCTCTTTGATGGACATTGTCGTCGGCCATTTCGGATATATGGAGTTTATTTCTTCATCTGAACTAGAGTTTCCATTTCCTCGAGAAATTGCATCGTATGCACGGAATCTCGTGAAGCAGGCACGGAGTGGGATGGCAGCCGAACCCCGCGACCCGCCTCAGAGCAAAGCCACCAACACACAGTCTCAATCCATCCCGATGCCAGTCGCTTCAGAGGTTAGTTCTACTAGCCGTAGTATAGAATTTAGCTGACATCTTCTCCTCCACAGATACCTTCTTTCGATATGGTTTTGGGAATGGAAGACTGGTGCACATTTCTCCCCTCATTTCCTCAGATTGGCTCCATGCCATTTAACGGAATTTTCGAGGGTGATGAGAGCCAAGTACTGGAAACTAATCCATTAAATTTCCAATAGGCTTAGCTCGTATTGATTCGGGTTGGAATTGATGCGTTCTGGGATGTGTTATTTGGATCAAGAGGTGATGGCTTTGGCGTTGATGTGTGACGAAGAAGCTAGCTTGCGCAGATACCTGGCCTAACACTGAGGTCTTTCGTTCTTTGATATGTTTGAAGCCTTATTAGCGTTTTTATCGAGTGGAACAACAAATTCAATTCCAATCGTTCATAAGGTCCAATTAAGATCCATGAATCAAGAGTGGCGGAGGCTGGACCGGACAGACGAGAATGTAGAAAACACCGAGGTTCGTTCTCCTTGCACTGAGCGTACCCTCGGGAATCTCATTTATTTGATTTTCTTCCCTAGTCCCACTTTGATCCGTTATCTATCGGCAAACGCCATCTTACGATCCGGCCGGAAGTTGACACTCCGTCGGAAAGGAGCCAAAGTCTTCCGGACCCACTAGTCGGGCACCATAAAGACGAGAAATTGGTATGTGAAAATGTAGCAAACAAACATAACTCAGTTGACGCATTGAAACGCGCCATTGTCTTCCTTAAAATATCACCAAACTCCATCATGAAGCCTATTTTCGAGCGACTTGTCCGGTTCAAGGATGCCGATGGCCATATTTTCTTCGGCGAGGCGCTGTCCGACAGTCTGATCGGGGCCGAAGTCCCTGTGTACGCCGGGGACAGTCCTTGGAATCTACAGGAAACGACTCGAACTGCAAAGATATCGGAGGTACATTTACGAATGAAAGACGATCTGAGTTTGACATATTAACCCATGTATACAGGTGCTCTGTCCCGTCCCTCACGTCCCGATAATTTACGGGATCGGGCTGAATTACAAGACCCATATTGCTGAAGCCGGCTGGCCGACCCCTCAGTATCCCACCGTCTTCACGAAGCCGACAAATGCGGCCAACGACCCTTTTGCGGACATTCATGTGAACCCACAATGCGCCAACATGGACTACGAGGGTGAACTGGCAGTCATTATTGGCCAGGATTGCAAAAATGCGTCCTCACCAGCAGATGCTCTGGATTACGTCCTCGGTTACTCTGTCGCAAATGACGTCAGTAGCCGATACTGGCAAATGCCTGAAATTAGCGGACAGCAACATGGCTATGCTAAGAGTTTTGATGGATTTGCGCCAATAGGGCCGGTTATCGCTTCGAGTAAGGCAATCGGAAATGTTGGCGACCTTACGATTGTGACAAAGGTCAATGGTGAGGAAAGACAGAGAGCCAAACTAGATGATCTGTTGTTTGGGGTAGGTGATCTTATCGTCCACCTAAGTCGCGGAACTACACTCAAAGCTGGGACGGTTATTTTGACTGGGACGCCTGGTGGAGTGGCAGCTTTCATGAAGCCTCCGGCTTGGCTTCAAGATGGAGACACAGTGGAGGTGAGTGTGACAAATATTGGGACCATTATAAACCGACATGTATTTGAGAAGTAGTCCAGATTAGGTACAATCTTCAAGCCTGGGATTCTACCACTTGGTTGCTTGTTTAAATACTCACCACTGGATCGCTATCCACACCCGGATCCATACCCACCACGATTCGGATTCAAACTGGGCAATGTCATATATAATGTGAACTCGTTCCTCATCAGCGGAACTGGTTCACTGCTGATACTGTGGCATTATACAACGAGCCCAAGCGAGACAATTTCATCCATTTACTTCACTCACTCCACTGGGCCCGGCTTCATGTAGCTTGGCATGTTGGCGTGGCAATCGCCAATGACGCCGAGCCAGTTCAGCGGGAGGTGGTAGAGTATCAAGACAGCGCCAGCGCAGAAGCCAATGACAGCAAAGGTTCGAACTGTGCTCTGGAGGCGCGGGTGCCAGTTTTCGTACCCTGCCTCGACAGGCGACCGTCCAGTATCATACGCCTTGAGCCTCATGGCAGTGAACACTAGGCCAAGGCTGGCAACAAATATCGACTCGTAGATGGGGAACTGATACACCTGCTCGGGGAAAAGTGTCAACGGCCGGTATGTTTTGGCGTATCCATAGCCGTGCGTGATTCGGATTGCTAGGTTTTCAATGATAAAGTCCAGGACAAATTCTATGCACCAGATGATGGTAAAAATGCCCGCGTTCGATAGGTCGGGAAAACGCTTTCTCAGCGGCTTGGACATCTTGCTTCCAAGAATACCGAAGCCAGCGCAGAAGTAGACATACATGGGCGGTCCCCAAAGCAGACTCTCGCCATAGCGGCTTGAGGACTGGTGGTTGTGGAATGGCAGATACTTGGCCCACACTCCTCGGTTGATGCTGTTGGCGTTCCACATGAAGATGTATTGGTTGCAATTGAGGAATCCATCTGCACAAAGCGCCACCAAGCCTCCGATGACGTGGCGCCCATCAAGCGTGAACTGCCGTGGCTCGTCGGTAGCCTTGAAGTGTCTCAGATAGGGAAAAGCCGGCACAAGCACGCAGAACCAGATGTGGGCGAACAGAACCCCAACGCTGAGAGCCTCGAAGATGCGTAGACTCACGAGACGCCACGGCTCAATGACATCAGGGCCGAGAATCGGTGCTGGCTTGAACTCGATGGGATCGGCGAACCAGCGAATCAAGGCCTGCGCCCACATGATGCTGAAAGCGAGGCCGAATGTAGCCATGGCCGAAGCCGTCCCGTCGCGGGACTTCTGTTCTGACTTGCGTCCGATGCCGCCCGCAATCAACGGGCTGGTTTCATCGAGACCATTGTCATACTCTCGTTGGTGATACGGCATAGTGGTAGCCATGGTTGATATGAGAGAGCTCTATGCAAATTTACTGCTTCGTGAAGGACTGATAAAGATAAGGGTCAAGATTGACAACGCAGCTGAACCAGATGCGAAGCCTCATATATAGACGCACCATATTGCTTCTTTAATCTAGATTACTAGCTGCAGTCCGGTTTACCCAGCCATATTACTGCCAAGCTGCCGGCGCTGTTCAAGTGGACATTTGCGATGCGCGCGGAACCGGGGCAGTTGGTTCCGAACAAAGCAAAACACTGGCTTGCTGCCCTAAATCCGGACGCTCGGGCAATCCTCTAAAACGTGCACATCATGTGCATTTAGCGGCACAATTTTGAGCGCTGCTCCTTCCCTTGGCTCGAAATGGAGGGGGTTAAATACGGGGTAATAGTTCCCATAACCCCCCCGGCTGATCCGCCGTTGTACCAGTACAATGCAGTCTGGATTGCGCCCTACGACCTGAAATGGAAAGTCGGCGCCGAGCCAGTCCGGGATCTGCGTTTGAAGCCGATTTGCCAGTTCTCCGGCTTCGGGTTTCCGGCTTCAAGACGACAGCCCGGACACGGATTATTCACAGCTCCCGTTTCGGCTTCATTGTGCGCCGCATCTGCATGGGAGATGAAGGATGACAATGCACTACAATTGGATTAATTCTCGGGGTAATTGTAATCATGCAAAGCTTCCCCGAATTGGTGTCTTGCTCGACATGCTGGCGCAGAATTTTCTATTGAAGGGGAGAAGTATGTATATCTAGCAAAGTAGCACTGCTGGTGATCAGCCGATAACACGGCTAACCTTTGTTTCAATGTAAAACCCTCCGTTCTCAACAACAAAGTGGGCGCTCCCAATAAACAGACTGTGATCCAACTTCCTCAAAGATTCTGAGCCTGTTTTAAACGTGACATGAGAGAAAGCATTCCCATAAGCAGTCGTTTTCGCGTTTGGATTGGCGGTTAAAATAGCCAGGAACGCTTCATCAACCTCGACAATTCCCGTGTAGGAATACGTGAGAAAGGAACCGTCTTTGTTTCTATTGAATAGATTAGAGACCGCCTATGCACAAATCTGGCAGCCGCATACTTTAAAATTGCGTTGACGTTAATTCGCGTGTGGCCTTGAGACGGCTCCATACGCACGTAGTCTGATCCATAGACAATTTCAGCATCCAATGGAACGCTAAATCCTGGCTCGCTGATCAGAGTACCAGAAGCAATCGGCTAAAGATACCAAACCGTCAGTTTAGAATCCACTTTGGATGATGGCACACGAAGAGTAAAACTAACCACAATATTCAGGCTTCCTCCATCCGAGACACTGCCTGATAGAGAATTAATATCAACTTCCGGGAATGGATTCACTGTTGACTTACCAATTTGAAAACCCTCTGCAGGATACAGACGAGCTGTGAAAGCAGGCTCAAGTGAAGGGAATCCAGACGCCATTATGAAGTCTTGATGATGCTCTCGATTCAAATAAGTGCCCCAAACACGATGATGGACGATTTATTTTATCAAATCCAGGCTGGATGACCATATACTTCATAACGCCAATCCTCTGACTCATATACATATTTCGTATAAGCCATGACTGTCTCCGGGCTTACTAGAATGGATCAGCGCCACGCATTCCGGCCCGGCGTCATCAGTCTCTCCGCCCCCTGGTTCCGGGCTACTGTGGGCCGTCATCTTCCGACCTGGACCGATATCTTCCGGGACCGGTATCTTCCGATATCTCACAACAATAGACTGATTTGTAGTAATTTTATTGAAATAGGATGCAGGCATAGGCATAGGCTGTGTGCTCATCTAACCGGAGCGCTCTAAGGTGCAAGATCTAGTGATTATAGGAGAGCTTTGTTCCAGCTCTGCTCCTGCTTTGCATCCGCCGCCTCAATGTTGACGAACTGCTTATAAAACTCCAAGCATTCCGGATTCGCGACAGTCGGACTGGCTTTCTCCATCTTCCCACTGATAATCTTCTTAATGAGAATCTCTATTTTCTTCCCGTTGTTAGTGTATGGGATGTCTGGCACCTCGAATACGAATCGAGGCTCATGTCGAGGGCTGAGACTGGATCGTATGGCATCCCGAACCCTGCGAACAACCGCATGATTGTACTTGCAGCCAGGAGCCATCTTCAAGAATAACACCACCGATTCGTCGGCATCGGTTGGACGCCGTTGGCCTACGCAGACACTGTCGCCAATCTGGGAATCTTGCTCCACGACATTGTAGATCTCAGCAGATCCAAACCGAACACCAGCTGGGTTCAGTACTCCGTCTGATCTTCCATGTGTCAAATATCCTCCAGTGATTTGGTTGCGAGACACAAAGTCGCCTTGATTCCAAATAGAATCTCCGTACAGTGCAAAGTAAGAGTTCTTATACTTCTCACCAGCTTCGTCGCCCCAAAAGCCCACGGGCTGGCTTGGAAATGGTTGCTTGCATACGAGCTCTCCAGGAATGCCAGTATTCATTATCGAATCCCCGGCTCCATTGTCGACTTCAAACAAATCCACAGCCATACCAAGTGATGGTACTTGTATCTCTCCTGCATACAAGGGCATAATGGCGGCTCCGGATATCAAGGAACACGCAAGATCAGTGCCCCCGCATGTAGAAACAAGGTGAATGTCCGGCAGAAATCCTTCCTCGTAGAACCAGCCCGCAACTTGCGCGGTCAATGTACTTCCAGTCGATGTGACGGTACGGAGACTTGAAAGGTCCACCTGGTCTTTAGGCTGTATGCCACTTGCCATGAGTAGAGACAGAAATTTTGCTGATGTACCGAACACATTGACGCCTAGACTCTCGACTATTTTCGGGAGAACCAAGTTATCCGGGAACATTGGGGAGCCATCATAAACCACGACTCTGCCGCCGAAAGACAGAGACACCAAAACCATGGCCCACATCACCCAACCGGTTGTCGTGTACTGGAGAATGGTGTCACCAGGGTGAACATCATAGCCAAGAAACGAATCCTTCCTGACTTGCATGTACAGGCCACCAGCAGAATGCACAATGCACTTGGGGAGGCCGCTTGTCCCTGAGGAGTAAACAATGAAGGCGGGGTGGTTGAAGGGTAGTTGTGCAAAGCTGAGGGTCCTACCGGTGTCTCGGGATAGAAACTGGTCCCATGAGATCATCTTAGGGCCAATAGCTGAGGGTAGTCGATCCTGGCGAGGAATGACAATAACCTGGCCCAAATTGGTGTTCTCGTTCAGCACCTCAGCCCAGGCGCAGTGTCGTGGCAACAAGTTCCTGCGCTTTCCATTGTACACCACCTCACTTTCGCAAAAGACGAGTTTGGGTCGAATTTGATTAAGCCTGCTTAAGACTCCTTCAACGCCCATGTCCGGTGAAGAGCTTGACCATATCGCTCCTAGAGACAGGGCAGCAAGGCAACAAGTGATGGCTTCCTGACAATTGGAGATGACAGCGGCGACGCGATCGCCCGTCTTGACTCCAGATGCAACCATCGCACTGGCCAAACGGGAAACTTCGATATGAAGTTCACGCCAAGTGACATCGCGAGACGTCCCACCTCCTTCGGGCACGACATGTAAGACGACTTCATACGGTTGATGGTGGGCCAGGATGTTCTCAGTAAAGTTCATTCTAACTCCTGGAAAGAAACTAGGAGGGGGATACATGGGCACGGGAGGTGGTCCCTAGTTTATGTGTCAGTCTCAAGTTCGGGAAATAGCTGCCGGAGTCATTTACCATTGTTTTGAAAGCGTATGTCGGTTGACCCTGAGATTTAATGTCCAAAAAGTCGAAAAGATCCATCCAGAAAAGAGGCGCAGTCGCTGAATTGGTTGACCATTCCCACAGAGACTTGTAGTCGTTGATCGAGATGCCGTGTTTTTTGTTCACCGTCTGGATGAGGCTTTTCAGGTTCATTCCCGATGTTGGAAGCGGTTTCCATAGTAGACGAGGTTGGGCAGCAATGTCGGATGCCATGGTTTCAGCTGCAAACGCAATAATAACAGCCGACTTATGGTGCAAAGAACGTTAGACACAGCCCGTCGTGATGGCTACTACGCGGCATGTACAAAGATTGTATTTTTAATCTTTGCACTCTGGCCACTACAGTAGGGAATTTCTCCTGTCTACGGGAATCACGGCAAAGGTGGTTTGTCGATGTGGATTACCTCGGCCGGGTGAACAAGCGAACCGGTCCGAGATGTTATTTTTACCCGGAGGCCGGAACTCGCTGCATTTGTCCCGGATGTCTTTGATTGGACTTCTGCCTTCACGGACCAGAATCGTGATTCACTTAGATATAGACGAGGTAAATGTAAAGACCTTTTTCTATCCTAAAAATGCATCGTCTAATTCTAATTTAGGGCTGTTGTTCCTACAATTCCCATCTAGAGGTATTACCACCGCGGCCGAAAACAGTATTATTATTTTACACCACCCAGTCCAAAACCTTTCGGCCAACACGAGAAGCTCCATTGTGCTCCTTCGGGACCTTTTCCTTTTCTTCTTCGTAGTAACGACCAGACCAGACGTCAATCGTCTTAGCGCGGGCAAACTGGAAATAGAAGCGTTAGTAAACATTCTTCCTTATTGAGTGGATTGTTGCGTAGAAGCATACCTTGGTTTTGTAAACAAGCTTCCAAGCAATAATGGGCACGATGAAAATGGGGATTCCAATGTAAGATGCGATAAAGTCGGCGGTCGACCAGTTGCCCTTGAGGAACACCGGGAATCCAGCAACAAAAGTGATGATGGCGGAGCCAATGAATCCGAACCAGGCAGTATAGGGCTGGAAAGGCGACTTCCAAGGCAAAGAGTCTCGGCTGATACCTTGGACCTTGAGTGCACGGTGGAAGCGAATGTAGCAGAAGCACAGCGTAGACCAAGCGATGAGGCCGGCAACGGTGCTGAGGTTAAGCAGCCAGGTGAAGGCCTGCGACGCACCACCACTTCCAAGACCTAATTCGACAGTCAGTATTCATTATACCAAACAGTTTATGGTTCCAGTGAGAGGGGATCTTACTCAAGTAGGCGAGAGGCCCAAAGAGCCATGCAGTAATCACTGCAACATATGGCACACCGCTCTTGTTCGTGCGGCCAAAGATCTGAGGAAGCTGTCTGTCCGTGGTCATGGCCACGATCATTCGAGAACCGACCCAGCAGTAAGAGTTGCCAGCAGACCAAGCCGAGATGAGAATGCACGCGTTGACGATAGAAGGCAAGGCGCTGATTCCAGCTTCCTTGATGGCAATGACCCAGGGCGAACTGTTTGCGTTGCCAGAGCCAGAAACGAGATCCGCGTTGCGGGGGTCGACGATAAGTCCG
Source organism: Ilyonectria sp. MPI-CAGE-AT-0026 (assembly GCA_020744155.1). Classification (NCBI taxonomy): domain Eukaryota; kingdom Fungi; phylum Ascomycota; class Sordariomycetes; order Hypocreales; family Nectriaceae; genus Ilyonectria; species Ilyonectria sp. MPI-CAGE-AT-0026. The sequence continues at coordinate 574,876 of JAGPNQ010000010.1, read as the reverse complement.
ATCAACAGAGCACCGAGGATGTAGAAGAAGCCGATGCGGTATGTAACACGGCCAGCAGCTCTTGGGATCGCGCGGTGAGGATCCACCGATTCTGCAGCACTGATGACGACAGTCTCAACACCAATAAAGGAGAAAGAGGCGTTGACAAAGGCTGAGAGGAAGCCGAGAAAGTGGCCAGTCGATCCCTTGATTCCATTGTACTCGACCCAGGCGCCGGGGTTGTTCCAGTACCGGAATCCAATCGCCTCGCCGCTGGGACCTCCGCCGGCCGTGATGACAATGGCGACGATGACGAGGCCTACAAAGCAGATGACCTTGATGGCTCCGGTGACGACTTCTGTTTCTCCGTAGAATCGGACATTGCAGAGGTTGATGGCCAAAATCAGGACGAGGGAAATGCTAATGACCACGGCAGGCGAAATGTCTGACCAGTAGGACACTAACACGGCCGCAGCAGACGCCTCGGAGGCGATGGCGATGGTGTAGCAGTAACCGTAGGAGATGGCCAGGGAGAAGCCAACCGAGGGATCAATAAAGCGGGTAGCCCAGTGAGGAAACGAACCAGCCGTGGGAATCTGCAGGCAGTCAGCACCGTGATCGGCCAGAGACGCGTTGTTGTGGAGATGTGTATGGGGCACTTACTACCGTGGCCAGCTCAGAGATGCTCTGCATAACGCACCAGAGAACGGCTCCCACCACAGCGTATGCTAAGAATAAACCAGCCGGTCCGGCATTGGAGTACGCAGCTCCCGTGCCGACGAAGAGACCGGTGCCAATGCCACTGCAGAAGCCAATCATCGTCACCTGGTAGTTTCGAAGTCGGCGTTGAGTTGCGCCGTGTCCTCCAACGTTGAGCTGCGGTATTTGCTTGAAGCTGGCGCCGTCTGCATTGTCGTCGTGACCCGCCTTTTCAACATCTTGAATAATGGCATCTGGATCCTGCTGCCGCGCCGGCTTGCTCGTCACGGAATTGATCTCCATGGTGGAACCTGTGAATTTGAGAAAAAGAAAAGATACTCTGCCAAGGCAAAGGGAAATTCGAAGCGGCCGTCAAAGATATATCACGTCCTGGTTTGATTTTTCAACGCCGATTGCGCAATCGCTTCAATTACGGCATCGGATCTTCTTCCTGGTAAAGTGTCTGCTGATGGTGGATTAATGGTGGATACTGGCTAAGCTGCTTGTGAAGTTGGCGCCGAAAGTGGCGACATACGAGATGGTGTTGAGCCAATCTTCAACACTGAAAAATATCACGACCCACACCCGCGTCGGCGGATCCGTGCCTGGACGGTTCTGCAGGTGTTCAAAGCTTCTAGAACGAATACTAGTTGGAGGAATTTCTTCGTCTTCAGCGCCACACAATTGCGACATAGGAGTCCGAGTCATTTGTCTTGAGTAGCGTAGAGCTGTGCATGTTATTCACTCAACTTCTCGTTGGAGTCGTTCTAGTCACCCTCCAGTATCTTGTCCTGGCATGTGTGCATAGATGAGTGCTATGACAGTCCCGTGGATCCACTCGTTGACCAAGCGAACGCCCGAGTTGTGGTTAGCAACAATAGTGTTGGACGCGAAATTCTTGACGAGCACGTAACTTTAGGTTCCGCTCAGCACATTGCGGTCGGCACCTTCTTTGGTGAATGCGTTCAAGAAGACGAGGCAGGCGTCAACAGTAGCATCGGCAGTAAGGTCCTGTGATTCAAAGTCCCACGAGATCTGCGTGTGGTACTCGCGAGCTCGGCCTGAATGGCATTGAGAGGGGCATTAATATAAGGGGGCGAGTTTGGCCGGAACCGCCACCGCACCACATGGTGAAGTTGACAAAGTCCGGGGTGTCCATGTAGATGGTCGAAGTCTCGCTCATGCTGGCTGAATTTTTGCATCATAGCCAAAGACGCCGAGAGACTTACGAGATTTGAGAGGGAGAGCGTTGTCATTCTTGACCAGGACGTGGCCCTCGATGGCGCTCTGGAACAGGGTATCCTGAACCCTGGCAAAGTGCCACAATGAACCGCTTTGTGTGACAAACAGCACGTCCGAAGGAAGCTTTCGAAGACAGCTGCCAGCGACATTCTACTGCGCTCAAGATATTTGATCGGCACTGCGATATAGAAAGGCTCGAGCAAGCAAGGGTAGAGACCGCCGAAATAGCCCAGTAGACCGCCATTAGCAGGACACAAACAAAGTTAGGAAGCCAGAAACCTTGTGAACGGCACCCAAGTTGGCAGCCATGAAGAGCTAAAAGCCCGAGAGCTTATTCGCGTGCCCTGAGAGAAGTTGGAACATGCCATTGACAGCAGAACCCAATCCATCTTGCGCATTATTGCCTTCTCTTCTTCGGGAGACAATGAGTCAAAGCCAGCACTTTGAGCAAGGCACTCTGATGCCTCGTCCATTGAGCTGGAGGCACAGTGCTTTACTACTCCGGGCCACTCGACAGCAACAACATCCTTCTGATCTGCCATTGTGGAGAAACACTTGAATAGTGAAAATTGAATTAAGTGGAAAATGGAGTTAAAATTAGGAGATAATGAGAATTTGAAGCGAGCTGAGGTGAAATGGTTTATTGAGGACGGACTCAACTTATAGAGCCCCCATGTCCCTAGCATCTCGAGATGAGGGTCATGTCCAAGCACTTTCCCCGCAAGGTTGGGGACCTTGAAGAAAAAGAGTTTGTGAGCAGACCCACGATACTAGTTCCCAGGCGATTAGTGAATTGCCTGACTAGAGACGTGTCGACCTTCCCAAGCTTGGAGAATCTTCGATAAAAAGAGCTGATGGAGAGACCCACTTATAGTTCCCAAGGTGATCAGTACCGTATCGGCTCGATAAATTTGCCCTGTTTTATGGACTAAAGCTAAGCTATATAAGGCTTAGATCTTCTAAGTCATTTATTATCATTAAGTGTAAAGAATCCCGAAGGCAATAAGTGGGGGATGGATTCAGGGCCAATTTACTGAGTCAATACGGTACATCGCCCAGCCAAATCGTGTCAACCTTCCGCAGAAGATTGGGAATCTTTTCAAGAAAAGGGCTTGTCGAGAGACCTCTTACATAAACCGGTTCCTGCTCATTCGGTTGGCTAAGCAAAAGTGAAGACTCCACCACGCTCGGCAGTTATCGTTGTATATCTCTCATGATGCTTGTCCGGCAACAATTCCCGAGGCGATTAGTAAATCGCCTAACCAGAGATCGTATCGACCTTCCCCGGCGTACTCCGGGGGAAGGTCCACGCGATAAAAATGCGGCCACGTCGCATCACTTGAGCGATATGTGGGAACATCAGAACCAATAGCGATTGCCTAGTTTATTTATTTATATCTGACGCCTTATCAACGCAGCGCTCTCAATCTCATAATTGAGAGAGCTACCCAAATTCTTCTGCATACTGAAATACTCAAAATCTGGCCAACATTCACTTTACTCTTCATTTTTCTTTCGGGATCACTCGAGTCCACCGCAAAGACCGCCACAACACAGAGATCGCTTCAACAACATGACTCATTCACGCGCAAGTACTCAGGTCGTCGTTATTGGGGGAGGCGGCACCATGGGTTCTTCAACGGCACTGCACTTGATCCGTTCTGGATACACCCCCTCGAACATCACCGTCTTGGATGTATATCCGATTCCTTCGGCTCAATCTGCCGGGCATGACCTCAACAAGATCATGAGCATCCGATTGCAAAACAAGCCAGATTTGCAACTATCGTTAGAAGCTCTCAATATGTGGAAGAAAGACGATTTATTCAAGCCCTTCTTCCACAATGTTGGCCTGGTAAGTCATGAAACGGCTTTTGTCGTGAGGGATATATCAGCACCATGCTTACGTATCTCGAGATCCACTGTTCGTCGTCGAAGGAAGGCATTGAGAATCTTCGACGGGAGTACCAATCCTTCAATTCCGCGAATGGGGAACTGGAGAAGACGAACATCTGGTTGGATAGTGAGGATGAGATCCTGGCGAAAGTACCTCCTTTTACGCGAGACCAAGTCGAGGTAACCATTGGCAGTGAAAAACTTGACAAAGAGAAGCTGACTGGAGACGCAAACTAGGGATGGAAAGGCTTACTTTCCGGTGAGGGAGGTTGGCTTGCTGCAGCCAAGGCCATCGATGCTATAGGGCAGTTCCTCAAAAGCCAAGGCGTCAATTTTGGGTTTGGCCGGTATGTGCTAGGACTGTCACGAATCTCTGGGGATGTGCAATGTATTCACTATACTGACGCGGAATTTTAGTTCTGGAACCTTTACGCGACCTCTCTTCGCCGAGGACGGAACGACATGCAACGGCGTTGAAACAGTAGACGGAACAAAATACTATGCCGATAAAGTGGTTTTGGCTACTGGTGCATGGAGCCCAACTTTGGTGGATCTGGAGGACCAATGTGTTTCGAAGGTAAGTACATTGCGTGTCGTTAGCAGTGCGCTCGAGACGGACAGTTTAAATGACCCTGTAACTAACTGAAAGATGACTTTAGGCGTGGGTTTTTGCTCATATTCAACTCACGCCTCAAGAGGTGGCCGAGTACAAAGAAATTCCTGTGATATATGACGGTGAATACGGTTTCTTCTTTGAGCCAAATGAGTAAGGAATTGCTTCTAATCCAGAACTGGAAAGAACGAACGGGAAATACTAAATATGCATATGCAGACATGGAGTAATCAAGGTGTGCGACGAGTTCCCCGGGTTTTCTCACTTCAAGTGGCATCAACCTTACGGTGCCGCCGTTCCCAAACACATCTCTGTTCCTCGGTCACACGCCAAACATCCAACAGATACCTACCCAGATGCTTCCGAAGCAAGCATTCGAAAGGCGATAGCCAGATTCATGCCACGCTTCAAGGACCGAGAGCTTTTCAATCGGTCAATGTGCTGGTGCACAGATACTGCTGACGCCAACTTGTTGATCTGCGAGCACCCCAAGTGGAAGAACTTTATATTGGCCACAGGCGACAGCGGGTAAGCGATAAACCAAAAGCTGCAAACGCAATACACTTTCTGACTCCATATGCCGCAGACATAGTTTCAAGTTTTTACCAAACATTGGCAAGCACGTGGTTGAGCTGATAGAAGGATCTCTTTCACAAGATCTGGCTGATGCGTGGAGATGGAGACCTGGAGGCGATGCTCTCAAGTCGAGACGCGGTGCTCCGGCAAAAGATCTGGCTGATATGCCAGGCTGGAAACATGACGCAAAGTGAAGGTCTACAACGTTCATTGTATGATACCGAGGCTCAGTGGGATTTGTTGAAGGAAGCCCATCGCCGCCTACGGCCTCATAATTCCCTTGCCTAGCTAGTTCGTGATAGTCATCACAATACACATATCTTTGACCTCTTTACAGGATCGACAATAGGATACAGGTGCAGTAAAATTAGATTGATTAGTCAAGCCTTTACAAGCCTATGTGTGGGATATTGGCGGAGGGGAAATAACTGGTCGATGACTGTGCGATTGCTGTCGTGGGTACACCGGTAGGTGGCGAACAGTCATCACTTACATAGCGTTCAGATAGTCCCATTCCCGAGAGAATGCTTAGATTGACTAGGAATTTATGGAACTATGGAATCGCTAAGGTAATGAGTGTCCTTTATATATTCATCCATCTCTTCATTGATCCGGAGCGCTCATGTTGTTTAGCGCTACTCATCTTATCCGACTAATCGAAGGTGAGCTAGGTCGAGCGCGAGGCCTCGTCGGTGGCGTGGAATATGGATCGCCCGGGCGTGACAGCCGGTGAGGTGCATGCTGCCACAGCGGAGGTCATCATAAGTTCCAGATATGGCGAGGGCATGCAACATTGCACCGGTCGTTCTATTGGTTGTGGCGGTGTCGGTTTCCGCATCATGGCGGGCGACCCAACTGTGCTTAAAGAGAGTGACGTTAACGGCATCGAGCCGGGTATCTACGAGTTTGGAGTCGGCAAAGCCCGGTATGGCGACACGGGTCGCGTCGTTGCATGCTTGAAAACTTAGAACTCAGTAGCCAGACTTTGCTTAAATATTCTTCACCTGTTAACAGACAGTAAAATGACGAACAAGTCAAGTCTAACATATACTACGTCCCTGCAGCCCTCTGAGATGAAAGTGCCTCCCGTCAATTGCCATCCGAGCAGCTTGAGGATGGAAAAGCACCACCCAGACTCTTAGTGCCCAACACGTTTCTAGGGATGAACATATCCAGCACTCTAATGCCTGCAGTCTGCTAAGATACGGCCTCGCTAATTTGCCAGACGACTCAGTGCTGGCATCTTCGCAACCCATTCCTCTGAGTCCACATTGTCAACCATCCACTTTGCCAATGCCGCTCTCTTCACCGAGGTAGACCATCCTTTCCCACCAAGGGGACCTGCATAAACTTGGTCCGCCTCCCTATCGGCCTTCCAGCTTGCTTCATCGGATTCGCCGGGAATTTGGGCAATCCGGAATAGACACCAATCTAGTCCTTGCGCCTCGTTCTTGAATGCGTCTGCCAAGTTGAGCATGTTTCGATATACCGCTCGAGCAAAAAGTTTCATGAACATGTGCACCATGGGCTGAAAAATGGTCCAATGGTCATCTGGGCAAGAAATTGAGATGGTGCCCATTGCCACGATCCGTCGAACTCCAAGCTTTCGCATGACGGGAAATATCGAGTTGAGGTAATAATCGGCGAATAGTGAATGCGGGATCGTTTTGTCGCTAATGTTAGGGCCAAGAAGTGATAAGACAGCCGAGCACCCAGCCATGGCTGTTGAAAGAGCATCCAGGTCATTCATCTCGCCCTTGATGATCTGTGCCTCTTGGTTAATTGTCCGACTGTAGGGTAGGTAGGGTCGAAGTGGAAAGTGCATGGCCAAGTTAGCAACGCGCCATGTCTTATTACATACCGTTATAAGAGCATTTGATGCGATATCCTGTGGGATCTTGGCAGGATTTCGAGCGTAAACAATGGTGGAATATTTTTGATGAATGAGTTCCCGGAGTAGACAAATGCCCGCAGGTCCAGTGGCTCCAAGAACGAGAATCTTGCCACTTTTCATAGAGTCTGCCATTTGATTTCGTTTGTCCTGGAAGCAAGATCCATGGAGATCGAATTGAGCAAGTTTAACAGCCCTATTTATACAGAAATCCTTGTTTTGTTGAGAGCCGGTACGAATCTAGCATCTCAAATTTGCGCCAAGGACGACTTCCGCGCGGAAACGAGCGCGCGCGGGAAATTCTCCGCGCGGACAAACTTCCGAGCGGGTCAATTCCGAGCGCGACCAAGACACGACGGGGAACAGGAAGAGGACCAGACAACTCTTCCCTTGCACGAATGCTTGAAGAGACCACCCGACCAGCCGACAGCTGCTGCCCAGGACCCATGCCCAGGAAGAACAAAAAGGCGTCCTGTTGGACGTGCCGTCTTCGCCATAAGAAGTGCGACGCATTGCTGCCCGTCTGTGGAGGCTGCGCTGCCCTGGAAATTAGCTGTCACTATGTCGCGGAGAAACCAGATTGGATGGACAGCGGGGAACGGCAGCAGCAGATGACCAGGCGGATAAAGGTTCAGGTCAAGCAAAGTGCGAAAAGGCGTCGTGGCATTGCCTTGATGGAAAGCATTGCTCAAGATCTTACCAGTACTTCCGAGGATGCCGCGTCTTCGTCTCATCTGGACGCTAGCCCGTCGTATCTTGATCATTTGACGCCTCAGAATTCGATTTGTACGGCTGAAAGCAGCACCACGGTATCAAACAACTCATTCGACCTCGTGGGAATATCTGGCCGCCCTCTCGCGCCATCCGGCGAACCCATCATCTCCCCGGACTACTGCAGTACGTCAGTAACGGACAATTTGTCCACGACATCCCGCAGCGATCTGGACATGGGCTACATAACAGGCTATATGGATTATGTATTCCCGGCCCTATTTCCCTTTTATCGGCCGTCTATACTGCAAGGCGGCCGCACCTGGCTGCTCGTCCTAGCAACAAAAAACACTGGGTTTTTCAACACCATCGTCAGCTTATCATCGTACTTCTTTTGCACCATACCAATAGCCCCGGGTCCAGCGCACGATGCGTGTGCCTCGAGTACCTGGAAGGAACTACAAAAGCAAATGGATCTAGCTCTGATGACGGTTCAGCGCGACCTCAAAGACATTGGCTCTCGGGGTGTGGGGAAGTCTCTTCTGAATGATGTTTATCTTCTCGCAACTATCGCACAGCTCCTCAATTTCGAAATTGCGCTCCCATCAGGCAAGTGGCAAATCCACCTTGACGCCGCAACCAACCTATTCGAAAAGATCATTCGAGATCACGGCGGTGACGACACCGCGCGAGGGATCCATATCGTGTTAGAAAGATTAGGCGGTCCCGGCTCGTCGCTGCCAATCCCACCAAACCCAAATCAGGGCGCATTTCGGTTCTTTGCTACCATCCTACTGATCTATGATATCATTGCTGGCACTTCACTTGAACGATCTCCAGAATTGAAGATTTATCATCGCGAATTGGAACAGGACGGCCCGGGAAAAGTTCCTGCCGTGAAGATGGAAGAAGTGATTGGTTGTGAGACTTGGGTCTTGCTAGCAATAAGAGATATTGCAACCCTTGGCGAATGGAAAAAGGAACAGTCAAACAACAGCAGTTGGTCTGAAGCAGATTTTATTTCTCGCGCGACATGTATCGAGGCACGCCTGCAAGAAGGCCTTGCACAGCTCGACGACAAAGAAATTCCCTATGAAAGAGAATCATCACAATGCTCTCAGCCAGATCAACGCCTTGAACAAATGCTACAACGCTCAAATTGCGCTTACGGATTCTACCCTCTTATCCCGGAATTGAATACCCATATCACGCGCATTTGGGCTCACGCCGCCCATACATACCTCCTTGTTTTACTTTTAGGTTGGCAGCCAGCGGACCCAAGGATCCGGAGCAATACTACAAGAATGATTGAGCTCTTCGATAAGATATCATCGCCTACCTGGCTACGGTCGCTTGTGTGGCCGTTCTGCGTGAGTGGATGCCTCGCTTTGGGTCAGGATAGAGACGCATTCCGCAGGATAGGGAACGCAATGGAAGCGTTTCAAGCTCTTGGGACTGCGCAAGAGGCTCTGAGCATCATGGAAAATGTTTGGATGAAACAGGAGGTGGACAGCACGTCCTGGGATGTTGGGGCATGCCTGAAAAGCCTAGGACATAGAGTTCTACTTGTGTAATCGTCCCATCTGTATTGCTTTGGCAATAAGAGCAAACATTCGTGGGAGTGAGGCGGCGCTACTGATTATACACGGTTCCAGATCCTACTGGTTTATGCATGGGATCGGAAAAGGTGCGAGGAATTTCTCCCATTATTGCCAGATTTGGGTAGCTTTTTGACTCCTTTATGCTCCCCTCTCACATTTGTGCTGTTAATATCCGAAGTGTGAATGAAGAATTGGGTAGTATGCCTCCGAGTGTATTCGAAGGATTGTTCGGCAAGTGCAGCGGCAGTTCCATGAACTGTGCTACAGTCACGAGCTAATTGCGTACAGGTTCGCAAGGGTTCTTCTCGAAAAAAGCACACGGAATATGATTGCAACTTACGTCACTTGAGGTGAGTGTAGGATACGAAAATAGGGTATCAAGCCGAGTGGGGGTGGGATATGCAAGGTTGTGGTCTGGAGATTTAATATATCATCGTATTGTGACGATTTTAATTCGCTGCCCCTTCGCTGCCCCTTATTGAACGTGGAGCGGAATATGAATTCCTTCGTTATGTCCGTGCAACGCCATATCCCGAACATCCAGTCAAGACCGTTGCTCTAGCCTATTCAGGTTCCCTCCTCCGTGATACAATCGATAAGCTTAACACCCCAGTTTTCGAATTAGGAATTTCTTGAGAAGCTAGAAGAGCATCTTTCTCTTCACCCAATAAGGCACCCTTGATCCTCATAATGGTATGCTTATTTGATGGTTGACCGAGGCAGTGTTGACTTACCCAGAACTCCCTGGGCCCGCGACGCGTGTGCGAATCTAAGCGAGTGCGATCTCCGTTCTCGCAAGACTTCCCGATTTAGGAGTTTCCTAATCACCCCGCCTTAGCTAGCTATCAGTATCATGCAACAACAACGGTCAGATAGACGGTGATCTGGGGATCCCTGTTGTGATTTCTTTTGTACTTGTGTTGCAGTATAAATTAACCTCTGCTGCCACGGTACCTGCTTCTCCATTACATCACGCTCAACACCCTCATCGATTGTCCTCTCACACAAAGACTGTCATCTAAAATGGCTTCTGTAGACTGGCAAAAACTCATTGAGGCCAAACTGGCAGATCGTGATTCACGAATCCGTCCTGAATGGCGTCTTGACGAACAAATCACCAACCAAGTCAACCACCATTCGACTGTGAGCGCTTTTGATCTTCTAGATCAAACCAACCTTCTTACGGAAAGGGAGTGCGAGATTACTGAGAAACACGATGCAGCAACCCTTATCCAAATGATGGCCACTGGCGCTATCTCGTCGGTCGAGGTGACCATGGCGCTTTGCAAGCGGGCTGCCATCGCACAGCAACTAGTTTGTGTCCTCATGCAGTTGGGTTGTTGGCAGGGAAAGCTCACCATCCTTAGACAAATTGCTTGACGGAAATTTTCTTTGACAATGCATTGCAACGAGCACATGAGTGCGATGAATTCCTTGCGCGGGAGGGGCGGCCCATTGGTCCACTCCACGGGATGCCGATCAGCATGAAGGTGTGCCTCTTTCTTCTGTATCCAAGCATGAATCTTGCATCAGTGTCTTTCTATTGCTATTATGCCTGCTTGAATTAGATTATGTTGCTAACGGTGGAATGCAGGATACGCTCATGGTGAAAGGTGAAGCCGCTACCTTGGGATTTGTGTCTTATCTGGTCAAGCCAGTGGCCGACGAGAATTCCGTCTTGGTCAATATGTTGCTCGAGGCCGGAGCGGTGCTGTACTGCAAAACTAATGTTCCCCAGACCCTTTTCGTACGTATTCGATGACTTTATTGCATGTTATAAGCTAATGCCCGCAGATGAACGAAGGCATGAATAATGTATTTGGTTACACGATGAATCCTCACAAACTGTGTCTTACTCCAGGAGGGAGCAGTTCAGGAGAAGGCGCCTTGGTGGGCTTCAGAGGATCATTGCTTGGTGTCGGTAGTGACATTGGTGGCTCCATTCGACTCCCTTCCGTCTGGTGCGGTGCCTTTGGGTTCAAGCCTACAGCTAATCGCATACCATACAGCGGCCAGCAAAACCTGATTCCGAAAGGATCGCCTGGTGTAACTCCAGCCCTTGGACCGCACGCACAGAGTGCCAAGGACCTCACCCTTTTTTCAAAGACGATCATCCAAGCCAAGCCTTGGAAACGGGATCCGGCGGCGCTTTGCATCCCATGGAGAGACATTCCGAAAAAGGACAAACTCAACATCGGGGTTTGGGCTACTAATTCCGACCTCCCAATATCTCTGCAAGTGACCCGAACTCTGCATACTGCCGTGGCGGATCTTGAAGCGGCTGGCCATCAGATAACGCCTATCGACTTCCCTTCATCTCTGACGCAAGTTGCCAAGACATTCTTAAAATCGACGAAATTTGACCCCAACAAGACGATATTCAAACACCTCGTAGGTGGCGGGGAGCAGCCGCTTCCCGCACTACTGAACACCATGGCAAGCGCCCCAGCTGAACAACGCGAATACACCCTGAAAGATGTATGGGATTTTAATCGCGAACGAGACGATTACCGGAAAGTTTGGCATAAGGTATGGGTAGAGAGTACCATCGACGTTTTGCTATGTCCTGCCGCTCGTTTTCCAGCTGTGGCTCATGGGAAAGTTGGAGCCCCATGGCATACGATGGTTTGGAATCTACTTGATGTGAGTGAATTAATGATCTGTCGAAGGCTAGCAGGAGTTCTCAGCAGACCGTATTAACATCATTGGCAGTGCCCGGCATCTGTGATCCCGTTCTTGAAGGCAGACGACACCGCTGACCCAGAGATCATAGAGGGGTGTAAGTATTTGGATCTGCAAATATTATTTGAAGAGAAGTTGCGCTGACAGTGTTGACAGATGATCCGGAACTTTCGCAGGGGGCTCCATGTGGCCTACAAGTTGTTGGATGGACAGGTCAAGATGAGGAGGTGTTGATGGCTACGGAAGTGATTTCTGAAGCACTGGAATCGGGAAGCGCGGCTAGTTTATAGAAAGGGTTTGTGAATTGGTGTGATTAAGTCTATCAATCAACATTGGCGACATGATGTCATCATTGTTGCTTCTCAGGATTGCTGGAGACATATCCCCGTGTCGAGTTCAGCTATGGCTATACGGTTGTAATCAATACGGTCATTACCCGATGTACATGATTGAGAAGAGAGTGCTCGTGTGTCCAAGGCTGAAAACATCATATTTCTCTCTCGAAATGACTGTAGGAAACCCGTCCTAGTAGGACAAGCTAAATGCCCTAGTCCTACGGACTGTCACGCGGAGATGAAATTCGGACACCTCGGGTGCCCGGGTTGTTGGAAGCTTCCGACGGGCGAGTCACTGGCCCGACAATCCTTTCCCCCGCATATGCCTTTGCATGACCCATTGTGTGTCACTACTAACTCGTTTTGCCTAACGCCGTCTGTGAGAAAGTTCCACATACCGGGGCCGGGGTTACCGGGGCCGGGGTTACCGCGCGCCATTGGCTGTCATATCTCTTGTACGTTTGTATTTAAATACAGGTCGATACCACGCATTGATTGTATAGAGAGACCAGATACTACATCTAACACTCAATATTACTCTTGAAACTTCACCCAAAATCACACGTCATCACTTCAAAATGGCATTCACTGTAATGATGCTTGTCTTTCGCAACCCTGCCATGACCCCCGACCAGTTCAAAGATCACTACGAGAATATCCACATCCCTCTCATGAAGTCAATTGCTGGCGACATGTTTCCTCTGGCTCATGCACGACAGTACATCCAGAGAGCTGGCAGTGCCGACGGCTATCCTGCAACAGTTCTCACGGGAGGCCAATCCGATTTCAGCTTCGATTGCGTGAGCACGCTTTCCTTCGAAGACCAAGCAGGGTTTGAGAAGATGTCCGCATTGTTATCCGAACCAGAGAATGCCCCAATAGTGGGCAAAGACTGCGGCACGTTTATGGACGCTGCCAGGACGAAGACTGTTATCATTGGGGAAACTACCAAGGCCACGAGGGATTAGGGTTAATCTAGCTGTGGCAGAACTGTTGTTCGGGGTGACAGGTTGAGAGCCAAGTGGAGATAGGCCATTGAATAGAATTGGTTGGAGAATCGTGTCATCCCTTGTCAAGCTCTCACAGTTTCCTAACATAGTCACCTAATTAAGTCCTTAATCAGATAATGAATTAATACAACATCTATGATCTAAGCTCAATTAGTTCAAATAACCAAGTCTGGGTACGATTCAGATATCACCCAAGAAACAACGTCCAAACAAATTCTCTCAATAGTCCAGACCTCAATTCCCAGATACGTCGCAAAGGGCTGATTCAGCGAAGGCGCTTCACCTTCACCGTAGTTTTTACTAGATCTTGCGCCATATCCATGCAAGGGTGTAAAGACCGCGGAATCCGCGGCCGCGGCCCCAAATGCCCGGTTGTTCTTGGTATGCAATTCCGTTTGAGGCTTAGATCAAAGGATCTACAAATAGTGCCACAAGAGAATACACCGATGTGGATGATCGTGGCAACAGAATAGTAGAGCATGTAAACGGCGAGGGACGGTGCTAACTGGCTTCGCTACGTACGTACACTCGTGCCACAAGCATAGAAAGCTGTAATACACGTTGATCTGACAGTGTTACTTCTCAGGTCAACTCTTCAATGGCGGATGAAATCCGAGTTCAGTGGTTATATGCTTATCATTTACTGAACGTGTTGGATAAATGAGCGTTCATCGTGTAACAAATCAATTCAAACTGAGGGGCTACTAGACCCACGGATACCGAAATTGACTAACAATGTCCTCCACACCACCGGTACGATACATGATTTCACCAAATCCTCAGAACCCTCAAGGTCACTGTCCATCTTGTTGTCACAAGTCTCACTCAGTGACTGTGTCAAGATCAATTTCCTCCTTCCTTCGTCTCATCTGAATTTTGGCTACAGGGTTGGTCAAGTAACCCTGATCGGCCTGAAGGTTGAGCGGTCGAGTGGTTTCTCCGTCGCAAAGCTTCCAGTCATACTTGAGCAACAAGTGACAAAGAGCAATCTTCATTTCGTTGCTGGCGAAAAACCTTCCAGGGCAGGCGTGTGTACCGTGACCGAAGAGTAAATGTTGGGGCGAAGTTGTCACATACTGGTAGCCATTCTCTTTGCCAGGTTGGGCTCTGAGATTGTAGAAGCGGTAGAGATCGTACTTTTCGGGATTTGGGTATACTTCAGGGTCCATGAATGGATCGGCTGATACCATGACTCGAGATCCTTTACGCAGCGTGTTTCCGTCGGACAACTTGATGTCATTATCAACGTAGCGGTGAATCGAAGCTGGCGAGAGGTTAGCATTAAAATACTGTCTACAATAGGTGAGGCCATTTCCAAGACATACTAGTTCCCATGGAGTGCCGACGTTGGCTTTCTTTCATAAAGCTATCCATCAACTTGAGCTTGTACAGGGATGTTTTGGCCCAACCATGCTCTCCAAGGACTTGAATGATCTCTTCGCGCAGGGGCTGAACGATTTCAGGGTATGCGCAAATGTCATACAGGCATGCCGTGATTGTTTCCGTAGTGGTGTGGATGGCTGCGAAACTGAGGAACAATTGACCATGGACGTAGTTGACATCGCGACCCCGAGAAATCTCATACATCCAACCAATCGTGTCGGCCGTCTTGGGTGGCTTTGTGCCAGAGTCGAGGGCCTTGCGAACAGTTTGCTTGCGTTCCTCAACCTCTGGCATGATCAGCGAAGTAGCGTCCTTGACTTCCTGGCGAAGGCGACGGCACTTGGGCAGAAACCAATGCACAAACGGACGGAAGAAGAAAGGCCACTGGCGAAGTTCGTATGCCGCGGAGTAGGAATCATGGGTGTAGCCGATAGCGATTTCCAACCACCGCTTGTTGCGGGCCAAGTTCTTGCCTAAGAAAACCCGGGAAGAGAGTCTTGCGACAAGTTGAGAGACAAAGGGCTTGGCGGTGATGTCGTGGAACTTGGTGTCTTCACCAGCAAGGTCGTGAGTTGCATTGGTCATTTCCTCGACGAGATCTTTCGTGACGAGCGCCAGCGACTGGGTGAGCTTCGTTCTGACGACTTCTTGGATAAAGGTCCCGTCCTTGTAGCCAGTGTGATAAGCTTCAAAACCAGGATATTTAACGAAGAAGTCCTTGTCGAAATATCTGTTGAAACTGAGGTCTTTGTGGTTGCGCACTTCATCCGTAAAGCGATTGGGCAAAACAACAAGTGGCCCAGTGCCAGACATAACCTGAAAGGTGCTTGGATAGGTCTTTAACCCCTTGAACACCATTTGAACACCTTCCATGGACCATCCTGTTCCCTGGGGGCCTTTGATGTCCGAGGACACAATTGGAACATCGCGCAAGTAGCGGTGTTTAGACGTGTACGTGAAGAACACCCAAAGAAGGGAACAGGCGACTAGTGATTCAAGGTACAACAACAGATTGTTGCCCTCGGCCGGACGTATATTCTCCAGAATATCGTCCATAGTGAAGGGGATGATGGAAACTTGAAAAATGTGTTCTTGCAAGGACACGGGAGATTGAGTTGGACAAGACAGTACAAGAGGATGCCGAGTTGGTTTCACGGCCTTTTTGTCGGAACCTCAGAATTGAGGAGGGTCAATGGCAAGTGATATCAAATAGTCACAAGCAAAACTAGAGAATTGGAATCTGGACTTTAACAGCTAGAAATATCCCTTTGATCTGCGAAACGGATAGTGGAGGCTCCCGGACGTCCGGCAGCTGTGACGAAGGACTGAATCTCCTGCGAATCGGACATTTGATGACACTTCTCTGCAACGCAGATGGATGGCTGAAAATACGGGGTTTGTCGAAGCCGTCTCAGAATAGCCATCAACCATTGCATCTCCCACTAACTCCGTGAAGCCGGGGAATGCGGGGGCTTCCCACGACATAAACTGGGGTTTGTGGGGTCAAAGACCGCGCTCTCCGCGGTCTCCGCGGCCGGTTGGTGAACTACCGCAGTTGATCGACGCTAGATCTGCCTCATCTGACCGGCTACTACGTCAGATGCCTGGGTCTAGGCTCTTTGAGACTTGGGCGAGCTATGATTCATTGCAACAAGCATTCATGATGGGTGCTAGGGCTTCAGCCTCACTGCCGAAAGACTTGGTTCACTTCTCGGGCCCTTCTAGACCCCGAAACGCAGCTTGCTATGACTCCAAATACCTTCAAGGGCCAAGGGCCGGTTCTAGAAAAGCATACATCTAGTTCTCCGCAACCGAGAGGTCCAATTCGGCAACTTTCCTCAATCCAACCATCTCACCATGGCCTTCTCCCAAAAACTACTGCAAGGCAAGGTCGGCCTCGTCACAGGTGCCGGCTCCCCCCATGGCATCGGCAGATCCCTTGTTCTGTTGCTTGCCGAATCTGGAGCTCGCGCGGTGTATGCGACTGACCTAACGCTCTCCAACATCGATTCTCTTCAACAAGAAGTTGAGGATAGCGGCTCGCTTTGCAAAGTGCATGGCGAATTGCTTGATGTTACTTCAGAGGAGCAGACCATTGGCGTTCTCAAGAAGGCTGTTTCTACCTATGGCCGTTTAGACTTTTACTTTGCCAACGCTGGTGTTGGAAACTATAGGTAACTAACCCTTAATATCCCTTTTATGATTCCATTATGTTGATTGACTATAGATCTCTTCAAGATACAGATGCCGCTTACTATGATCGTACCATCTCCATCATGCAGCGGTCGTTCTTCCTCGCCATCAGATACGGCGGACAGGCAATGAGCACCACATCTTCAGAGAAACCGAAGCCAGGAGGTTCAATCATTGTAACAAGCTCCATGGCTGGCGTGATTGGCGGCGTGTCTGATATTTCATATTGTAAGTACACCTCCAAGCGATAAAACAAAGGTTCTAACTTGGACAGCGACTGCGAAGGCTGCAGCATGCAACATGGTCAAGTCAGCTTCTGTCCAGCTATCGTCGACTCATGTGCGTGTCAACGCAATTGCCCCTGGATTCATCAAAACCAGCATCACTGCTACTTCGAAGTGGACAACAGACGGAGATGCGCCTGATGAGAAGCTCAGTAAGGAAGAGGCCATGAAAATATTTGACACGGTTATGGGTGGTCAAGCCTCTGATGATCGTTACTACTACAACCGCATTCCGGGACCTGAGGAGATTGCCAGCATCGGCGTATTTTTGGCCTCGGATTTATCAGCATCTATCAACGGCCAAAACATAGTCGCAGACAGTGGAAAGACGGTGGCTGCATTGGGCGAAACTGTGATTGGCCCAATCGCTCCTTTGAAGCCATTCGAGGATCTCTAGAGCCTCAATGAGTCGAAAGTTGGTAGTTTCCAGAATTTGAACTAAATACACGAACCATGCTTCGCGCACAACCGTGTCTGTTTTATGATCGGCGAGGTGAAATTCGCGTTCATGGGATCTAACTGTCCTATGCACTATATGCCTTTACTCTAGGAGGAGAAAGGTATTATGTAGAATAAATACATGAATGTTTCGCAATTATATTTCTGCATAGCTACATTTGGCTGAAGATGGAGTTGAATGGTGTAAAGACCCTTCACTTCCGATGAAATCACAACACCAAGTCTCGCACTGGCTGTTCAGAGGCAGTTAGGTGCGAATACGATGATTCTCAACAATGTGGCATGCAATTTCCTTACTGAGACGTCTGAATATAAGCCGGATGATTTACATCTATCATGATGCTAAATGGATATGACTGAGTACCATCTCTCCAATGACTGCTAAAACAAAAAATGTACCTTTAGACACTTGCGCTGACTTGGGCTACTTGGAAACAAACGAATACCGCCCCATTGAATTGCTATATGCGGATCTCCGGGGCATGCGGACACGGATCGCGGACTTCCTCGGGGCCGTAGCGATATACGATTCCGGTTTTAAGATCTCGCGTATCTGCAGATGTCTCGCGACTCGGAATTAACCAAGGGACTTGTCGGAGTTTACGCAATTATTGACAAACTCCAGGGTTGCTGCATGAACTGCCAGCTAGCTCGGCCCACTACACTCCAGGTGGCTTCAGGGTTCAAGGCACAGGCCACAAACGCCAGCCCTGGAACCGACTCGGCAACGATCTATGCAGTGGCGTGGAATAGGGGTGGCCTTAGAGGTCAATTCACGATGTAGTGTGCTCTGGTAGGGACGATAGCCGTTTCTGATAAACCGTTATTGGTAGAAGAGGATTCCATTATGAGAACGGGGTGCTATAAGCTTGGGAGCAATCCGCAAACGATGTTTCACAATATCTGATCAAACTTGTCACATACGGTGTAAACCTGTCGGTATTTGACTGCCACAGGCATTTAGACCATCCCAACTCATCTTTCTCATTATTTGTTTGACCAAAATGGCACCCGTGAGAATTCCCTTCACTTACGCCGTGGCCCATCTAATCATCACAGCCTACCCTGCAGGCTCCTAGTTTTGCTCTAAATCACGTTGCGATATCCGTGCCGAATATCGAAGCCGCTATCGAGTGGTACACGACTACCTTTGGCATGACAGTGTTAATGCCGACAATAACACTGGATCGATCAACCTATCCTACTGCCGATGTCTTCAAGGTCTATCCAACTGACTGCAATAAGTTGCGCACGGCATTCCTCGGCGCTGGTTCCGCTGGAGCTGCTGGCCTGGAGCTCTTTGAGTTCGAGGATCCAATGATAGAGTCAGGCTGCACAGCCAACTTTGCACGCGATTATAAGAGGGGTGGATTTTTTCATATAGCAATCACGACTGCGGATGTAGATGCAATGGCTGAGAGGGTGGAGCAGAATGGTGGAAAAAGAATTGGCCCAAACATGCCACTGTCACTCAAGCATAAGGCGTGCTATGTTGAGGACAAGTGGGGAAATGTCATCGAGCTCATCAGCGGCAAATTTGAGGATATCATAGCAGATAGGTAGATGGATTATTGGTCAATAGAGTTCCGTAATAGCAGACCAACACCTCATTACACATGCTTTATTGATCCATGACCCTCTATAACGCGATTAACGGCTACCGAGCAATCGTTGGACCTTGTGCAGCGTGTATAAAGCCAAGCGATCTTGACTCGCTTTCTCCGGGGTCCCTTTACCTCCGGCGGATGCCCGTGGCCTGCTTTGGCATACGCACGATCCCGCTTAGGCCGGCGGTCACCTTCTCGTCGGTCGGCTCGGACGACAAGTGGGGGCCGCGGAAGCCGTGGGCCTTTTCATCGATCCGTGACATGGCTTCAGCAGAGAGAAAATGTCCTTAACTGGCATCTCATGTCTTGATTTCTGTTCAGATTTGCTTTTGATTCATATCACCCTATTCATATATACATTTCGCCTTTACATAACAATCTAAACATGAAGATCGAGGGCAGGACTTTCATTATCTCTGGAGGGTGAGAAGAGTTGCCTGCTATCTTAAAACCACTGCGATCACGTACTGACTATTGGCTAGTGTTTCTGGTCTTGGAAAAGCCTGCGCCGTAGATATCGTCCAGCGCGGAGGAAATGTCGCCCTTCTAGACCTCAACGAGGCACTTGGTGCAGCCGCCTTAGAAGAACTGGGGTCTAGCGCCAAGTTTTTCCGCGTCGATGTTACATTGACTGCCAGTATCGCCGATGCGGTCGAGAAGACGGCACAGTGGGCGAAGGAGGCGAATAAACCAATCGGGGGAGTCATCCCCGGTGCCGGAATCTCAGTCCCCACGCCCGTAAGTATCACCACATCTTTCCACGAGGGACCAATTTTGACTGGGTCCTATCGAAGAGGCAAATGGGGCTAACAGCAGTAGATCATCGATGAGAATAACAACCCGTTCTCGATGGACCATGTTGACAAGGTTCTGAACATCAATCTTCGAGGGACAATCGATCTTATCCGGCAGACCCTCCCACACCTCACCATCGCGGACCCAGAAGCCACCGACGGTGAACGCGGAGTCATTATCATGATAGCCAGTCTTGCAGCATTTGAAGGACAGCCAGGCCTGCTAACCTACGCCGCAACCAAGGGCGCCGTAGTGAGCATGACGCTCCCGCTCGCGCGCGAACTGTCCAAGTTCGGCATCCGCGTCGTCTCCATTGCCCCGGGATTGTTCGAAACCGGAATGACGAAGGCAATTGGCGACTATGGAATGTGGGGCAAATTCGAAAAGGCCATGGAGTTTCCAGCGCGGCCAGGAAGGCCCAAGGAATTTGCCAAGTTTGCGAGTCAGGCAATTGAGAATGTGATGCTGAATGGCGAGGTAATCCGCCTGGACGGAGCGACAAGACTACCGAGCGAGTTCTGATTACGTTGCATGGAACACACCGCTTTGATATCGCATGAAGCGAATAAACCCTATTTCTAGTAGACTAAATGGCTGTTAATTATAAGTCACAGACCGCCGCTGTGCAACCTAGCTCGTTTTTAAGGGATATAATGCAGCATTAATCATAGGTCATGCTCAACCCTGCTCCGATCTGCATCATTCCCATCCCTACCTTGAAACCCAATTCAGTCCATAGACCAATGGGCATCATGGCAATGTCCTACATGGTTCCCCGCAATGAGGCGTCTAGCTTCAGAAGCCTCCCCAAGATGAGACTTCGCTTCGTCATGGGATCCTCCACGGTGGGCCCCGCGCGTTCCGTGGATTCCGTGGACTCCGTGGGCGCCGCGGGAAAATATGTAAACCCACGACGATACCCACAGAGCCTGTTCCTACAGACTTATCGTGTGTTCATCGGAAAATGGTCACAATGGACAGGGACCAATCCCCAAAGAATATCATCCCCAGAGCTGTAAGCTAACTGCAGTCCTCTCCCAAGCTGCCCGTGGGATTCACATGCGCACTTTATACTAATCGCTTTTGCTCTTCTCTCCGTTCTAGTGTCATAATTGTCGCATTCGGAAGGTAACCCGCCATACTCGAGCTCGTTGAGCGAAGATCAAGAACTAAGGCAATCCAGATTCGATGTAGTCGCCAGTTGCCCTGTTCCAATTGCGTGACGTCTCGTCTCGTCTGTCGGTCTGTGGTGAAATCAACGGTTGCACAAGTTTCACCAGATGAGAAGTCCGCTAGGTACGCATCGTCACCTAGTCGTTGTAAACTAGCACTAAGTAGTTTACCAGTGACAAACAGTTTCAAAGTCTTCATGAGAGACTTTGTGTCGTTGAGGAGGCACTCAAGACTCAGTCAAGCCAACCCACACAGGCCACGGAATGCAGACACTACGTCGGACAGACGATTCGAGACGACGGCGCTGATCAGCAGAACTCCATACCATACCGAACCACGTCTTTTGAGGGCGCATCATCATTTGGACGGCAGACACTGCTTGCGTGCCAGGTCTCGGAGCTAACGTCAAGCGAGGCTGGCCACTCCCCCTCCATTATGGAAGAGGTTGCCACCCTCCGGAATATTCTCCGAAACCCAGAGTATCCCGCGGCAATACGGCCCTTTAATACCTCCCGTGAGCGTCGAAACAATGACATCACGCGGATGGAACTTCCGCCGTCGAATTTTGTTCTTCAGGTGCTTGGTGTTTTGAAAGGTGAGCCCAACCCACCGCTGTCATCATCTGTACTAACCGATTCGAGACACACAATCATTGCTCTTCTTATTCCATGCGGTTCATGATCGCTCACAGGTCGAGGAGCTTTGTCGGCGCGTTTACTTCCCATTGGAGCCCCTTTCTGCAGGTGAACTTACGCTTTTTAATGGCATCTTCCTCGTCATCCTGGGCGACTTGAAAATTCAGAAGCATAGCAGCCTGTCGGAAGAAGATGTCAACCGATTTTACGATATTTGCCATGAGAACTTTCAGGCTGGAATTGAGACGTACGAAACGGCAATGATCCCAAGTTACCATCACACCTTGGCGCTCTCCATAGCAGTACGCCTTCCTATGATTTGTTATGATACTCTTGCTTATATGGACTGCAGTTGATCAATGCCCAAATCGAGGGGAATCTAACTCTCCACACCAGTTTGGTATCTGTGGCGGCACGACACTGCCTTGCCCTAGGCTACCATCGCGAAGAGAGGATGGAGCATCTTTCCCCTGTGGATGCTGAGAGATGCCGGCGGCTTTTCTGGCGGATTTACATTTTCGACAAGAGCCTTTCGCTGCGCTTAGGTAGAGCTCCGCTCATCCAGGATTATGATGTCGACGTGAAGCAATGGATCGCGTCAAAAGAAACCGGGTCTTTGCCTTGGGAACAGATCTTTGCTTCTTTTGTTGAATTTGCGCGTATTCAAGCTCAAGTTTACGAACGGCTCTACTCCCCTTCGTCCAACAAGCTGGACACACCACAGCGACAGACATTGATTGACGAGCTTTCGACACAATTGAGTACATGGTATGGCGGCTGGCAACAAATTGACAGCACCAATGCGCATTGTAAAGAAGTCTTCGAAAGACTGTTGGAGCCCACCGAGGTTTCCTATTACTCGGTCCTGACGATCCTCCACCGTGGCGCGACGTTGTCCAATTCCGCTCAGGACATCGTACCCGCCTGCTTTGAGGCTGCCCAGCAGGGCTTGCGAGCACACCTTACTTGTTGGCCTCGAGCCATATCTGCAGGGATGACAGCTATGTCTTACTATGGCATCTGGTAGGATTCCACCCTTCTGATACGTGGAATGTATACTGACAGCTCACAGGATTTTCCTCCACTCGTCATTCACACCCTTCATTGTTGCCTTTTTGCACTGCATTAAAAATGAAGACACAGGAGACCTCGAACTGCTGAAGAACGTTCTTGACACCATCGAGCAGATTAGCTCCATCCGTGAAACTCTGCAACGACAGTTTGGTCTTTGCAGGGCTCTGTATCGCATCGCAGAATCGTTTATCAAAGACCGGCTATCGACGACTGATCAGAGAACGGTGTTGTTGGATAACACAATTGCGCTACCGCTTCAACCCTTATTCCTGGAGAGCTGGGACTTTCTGGATCCTAATCTACCACTACCTAGCTACTTGGCTACTTCAGCTGCGTTTTATATTTAATCAAACAGCGGTGGGGAAACTGTACTCGCATTTTTCGACCACAACTTGATCGCGCGATGTGTCTCACTCGGTGACCCTCGGTGGCTAAACTTCCTAGTACTCATTCGTCTTCGGGCCAGGCAAATGAACGTCTTACTTTGATCCAAGGTTCGGTTAACATTCAGCTCGTCTTGGCAAACAATTAGGGGCGGAATGAATGAAGCCGTGTGCGCTAGTGCAAACACAATAGACCACAGACATTCGTTGGGCGTTGGCCGTGAATAAAAGGCGGCTTGTGTCTTACCGCCACCATGATCTAGACTGCTCCGCCAAGATTTCAGCTTAGCCACCGTATGCAAGAGGTGACACAGAGGAGGAACTATAGCGAATAGTTGGATTTATTTTTGTTGAGGCGTCTATGGCCTCCAATAATAGTGCCGAATGCGAGACCAAGTGGCTTATGTTTTGAGCACGCGGAAACGCCACCACAACAAGACGCCGGAAACGAACCTGTACTTGATTTTAACCTTGAAAATAAACTATGACTTAAAACATTGAAGAACAGGCCCTCCTCGAGTCTACCATTCCGCAACAGCAGGCAAAATCTTGACATGGCTCGCTTTGGTCTCATCACGCGCTTCCGCCTGCTCGGTCCCGTCTCAATCCTCGCACTCTTCGCTGGCGGTGTCATCTTGATCCTCGTTGGCGTTAATACGAGTCTGGCCCCGACCTGGAGAAAAGATGGCCAAGGGAACGCGCAAAGTGGAACTGCGCTATACGACAATCAAGCTCGCTTCCGCTTCGGATCTTCGCTAAACATCCAAACCTGGGTGGCCATTATCGGTGTTGGCTTTGGGATGCTCGCCTATGGCTTCAACGAGGCCTACAATCATCTCTTCGATTCCTGGTGCAGTTGGGCGGCACGGAGGGAGACTGGACTTGACTACGGTCGCTACCTGAACTCTCAAAGTCGAGCTCCGGTACAGTACGGCATTAGAGGATTTCCTGCCTTCACTATCCTGAAATTGATATTCGCAATCTCGATTATTGCTGCCTCTCTTGGATACAAGTTCGCCGTACTGGAGCTTCCTATTCTGTCATACGAGAATCTCGACAGGACTCGAGTCCAGCTCACTATTCCTCCTCTTGAAGGACTGAACAACGGAATATCTAGCCCATGGTTTGGCGATGTGCCGCAAGGCAATTCGAACCGAGCATTTACCCATCAGGTCCAACCCAAAGAGGGATCCAGTGCAGATTCGGCAGAGGAAGACTGGGACCCAAACTTGCCGCCGATCAGTATTATCATGGCCGGGTGGGCAAACTGTTCTGGCCTCTTCCGCCCTCGCGAAAACGGATATGTGATCTCACGAGAGACTGTCATGGTTGCCAACATGACGGAGGAGCAAGGGGACTTTGTCATGAATTCCAACAGCACTGGCTGGATGCGGACTGAGACTTCCAACGACCACTGGTTCAATTCGACAAGACACGCCGTGGTGGACTACCGCATCCTCGAACCGGGCCGGGTGCAAATACAATGGACGCAGGCTGGGAGCTGGTTGGATGACCCAGCACAGAGTACACTTGCGGCATACCGTCTGACGTACAGCTTACACTATGCTGTCGGGTTGGTTGGCAGAGGTGTTGACGACGAAGAATGCTCTGCCATGTTCGATTTGGGTATCCTCAACGGCAACGACGGCCTAGTAATCGTATCCCAAGACAACAACACGGTTATAACCAAGGACGAGGATGCATCCCTTCCATACTACCAGAACTGGGTCGATGCGATAATCAACGACCCAGACACACTCCCTCTCCAGGGCGTCAGTGCCTTCGTGCGGGTGGTGATGGCAGGTTGGGCTTCGGTAACGCCAGAGAAGAACAGTGTGGCCAATCTCCGACACCTGCAGTCGGACAATAAGCCATTTGGTCCTGAACGGTTTGACTCCGAGCTTGTGTTGACGATACTCGGGGCCCATGCAGACGACTTTGAGACGAGGCAGTTTCCATTCTTCTTTGGACGGCGATATTCCGGGGCCACGGGTTGCTACAAGGTCGCGGCTAGAATCTTCATGGCCCTCGGCATCTTGGCTATCCTAGTTGGACTGATCCGGATATGGATGGGTCCACCAGCCCTGACGTCTTGGATGGGACAACATATCTACCTATCCCAGAGCGGTGCGATAGCCTTGCGTGGGAAGGCAGAGGAACTGGCTACGGGGTACGAGGCTGCTAGTCGGGGGACGGGACTATTACGGCTTCCGCCAAAGGGCCATTTGTTCGTGGCCTCAAATGATGGTATGCGTTGATAGATGCATGGGAAATCAAATACCAGAATTGGGTGTGGATTAGTATCGGTGATAGCCACGGCCGAGATTTGAGAGACTGGACATCTCACCCGCGGCCGAGATGTGATCACCGTCCGTATCAATCAACCCGCGTCAACCGGTTAGCTACATCCGCGACATTTGTTCCCAGAATGGCTAGGTAGTACTAGAATTTTAATGAATATCAACTTCGTTGCTGTAGTATCCTGTTGTCTTCCACGCGGTGTGTACAGGTCCCACTGATGACGCAAATCACTTTATCGCCATGACGGTCGCCATGCTCCAGCTTGCGGCAACGCCGAAGCGTTACACATTCGTCACCTTTATCGCATATTACAATGTTTTTTGCGAAATCGATGGCTCTGGACCTTTCATGACTATGGCGCATGGTTTCGGCGCGATCACAAATGTTTTGCAGCCACTGATGGAGATATTCTCCTCCGAATACACCGTTGTTTGGGCTGACTGGCCTGGACTAGGGCATAGAGGCTTAAGCAAGACGGGCACAAAAATAACCATGGCGTCTCTCGTCGACGTGCTTGGAGGTGTCATGGATGTCCTTTAGATGTCCAGCGTGGTGCTGGTCAGACACAGCCTCGGAGGCATTGTAAGCATACTGTATAGACCGAGGGAGGGGATAGATTGAGACAATATGTTGAGGATGCTGCTTTTCAATCACCAATACCCCGTAGCCTCCACTAAAATGTAGTTATTTTCTGGCCTCCATGGTAATTGTAGATGTCATGAGTCAAACCACGAATCCTAACACAGCCACGATTCTATCAATGGGAAAGATGGCAGGTCTTTTGTCAGGACTTTGATGAATAAATGAGACAACTGTGTCAAACACCATGTATCGGTGTATTGCTAACCGCATTCTCTTTATCTTAACCGCAATTTTCTTGCTGCAAAATCCCGTCCTACTCTCCACAGCCGATTTGGTCAACGCTGGAATGGGGTACGTAATAAGTTGGCGGTGGAGGGCAAGTTACGGCTACTTATCTTCACCAAATGCGGGGATTTTCGGCGACCTCCGATACGCTTCTGGATAAAACTTGAGCACAGCCAAAGGAGCGGCATTTCGAAAAAGGACGCGATATCTCTTCCGTCGTTCATCTTCATATTTGACGCACAATGCCTCCGATGCGAAAGAGTCAACGATCGGTATTGTCTTGCACAGAATGCGCTCGTCGGAAGACACGGTGCTCGAAATCAATTCCATGCTCCTCATGTGTCGATCGTGGAAAAGCTCAAGATTGTCACCGAGAGACGGTCGCTGTGGTCCGGAAGCGCGATCTGCCCGTTGTGTCTACCTCCATAGCGTCGTCAATCTCTGAAGGCCGGGGCCCTTTGAGCACACAGAGTCAGTCTATCAATCAGTCGTCGCCATCAAGTGCCAGCCAAGCAGTCCCAACGCCGTACAGCGCCGCTGGAGGTGTCCGAACCGATCGTGAGCTTCTGGGTAGATCCAACAGCCCTGTCATTGTGCCAACGAATGAGACTGTAGTGACTCTCGAATTTCTCACACATGGTCGCAACAATATTTTGAGCCTGCACAATGCTTCCAACCAGACACCCGATCCCGTTGACTCTCCGGATGTTGCCGATTTGTTCAGCGAGGGTTCGACAACAAACGTAGCAGCTCCTTCATGGGATACCGTTCTCTCTGCGCAGGAAGCTCGTCTCTTGCTTGAATACCACCAGGAAAATATTGCCTGGATGCACAACGTCGTTCATATGCCTACTTTCAAGCAAGAATTCGAGTCAAATCTGACACAATCCACATGCGACCGGAGTTGGATTGCCCTGTACTACGCCATTTTATGCGTAGGTACCGTTGCACGACCACCCTTTAACCAGAAACTGACAACGAAGCAGACTACACTCTCTCATGCTCATGAAGATGATTTCATCAAACTAGGGATTGACATTACTGGTGCGTGCCTACGCCTCTGCGATGGACGTCGGAACTGACCTCCTGGAGCAGCGAGTGCCAACTCTGCCCGCGCGCTCTACGATAAAAGTGTACAGTGTTTGTTTGATGCTAATTTCATGGCCAAGCACACTATATACTCAGTTCAGACCATTTGTATCTTGATGCAGGTTGCGCACAACATAGATCAGTCGGACTTCACCTGCGTCTTAATTGCAACCGGCATCCGAATTTCCCAATGCCTGAACATGCATCGCCTCGGTCCAGATCGACCGGGTAGCTATTACCACGGACAACCAAATCGATCCGTTGTCCGAATTCTCATTGAAAGGGAAGTCAAAAAGCGAGTGTGGTGGTTTCTTGTCCGACAAGATTGGCTTCAAATACCGTTTCAAAACACATATCTCATTCATGCAACGCAGTTCAACACGCCGCAACCACACAATTGCTACGACGAACCAGAATTGATGATTCGGGACTGCGTAGTTGTAGTGCAACCAGCTGAAGTATACACGCTGAATAGTTACTCACAGAATACGTCCAATGGTATGTGTCAGATCCTTGCGACGTGTCCTAAATGCTAATATCTTCCAGTTGCCGTAGTAATATGGCAACAACAAGATCGTATGTGCAGTGTGGGACACCCTGGAAACATGACAGATGGTCTTCAGAAGATATACGACCAGGTTTTATGGGCGGATAAGGAGTTGAACAAGATTTACGCCGACATGCCCTCATTTCTGAAAGTTACATCGCAAGAGCCTGCCTCAAAATCCGGCTGTCCACCTTATATCGGGCTTCTGGCATCTGCCGCGCTCCTTTCTATGGCACACAAGGTGCGTTTCATAATATGTTAAGCAAGAAAACATCTAATTAATATTTAGATCTTGACGGTTCACCGCCACTTTCAGCTTCAGAGTTTCCGAGACAGGAGCTATGCGTACACTCAGGTATGAGACCCTAGAAAATCAGCACGATAGAAAGCTCATATGTCATTTGGGTAGCTGTCTTGTTTAGCCATTGCCGAACGATGTGTTCTTGACATGGAAAAATGGCCGGAAGGTTCTATGACACATGTGGTTAAGAACATGTGGACCTTATCAACACATCTCGTCACCTGCTGCATCATTCTCGCATTCGCATCTCTTTTCAGCCATGAGAATGAGCTCCTATACGACGCCACCAAAGTCCGTCGTTTAGCAGAACTCGGTCGAGACCTAATTCGCCAATTGGAAGGCTCGAGTTCTATCGCTCGGCGAGGCGGAGTGTTGCTCGACCTACTTTTGCAGCTCAACGATTCTTCCGATGACACAAAACCTGTGCGGCTAGATCTTGGGGATATTGTTCGCCGAGTCTCTCGTGCTGACAATGGTCGAGATGAGGGGCGCTTACCCGAGGCCGAGCAGTTTGTTCTACAGCAACTGGGCACGGATATTTGGGATGGTGTCTTTGGTTCTGCAGATTTTGACATCATGGATATCTTCAATGACATCGGGCCTTCAGAATAGGCCAGGTTCATCATTACGAGATATTCCACACGAAATCGATTGATTAAACTGGTTCTTAATGGAACAATATGAAATGCAATTTGTGATTGTACTCTGCCATTTATGTAACCAAAGTGAACACGCGTTGTTGCTTCTGTAGGTGCGATAGCATTATCCTATCGCGTTGAAACCGACACACTGCTAAACGACCTCCAGCTGGTGTGACTCGAGAACTCCAGAGTTGGCAACATTAAGACTCTTTACCATCTCAATTATGGCCTCATCCAATGCCTCAAAGTCTTCTCCATCCTCTCCAGCCTTCCGAATTGATCCATATGTCAGTGATGATCGGATTTTCAGATATTCTTTGTAGGTCAAGACCGACGTTCCTTCGGTCGAAGAATCTCCAGTTGGGCTCGAAAGAATCGCGTCTACTCTAATGTCAGCGTGGAATTCCAACCCAAAGACTGGGTTCCCAAATACCGTGGTTTGGGTGAGTAAAGTACACAACACTAAGTCGATCATTGGACACGTCAAGATTCTTCCAACTGATCCTGTGCATGGTCGACTTCAAAGACTTTTTTGACCACAGCGACAACGCATCCCCGATATTCACGACTACGCCACCAGGGACAGCCGGGATCTCGAACCACTCGTTTGATGGGTCACGGATTTCGAGCCCCGGCTGTTCGGTGAAGACAAAGGTGATACTGCCCCAATCCGTATGCTCAGATAACCGAGGCACACCTTCAGGCTGCTGTTCAAATCGAGGATATTTGATAAACTTCAAGACATTCCCGGGGTCCTTGTGTTGGTGGACGTCTGTGAAGTGAGAATTGCCCAAACCTAACTTGACAGCAAAACATGACATGATGGAGATACTCAGGTCGTAACAACTCGCTTTGAAGTCTTCAATCGTTTGGCGTTTGGGGGTATCCCACCATGAGGGCAAGTTCTCGGTACCCATGACAGAGCCGGCAGGTAGTCCGAAGCTTATGCCTTCAGAGGCAGCAAAACTAACCTATTAGGAAAAGGGTGACCGTTAATTATAGGATATAACTTACGTGGTCAGCTTGGCTCCATCATATCCGGTCAATGTCCTGTCGATTATTTTCTCTGCCTTTTCCTCCAGAGCAAGGTCGAAGAATTGACGTGACTATTCTCATAATACAGGTGTGAGACATTCTGTTCGATATCATGGCCCTGCAACAACATGACTAACGTACCAAGTCGTACATGCTTCCCACACCTGGCACGCCATGGCCGGTGAGGACAAAGAAGCCCCACGTATTACTGGCGGCGAATATGTCATTTGCGAAGCCTTCAAAGTCTGTGTTGAATCTGGAGAAATCCAGGATGGGGAATTCGTTTGTCGACGTCATGATTCGTGGGTTGGTCGGCTTTTGGTGGAATACGGTGATGTAAAGAAATGCTGGATTCCGGGCGAGATTGAAGTATCCGCAAAGTGCAGACAGCAGGTGAAATAATATACGGTCTAGATTGATAGAGCGCCCTGTCAAACTTTCGTTTGATAGACTGCTGCTAATACGAAACACTGATAAGGCTAGCTGTGAGGTTGATAGGATGATATCTCGCCCGCGGCCGAAAGTTCTATCGTTATCGTCTCCGGAGTTCTTATCGCCACATACTGTAGCGGTGGAGATACGGGGATATACTAGCACTAGGGGGGTTATCTCACTCTATGTGATCGACCAGTGCCGTTTTCCTCGGCAATTGTAATCATGTCGAATTCGTGTCCCTCTTGGAAGGTTCAGACGGAAACAAATATGAGTGATCATTTCCCTAAGGCCATGAATTCTCACCGTGTCTCGTTAGTGCTGCTGCCTCAGTGTTCATACATCAATCTGTTTCTACTGCATCCCGACGAACGAAAATGGCAATGCTACCCGTGTCTCTCCCACGGACTGAAGCTCTCAAAGCTCGCATTTCTAGTATTGAGGCTTGGAGACTACCCCAAGAGCCAGGAACGCTTGCCCCTCCTGGCGTCGCTTCGAACAAAGGTACAACAAGCCCCATATCTTCCAGTGGTCTCTTGTCGGGTTTAACATTGTCATATAGATCAAGATCCAGTCCCAGAGCATCAGTGGACATGGACTGGCTGGGACTTTGCTACATACTGGATGTCTGATTTAATCAACATCACTAGTTGGCAAATTGCAGCTTCTGCCATGTTGGTTGGTCTTAGCACAGCAGATGCCGTGGTCATTACGCTTCTCTCTGGAGTGCTCAACTCTATCCCTACAGGTTTATATGACAGCCCCTTTCAGTACGGCAGCAATTGCTAACTCGTCTAAAGTTTTGAATGGAGGCCCTGGAGTTGATCACCGGATTCCATTTCCCATCGCGGTCCGTTCGGCATATGGGTATTATTTTGGCAGCTTCTGCGTTGTATCCCGTGCTATCATAGCTATGACTTGGTTTGGAGTCAACTGTTGGGTTGGTTCTGCCGCCATGACAGAGGTACGTAACGCGAGCCGCTCAGGGAGAACGAATCTTAATAGCCTCAAGACAATCGCAGCACTCTGGCCAGAATATCGCACCATCAAAAACCACCTCCCAGCATCTGCTCATATTACAACGCAGCAAATGGTCTCCTATTTCCTCTTCTTTCTTGCCCAGCTGCCATTTTTTATTATTCCCCTCCACAAGCTACGGTATGTCAAAGTGTATCGAAGCGAGAAAGTACATTCGTTGGCTCATATTTAGTAGAAAACTGTTCCTTTGGAAAGCTATTCTTTTGCTCCCTGTTTCAGTCGCCATGGTTTTGTGGATTTGTGTCAAGGCTGGAGACGTCAAAGGAATCTTTGCCCAGCCAGCTACCGTATCCGGCTCAACCAGGGTTTGGCTATGGCTGTCGACCTTCAGCGGGATTACAAACTCTTGGTTAACAAGTGCAGCCAACATGTCCGACTTCTCTCGGTTCAGTAAAACAAGGTGGGCTTCTTAGCAATACAGGAGAGTCTGGCACTAATATTAAATAGATATGCCCCCTACTCACAAATTCCCACAATCCCCATTGTCAAGACCGTGTACGCTATTTTAGGCATCGCAACAGTCGGCGCCGGCCGAGTTCTCTACAATGAAGACATTTGGAGCCCTATTGAACTGCTTCCAAAATGGACTGGCTCTGGCGGTCGGTTTCTAGCATTTTTTTGCGGTTGCCTGTGGATGCTTGCCCAGATCTCCTGCAGTGTGTCCGCCAACTCGGTCCCGTTTGGACACGATGTCATGAGTCTTGCTCCGGCATGGATCAATGTTAGGAGAGGGTCCATGCTTTGTCTATTCTTGGGATCATGGGCAGTCGTACCATGGTTTCTGGTTAGCTCGGCTTCCCAGTTCTTGTTGTTCATGAACGCATACGGATGCTTCATCTGCGCAATGGTTAGCATAATGATTTGTGATTACTGGGTCGTGAATCGGAGAAGGCTCGACATCCCAGCATTATACAACCCACATGGGCGCTACAGATTCAACGTTAGTGACCTCCTGAACAGTATTCCAGTTGCAAGCTGACATGACTAGGCTGGATTCAATTGGCGGGCTGCCGTGGTCCAATTTGGATTCTTGGCAATATTTCTTCCGGGCATCATCCATCAAATCAATCCCTCCGTCCAAATATCAATTGGTATGGAGCGTATCTTTCACCTGAATTGGTTCATCAGCACCATAGGCCCGTTCATCGTCTATTGGATGCTGAACCAGCTCTTTCCCCATCGTTCCACCAAATTATCTGCGAGCATTACCGTCCTGGATGGCCAAACGCTGGATGCCTCGCAAAGTGTTGCAAGCGACAAGGAGCCATCCAAGCAAGCAAATAACGAGAAATCGATGATCGTTGGAAATTAGAAGTCACGCCCTATTTCAGAATATCACCTCAACATTCGATTCACTATAGTCTTTTGCAGGATAAGCCTTTTTTTTATTATGAGAGGCTATATCGCTGTGGCCTAGGGCCAAATTTCAGATTTCAAAACATACAACTAGTTTATATGCTCGTAATCAACTCTCTGAATTGGTCCATCTCACTCTCATCATATTTCAGAGCAGCTGGTCGCTTGGTCGGTATTTCCATCCACAAAGGTGGCGAGCTAGTACAAACTTTCCAACGATCGAGCATGATCCTGGAGAGAAGATAATATTCCGGGGCGTATTGCATAAACCCCACACGCTTCCACATATCTTCACAGGACGGGAATCTACGGAGCTCCATTTCAGGCAGACAGGCACCTTGGTGCCATAGTGAAATCCACTTGGAAAGTCCAACTTCGGCAGGCGTCGCCTGAGACAAGTCGGCAAGTGTTGCTTGAAAGTGGAAAATAA
Organism: Ilyonectria sp. MPI-CAGE-AT-0026; assembly: GCA_020744155.1. Classification (NCBI taxonomy): domain Eukaryota; kingdom Fungi; phylum Ascomycota; class Sordariomycetes; order Hypocreales; family Nectriaceae; genus Ilyonectria; species Ilyonectria sp. MPI-CAGE-AT-0026. The sequence continues at coordinate 541,618 of JAGPNQ010000010.1, read as the reverse complement.
GATAATGCAGTGCTGCATATAGTTAGAGAATTGAAGCAACTAGAGCCATTGGAGATGCTTTAAAGTTCACTAATGACACAAACAACATACCTGTTACTATTGTGAACATATTCAGAATGCTCAAGTGCTTTAGGCTCTCGAGGTCATCACAATCAGTCCGACAGAGTAGCTCCAGAGTTGTCGAAATGTTTAAACTTGGATGATCAGACCCGTTCGGCTTGGAGTCATACAGAAGAATGAAGCATTCTTCAGCGGAATTGGCCTCGAAGCACGCATCCGGACAGGTCAAATCGATATTGAGCTCAGATAGCATCATTCTTGGTGGTGAGTTATGAAGGACGACAAATGCGGAATCTAAAAGGAAAATAAATGTCCCTGTTCTATCCACGACATTAGCATCATTATCATGCGGCTTGCAAAACGACTCACCGTATCAGAGTTTCTAAGAAGATGAACTCGTTCCAATCAAAGTTTGAGACGTCATCTACATAGACATCCTTAAGGGTCACTCGACTAAAATCGAACCCCCTCGCAATCTAACCACAGGAATTAGCCAAGGATCAAAGCGGCCGGGAATTTGCACGTACAATTATCAGCGTGGTGTAACGGTGACGTCGAATTCGCTGCTTGCTCTCCTTAGAACCTTCCCAGTTCTGTACAATGCAAACGAGGTACGCAGCTTGGATAGCCTCCAATCTGTTGCGAATATCCTTCCGACCATGCATGAACTCATCTAACACGATTGACTCGTCCTGGAGGATCTCGTCGTTGAATACAACCTCCTCCATGCAGTTGAACCACACATTTGCATGGATACGGTCGTTGGCATCGGGAGACGAGCAGGCGCCGATTAGGGCCATAGAAGCCACCAAAGTTGGCGAGCTATGTTCGGCAACGAAGCTGGGTTTGTGAAATATCGGGCAATTGCGATACCAACAACCCCAGAACAACAGCAAGAATTTCTCCAGGTTCGCGGGTGAGAAAAAGTTGTAACAAATATTCTCCATGGCAGGTGACCAATCTATCATATTCTTGGATCCTCTCGGCTTCGATATGGTGATGTCTTTGATCCTCTGGACAATTTCGTTTGTTAGACGGAACAAGCCCTCGTGAGTTTTCGAAACCCATTGGCAGTGGAAACTGTATGGTTGCAGGGCAACAGCCGATGCCCAGTCAGTCTCAGCGTCCCAAGTTCCAAGATCAAGTCCAGTCAAATTTTGGAAGGAGTATGAGGAGCGTTCCAGATGTCGTTGGATAAGTTGTTGTCTTTCAAAGCGGGTTCCACACTCAAAACTGGTCGCAAGGCCGTTGGGTAGAGTGAATCTGCTCAGAAATGGAAATCCCCAGCCAGAAGTAAGGGTAATCATGGATATTGCAGCATGGCGTGGGCGGATTGACCCAAAAGTTCCCCCGTCGTGGTGAAGGGGGGCAGTAATACGACGGTCCAGGATGGGGCCTGTTGGCAACGGATCCTGCGTTGAGATTTGAAGGACCTTGGTGGAATCCCATATTGCTTGTTGACCATCAACCAGGAACTGATCCATCTCGTCTGCAGGGTTGGTTTCGTTGAAGTAGCTCTTCATTGAATCTTGCGACGCCTCTATGCCAACGTTCGGAATAGGATCCTCGACGAATGCGGTGTGAACCGGCAGAGTAGCCACCGAACTCAGATTCAGGTTTCTATCGGCTACTCTGTTGTACGAGCATTCTTCATTCCGGGTCAGGCATGTTTGGCAAGGCTTTTGTAGATTGCAAGCTCTCTTTAGTCGTACACATCGGTCGCACGACTTGCGCTTCTTGCCTCTGACGTGCTGGAAGAGGGTCGGGATGTCAACATTGGCGTCTATCCGTGGTCTGCACGACGTCCAGTGGCGCTTCAGAACATCCCTTGCGGGGGTTAGCGGTGTGTGACATTGTAGATCATCGAGGGGAATTGACGAACCTGCGGTTGAAGGACTGCTCGCAGAAGGTGCAGTGAAAGGACCGATCTGAACTGTCTGCGAGTTGTCAGCCATGGTCTCACATTATCGAGACCGAGAAGAGAATAATAGGATAGGGTAAGCTAGAGAGAATGACAGGTGACACAAACAAAGCAACGAGCTAGATCTGCTACATACGCGAGAGTAAATGGCGCTGCAGATGCTCCCGGCGATTGAAAGAAGCGGGACAGGTGGAGCACCCAAAAGCGGACGTCGATGGAATGGAGGACGACGCCATTGGGTAGGCAGAGACGCCGTAGTCGTGTTGATAATGGAGAATGCGACGTGTCCCACGATATTGGAACCAGGTCGAAGTCAAAGGTGGGAAAAAATCCGGCACTTGATGAAGGAGGGAAACCGGGGTACTCGACATGGGCCTGGAATAAATATGGGCGAGCAGACACGCTTCACCGAAAAGGGGCTGGCATGGATTAATATTCCCCGCAAACTCCCCCGCAAGCAATAGCCAATCAAGAACACTCAGTAAATAACTTGAAGCCTCGAGATTTGTGTGTGTACCTCATCATGCAATTCGCACAATGGAATTCTCATCAGCTGGCTCTCTGCGGTCAAGTAGCCATCTGGGGATTCTCTTCTTGGCCATTGTAGGGCCTTCGCCGGATTACACACAAATTTTGCAAGATTCAAGCCGAGCAACACCAACTACAGCATCTATCCACTTTCAGCTTATAAAGTAGTAATTCCATCGTTATACCAAAGCCCTACTGACATGGGCCTCATCTGAGAGGAAGCCACATGTGACATTGAAAATGCCGGAATTTATAACGGAACTCGTAGCGAGCGGAACTTGGAGTGGAAATTATAACGGAATTTCCGCCATAGAACATGATTGGAACGATGTTGTTTGTCACCAATAACGCCGCTCAATCATTTCAACTTCTCGCGGATTGGGGTGATATTATGTATCCAAGATCAACATGTACCGCTCCATAACCTTGTCACAATCAAGATTCATCAATGACAGAGGACCAAACCCAGCGTAAATGAGCCCTTCTTGCTGTATATAAAGTTAACCGAACATGCGACCCTCCGTAAATCGTGCCTCTAGCCTCCCTCGAAGATCCCATTTCCCCGCAACGGACTTTCCCACGACGGAAATTCCCCCACAGCCATTCCAGTTCTAGAATAGCCGGAGGAACTTGACTCGATTGAGATACAGGCTTTACTGTCCGCTGCTTCGACTGGGAGATCAATTGGTGGTGTACCTAGATCTCAATCTAACATTGACATTGCTAGGTTTGTTGAACCAAAAGTTATGAGTCTCCCATTCTTCGACTGTAAGCTCGAGGTCAAAGGAGCGAATAAGTTGCGGGACCAGCTTGTGTATTTCACACAATGAAATCTAGACAGTCAATATCCCAACTTTATCCCCTGGAGGAAAATAACTCACGTTCTTTCCAATGCATGTCCTTGACCCGCCACCGAACTGCATCGACCTTGTGAGAATCCATAACGAACAATAAGTGATAGTTACTCACCTGAAACATGTATCGATCCATGTTCACTGCATCGTCACGGAACCATCGGTCTGGATTGAACAAGTCCGCGTCATGACCGAAAATGCTCTTGTCGAGATGAACAACGGCGGCATTAACGCCTACCCTGGTCCCTTCCGCAAACCACTGCCCCGAGATACTGCACCCGCCTTGGGGAACATGCCGTGGTAGAGTCAATCCAACGCTTGGGTGCACTCTCATCCCTTCCTTGCAGCACGCAACCAAATATGGTAGCTGCATAGCTTCGCTGTATCGCACATGTGGGGAACTGAGCTGACCAGACTTGGTTGCCTCGTCAATCTCGTCTCTCAGCTTGCGATACGCTGCAGGGTTCTTCATAAGGTGATATAAGATGGACGAGATAGCGGCGGCCGTGGTATCTGACCCAGCAAACCTGCGTCGAGTTAGAACACAGTCACGCATGATAACAAGATGATGAAACCCACAGGGCACCCCAAACTTCGACTTGCACCTCAGTCATTCCAAAGTCCACTTTTTCGCCCTTTTCGCGAACAATGTCGAACAGACTTGAGAGAATATCCTTCTTATCGGAAACATCTCCGCTCTCGAGGAGACTCTTTCTCTCAGCAACACTTGATTCAGCAGCGGCTTCAATCTGCTTCAAGCTCCCCATGGCCTTGTAAACGCCTGGCATCGACACAGTGCTGTAGAGGAACAGAGGACGGATGTAAGTTGGTAAGACACAGGCTATCGTTAGTATTGGGATGAGCAGGTCAAGAGATCGAATGTAGCCACGGTAGTCGCTCTTGTCTTTCATGAACCCGAACATGCGGCTGAAGAAGAGCTGGCCGACGACGTCGAATGCGTACCTGCGTATCCCAGTCAGATGTCTGCTAGCGACTTATACAAGTGTAGCCTCCTCACATCTGTGCCCATTTAGACATATCGATGATTTCTCCCGTATTGGAAAACTCTGTCATCCGCGCCATGAACATGTCGTTGCATGAATCGATGCCTTCTTCTGCTCGGACAATGTTCGACATGGAGTATAGGTTATTGACAATCTTGCGACGGCTCGCATGTACTCGTTCGTCCAAAGAGGTGAATGAATCCGGGTACCTGGCTGCAAATATGTTAGCGGTTGGCTTTGTGACATGCAGGTAGCTGATTACCAAATGTTGCTCGAAATGGGGGATAGAAGTCGGTCTGTAGACTAGTTAGCAGGCTATATAAACTCATAAACCTGCGGGATGCTACCTTGGTGAAGCCTGAATTAATCGAGTATATTGTTTTGATAGCTTGTGGGTCTGCAATAGCAACTTCGTTGGGGGCAATTCGAATAACGGGACCTGGAAATGTTAGATGGCTCTCTAAGAAAGGCGTCAAGATCAGCTTACCAAATTTTGCATGTAAGTCTTGCTGTGTCTTCTCGGCTTTGGCTCGTATAACCTGCACCATAATCCATGATCGAGAGATGGAAGCCAGAAAGGGCCCTGGGTATTTGGCAAGTGGGTGAAAGCACCTTGCGTAGATGATCCATACGACCCAGTATCCCACGAAACCCACTATGCATATCAGCCCCCACGAAAAGGGCAAGGAAAAGGATGGAAGAGAGTTGGATATCATCATGGAGAAATTTCAAGGGTACCACGAGGGAGTTCTTTGACAAATGTTTGGTACGAAGCGGTCAACTTGTGGCTGATTTGATTCTGCACCCTTCGTACGGAAGCATCTCTTATAGCCCAAAACCAGACACATTCCAACTCTCATACATATGCATGCTCAGACAATGCGTATGCACGGCTGCTCTGTGATACACTGGGCCTCCATCAGTCCGTCATGTCTGGTCAACTGTTGGACTAGACAACATGCGGCTAGATCCGCGGTGGCTATGTCCGTCCTTCGACTCCTCCAAGTGGGTTAACTCCGTCGTTGTGATCACCACGATATATCGAGCAGTGGAATTCTCAGGTTCAGGCGCGAATTGAACCACATACGTCCAGGGTGCTCTGACTACCTATGTACGTAGTACTTCGTACGAGACATCTGAATGCTCTTTAGCTGTGGAGATTTCCCCGCAGCTAGTTTTGTCAGGGTTCCCCGCGTGCTAGTTCAAGGGTACCACCGGGCGAATTCCGAGGCACACGATTGAGTTCAACTACCAGCTAGATCCTAGTCAGAGTCAAATCGCGGCAGTTGAACACGGCAACTGGAAATCAGCTATAACGTTAGTGGCTTCACGCACATGTAGATAATACCAAGCAAGGCACCCAATCATACATAGGTGATTAGATTAAGGAGTTGCATGAGGAAGCAGTGCATTCAATGCATCACCATTCTTCTCTCTCGGGAAATGATTAACCATGAGATCAGAATCATAGGATCTTGACTATGGTGCATTGTATTCCCAGGTTCCCGCATTATCTGGGCTGTTTTCTGCAGCTTGCATCCAATCCCCGTGTGATACTGTGCCACTGCGCATATACGAGACAACCTGAGTTATTATTTCATATATGAGAATCAAAATGCATGAGCTATATTTTCGCTATCTTGAGTGTTTGAAACGGTCTCCGGCGATAGTAGCTACTTGTAGATCTGGAGAGTCTGCGTATGGGAATACGACAACAAGCCCTGTTTGCCCCATTCACCACCGACACCACTTTGCTTCCACCCTGAAAAGTAACCATATGGGTGCGGGATTTCAAAGCTGTTGATCCATACCGAGCCGACCTCGAGCTTGCGTGCAATTCGTTCCGCGGCGGCTGTGTCTCGCGCCCACACGCAAGATCCCAACCCGCTCTCAGTGTCATTCACCCGCGTGATTACCTCGTCCTCAGAGCTCCACTCCATCAGAGGAATAATGGGTCCGAACTGCTCCATCTTAATGATCTTTGAATCGTCTGGTGGGCGGTCCACAACGCATGGGCGTATGAAGAGACCAGGCTGTGCATCCGAATCCCCACCAGAGATGAAGGTGTGGCCGTTAGACTTGCTATCTGCAATCAGGTCCTTGACAACCTCGTACTGCATCTGGTTCTGGATAGGGCTAAATAATGTTGGTTGATTGCCGGAGATGTCGATTTCGGTAGTGTTCACAGCCTTGACGAGGTGCTCGCGGAACTCTTCGAAAATGTCCTTATGGACATACACCCTCTTGGTTGCGACGCACATTTGGCCGGAGTGAAATAGACAACCAGCGGCCACCTTTTGCGCAACGGTCTTCACATCCACGTCGGGGCAGATGATGCTCGCGTCATTGCCACCCAACTCGAGCGTTACTTGTTTCAACGTCTTCGTCGCGCTCTCAGCCACTTTCTTGCCGGTCGCTGTTGACCCAGTGAATGTGATCTTGTCGATTCCATGATGGAGCGTCATGAGCCTCCCGACGTCGTTGTCGCCGTTGAGCACTTGGAAGACTCCCGGGGGGAATATCGGAATGGCCAGCTCCGCAAACTTGAGCGTCGCGTATGGTGTGAAAGGCGAAGGTTTGACGATGATGCAGTTGCCCATGACCAAAGCGGCTGCGATCTTTCCTGCGGCAAGGACAAGCGGGAAGTTCCATGGGCAAATGGCACCCACGACGCCTATTGGTGGGTGTGTAGAGATGATTTTGACCGTCTCGTCTTCAAATTGAACCTCGTCTGGGATTGAGTGCGATGCTGTCCATATGTTAGCACAGAACCGTCCTGTCATGCTGAAAACACTACCATTAAATCTAATAAATTTTAATGTATCGTCAATTTCAATATTTGTGAGGAGGTCCTACACGGGTAGACTGTAAGCAGGTAGTCATCAGTTTTGAACTCATTACATACCGATTTCCCCGTTTCTTTGGAGAGGATCGCATGAATCTCAGCCCTTCGCGCATCCAGCTCTTCGGCGAGGCGGAATAAGCATTTTTGCCTTTCCTCTACCGGGACAAATTTCCACGTCTTGAAGACGTTTCTCGCTGCCAGGACCGCGTCGTTCAGATCTGCCTCTACCGCAACAGGGGCGTTCCAAAGCTTCTCTTTGGTTCTTGGGTCAATCGAAGTCATCACATTGTCGCCCCCCCTCTTCTCTGCGTTGATAATGTTGAAAAACTCCATGATGGCGATGTGCTTTGCGAATAAAGGTCGTCAGATGTCGATGGTTCAGTTCCTTGTTCGCCGGATGGTATACTCTAAATAGCACCAAAACGCAGGGACAATCTCGCATTTGCCTCGGGACCCCGCGAATTAGATGATTACAGATCACCAACTTAGAGTTTTACGGCAAATGACCCAGGGGAAGACGGATTGATGCGGAGAAGTGACTACTTAGCCGGGCGTTTACCCAAATCGGCATCAGCGGGAAATTCCCCACCGCACACCGTCGAGTCGATGGGCCTAGACCGTGGCTCTTGTGACCATGGGGCATGTGATTGTCATAGCTGATGGGCTAGGGCTCTGAAACGACAGGGCATGAAACAAGGAGCTGTGTTTTGATGCATGGAAATGGGTAATGATTGCGCCGTGTACCATAACATTCTAGGCTCCAACAAGAGGAAAGCTTGACCACTGACTCGTTCTATCCCCTGCAGGCCCCGGCCAGAGATCTAACCAAACTGCGCGTAGGTCGAGACGGTTGCCAATATTGTCAGGCTCACGTTCGTTGTAGTCCACCCGAAAATCATTCCTCAAGAACATTAAGAACATTGAGGATACCTGGTATAATGATTCGATCGTTACTTCTCCCCCCATTCTCTCTCGTCTGCAATCCCAGGCCCGACCGACTGCTATCAAGACATCTTGTGCAGCATCGTCACACCATGCTCTCAAGTTTCCTCCTCCCGAGTTCATCAGCTGGAGAGACTCAACAGAACTCGACTCGCTACACACTATGTGGAAGATGTTCTGTGCGAGATTCGAGTCGATAGCTACGTTGATCAAGAGTTTGCGAAAGACAGACGGGGGTAATTTTTTCACATCCTCGTCCACTTCGGGCTCTCGAATGTCATAGAAAGTGCAAAGATCCAAAACGACACTTTTTAACCGTGGGAATTTCGCCAAGGCGTGGTATATGGCAACTTCATCGGCATCTCCTTGCGTTCGACGAATAACAATGTCCAGTTGTTCAAGATTTAGACACGTTGCCGCCAGCTTTTCGATGTCATTATGACGGAAATGGCTCCGTTCATCATTCCAATCATCGTATGGTGCTAGTCGAAGTTTTGTCAATGACTGACCATGGTGATCCGCTACCGCGTGTAGAGTGTGTTGGGCCAGGGTAGTACCCTCTAGGTCTAGCGACTGGAGAGGCGGTAATAGTCGAATCAAAGTGCTCACAGCGAGGTCCATACTCCTCCCTGCGCGACGTTCATCGGGCGTACGATCCAGACGCAACCGTAACGAGCGAAGGCTCGTCAAGCCCATATTCTGGGCAGTTTCGATGAGAGCTTGAACTTGCTGGATGGAAATACCACTGATAAAACTCAAGATGGACCCTCCTTGACCGTGGAGGGAAATACCGCGGTGAACAGCCAAGGTGGTCAGTCCTTCGGCGTGGATATGAGTGAACCAAGTCTGAAAATCGCTAAAATCACAAACAAGTGTTTGAAGATGTGCTTTTGAACTTGGTAGAGCATTGAAGCCTTCGCCATGAAAGCCCCGCCATGGGGGCGGTGGAAATGAATCTGGAAGACCTGAATATGTCCTAGGAGTAGCAGCCATGGGACAAAACTCCCATATTGAAAGCAATTTTAGTCTCGGCGCCAAACCACCGAGCATAGATTTCAAGGCTTGTAGGTCATACCCATAGCGACCGCATTCATCCCACATGTGGACCTTTGCAAAGACGCTATAGAGGCAAGGTGATGTAACAAGCAAGTATTCGTCAGGGTCGATATCGCGAGGTCTGTCTCTGTGCTGGTAACTCCGAAGGCTGAAGGTGTGCATATGAAGACGAGTCTCCAGAGAATGCGCATGCAGAGTTCTCAAGATGCAGGGGGGGATCTGGTGAGAGCAGGCATACACCAAGTCCGTCAAAGAGAGTTTTAGGATCAGATCCGAGAGTGGTTGCCATGCCTCCTCCATTGTTTGTTTCATTTCCTCAGCTGATTGGGGTTGAAGTCTGTTTCCAGCCCCTTGGAGGGGATTGAATCTCCTCAAGGCTTCGCCAGACAGCGTCGTTGGTAGCATGCAGAAATCGTAGCTGCTTGTCTTTGTGGTGTCGGTCGGCCGTGGGCATTCTACTGCTTCGTCGCCATCTTCGCTCTGGCCGCCTAGCAACTCACCTGTGAGCTTCAGCTGGCGCACAAGGCTGTAACCTTGGCTACTGGAGCCCAGCGTCTCATGAAGTCGTTTCAAGTCTTTGAGGAGCTTCGACTTTCGAGATAATCGAAGATGGATACACTTGAGCCGGAAGGTCTCGGCGGCTGTCGCACATCGTGTGGAGGTCAAGGAGAGGGCGGATAAGTCGCGTGCGTCGACGTCGAGATATTTGCAGATTTCATAGGTGACAAGTGATGGCAGACTCTCGAAGGGTGACACCATACTGCTTTGAGTGTATTGGAAACAAGTAAATGGAAGAGAAGGAAGCAAAGAGTGATGGTAGAAGCCGTTCACGCAACAACCGCGAAAGTGCGTTTCTGCGAAAACAAATGGAAGTTCGGCATCGCTCACCGAGGGGCTACAGCTTATATATTCATACAGGCTTTAACCTTTTCAACTTGAAAGACTTGATTTTGGTCATTGTGGTAGCATTGGGTAGGAAATGCTTGAATTGTGGATTAAACTGTGTTTTTTTTTGACCTTGTGCCGGCAACTTGCTTACCTTGAGGGAGCAGATAGAAATTAGGTTCACGCAAATCCTTAAACTAATCACGTGTTGACAAGGTACGCAGTAACAGAAAAACGAGTTATAAAGCAGTTCCGAGGCATAAAATATGGATTTGTGCACCTTGATACTTGTCAAAATTTCTATCAAGGCTTAATTAAGGTAGACACCGACATGGCTCGGAGTGATAACCGTTCCAAGTCAAACCCTCCTGTGGTGGTGACTACTCTGAGCCGTAGTATATCAAACTGGATAGCCTATTCATGTCAAGACCCAGTCTTGGAGATTTGGCCAACACATCCTCGTGCTCTACATCTTCTCAAGGAACGCGCCCAGCAGGCATCCGCGATATTCAAATGATTTCAAGACAGGGAGAAAATTTGCTTCCAACTTTTACGCAGTGGAAGCATCAGGAGGAAAAGCGCAATTTTTTTTTACGAGTTTATCAGCACAGTCATCGCCTAATAACAAATTCTCATTTCTTGACGAGACCACCAATCCTAGCTCTTCACGCAACACTATAATACACTTGGCGATCTAGCTTTTCCAGCAGATCTAGCTTTTCCAAGATCTAGCTTTTCCAGCTGATCTAGCTTTTCCAAGGCACAGCTATTACCTGCAGCTCATAAAGGTATTGGAAAAGGTAACCAGTTGGATTAGAAACCTTAGTCTATCTGAGTATACTGTTGACCTTTGAATGGATTGGGTATATGGTCCATATTGTTGATACTATTGTTGGTGTTTTTTTTACTGTTGAGCTTCTAGTCCCCCCTCTGGGTATGTGTGTACTAGGGCACCCTAACCTCTTGATAATACACTTGGCTCTTTAAGATAGCGATTATGCGAATCCAGATAAAGTGCTATGAGAAACAAACCACATAAGCACCGTGTAGTTATAGTAAGATATTGAAGACTAATATATGGGAAGAATAACGAATCGTGGAAAATGCTGTATTTATGTAATAGCAACGTGGCCTTATATCATGTGATGCGACCTTAGCTTATTAGAATCTACTTAGCTCTATATGACTACATCACGTCGCCTTTGCTGTTCATCAACCTCCGCATGTCTTATCTGCGAAGCATTTACTGCCGACTTGGAGCCATTTTTATATGAACAACATCATTATTCGTGAAATATCATTCCTCTCTATTAAGCGCGTTCCTTGACCATGTCTCGAAGCGCTATAATCTCCACCATTATCTCCCTTATTCCCAACCAAAAGGATGGCTGTACCTTGATCGGGATAGACGGGCGGGATGGGGCGGGGAAGACCTGCTTTGCTGATGAGCTTGCCCATCAGTGCTCGCAAGAGTTACCACGGGATGTGATTCGAATCTCCATGGACGATTTCCACCACCCAAAAAGTATACGGTATCGTCGAGGGAAAACTTCGCCGGAAGGGTTCTGGCTGGACAGCTACGACTACGACAGATTCTTCGCAGATGTGGTCACGCCATTAAGCCGCGGGGGTTCGCAACGGTACCGGATGCGAAGCCATGACATCCTCAGTGACACGATTCTAGATGAGGAGCCTGTTCATGAAGCGGCCCCAGCGTCCATCGTCATCGTCGACGGGATCTTCTTGCATCGGCCAGAACTAGCCGATGTCTGGCATATGTCGATCTTCCTGGATGTTTCTGCAGAGGTGTGCGCGGATAGGATGCTTACTCGAGACGGCGTCATGACTGCGCTTGAGCCGAGCGCACGATACTATGGCGGTCAAGACATCTACTTTAGAACTTGCCAACCGCATGCTAAGGCTACTGTTCTGATCGACAACTCTGTATTAGATTCCCCGGTGCTAAAAGCACGACAAAACTAATCCGGAAGGATTACCATATGGACCCGTGTGAGGGATTTCGGCATATAGAACGTTTATCGCTTGTATGAGTCTCCTGAGCCAGTCATCTGGCAGTTCATCCACTGCAGTTTCAAACCCCGCCAATGTTCTATGTAGCCATGTTACTCATCTACAGTCCCTATCCATGGCAGAACAACGTACGAACATCCGCTCATCCACATCGGTAATTAATACTTAGCAGAGACCGTTATGAAGCAATCCCTTATCTTTGTGTACTCATATTTATTTGACAGCTAAATACTACACGGCAGAATAGTTTACAAGAAATTCACAGCTTCCAGTCGCGCTTGTTGTACTGCTTCGGCCAGACACCAGACTTTCCAGGCGCCATAATCCCATTTGGATCAACGGCATTCTTGATCACCTCGTTAAATTTCAACAAGATGTTGTCGTTCCATGAATAGGTGCCCATGATTTGATCCATGACGGCCAGATGAGTGCGATACTCGCCCCAACCATTCGCAGCGCAGTCGTCAATCAGCGTCTTGATCAACCAATGCGCCTTCTTCTTTTCCTCGTCTGACTTCTTATCAAAGACAATGCATACGATGTGGTCTATTCCAGATGTTAGCAATTGTTACTTCACCGGAAGACGAACCAGCGACTTACGCATCTCTCTCATGCCGATAGTAAAAGTACCGATGAAATCCAGGCCTGCTTCCTTGCATCTCTGCTTGGTAACCGCGTACTGAAGCATTGCGTCGTCTCCTGCGACCTTGGCAATGGGGGAGAAGAAGAGATGGGCGCCATTCGGAACCCAGTCGATCCACTTCAACTCGTCGTAGGTTGGGATACCCTGTAACGTCTTGTCGCGGGTGTGAAGAACAGAGTTTGCTGGAACGTCTTCTGGGAAGTAGAACTTGGCTCCTGGAATGGCTGAGAACGCCTCCTTGATAACACTCCAAAGAGCATTTCGAATTGGTTCGGGCCCCTAGTCAATATTATCAGTCTGACATTCACGTGGTTCAGTAGCGCGATACATTGTCCTTACATAAAGTGCACCATAGAAGTTCCACCTGCCCAAGTTCAGCTTCTTGGCGATGGCATCTAATTCTTCGTCATTGAGCGGCCCAGTTTTTGACGTGTATTCAGCTTTCGACCCCATGACGGCCGCATCGAGGAGAATGTGCCGGATTGTGGGGACATTCTGAAGTGCCATGGAGAGTCGCAGCGGTCGGATAATATCAACGGCTTGCTTCAAGTCCTCGTCCTTGGGGATTGTAATGAGGTAAGATTGGTATCCTCCTGGGTTAGGGAACAACCACATTCCCATCTTTGTTACAATACCCAAATTCGACTGGCTGAACAGGCCGTCAACATAGGGGCCAAAACCATAGGGGAACAGCTGCGCTGTCTTGTTCATGGGCTGGTCCTCAGGTCGAAGCCCCATGGATTTCGGTTGCTTTGGGTCAGGTAACGCACCCATTCCAGTGCGAAGGAGTTCGCCGTTTGGCAATACAACTTCCATGCCGCTATGCATCATCCAATGATCTGGAGTTCTTCTTAGCTAGAGCTTCGAAAATGTTCGGTCATATCGGTGCACTTACCTCCATACGGAGTATACCCAACACCGCGCTCGAGCGTGTTTCCGAGAATGGAGCCTCCGCCAAGGTCCGGGACATCGATCCAAAGCTTGTCGCGGAGGTTGTTTTTAACAAGGTACTCATGCATATCGGCGAATGTCACGCCTGTCTCATCCATCAGCTTTGTATGGCCCATCTCAGTCTCGAAATGTCTTACCTGGCTCTACCAGACAGTATGCGCCTTCCACGTTTACCTCAAGAATCTTGTTCATGTTTTTCCCCATATTGATGACCAAGCTTCCACTGACGCGTGGTGCAGCACCTCCATAGCCAGAGTTTCTTCCAATGGAAATTGGCCACAAAGGAAATGACAATTCATTTGCCGCGAGAACGATGGCCCTAAGGTAATTAGCCATGCGATGGTGTTACTAAATTTGCTTGTACGTACTGAACATCAGAAACATTACGTGGAGCAACTATGGCGGAAGCCAAGAAGTGGTCCTGTGGAAGAACATGGTGGGGATCGTGGGTGTAGGTTGGTTTCATGTACGAGCCGTCGTCGATCTGGTCTTTGGAAGAGATGACATCGACATTTTCAGCCCCAATCAAGTTGATGATGCCAATTATAAACTTGTTGAAGGCCTCGATGTCGACTTGCGGTGGCAGGACGAGCGGCTTGTGAACAGCTGCAGACTCCGCGTCAGAGTTGCGCAAGATGATGGGAATAGTGGATCGACGGGATGTCATTTTGGAGGTGCTTTGCTACTAGAGAAGATGAGGATGATGACTGAATCTGGATTCGTAGCAAGTTGATGGAGATATAATTCATTCAAGGATTGGTAGCTATGATATTATATGTCCCGACACGGACGAGTGGATAATGGCGGGGGATCTTTGACAGCTCATCTCATCTCAGCTCGCCGGGTTTAACGTCGGGAAACTACCCGCCTTGGCTGAAAGGGATCATCACCTTGGGTATCACTCGATGCTACGGTTGACGATAACGGCAATATGACGGGCCACTATAGCTTGCAGTTAATATGACGAGCGGGGATGGCACGAGACACCAGCGGAGTATCCCCACCCCCTCATACGAGCGGGATATTCTCCACGCTTGTCACGACGCTTGCAACATGGGGCCAATCGCTTTGCGTATTCGTCTGCCGTTCCCCCGCACTTAGATACCGAGGGGAGAGGTATCGTACTTGAAAGTACAGTACTTCCATGGCTTGAATGTCGACTACAATTCAATTGTCTCGCTCCTCGCATATGGTCTGATTTGACCACATCCCGCCATGCATAGCACCGCTCCCCCGCAAAAGGCTCCCGCAGATCAGCGGGCTGCCATTCTTTTAAATGTCAGTGGACGGACTTGCATCAATTAGCTCCTCAACTAATACCGTCGCAGGAAGGCCCCGACTTTTCGTTTGAGATACAGGCTCAAGACCGCCCAACTCTTGGACCGCACGATGTCCTTGTCGAGATTGAACTGACTGGCATCTGCGGCACCGATCTTGGACTCGCCGGCGGATACTTGGGCAAACCAAACTCCATCATCGGCCACGAAGGCGTCGGCCGGGTCATCGCTGTTGGCTCGGCTGACTGCAGCGTAGCAATCGGCCAGCGCGTCGGCGTTGGCTGGCTCCGCGACTCCTGCGGGTCATGTCGACCTTGCATGCTTGGTGGCGAGACGCGCTGCCAGTTGGAGATGTTCAGTGGACGACAAGTTCCGGGCACATTGGCGACGCTGACGGTCGTGCCGGAGCGATACGTCACTCCCTTGCCAGAAGATCTCTCCGCAGAGCAGCTGGCGCCCATTATGTGCGCGGGAGTGACCGCATATAAAGCATTGAAATGCAGCGAGGCAATCCCCGGCTCGTGGGTGGCCGTCTCTGGGGCCGCAGGAGGCGTCGGGGCGCTGGCTGTCCAATACGCCAAGGCGATGGGCTTCCGGCCGATTGCCATTGATGGGGGCGAGGGTCAAAGACAGAAGTGCATCGACGCAGGAGCAGAGGTTTATCTCGACTATGAAAAGGAGAGTGATCTCAAAGAAGCCGTCATGCGAGAGACCGGCGGGATGCTCTGCTCTTCGGCCATTGTATGCGCTGGCTCTGCATCCGCTTACCAGGCTGCCCTCCCCTGTGTCGACTATTTCGGGACCCTCGTGGGCGTCGGAATCCCACCTCCGACCACCAAGGTCGCGTTTCATCCCTTGGAGTTGATCGGCTCCGGCGTCAAGATTATCGGCTCTATGGTGGGCAGTCGTGCCGACATTCAGGAGGCTGTGGAATTCGTTCGTCGCGGGCTTGTGACCCCGAAGACGGTCAACATTGGACTTGACGAGTTGAACGAGCACATCAAGAAGATCAATGAAATAGATGGGAAGCTTGTTGTGCACTTAAGACGCTGAACTGGTGCGGCCGACTCGGGTGTCGTGGAGGCAAAGGCACACGCTGGTGTCCGATGGAACCGTCGTTCACGCGTGGCAACTTCTTGTATTTACAACAGCTTTATCTATATATCATTTAGCATTTTAAATTTCCTGTTCGTCAGAGCACCTACCTACGTGTCTGATCAACAACACAATTGGAACATCCACGCGGGAGCTGCATCACTCTCCTCCGTCATTACCCCGGATTGTTAGCCGCTAGAGAAGCACGTGAGTAGCCTCTGACGGGGATCCTATAGTTGCTGAAGCTCGGTATCATCCCCTCATCCAGACGCCCAAGCTCTATAAATCGCTGTATGATATCCGTACAACTCCCCGTCAACTCCGTTACATGGTTTTTTTACCGCCGTCTCGCGGCGATTTGAGGTACAAACCTTGTATTATCTGTTTTCTCAAGTGGTCCCGCAAGATACAACTAGGTAATTGGCCGGCACTTGATGATCATGTATGCCCGTGCCACCATACGAGCAACTTTTACAGTACAGCACACAGCAGCACCGATCTTGTGCGCGATGTCTTGGATCTTTTAGTATTAGCATTCACAATACATCATTTTGAGTCGCCCATTTCTTGCATGCACACTGCTTTCAGAGATGGAGTACCCCTCTCCTGAAATCTCACTATGCGTTGTACGCCGCGGCGAAAAGCTCAAAGCGATCGTCTTCACCTACGATCAATCGATTGCTTTCCATGTTATTGTCCAAGGTCTAGGGTAGGCGGCTGTCGTACACAGGATGACCTTTATATTATGTCTAGCGCATTATAATACACTCTAGGCATTATTCCACTAGAGTTATTCTTTATAGACGACTGGGTATGAAAGAATTTAAAATTTACCACAGAGCATATGTGTCCAACCAAAGTTCAGAAAACGCCCTGCTCATCAATAAAACAAGGGCTATGCCACATCCTTCTGACAACATTTCGGATTAATTTCTATTCCGGCTTGTCTATCTTTTTATCAAGACGCTAATCCAAAAATGGAGGCGCAGCCCAACCAGTTCAGCTGATTACACCTCCGGGCTGCAAGGCGACTCAGCCTCATCACTCGAACATCATCCAGTTTCGTCTTCATGTGGCCCATGCATCTCGCACGTATCACATCATATTTGTATTGAGAGATAGAGATGCAAAACCATATCCGAGATACTGGGATTTCCGTCGTCTATGAGCCTGAGAACTGCTCCCCAGCCGTGGAGTGCGTGCTTACTCTCTCTCCGCATCCCATAATTCTGAGCTCACAGAGAATACAAACTGACCGTGGCGATACAGCATCATCATTGTTCATGGCTTACATGGCCATCCATACAAATCATGGACTCGCTCCATCGAATCCCATGAGACTGCCGAGCCGTCGGCAACCTCCCAGTCAGCAGGCAACAAAGAATCACAGAGAAGCGCCTTCCACCGCGCCGCTGCCCGATTCCATGAGAAACTATCGAAGGTTATGCCACAAGTTGAAGCAAAAGTGAGCTATCCTGATCTACCAAAGAACAAAAATGCCGAATCCACGACTGTCTTCTGGCCAGCCGATCTACTTCCTGAAGATTGTCCAAATTCGCGCATTCTTATGTTTGGGTACGATAGTAAGATCACCAAGTACAGCCCTGGTTTGGTCAACGAAAATAGCGTTCTCTCGCATAGCAAAGACCTTTTATTTTCGCTAGCCAGGGAACGAACTCTTGATCGTCCATTGATATGCCTGGCTCACAGCCTCGGCGGTATCATTATCAAGGAAGTAAGTGAGACCCCTACACAGAGTTTTAGCTCTCGTTAATAGTGTGGTTTAGATGCTGGCAAAATCTTCATCATCCAAACGCAAAGAGCACAAAAATGTTGTTGAGTCAACTGCAGCAGTGGTATTTCTTGGCACACCTCACCGAGGCAGCCTCGATGTCGCGGCAATTGGTGAGGTGGTTCGATCAATCGTCAGTACCTTGGGTATGAAGACAACACCAGCTCTCCTCGACGCTCTGGGCTTGAAGACTACAGATCTGGAACGAGCCCAAGAAGAGTTCTCCAGGTTATGGCAGAAGCATGACTTTCGAGTCAAGACGTTCCAAGAGGGTCTAAGCTTGGCGAAGATTGGGAAGAAGGTCGTTCCCCATTACTCCTCCTTGATTGGAGACCATCGTGAATACGCCGAGACTCTTCAAGCTAATCATATGGAAATGTGTCGGTATTCTGGGACTGACGATGAAAACTATCGCAAAGTAGCTGGAGAGTTACATTCGATATACGACGCTATTACGAAGTTGAACATGCAGAAGCCCCATCAACCTCCGGGAACACGACATCGTGAGCTAGTATCGAGTGTGAGGTCATCAGCGAAGCTAGCCATATCAATGAATGGCAGTCAAGGGAACCAGACTTACCTCCAATCTCTATGGTTTCCAGCCATCAATACTCGACTCCGGAGCTTAGAAGGGCCAGCTGGACAAACATGCCATTGGCTGTTCAAGCATGACTTGTATCAAGATTGGTTCCATGGTCGGAATAAAGAGAAGCATCAGGGCCTCCTTTGGCTGAAAGGGAAGCCGGGCGCAGGAAAGTCTACATTGATGAGAGAAGCGTTCTGTCGAGCTGCATTAGGACAAGCCAATTCTGATTATCGGGTTGCCTCTTTCTTCTTCAGCGCCAAGGGAGATATCCTAGAGCACTCGCCCCTTGGTCTTTACCGATCCTTGCTACATCAGCTTCTACCCGGAGATAGAGAGTCTCTACAGCAATTCCACGAGGCCTCGGACGCAAAAAGGTTGAGTGGAGGCACAGGGGCAAAAAGTGTCTCCTGGAATGACTTTGAGCTCAAAGAGTTCTTCGAGTCCATGTTTACCAAATGGTCACAGACCAGGACGCTCATTTTCGTTGATGCTCTTGACGAATGTGATTCGTACAGAAGCTTACGAGACATGGCCTTCTTTCTCCGGAGAATCACAAAGTCAGCTCATGACGTAGGAGTCGATCTAAACATTTTCCTGTCTAGTCGACATTTCCCCGGTGTAACTGTCAGCGCCTGTCCGGAAATAATCGTGGAGCAGCATAACAGTTACGATATTGCAACTTACGTGGAGCAGAGGTTCCAACTTGGAATCGCGAACCAAGAAGAGCAATAGGAACTCTTGAGGGATATCATCCTAAACAGGTCAGCTGGGGTATTTCTGTGGGTAGTTTTGGTGATGGACGACGTACTTAGGGACTGGGATGATGGCAAGGACATCGAGTACTTGACCAGGCGCGTTGAGAACGTCCCCGGCGCCCTACAAACATTGTTTACGGATATTTTCTCCAATCTCAGTTCGGAAAAAGCGCAGCTCACCGTTCGATTTTTCCAGTGGGCTATTCTGGCAACAAAACCCCTTCGTCTTCACGAATGGCATCACATAATGGCTTTCATAAGAGAACCTACGCCATCGTCTCTTAGTGAGTGGCGAATGTCCGACAACTTCACAAGGAACGATGCCCAGCTTGAAAGGCAAATCCGGAGTGTCTCCAGGGGTTTAGTCGAGGTGATGAAGATCAAATCAGAAGGGCCTCAAGACATGGGCATTGAAAAGATATCTCTTCACGCCGGAGCCGGATCGTTCGACCTTGAGTACGGGGATACGAGAATCGTTCAAGTGATACACGAGTCGGTGCGTGACTTCTTTTTGAGAAGCGATGGGTTCTCTATTTTAGACCCAAACCTGGAACCAGATCCTATCAGCAAAGGACACCTTTCCATAATGGCGACTTGTCTCGACTATCTAAATATTACCGAGCTAGACGCCCTTGTTCAGGCAAGAACTCGAGCAGGTCGGCGAGTGCAATGTCCGCCAACAAGACGTTTCCCGGATGTGGCTACGACCGACAGCACTGATTCTTCTCGTTTTGGTGCTCCTGCAATATCTCAAGATCGTCTACCCGACAACGCCCCAGCACCATATCCAAATCCAGCATTCGAGGGAGGGACGCCAAATTTCTCTGAGATGTTGAGATCGTCCGACCCAACTCCGAAGATAGACATCATTAAGTGGATGGCAGATAACATTTCACTTACTGCCGAATCAATCTCTCCAAGTGAGCCCTCGCGCCATTCGTCGACGCACTTCTCAGATACAAGGAGGTCGCAAATTTTGGAAGCCCATCCCGCGCTACTTTCGTACGCGGCCTTCAGCATGTTCAGGCACGCTCGACGGGTGAAGGTTGATAAAGTTAACCCGAGTCCTATCGTGAAGCGTCTCGAAGACAAGGCGACATGGGCTCGCTGGGTAGCACTGAGAGAGGATGTGGCCGAAGACACTACACTCTTTGAGTATGTCCGCCGTGTGTCGATATTTTTGTGGCTTCCCTTTCTCACATCAGAACTTCCTACCACATCCAGAGCATGGCTATCTCGATCAATCAGTTCTGACGAACAGGTACCCATTCCCCGTCCAAATTTGAGGATCCCCGTTGATTAACAACATACTAATGTTCCTAAGGGCGACGGGAATTACATGGAGACATCCGGACGACGACGACACATGACTGCTCTTGTCTCCCGAGAACATTCGCGCGCAGAAAATTCTCATTTCCCTAGTTATAAACCGCGCAGGAGACCAGGAAGTGTAGCAAGTTTCGGTTCCGCGAGTAGTCATGATAGATAGGTACGGATAGTTGAAACCAAGCCATTTTCGGGTTTACGTCTCTTTTTCTGAATCAGTATAGCTACTTGTTGAGTGTACATTATGGCTTTAAAGATGGGAATTTTTCACTCGCTACCCTGCTAACCTTCTAATGTTTTCAATCCTGAATATGTGCTTTGAAAATGGGATTTAGCATCAACAGCTTTCCATCTGGCGGCTTGACAAATGCTCCAGAGTCGGCATACAACCCAACCGATATTCCTGCTGCAGTAACTTTCCGGGACTCTTCAAACTGCCCCTAATCCATGTGTCTGATGGCTTCGTCCCGGATTTCAGTCCATGCCACCAAATCAATCCACACTGAGTGTGATACAGTTCGCTGTAGATGGGTGAATTTCATGAAGTCGGGCATTTTACCAGAGCTCTCCTTAGTTCGACATACGAGCCATCCAAAGAGATGGGACAGCACGTAAATAAAGGCGACGCGCTCGACGGCAGAGTTGACGGGAGAGCGCCGCACCTGGGCGGCGATTACTCTGGCGAGTGGCCGTGGCGTTGTCGCTTGCTCGCTGTCGCTTAAGTGGTTGAGTGGTTGGGGAGGATGAGATGCTGGGGAAGGCGGCTCGTTCAGTTCGCCATGTTGGCGACCGCATCGGACAATGTGATTATTCAGTGCTTTTCTGGTTTGCGAGATAGCTCTATCGAGTCTTGTTGTTCTTGGCACGTTTAGAGGACGGGCTTTCCAACAGGGGAGGTTCAGGTCGGTGGTCGAATTCTAGTATCAAGTGAGCTCCTTGTTCCCCCAAAACCTCTGAGATGAGATCCTGGGAGATTGCAATGAGAGCAAGGAAGTTTACGGGAAGATCCAAGTCCAAGACACAAAACTCTTGGCCTGCATTGTGTACACCGACGGTAATACCAGTGCCAAATTCGGAGGGCTGTCTCCGCAACATGGTCGGAACGTTGTTGATAGTGGAGCAACTAAGAATCTGCTTCCTCATGTTGACTCATCTAGTCGGTAGTATTGTCTTCATTTTGGCTGCTGAAGAATCTCGATTGAACATGTCATGTTAGCCAAGGTCCTATGAGGAAATCGGGGGTCCTTGAAGAACACGGAGTTTGCCCCGGGATTCCGTTTTCCGACTTTCCCTTCTTCTGCATGCGGCACTAGGACAAGCTGAAGACCGGGGTAAGGTGGTGTTGAATGCACTCTCATGTTAGTGGCACATGAATGGGAATACCCACTGACCTGACACTGGACTGGTCGTGCGGTGTGGACCTTGGAGCTGCCTCTAATGCCGAATCACTAGCAAACGGACTGAAGCTTCGGCCCAGGGACATGAAAAACGAGATACATTGGCAGGCGAAACTTCGACGGTGACGTTCGACCTGACACGGCGGGATTTCCAATTCCAGTAGGTTCAACGCGGATCGCTCGTAGTCTGACAAGGATTTCTACTTGAAATGACGTGCACGTTTGTTGGAAGACGGCGCAACCAAGTCAGCGATATTGTGGTTTAGGCAAGATGCTCGCGGGGGGATGTGGACCATCACGAGGATGGGTTCTGTTCATGCATATGACCCCAGCAGAGGTAATAGCGGTCTCATATTGAGGTACGGCGGTCTGAAATGAGGTAGAGCAGCCTGATGACGAGATAGCGGCCTGACAATGAGTTCTGGCTTCTAATTGACGGCTTCCGGTCCTAGATAGAGGCCGGAGCCTACCTACGGGAACTTGAGCTGAAGCACATTCGCTCAGCTGACACTCTAAAGGGTGCCGGCTTGGATTATTTACTCGACTCTAGGCGATCCGCACAGAGCGAGCCGGCCTGCCCTACTGCGATTTAATACCTCAAAGTTCACCATCACCGTGAATCGAGGCACGATACCACGGCCAATGATGTCCGATCGGATCGCCCTCCACTGTCCCTGCAAGTTACTGCACAAATGGTCTCATGATAGTGTAGAAGATCACACGCTGCCTGCAAGACGCCAGAAGGAGGGTTGGTCATCTCTAGCTGTGCATAGTGGCTTGCTTGTCTCAATTTCCATGTTTGTGGGTTGATTGGCTAAGACGTTGTTTGCCCTTTCCCCTCTCCCCTCCCCCCTCTCCCCTCCCCCCTTTTGCATTTTCATTCTAGTCATCTCTAAATTTTCCTATCAGGTCGAACTGGACAGGCTTGAGGATTTAGCTGTCTATCCAATGCGGTGACAAACTAACGTGGGAAAAGGAGGCCAGACACGATGTTTTTATTTTTGCCTTTGCCAGTACCATAATATCCATTTGATCTTTTCTAAGCATGCTGGATGTGATTTGTGTTCTGCTGTCAAGCTCCAAGAGATAAGCCCAATGATGATTAGACCCCCAAATTCCTCGGCGATGCAAAATCTCACGCTAATGCAGAGCGGGCCGTTACGAGCTGGCCTCAATTTCTTGTTGTTCGTACATAGTACATATCAATACTAGACATACTAGCATGTGACTCGTGATCAAGTTGGTAATCAATTACCCTGAATGGCTATCTGTAATCTAGGATACTACCCCGCTACCTGTAAGAAGGATTCCCTACATGAAGTGTACTGAGGGCCAATCAGCTTAGTGACTTGCCCGCCTACGATGTGATCATCTTGCATAGTCCTGCGATGCAAGGGAGGCGGGGAGCGGGGGAAGCGACTATGAGTTGGCCTAGTTTCCAATTGGCTAATACGTGAGTAATGTGACGGAAACCTGCTTTTCCATACGGCCATCCGATAATAGCCATAAAGTGTTGCTGCTTTATCCTGGAGGAACAGTTTCCTGGTTGGATTATATACTTCCATATATTTCTCCCTTCTCCAGTACCTTGAAACGTAATCTAGCACACTATTGAAGATCTACGAACCTTGAAACACAACATCTACCTTATTCTATCTTTCCACCAACCCAAGCTTAAGAATGCTGCAAATCATCTTTGCTCTTCTGGGGGTTTCCCTCTTTTTCCATTTCTTCTGGAAGAAGGCCGGCCCCAATCTACCGCCTGGGCCGAAGCCACTCCCTATCGTTGGTAATATCAGAGATATGCCACCGACAGGAGCACCGGAATACCAGCATTGGCTCAAGTTCAAAGACACCTATGGCCCTATCAGTTGCGTGACCCTATTCGGACAAACTCTTATCATCATTCACGACCGTGATGCGGCACACGATCTATTCGAGAAAAGCTCGACGAAAACCTCTGGGCGACCACAACTGCACTTTGCCAGTAAACTATGTGGTTACGGAGTGCTTCTGAGCTTCCAGCAATACAACGCGACGTATCGGCTGCATCGCAAGTTGGTTCATCGGCAACTGGGTACAAAGGCTGTGGCGTCGCGATTTCATGACATTCAAGATATAGAATCACGTCGATTTCTCTTGCGAGTTCTGGATAGCCCTGTCGGCTTGATGGAACACATAAAGACGTAAGTTGGTCTTGCTTAAATCGCTGCAATGGACCTGAAATTCTAATCGCCTTATAGTGAGGCGAGCGCTATCATTCTACGAATAATATACGGCTATTCTATCGCTTCGCACACGGCCGATCCTTTAGTCCTTTTGATTGAACGCATGATGCATGGTGTATCTCTTGCCTTTGTCCCTCTAGCCTGGCTGGTCGACACTCTACCAATACTCGAGTATCTCCCGGAAGGTCTTCCAGGAATGTCGTTCCGAAAGGTAGCCCGCAAATGCAACGAGATCACTCATATGGTTATCGAAGCTCCCTATGCGTTTGTTCGGCAGCAAATGGCAAATGGAACCCACCGAGTGTCATATGTCTCTTCGCTTGTCGCACAGCATACCAACGATGATGGTAAAAACGACAAACTGGACGAGAGCAGCGAGAATGCCATTAAGAGAACGGCCGCAATTATGTACGCTGGGGGTGCCGATACTACTGTGTCATCCATCAGTAGCTTCATCTTGGCCATGATACTTTTCCCGGAGGTTCAGAAGAAGGCACAAGAGGAGATTGATAACGTTGTCGGGGTTGACAGGCTGCCTCAGTTTGAAGATCGAGACAGTTTGCCGTATGTAAGTGCTTTGGTGAAGGAGACGCTCCGGTGGCTCCCGGTTACGCCGCTGGGTGCATCACATGCGACTGATGAGGATATCAACTACGGAGAGTTTCACATCCCGAAGGGAGCCATCCTGCTGCCGGCAATATGGTGGTTCTTGCATGACCCGCAGACCTATTCAGATCCGTCTTCCTTTGACCCTGATAGGTACCTGGAACCTCGAAATGAGCCAGACCCTGCGAATGATTCTTTCGGATACGGCCGAAGAATATGCCCAGGCCGGTTCCTAGCGGACGACAGCCTCTTCATTACCATCTCACGTCTCTTGGGCGCATTTGATATTGAAAAGGCTGTCGACAATTTAGGCAATAAAATTGATCCTAAGATGGAGGCGACGGCTGGTTTGATTAGCCGTCCACTCGACTTCCCTTACAGCATAAAGCCGAGGAGTGCGAGGCATGTGGAATTGATCAGATCTGTCGAGATAGAGCATCCGTGGGAGAAGGGGAGTGATGCTAGTCTCCTGAAGGGCGATTTTTCTATGGTGTAGGCCAGCATGTGAATGAGGAGGACGAAATGACGATGCTTCTAGTTTGGTATACATTGAATGGAGGTCTTTTCTGGTTCCTGGTCTATGCAACCATCCCACATTATCACACCATCAGCTTTGTCTCAGAGTTTAATATGGATTACGGGGGCGGTCTCTCAGTCATTTGCAGACAAAGGATATCCTGTCACCAGCTTATTCCTCAACAGAGGAGAGGCCGACCGAGGCAAAGCATGTTCATTTCCTGTAGCCCATCATACACACCTGATCTTACATTTTAATGACAACCTTGCCAATATGTTTCCCCGAAGATAAATAATCAAAAGCGGCCTTTGACTCCCGGAATGGGAATACGCGACTAATAATCGGAGTAAGGGAAACCTTTTTCTGCTCCAGGAACCGATTTAAACGCACATAATCCTCTCTCGAACCAACTCCGATACCCCTAAACTCTGGATATGAGTAACCTGGTCATTAGAGACCGAGGGATTCTATGGGGCGATGACTGACCTCAGTTGAGCAGTTTTGCTCATTAAAAGAAAAAGGGCATCCGGGCTCCAGTCAGCCTGAAATCCATCCAAAAAGCCCACGAGTGAAACAGTGCCACCTCTCTGGCGTAAAAGTCCAATGTCCGTCGGAATGGACCCTACGCCGGTGTTATTGACGACGAAATCGACTCCCTTGCCGTCCGTTAAACGCAGGACATCCGCGGACTGGTCGGGGTGAGTCTTGTAGTTTATGCCGCGGACTTTGGGGCTGAGTGATTCGATATACTGAATCTTTTTGTCATCGGAGGATGTTATGATCGGTTGGATGCCTGCAGCGAGGCAAAGTTGCATCCCGAACATACTGACACCTCCGGTACCTGTACCAACGTCAAAATCTAGCTTAACAATTGCTCGGAGTCATATCGGCCATCAAGCACGCAGGACCTTGCTTACCTTGGAAGAAAGCGGTTCTGGTCCCTTGGGGAAGCCCACCAAGAGCTGTCCACGCTGTGACTCCAGCACAAGAAAGGAGGGATGCCTGCAGATTAGTAACACTATTCAGCACAACTGAGACTTTAAAATGCATCAGAATTATCTCTGGAGCTCTGACTTACCTCTTCCCATGACAAATGCTGCGGCAGCTTCACCAAGTGACGCTCCTCAAACACGCCATACTCACGTAAAACGCCATGGGAGTCTCCACCAAGTCCTGTTGGAGGGATATCTTCACGCCCAGTAATGTTACCGACATCGAAGATTGGCGAAACGCGGTCCCCGATCTTGAAGTCTTTGACATCCTTGCCGATAGCGACGACCTCGCCGGCGGCGTCCGAGGCAGGGATACCGGATTCAATGGCGGTCGCAGGGTACTTGCCTTCCTGCAACATTGCCACGTCGCGATAGTTCAGAGAGACAGCGTGAATCTTGAGTAAGACGTCTTTCAAGCCGAGATCCTTTGGGAGTGTCTCGGAGGATAATTCGATGGTCCTTGGGAAGTCGCCAGTAGAGCGTCTGAAAGCTGAATAGGTGTCCGGAATTGCCATGATTGCGGCTTAGGAATGAGATAACGAAGCGTAAAGTTTAAGTTTGTCATCCACGGTATTCAAGAGCAACTGATGGATTTTCAATAATGCATCTCGTAGTTCTAGATACTAGATGGATGAACGATGGGGTGAGATATCCAGGTTTGCAGCGGAGTTTGCACCGGAATTGCGGCAGCTCCGGCCCCTCTTGCCGATCCGTAACGTTATTGAGGCAACCAATAGAGAAGACGATCATGTTTGACTCAGTGGTAGATTTACCTGGCACTAATAGATTCCTGTTCTTGTGGCGATCCCGCATCCCTTTAAAAATATCTCTCGATTCTACGATCCCTACGCCGGGAAGGTTTGGTGCCTCGGTATCAAGCTTGCACTGGACATCTATTATTTTTATATTATTCTCTACCTCTACAATCTGCTTAATCATTGCAGGTGTATCTTGAGAAAACCGGTCGGAGAAAGCCTGATAGACAGACAACAATAAACTTTTGTTCTTGATAGAATAGACAATTTTGAACACCTCTGGGCGTGGTTTACCATCTTAACGCCGCATATTTCATACCAGAGCTTGGAGATTCAAGTCGAGCTCCCTTTGTTATCTCAGGATTGAATGATCCAATATCAGTGAAAGGGTACATCCCTTACAAGTTCTTTCGATGCCGTCGGAAAATGTGGGACGTGTCTCCCACTGGGAGGGAGAATGGGAGAGCATCCTGGCACATGGATGCGGCACAGCTATAATAGCCCAACAAGCCGGAAATAAATCCAAAAGCACCGGCGGCTTTCATTAAAGCCTTGGCAGTCTCCACCTTTCCATCTGCAAGGGCAAAGTTGGATGCAGCATCGAGGCTGAAACAGAGCTCAATAGTGGTGAAGATGAGGAAGGAGACCAAATTACTGTCAAGGAATTAGTAACAGGCCAACCATGCCCATACAGATGCGCATCACTTACATTGGCAACGATGCAATCATGAAGAAAATGTCCAAAACCGCCCAGACTTCAGGTTGTCAGTTAGATCAAGCTCCTTGCTAATATTGATGGGGAAGACTCACTAAGCACGAAAAATCCGAGTGCGTTGTGATATTCAGCGGTTGCCCCGCCATACGAGTCCATGACGCCTAGTGACGGGGCTAAGATAACACCGTATCCGCCGTAAAACAACGCTATCAAGTTGCATCAGTCTTGCGTTCCAACATAGGTCTCTCCAGTGTTGGTGTCAGAGACGTGTCAAGGAAAAACGAACCAAAGGCGCTCAAGGATGTGTAGCCAAACGTGTTACCCCGGACCATCTCCCATTGAGCAGAGATCAACATGCCAATGCCGGCGGCGAAACATAAGTTGGCAATAAAGACTGTCTGTGTTTCCACCCCGCGGAACCCCATCATTGCCAATGACAAAGTCAGCAGGGTAGTGGCGAATCCTCCCATGGCTAAAGGCGACTTTGGCATCTGGTAAGCAGTGGTCCTCTCGGTCATGGAAACGGATGTCCTACAGGGTTACCAATCTGGTGGCGCAGACTAGAGCTGGTCAGAGTCGGAGTCGAGACCGGGGTTGAGACCGGAGTCGAAATGTATTCGTCGTTGTGCTTGGAACTCATGTTTGCGAGTGCCTTAGAATGCTGCTTGCTCAATACAGGAAGGTTCCATTTTGACCTGCGGCATAGTTCTCATTATTATACGCTCTGGAACCTCTGTTATTACAACACTCTCGAGCATCCCCTTCCGCTCAGAAACGGCATTTAGGTAATAGTTATCTAATTGCCGACGGGGGTGAGGAGGCTTCTGCCCCAACGGATCAATCAACAACTACAGCAACGGCACGCCATGTCTCCTCATTAGTCACGCAGACAGTGAGACGCTGTAGAGGTTATTGGCTGGTATTGACGCCATCTCCACGACGACTGGTGTCGAGTTTGCGGGGCTCCGCTCGCCGGCTTTTGCGTTAGCTAATAACCACCCGACCTGCATGGATATCCCGAGCATACCCCAGGTTTCTCTCCTTCACTCAATCTGGATGCCTCCGATTTCCCCCGCGCGGTTGTTAGCTTATGCGGGCAGAGATGGTGCGGGGATGAGGTGTCAGTGATGAATAAGAGAATACGTAAAAAGTGAGAATTCAACGAAGTCACCAGAGGAAAAAATCTTTTAGCGTCCCACATGTGGGCCATTGCCGGAGCCAGGTTCCGCAAGTGCCGAAGAGTCTGCGCGTACTTGAACAGAGTGATTGCTTTGGAAGCAATTCCTCAAATACAGAAGAAAATACAGAAGAAAATAGCAACAGACTTGGAGTGTAGTTCACCACGTTGGCGATGGGCGCAGAAGAGGGCTTGGCAATCCGGGGCAGAGCTGCTAATGATGCGACGCCGCTTTCCACCGGCCCACTCCCCACTATTAAGCTAGTGATCTCCCTAAGCAAGGGATGATGTTTTGTGATGGAATTTTGAAGAAACTAATTGTTTTGTGTATGAGAAACTCATTACTGGGTGGTTAGACACGCCGTTTGTTGCAGTGCTCATGCTTCTACATGCAATACCAATACTTCACTTTGTCATCATTCCCGCGTGACTGATTTGCCCGCCAATCGAAAGAAGACTACCCCTCGGTGTCTCGGAAGGGCCCTGATGTCTGGGAATTACATTTTATCATCGGTTTAATACATATGCTATTCTCACCGCTGTTTTGTCACAAGACCAGACTCGCTGATGCAGGCCAGGTGATGCAGACCAGGTGATGAAGCAATGGCTGACGGCGCTATGACTTGAGGTAACACATATTGACCGAGCACGGATGGGGTCTCGGAGAGTAGACGGCCCGTTCCGTTCAAAAAATGTTGAGAAGTCAAATACTGTGCACTTCGTATTGACGATTCCCAATAAGGTAGCTAATATGGCAAGCGAATTAGGGGCTGTAGGCGTCTCGGTTGCCGTCGGTCGCAGTCGTAAGCGGCCGCAAGCTTTAATTCCTCATTAAAGAGGCACAGAATCATAGACAGCCTCAAACATCTATTTCCTACTCTCATTTTTCTACTTAGAAATAGGCATGCTCTACTATATCTCCTCGGTATCTGGGAGGGACTCGACAAGCTCTTCGGCCTTCGATGAACAAGGCGCCGACGATGAAGCAGGTGAAGCCGTGGAAGGCCGAGCCAATATGCAGTGTCTGCCTGTCGAGGAAGCCCGTGTTACTGACTCCGTCGATGTATGTGTTGCCAGTGTGATGGTCGCCTGCAGCAGATACATGAAACTGGGGTTCTTGGTGACGTAGTGCTTTTTCATAGCCGCTACCCTGCGGTAGCAGCTTTGCTTGTTAATATCAGGGTACGGCGGGCGACCCTCCCCTCGGACTTGGCCATCTTACATCGATGTGAGGCCAATAATGACATGTGCGTACGCAGGCGTGAGCCACGAGGTTGAAGAACTTGGTCTCGCGCGTGTCCATAGTTATTAGGATCTCATGGCACCCCTCCACCGCCAGCATCGCTGCGTTGAAGTCTCCCTCAATGTAGATATATGTAGGTTGAACCGCCCAGACGTCGTCAGTTACGTGGAATTGCAATACATATCACCTCATTTGTTGAAAAGTTAAAAGAGGATCCTTTCTTACACATGGCCGCTTTCACCATCGAGTAACCAATTCCTGAGCTTACTGGGTCGGCATAGGTCGGCATGGGCCGGAAGCCACTCGAAAAAAAAAACATACCTGACACCCAAGGTTCTGGTTATGTATCCCAATTGGGTTTGCGAAAAGTCCCCCTAGGCATTAACAAAAGTAGTCCAAGTGGTCTGTATCTGGTACAACTTCGAAATTTGCGCCGCTTACTTGTCTTTTTGATTTCATCATCCATCCGATGAACAATCATCACGTTTCTCGTGCCTGATGGCATTGCCGTCAGTCTGAGATTATGGGCTTGTGGCTCCAAAAAGGCGGTTGTTGATAACGATGTTACGATGGCAAATCCCCTCGTGAGTGGTCCTCCTGACTCTATGATGCTTAAACTTCAGGTCTAATGCGCGGGCATATTGGGTTTACTATCTTCTGTGTCATAGAGCTCCAGTACATTGACTACGGCATCGGGGCGACGCCATCAGAAGAGGGGTTTGATCCCATCAAGACTGCCATGGTCAGGGTACTTTGTTTTGAGGCCGCGTCTCGTCACATTTACTTGTGTTGACGTATTCATGTGCAGTTCTTCACCGTCGCCCAGATCGTATACATCCTTACCACTGGTGTCTCGAAGCTTGGTGAAGCATTCGTCCTTCTCCGACTCGCCGATAAATCCGGCATGTGATCTGTACAATTGACTCTGTGGTTTCGATGGTAATTGTCTGCATATGAATCTTGGTTATGGCTCTGGTATTTGCCTTGCAGTGTCGTCCGCTATCGGTGGCTTAAGGTGTCGGCACACGCACACGCCTTTCTACGTCCGTTATGTGGAACCCACTTATCGTGCTTTCAGTCATGGGCGTGACTGCGAGTTGGTTCGATGCGGTACGGACATCTTCGTGAGCTATACACTCACGCCTTTTCTGATGCCATGTTACAGGGCTTGCCAATTCACATGCTAGCCAAGACCCAGTTACGCCTCATACTGAATGTTTCAATCCTTGTTTTGCTCCGACTAGACTAATCTAATCTCACTTCTGTCTGCTCCCTCAAGGTGAGCAAGTTGCCGGCGCGGTGTAAACAAGCCGTCCCGGGGATAGTTACGCGCACATGACTGGCATTCGTATAGGAGCCCCGTTGCCCCTATCGTCCGACCTAAATACGCCATTGAAGGAACCCAAATGTCAAGCAAGGGAGGTCTGGCCAGCGCAAATATCGCCCAAACAACCCTCGAAGCAACAGTCCAGGAAGGTTGGAAGGGCGTTGCTAATTGCCAATTCTATGATCAAGATCGGCTTGAGCATCTTCGACGCATTACTGACAGTATTCCCTTCTCTGTTAAGAAAGGTCCCATACTTCAGCGGCATCAGCCCCGGCTTTTACTAAGGGACGTGGGCCTATATCTATGGCCAAGGCTCGAGTAGAGTTCATAGGCCTAGTTAGATGGTAGGAATGTCTCAGATGTCGACAGTGGAGAAGCTAATTAAAATGCCCAAAAGCACAGGTCTAAGAATTGTTACTAGTCATAAATTGGGTCCATCGGTCCCAAGGGATCGTGGTAGATCATCAACGGAAGCACGGGACATGCTCCGTGCAAATCGTGTGTAGATTCCCCCTTGCTTCCTCACTATTCAGCCCTATCCGTAGAGCTAACCTACAACACCTGAGACACCTATCTCTAACGAGTGACCAATTTCTAGTTTTACAAGAAGAACAAATGCAGAATAAAGCGAATATTAAAGATCAGGGAAATATCCTCTGTGGTCCTGCCTCAATTCGCCTTTGCTGCTACCCTAGACTGCGGTGCCGGCGCGGCTTAGTATTGCTTCCACAGCCGCATGAGCCTCTTTGCGCTATGAACCATGAGTTACCCCAGAAAAGACCCAATAAATTACGGAGTTGTATTTAAAACACGATTGATGTTTTATTGGCGTTGATCATTTCCTCCTTTTTCTCTTCCACATGCCCTCCTCAATTATTGTATGACTCGCAACCCGAGTCAGGTCAGACTAATACACGGTGTGAATAACGGTGCTCTAAACCAATCACTCTGACTGCTGTACGAAAGGAGAACCAGGCTCCTTTCCATTCGCTCAAATCGGATTCTATCTGAGGCATTGCGGCTAAAAGCAGCCCGAGACATATTTAGTCTACCTTCAGCATTACGGAGGTGGTGGTGATGGCAGCCACTTTCGTCAGGGTTTATGTTTACCCCTGACGGCTAGTCTTTCGAATGTTGGGCCACGGGGAATGCCAGCTAGTTAATACTACATACGTGGTGGATTGGACTAGTTGAGCGGTGGTATCCTCAAGCCGTTTGGCAGGTTAGGGGAACCTGGGAACTGGCTTGGCTGTGCCGTTTTCTGGACGGTCTGCGCGAGGTTTGCTCCATCGGACTCCTCCGCCGGCCTGCCGGTATGGTGCCGGCATGGTACCGGCTGTGCCTAGTGGTGGTTTAGCGGGTGAAACAACGGGGCTGTAGATGTCCTATGGATCCCCTAGTGCTCCAAGACCCTCTTGGCGTGTGGCAACTTGTTTGGGACGGATTTGTTTCCCGGCGTGGCGGATTCGACGTCGTTGATGTCATCGAGGCTGCTCCGGATCTGCAGTTTATGCGAGACAGACGATCCCGGCGAGTAGACGCGACGACTCGTAGGGCGACATCACACACGTCACACAATGAGGAGGTCGACTCCTAGATCCTACCCGGAGTATTGACTCGCTTGATTGCCGCCGTCGGCA
This sequence comes from Ilyonectria sp. MPI-CAGE-AT-0026, assembly GCA_020744155.1. Taxonomy (NCBI): domain Eukaryota; kingdom Fungi; phylum Ascomycota; class Sordariomycetes; order Hypocreales; family Nectriaceae; genus Ilyonectria; species Ilyonectria sp. MPI-CAGE-AT-0026. Next base: position 508,470 of record JAGPNQ010000010.1, on the reverse strand, counting down.
ATGGCTTAACGGCGATCTCAGTGGCTATTATTTGTCAGGCCACTTCGACATCCAGCCGCCGCCACGCGTTAGCCACTCCGAGACTGATGGCGGAGTTTCCGCAGTTAGCGATGTGCGCGTGAGTGACATGCGTAATCACCCTGCAGAGATACGCCTCGTATGGCTGGCAACAGTTCCACGTGCCAGCTCAGCCAGCTTACGCCATGTTCCTTCAGAAACCGCTTCCTCCGGGACGGCACAAGCCATGGAATATCTGCAGAGGCTATTTGAGAACGAGGCTGTCTGAACCTGCGCTAACGCGCGTAGCTGCGTCGTGTCCAGCGCCTAGCCATTCTAGTCACCTTGGCTGACCCTCCTTGACCGTGTTTTCGTTCCCTTCTCGGCATGGATATGCAGTCTGGTGCACAAAAGGTCTAGACCAGGAGGACCGTGTCATGGAGAATGGCCGTGCGGTTTCGGCTCTCGTACAAACCCCCCTGAGCTAGCCAGCGCGAGGCTTGAGCGAGGCGTGAACCAGGCGCGAGCTAAGCCGGATGTCCCAAATTAAGATGCCGGCAGATCCCTAGACTGAACGAACTCTCGACCATGTGCAGATCTTTTTGGATCTGCAACTGGGCCTGCAAAAGACTGCAGCAGGATCCCCGACGCAAGATTCAGGCAGCATCGCCATCGTCGATTGCCGATGACAGACTGGCATCAAGGGGTCTCGAGTGTGGAGAAGCAGCACGAAATGCACCGCGCGAGTGACGATTGACAGTTCTTCAACCTCGGATCTTTAATTGATTAGATGCTTGAGATAAAGTAATGACACTGACACACCGCCTCCCAATTAGCCTGCAGAAAAGAAGCTGCCAGTTGGCTTCTACAAAAGCCTCTCCCACAAAGCCTCGTCCACAATTGCCGCAGAGTCGCACATCAGAGTCGCGCCTTGACATTGCCCACGCCTGAAACGGCTCGTCGGCGAACTCTGTGCCCTCTAGTGGGTGTCGATCTCTCGGCGCCATCTCTCGGCAACGTATCTGGCCGACGGGCTTTGGGCGACAACCTTGGGCATGGCTTCAATTCGAGGCACGCACGACACATTTAATGTCAGCGCCTGGCACCTATCTGCACTGGGCAAAACATCCGGGCTGGGGAAATGAGGATCATGCCGATCCCGCCGCTGGGGACGCTGGAGACCCTCTCCTCACCGAGTCTAGAGGTTGCCGGCTCCCGACTTGAATCCCCAGCTTGTGGCACCGCCTAACTCGCTCTGTTGAACAGGGCCGGCCTGTATGACACATGCTAGGCCCGCGGATACGAGCCGCCAACTAGGCACAGATTGCCCGATGATAGGGTTCGCACCACGCGAGTCAGATACACCACAGCTCCCGCTCGTGTCTCTTGGCAGTCGGCTTGGCCATCGTCTCGCAGGCTGCGGACAATCCCCTAAATTGAGGGGAATGAACCGTCGAGTCTAGCGGCTTATATTAGAGTTTAGTTTCGCTTTCGGACTGCTTTGATCAGTCCATTTGTTGGTCTTAGCAGCGCGCTCGGGAGATTCGGGAGATTCGTGCACCTCGGGACATGAACGACCGACTTTTATTAATGTCGTCGACGTCCACTGCATCTGCGTCTTTGGTCACCCCTGGCTCTTTAATCGACGGCATTTGTGCCATCTTTGCTTTTTGCTCATCCGCCTAGGTCAGCACGAGGGCCGATTCATTCTCCGTCCTTGTGGCCACTCTCCCGCGGTTACCAGTACGATGCTCACTCTCATTCCCGACCGCTTCGTCCTCGAAGAAGTAACGTCAAATGACCTGATCATTGCTTCTCTTGCCTGGGGATTCACCCTCGGCATCGGCTGGCTGACAACATGGTCGGCCATCCAGCAGACGGCCAGTGCCTACCGCCGTCGTGGGATCGGGTCTATGATGCGCAACCCCTACATCTGGATGATTTGGGGCGAGATTTCTGTGTGTCTTGGGTTCGGAATCATCTGCTTCATGTACATTCTAGGAGTGATAGCGCCCAGGTAAGCTTTTGCAAATGATCCTGGTCCAACTCCAAATGGCACTGTACTGATATTCTATCCAGCTTCGCCTTCTACTTTTGCATCCGTAAGTATAGTTATCCAGACGCCCCCCCGACTTACCGTGTTTTCTTAGACTAATTCCTTTTGTCTGGCTCAGTGACCCTGTGGGCGCTTCAGGTTCAGTTCCTCCTCCAGATTATCGTCAATCGATGTGCGATCCTTCTTCACGACCGAACTTATGTATGGCGACTCAAGTACGGTGTTGCCGCATTCATTACCGCCATCAACATTTCGGTCTACTGCATCTGGGTCCCTGCTCGGTTGCAGATTTCAGAAAGATATATTCACATCAACGAGGTTTGGGACCGTTGTGAAAAGGTCATTTACCTCCTCGTTGACGCCTTTCTCAACCTCCTTTTTATTCGCACCGTCAAACAAAATTTGGTCGAACTGGGACTCAGCAAATACGACAATCTCGTCAAGTTCAATATGTTTATCATTGTATTCTCTCTGAGCATGGATGTCCTCATTGTCTCCATGATGAGCCTGAAAAACACCTTTGTGTATGTACCCGTGTCTCCCAGCACATGGAAGGTTCTAACAGCCATGTCCCGTCTAGATACATGCAGTTCCATCCGCTTGCTTACATCGTCAAACTCAACATTGAAATGTCCATGGCTAGTCTTATCGCCAAGATTGCTCGGCAATCTGGACATGCCCACGGATCCGACTATAACAATACGACCTCCAGATCCCGCGGGACTAGAGCGGGAGGAGATACAACCTTGGCGAATAAGACTCAGGACGAACATACCAGATCGAAGGCTTGGCCAACCGTCACCACGACTGTGGAAATGCACACTATGGAGGCAAAGGCTACCACAGGTACGAAGGCACAGCTCGGGTTTAATCACAACGACACCGACATGCTACTAGATCAAGCACCCTACTCTGTACAGATCCAGGGTGCCTACGCCAGCTCCGCGGGGGCCTCTAGACAAACCGGAGAAGGCTCAATAAGTAGTCGAGGCTCCGAAGGTATAGACTCGGTCAAGTGAAATCTTGAAGAGATGAAGCAGAAATATCCTATTCCGGGACTTGCAGTTGGCTTTCTACGTTTCCTTCAATGTTGTCAATGGAACTCCCTACAATACCCTCAGATACATCAAGCAATACAATAATAATAAAGAGTAATACCATAAATTTGGCGATGTTCTTAAGGCTGGTGTTGACTTGACTTTCTTGAAGAATACACCAATTTGTCATTGATTTTGTCCTCAGACAAGATTGTCGTTATGTGCCAGGGTGGTTTGAGTGGAAAGAAAACACCGACAGTACGGCGCAATATAGACCCGCTGAGTCCTATGTATCCACAATTGAGCATAAGCATTAGCTGCGTTGGGATATTGATCCGGCTCTTTTATTAGTGTGCAATCTTGAATGTCACCATCCCGGCCAGCTGGGTCCGGGAACCCGGCTTTTCGTCCGGCACGAACTCAGGGTCCATGTTCGAAGCTAATGTCGAGTGGCTAGTTATCATCGAAAATGTGGACGACCTCGGCAACGGAAGTCAGAAGATCATGCAAAAAAGACAAACAGGAGAGCGTGCTCATCATGAGTCGGGGTGATCTTAGTCGGATGCTCATTCCGCAGGGTTGTGAGCAGGTCCAGGTCAGAGACATGTCGCAAGAGTCAATAACACTGCTCTTCCATTATGTCCGTCAGAGGCCTAGCGCAGCCTGAGAGGGTATCGTGGTAAGATAAAGCAAATGGCAGACACACTTGGATACCTGGCGCTTGCTGTAAACCTGCAAGAACGAGCCAGACCCCGAAAATGCATTAGCACAGTCCGCACCTTGAGGACTTTACCAAACATCGCGGTAGGCTTTTGCACATTGATCAATTTTGAAGATTGTTGCCATCCGTGAACACAGTTTGGGCGGTATGGGATACCACCGCTCCAGAAAAACATGAGACACCCACAGTTTGTATTTCTCACAGCCGCAGGCACCTGGAATGAAGGAGAGTGCGAGAACAAATATGTAGATTGTCATAAATGATGCCATGTGATTCACAAACATTGACTGACTTAGTAGAACGACAAGCAATATTGATAAAATACGTCGAACGCCTGGTCAATCCTCCGTACTCTCAATCAACATCTGGATCAGGTAGTCCTTCCCAGAGCTTCATGTTTTTCCCAATATTCCGAATTGCCTTTGTCGCATTCTTCTCTCGTAGTTCTTTAGCTTCCTCATTGACTCTTAGGTCATAACTTTATCTTCCTCCTTCACTCTTAGGGCATAACTTTAGTTCCCTCGGCAACATCATATACCCGAATCTGGTCTGCATCTACACTTCCGAGCTCAACAGCAAGGGAGTCCTTCACACCAAACAACGCATCGGATGTTTCATACAATGAGTCTTTAGCAAAAATTGACCTGAAACGGCGTTAGTACACGGATTCTTCTTGACTGAATAACCGGTGACGTTGCTGCGACTTGCGTTATGAGATCATCGTAACCGGGCTTCTCAAACATAAAATGCATACGACTCGGTCTGTACGGATGCCTCTTGAGAAGCTTCAACGGCTTCCCGAAGGGGCCGTCATGGCAGATAGGGTAAGGCACTGTTACAATGGAGTGAACCAAAATGAACCATTCTTGTCACTTCTCATATATCTAACAAACTGGCATACGAAGGCATCGGCGTGTCATCAAACATGTCTGCATACGCGCTCCAATGCCTCCCAACTTTCGTTCGGTTCTCAGCCTCATCGGCGATGGCAATTGCGAGGTCTGCCGCTGTGATACCGTGCAGTCTTCCATCCAAATTCTCCGCATCCTTGTTACCGGACGGTGGCTTCACTGGAAGTTCATCATAAATCGTCTCGTAGCTGCCGGTTCGCTTGCCTGAACGATAGAGCGCGGGAGGCGAGACAAATGTCCACGGGAAAGAGGTGTTTCCGTTAAAAAACATAAAGCTAGTCCGACACGCCGTAACAAAGGTCAAGGCCTTGTCGTTCTTAAGGACTGCTTGCTCATACTCATCGATGATCTGGAGTGCGTCGTCGTCTGCCTTGTGTTCTCGAAGCTTAGCCCGCGCATCTCGATATTGACGAAGCGAAGAGCCCATGGAACCAAGCCTATCTTCCATGTATGCGACATGTGCGTGGCTGTCCGCAATGCCCCGGCGGTAGGCGAGCCACCAAGCTGGACTCTCGGAGCAGGTTTGAAGTCGACTACCGGGCATATTTAAAGACCCACACCCGCCAACCATGATGAAGTACTTGACTCTGCTCTCTTTGGCTGCGATAATTATTTTTCGTGTCAATTCCAGAAACGGTTCTGTCTTCTGTTAGTAAATGTATTGTTGGGTGCTAGGAAAGACTAGTACTGTGGAGCGCTCGTACGATATTGAAGGGCGTGTTCTCCGCCTGTATGAGGTCCGTACTCGTTGACAAGAACGTCGAGATCATTGAACGCCTCGATGAGCTGCTCCAAGGAGCAATTCTCAATGTCAATCGAATACGGGGTGTAGGCATCGTGAGATCCCAGTTTCTCTGGCCGTCGAGAGATGCCGCGGACTGTATGGCCGCGGTTAATTAGTTCAATACACAAGTATGAGCCCCCGAAGCCTGCTGGTCCAATGATTCCGGTCTTGAGTCCCATGGTTGTCTCGCGTGTTGGCGGAAAGAGTGGACAATTGCAGAGTTGCACTCGTCAGAGTATGTCGGGATAATATGCGAGTGGGCCATCCCCGGTACTCTTGCTGTCCCAATATCGTAGTTTAGTTGTTCCAGGTCACCAATTCCCAGCATACACAATCCCATCGCGTGGTGGGGAGAAGATGCCGATTCTGTGGGGTAAATTCATCTCCCAAGCAATGTGGGGTCAGCCTTCATCGTGAGAATCACGACGCCTCCACTTCCATCTCAAGCTTGATTCAGAGCTCGTACAAAGAAAACAGGGTGACTTCGGGTTATGACATAATGGGACCTCCCCGCATTGTGATTAGCTTACTGCTTGTGGAAAATTATTGTATAATGCGATCATTGCAAAGCATTTAACATCCTCTCCAATAAAGGATCATCATAAACAACTCCCCTGATACCAGTACCACATCCAGTGCCTCATTCAAAATATTCTCTATCGATGATGGCGGCCGCAACTCAGCCAACCGGCTTCCAGGATGTAAGGCCCATACCATTATGTCCATCAAGGGCGCGACTGATCATGATCCTAGGTGATTGTTGTAGGCGCCGGCCCAGCAGGGCTGTTACTTTCCCTTCTGCTCTCGCAAAGCGGAATTCCGGTTACCCTGCTGGACATGAGCAGCGACTTGGATAAAAACCCCCGAGCAACTCACTATGCTGCCCCAGCCATGTTCGAGCTCAACAGGGCGGGTGTTGGTGCCGACATGCGTGCGCGAGGATTTGTTCCTGCTGGAGTCAGTTGGCGCAAGTTGGATGGCACGGCGATAGTCACACTAGATGCCGGAACCCTTACCGAAGACCCGGATCGTATGACCTGTCTCCCACTTGATCAACTTGGGCAGTTGTTGAGAGAACATCTTCAGAAGCAGCAGAACGTGAAGATACTCTTCGACCACAAAGTTGTCAGCATCGATCAAGATGACAACAAGGCCTGGGTCCACGTCGAAACTCCCGACGGGACCAAGAGGCTAGGAGCAGATTACATTGTCGGCTGTGATGGAGCTAATAGCCAAATCCGGCGTTCACTCTTTGGCGACTGGGAGTTCCCAGGAAAGACTTGGGACAAGCAAATTGTGGCCACGAACGTATGCTTACTCCTCAAAAATATTCCTACGATCGTATCACTAACCTCATTTCATTAGACGTACTATGACTTTAAGAAGTTTGGATGGAACGACTCCAACTTCATTGTTCATCCGGATCATTGGTTCATGGCTGCCAAAATCTCAAATGATGGGCTCTGGCGCGTCACCTACGGAGAGTCTACTGGCTTGACAAACGAACAATTGCGAGAGAGACAGCCCCAGAAGTTTAAGGAAATGCTTCCAGGCCATCCCGACCCAAGCCAGTATCAGCTTGTTAATTTCAGCCCTTACAAGATTCACCAGCGCCTGGCTAAGTCAATGCGCGTGGGTCGTTTTCTCCTAGCCGCGGATGCTGCGCACCTTTGTAACCCTTTGTGAGTTGCCCGCGTTCAATTGAAATACGTGCTTCAGCTAACCTGATACCTGCAGCGGTGGTCTCGGTCTGACTGGTGGTATTGTCGACGTCGGTGGTCTCTACGACTGTCTGCGTGGCATATACCAGAACAAAGCAGACCCGTCAATCCTCGACACGTACAATGATGTTAGAAGACAAAAGTATCGAGAAATCATCGACGTTGTCTCTAGTTCAAATATCACGAGATTATTTGATCTTGACCCAGAGCGAGCTCTAGAACTTGATGGCTTCTTTCAGATGGTCAAGAGAGCTGAGACCGACCCGGAATATTCAGCCGAGCTCCAGAATGTACGTTACCTCCAAACGTTCATCTATTTCCGATAGAAAGGCGTCTTCTAACCCTGGTGGTGTACTTCACAGTCCGTTAAATCTATTCAGCATGATTTCACGCAGTATTATAAGGGGCCGGTAGAGGTGGCAAAAGTAGATGTCCCTGTTCCTAGCCAACCTGTCACTGTCAATTAGGTAGCTTGAATCTAGTATTTTCATATTGAAGATTCATAGGTTAATAGTGAAATCTTTGAAATATGTTTTTTTTATCTTGGAAGAGCTAGTATCTTTGCTGTGTGTTCCTTCGCGTACTCAGCCTGCCCGACTGTTACCCCAATGCACAGCATCATCAATTGTTGTATACTACGAACATATACACCCGGCACCCAACAATAAAGAATCCAGTAGACAAACTTCACATTCAAGGTCGCATTTAGACAGAAATGACTAAATTTACCTGCAAATCTACTGTATGTCCAGGCAACTCGGTTCGAGTTGGTCAGGCATGGATCAGTGCTATAGTGACACGTCATTCTTCACTCCCACCATGAATGCCTTGTAGCCAGGGAATAGTCCATCAGGATCCCACTTCCTACGAATAGCTAGGAATCGGACGCGTGCCGTGTCTGTCCACACTTTTATCTGCATGCCACTTGTCAATGGATGTCATGGTACCATGCTTGATGGAAACATACCTCCGGAGAGTGCAACGACTGGCTGGACTGATCAAAGTCAGCAACGTACATTCCACATGCGACAGTCTCAGCCTGTCGATATGAGTCTCTCATGGTAGTTTGAACTAGTGGAAGAAGGGAAGGATCCTTCCAACCACTAAAGGTAGAAATATAATATTGCTGTGGCAAACTGAAGACGGCGTCGTCTTCATCGGGCGTGACAGTGTCGCTCATGTACAGGCATCCATATGAAGACAGGGTCGGTAGATTGCACAGGGCTGGTTTAATTGCCTTGATGAGCTGACGGACGGTATGGTCAGCAACTTTCTCTCGGTACAACAACAGGTTCTCATTCTCACCTTGGACTCTGGGACCGATGGATCATTTAGAATACTGTTGATACCCCATTTTTGGTCCGAATTCTCTGGGTTCCAATGTTCTTGATCCTGGAAAAATGCCTCCCAACTTGCCTTTGCCGCTGGCTTGGCCTCAACCAAACAAGGCTTCAACTGATCCGGCATGTTATCCCACGCACTGAGCATCGTCTTCGCTTCCGTAACGCTGTCTGCATAAGCAGAAACGGCGACTGCTAGAAGCAGCTGGGACGCTTCAGGCACCAACTCAGTGGTTGAAGGTCCAAACTTCTCAGGGTAGAAGGTACACAGTGCCGTCTCGGTGCACATTTTCGGCGTGGCGCGATTGCGCTCAAATGCAAACGAGAGCAGTTCCTCGAAGTTTTCCTGGACTTTGAATACGAAAGACCGTCCAAATAGTTGTCTCTTCGGGACCGTACGGCTCCAGATCCGGGTCACAACGCCAAAGAAGGCTTGACCGGAACCTCGTGCAGCCCAGAAAAGATCCGGATTCTCAGTCCGGCTGGCAATGACGACGCGGCCGTCTGGGACAACAATCTCCATTTTCACAATCCATTCGGTGATTGTGGCACCCCAGCCTCGCATAAAAAACCCTTGGCCGCCTGCGAGGCAGAAACCTCCAAGAGCTACCGTTGGGGCGTGTCCGAAGGGAAAGAAGCGCCCTAGTTCCTCCAAACGTTGCCATGCTTCGAATACCCGCACGGCAGGACCAAAATTAACCTCGTGTGTCTTGGAATCATAGATGACTTCTCGGTTGAGGTGTGTGGTGTCGATCAGGATGCCGTTGTGTAGTAAAGAGGGCTTTGACGGGATGTGTCCCCCCGAACGAACGCCCACTGACTTTTTCAGCTGACGAGCGCGCCCAAGGGCCTGAATAACATCCGTACTCGTGTGGACCAGGTGAATTTCGGCCGGATATCTGCCTGGGTCGTCGGCGTTGAACGATCGCGTGCGACATGCTTCGTACTGCCCGGTGTCTCGGGTAAGGATGGATCCTGGAGCGGCGGTCATTTTGAGTTGCGCAAAGTACCGAGAAGATAAAAGAGGCTACTGTTTTCAGCCGATTTCGATATGCATTCCTTCTGATCAACGAGCCACCCAAGAAACATTAGCTGATCATATACAGCTGGTGGTTTCGCGATGCCACATCTCCGTGTGGGGTAGAATCCGGGGTAGTGGGGTAGAGACCAGGAATAGAATGCAGCAATATGACTCTCCAACCCAAGACAACAATCTTTCGTTTTTACTTGCCAAATTTTGACTAGCTATTACAACATGGTCTCACTCAAGAATCTTCCAGTTGGAAATAAGGTTGTAGATGTGGTTCTACTGGACGGGGGAGGCTTTACCACAACGGATGACACCAAGATCCACGCCAATGGCCACAGCAACCCGTACTACCTTTATGACTGGTGCTTCTATATCTACCACAAAGAATCGGGACAGAGGATTCTGTGGGATCTTGGCATAAGCGAAGTAAGTAATCCAAGCTTCCACCCAGGTCCCGCTAAGATAGGCACGTAGGACCACAATGACTACACGCCATTCATCGTGAACTACCACTTTCCCAGCTGCAACCCAGTCGGTCCGCGTATTTCACTGGTAGATCAGTTGAAGGCCTTGGATGTTGAGCCTGAAGCCATCAATGCCGTGCTGTTTAGGTATTGTTGGAGCCATTATAAGTGGCGTATCACGAATGCCCTGAGCTGACCTTTTCACAAGCCACGCGCACTGGGATCATTGCCGACCCTTGAAGAAGGATTTCCCCAATGCAGAAATATTCTTCGGCCCCGGGACCGGATTGCATTGCTCTCCCGGCCATATTCAAGATGGTCAGGCCATGCCCATGATCCAGTGGGACTCTCGCTTTTTTGGTGACAGTGGTGTCCAAACAGAGGCTTTCAGTGAGCTCAAGGGTCCATGGCTACCCTGGGGACCATTCGCAAATGCAATGGATTATTTTGGGGATGGCAGCTTTTGGGTATTTCAAGCTCCAGGCCACATGGTCGGAAACCTGGGAGCGGTTGTGCGTGTGTCATCTGGGGATCATGTCATCTTGGCAAGCGACTGCTGTCACTCCAGGTAGGGACTAGTGAAAGCTACAACATCTCCCAGTTCTCCTCACTAATTGATAAACAGAGACATATTCATGGGTCACAAGGAGATTGCGAATGTCCCACTACCAGACGGGTCCAGATTCTGCCTCCACGAGGATCTCGACGCAGCTCAGGACACGATACATAAATTGAGAGAGGCGGTTGATGATTATGGCATGCATATTGCCATGTCCCACGATGCTGAATGGATTAAGGAACAAAAAAACGTGGTCTTGATGTCGCTTCTACACCCTCTTTTCGATCAAGAGTGTTTGAAGAGAATCCGCGCACATCAACAAGCGTGATTCGTGGACAGATAGTCTATCACGAGACATCCAAATCAATTTACCACCTATAATTCAACCTTGTGATGAAACAGATAATTGTGCTAAGCTAACTCATGGAGTGGATACGAGGCGAAGTGATTTCCCCGGGCACTTCTTTCCAGCAGAGAAGAGAAGGTGTCGCAACGATCTAGGGTATGGGATCCTGCATCTGTCCTGCCCATTTTCTCCACCGCAGTGTGTTGCAACAACAGAATAAGCATTGCATGCGGGCAATTGACCTTGTTACGCCAGGCCATCCAAGAACCAAGGTGCACACGATGAGAAATAATGTGGGGTGTCGTGATGCAGTGGGGAACTGCCCACGTCCGCTTCATGTTCCGAAATGCCATGTGGGGGTTTATCGTGAGGTGGGCAATTGACAATACCTTAATGATGATACTTTATGCTCATTGCCCTCTAGTTTACTTTCCTCGTGGTACCTATTCTCACCAATTGTATTAAAATGATTAACCTTCAGGTTATTAGCGCTCTATTGAGCGTGGCATTGCTGCTCATCATCCTCAGCCGACGAACAAAAGTACCGAAAGGTTACAGAGCTGTAACTGGGCCACGGGGTTGGCCATTGATAGGAAATGCCTTACAGATGGGAAGTACACCGCATCGCCAGATTCAGCGCTGGGCAGATGAGTACGGCGAACTCTTCAAAATCCAGCTTGGTTGGGAGAATTGGGTCTTCGTCAACAATCCCGAGGCTGTTCGCGAGATCTTCGACAAGCAATCAGCAATCACATCTGGGCGAGCGCCGATGCCCGTGGCGGCTGATCTTCTTTCAGGCGAAAATAGACTTCTTTTTCTCACGTATGGCCAGAAGTGGCGCAAGATGAGAGCCATTGTCCACAAGCTTCTCACACCAAAGGCTTCGGATGCATATAAGCCTAGCCAGGAGTTCGAAGCCAAGCAGCTCATTTACGACATTGCGACAAATAACCAAGATCAAACGAGTTTCTACATGCACGTCCGAAGATACACGACCTCAGTAGTCTTGACGAGCACATATGGGCGCCGTGTCCCCATCTGGGTACGTGCTGACACGCACCAAGGCTGAAGTCTCTAACAACGGTCTAGGACTGCGACGACGTCAGCGAAGTATACGATGTCATGAAAGATTTCTCTGATGCTGCAGCGCCTGGAGCATTTGTTGCCGACCTGTTCCCACCGCTTGCCAGGATCCCAGTGTGGCTTCAATGGTGGCGGCCGCGTGCTCTTCGGGCGTACAACAAGCAAAAGAAGACGTGGATGAAATACTGGAACAGGCTCAAGGCGGAAGTGGACGAGAAGAGGGCACCGGAGTGTTTTGTGAAGCAGTTTCTGGAGATGGATTTCGAAAAGCAGGGCATTACTGAGGTGCAAGCAAGTTTTGTTGCTGGTTGTGAGTGATGCGTGCTATAATTGTCGCGAGCAGGTTGGACTAACGTCGCATCGAACAGCCATGATCGAGGCAGGGTCAGAGACCACGTCGTCGGCCCTGAACAGTTGCATTCTCTACCTCTCGGCGTATCCCGAAATTCAGGAAATTGCAAACGACGAGCTGTCACGAGTCATCGGCGACGACCGTTCGCCCACATACGACGATGAAGGCGATTTACCATACATCAGAGCAATAGCCAAGGAAATACTCCGCATCCGACCGGTAACTACGATTGGAACCCCCCATTACACCACGTCGGATGTGATTTACAAAGACATTTATATTCCAAAGAACACAGTCGTGTCGATGTCGCAGTATACACTCCATTTCAACCCCGACAGATGGTCCGATCCAGAGAAGTTCGATCCATCGCGCTACCTGGCCTATCCTCACAAATCCGGCGTCTACGCAGCGTCGGGAGATGCCAGGGGCCGTGACCATTTCGATTTCGGCGCGGGTCGGCGTATATGCCCTGGCATGCACCTGGCCGAGAACAGCCTGTTTATTACGCTGGCCAAGATCCTGTGGGCGTTCAAGATCGAGCCTCCGCTGGACGAGAGCGGGAACAAGCTGCCAGTTGACCTCTCAGATGCGGCGTATGAAGAGGGCGTCAATACGCTGCCGAAGCCGTTCAAGGCTGGGTTCATTGCGCGCAACGAGAGACGGTCGGAGGTGTTGCAAGAGGAATGGAGCCAAGCGCAGAAGGACGGCTTTTACTTGGGCAAGGTCAAGGTGGATGTCCGCGGCATGGTTGTGGCAGGACACGGCGCTGGACTGTGATTGAAAGAATAGAGTCTTTAGTTCATCTCGAGAGGGTTGCTTTAAGTGGTATTACTGTATGTTGGGTTGTAGATGACATGGGTAACGTCCAGGGAGATGCTTGCAACGGGACACTCCGGGGTAGTTATTTATCTCCAACCTGTCCTGTCTGTCCTCTTCTCCCTGTCCTGTTCTCCCTGGTCTAGTCCAGACGTCTTATCTCGCTTACTGAAAACCCGTTCGGCGCTGTTCTTCTTCGGTCCTGGTCTGAACGTGGCAAAACCAAGAGAGTCTAGATCGACCCGGTTCCTCGGCCATCTCGACTCTCCCCACGTTCCCTTCTTCCCTTCCCCGCACTCCCCGCAAACTCAGCTGCAGCCACGGCATTTAGTAATGACTGATTGATCACTCGACGTGGTCCGGGATGCCGAAGTATCCCGTGTTTGGCCTGGTGTGGTTCTGGGCTGGCGGCCTTGACCCTGGCGAGCGCTCATCGTTGCGGGTCGCTGTCGTGTCCCGCCCGCTCCGAGTCTCTTTCTTCCCCATCATTCACATCTGCGTTGACGTTCTGTGGATGTCTAGCCCGCTATCGTATCGTCGCCGAGCCTCGTCGTGAACCTCTCTGAACTGCTGCTCGCATCGCCACGGCGCGACCTACCTCCGCTGCTTCTGCGGTAGCAGCATCTCATGTCCGTCCTCGCAATTGAAGCAGCTCAGATACCGTCGATACCCATCGACGGTGCCAAACGCACCCGCCGCCCACCGCGACAATACAAATGCGAATACTGCGACAAGGCCTTCAAGCGCAGCGAGCACTGCATTCGCCATGAGCGCAGCCATACTCGCGAGAAGCCGTTTTCATGTCGATACTGCCGCAAATCTTACTCAAGAAAGTGCGGCATTCTGTTTCGTTGCCTGCTTCACAGAACTTCACTTTGCTAATGGTGCACCCGACAGGGATCTCGTGACAAGACATGAACGCACTCTACACGCAGACCAAGCCGAGCGAGGACCTCCCGTCTCAATAGAAGTCGACCAGTCATCTGAAACGACTCCGAGCGAACTGGAGGAAGAAGACCAGCTCCAACCTGTCCACGCGCGTCTTTCTCGAAATGCTCCAGTATCGCCTCAGAACGAGCTTCCGACGATCGATTCTGGACAAAGGAGAGATTCTTGCGCATCTACACTACCGCCAGCAAGCGAGATTATCGTAGGAAGCCAGAATCCCGGCGGCACCATGGACAACGCGATTGACGAAGAAGCGCCTCTTGTCCAGCACGTCGCAGCAATCCTCACACCTCCATCTCTCCCCGTAACAATGCCCGAAACGTCTCGGTCAGCGCACACATCTCTCTCTGTAGGGCTCCTAGAAGATGGGTTTGACGTCTACAACCCGGACGGGCACTTGACAATGCAAATCGACGCCGATCAATCACCGTCGCGACATGGAGACTATGGTGAGACGGTACACCATGAACAACATCAGCAGCTGGATCAACAAAGCTATCACCGGCCACAAAATAGCGCTCCACAACCGCCAATGGTCCATCCAGACATGCTCTATGTCGATTTCGCTCCTTTACCTGATGGAACATTCCAATTTACCCCAGATCTCACTCTTCTCGATGTCCCGGACTGGCCCCAGCTGGAAGCTTCTCAAGCCGCCGACCTCACTACGATTGCACAACCCAAAGATGCCTTGTCGGAAACAAATGACATCAATGAAATCTTCAAATTCAACGGACAGATGAATTTTACGAATACCCAGTCGATGCCAACCGCCGACCCGCCGAGCAATCTCCCTCTTCTCCGGGAGGAAAAGCCTGCTTTGATGCCGACCTTTACCGTGGATCACTACATCCACGCATCGATCTCGAAGGATCTCGCCGAGCGACTCATACCCCAACATGTAGCAGAAGAATTACCACCACCAAAGATTTTCCAGAGCTTCTTGTCCAGTTACGTCGAATGTTTCCACGGCCACTTGCCAGTCATCCATCTGCAAACGTTTTGCTTGAAGACGACTCCAAGCCCTCTGATTCTGGCCATGTGTAGCATTGGGGCGCTGTACCGCCTCGATCGGCGTAGGGCGAGACGGCTATACGACATGACTACAAAGTCCATCGCATCGGTACAATCGACCCTCACAATAACGAATGCGATGACGCTAATTTTCTGCAGGCCCCTGTCTCGTATCAACACGGCTCACCGTCATTAGACGAATTCCCGCTGTGGCTTGTCCAGACAAAGCTACTTCTGAGCGTCTTCGCCGTCTTTAGCGGGGATGTTGCCTTGGTATCGTCGGCCATGGTTGACAACGGATTTTACACGCTGGTACGAATTCATGAATACTGTCATCTTGTCGTGACCTGACAAAATCGAGTAGCTTTATGGGCGGATGCGTCTAGCCCTTCTGGAAGAAACTACCGACCTATTAAACATAACCTGGAAAGCCTGGATACAGCGTGAATCAAGGAAGAGACTCTTGGGCGGAGTCTACATCATGAGCACCCTCGGCATGGTCATGTACGATGTTAACCCCGGTTTCAACGCATCGCAAGACTTGGACATTGAGGTTTTCCATGATGAGAGCCTGTGGAATGCTGCATCAACGAACGAGTGGAGGGAATTGCGGATTCATCACATCAAGCAAGAGTACCCTACATTGAGAGAAGTCCTGGCAGACGTCATGTCGGAGGATCTCCATGGTGCAAAGACCGAGCCGTATCACGTTTCTCCTCTCTCCGCTCTTCTTGTCATGCACGCCGTTGTTGTGCACATGCGGCAGATTCTGCAGGTTGCTCAAGCGTTTGCACGAGACTCGTTCATTTCGATGCCAGGCCGCGATTTACTCGGCTCGTCGCTCCTGGACACAGCATTGCGATCGTTGGCAAGGTGTGAAACGCTTCTCAAAGGTGGACTGCACCAGAACCCTCCGGAGTTGAACGACGATGAGGCAGAAACATCGTTGGTGTTCAATTGCCAGGCGATGTTGAGAATTGCATACATCAGGCTCTTCAATGCTGCGATTGGATTCAACAAACTGAGCTTGATCACCGAGGATCCGGGTGCCGTCGAGGTTTCCGTCTCCTTATTTGCAACTGCAAAGCTAGAGCGAAGCGCGCATTTGCTCAACGCCGTCGGCACATCGTTTGAAGGCTTCTGTACTCCGGTTAGAATGGGCCATATGTTGGTGCGCAAGACGGCGGCGTTCCGCTGGGGAGTTGAGCATGCCGTTGCAGGCTGGGACTGCGGTTTGTGCCCCGACTGTTGACTTGCTCATTGTTCACTGCTAACTTGATAACGTAGCGCTTCTTGTTACTAAGTGGGTGCACTCTGTAGAGATAGACTGCCTCAATCACATTCAGCCCAGCCCAGCAGAGAGCGAGCTCCTGCGGGGAATGAAGAAAGTGTTGGAGGAGACTGACTACGAATTTGACGAGAGTAAATCGCTGGCGGCAGGATTGGCAAGAACATGGAGCATGTTTCTTCAAGATGTGAGTCCCGGAGTTCTGACAAGTTAAAGAGAAATGTTAATCCAGCCACGCAGGTATGGGTGTGGGGAATCACACCTAGAATGGGCAACATCCTTGAGCGACTGGCTACTGCTTACGAGCGAGTTAATGAGGCTAACCGCCGATGAGGGTAGGGATGACAGACATAGTAGCAGTGGGGTATATCATGGATGTGTTTTACGGCCCATTCTGCAATTTCCCCACATGACTACTGCGAAAAGCCGGGCAACATGAATCTAGGGGAGTGATGGTTGATGATAGTTCGGGACTAATCATTGTGGGACAAGGTGTTTTGAACTTGGATGGGAGTTTATATGCATATTACCCTCGGACAAGACGACCCGAGAAGCGAGATTTGTGGAAGGGAGGTCATGCTAACATTACGAATATTGACTACTGGTTTGGGAGCATTCAGATTGTGCTCGGTGATAATCCTCATAATTTACCGTCCTACAGGGCTCCACATGCGGTCATCTTTGATCTCTTGAACTAGATCTGGGACCGACTTGCACTGCTTAGAATAAGTTCCTTTGCTCCCATCCTGCAAGCTGAAGGGGTGATATTCTGGTTGACGGTTGTGGTGCCCCAGTGGAGTGGTGTCTTAGTGGAGGCGGGTGTTTCAATTCTTCTAGGCCCAGAGGAGGTGACTTGACTGATATATAGGCAGACCGCTGCAACTCTGGATTCATAATAGCAATAGTCCACTAGAACCCGTGATTATCGACGGCCTCGGTAACAACTTATGCACAATCCCTTGATGTCGCATCTCAATAAGCACTTTTTACAAATACCTAGGTATAATTTGAGGATCATTGCTGGTGATCATTTTTGGTCACTGCAGTAAACACCGGACGTTGTACTCAAGAGTCTCCTGCACGAAGCTATCTTCCGTCATCTTTGGTGATGGGACGAGCGGGTTCATGTCCAGATAGGTAGTATGGGATGTTGATCTCAGAGAAGTTCATTGGCAGGGGCCGGAACATGCCCCATCGGGACTCGGCGATCTTCAGGGGTTTCTCTAGTTGGAGATGCGGATCTGGTGCTCTTTGAGCGCCTTGTCGAGTTATTTAGGAATCCATTTCTAGCCTCCTACTTTAGGTTTTTCCAAGTCTCCCTTTTCAACTCGTACTTGCTCAGCTTCAATGGAACCTTCCTCTAGCTCGCACCTGAAAACCTCCTCGCCGACCTCTGGGTCAATGCCAGGGGGTTTTGAGATTGGTCTGGGCGGGAACATACTGCATCAGCTTAAAGCAAGCCAATCGGGGTTTAGAAGTTAAATATCATAATGTCCTCTGCGGAAAATAGGTTATACTCTGCCGACGGTTTGCCCTCTCTAAGGAACATCTTCTAAGCTATCCAGACAAGCATACCATCGTCAACAGAACTCCACAAAATCACCCAGGCGTGTCGCCTTCTCCCCACTACTGGATCGCAAAGTTGATCTCAGCGCCCATGTATCGGCTCCTTGCTGTTGTCTACTGCTCCCATGAATACGCCTCGATAATGCTCTACGTGGGAATGTGAGCTCCTTTGCATCTGGAGTGACTTCCTCTAGTGTGCCGAGTTTGAGCTCGTGGGAGGCCGTTCCCTGTGCATTAATTGATTTGAGAAAGAAAGTCCAATACGCTACTCTGGCATGCTTCAGCAGCTTCAAAGTATATTTCATGGCCCCGAGACTCAATAAGCTCTAGCCTGGCTGTGGGAACCTTTGTTGCTAATTCTCTCATCGACTCGATGGTCACAACGGCGCTGTTTGTAGGGGCGAGAATGAGCATCGGTGCCCGGATCTTGTCTAGAAACGGTCGAGAATCGAGCTGACACAGAAACTTTGCGTAACCAGCCAACCCGTGGCCATTGCTTACGGCGATTTGGTCTGTCCACCACTTGACGTAGGTCGGATCGGTGCTGGCCAGTGTTCCAGGCGAGGCAGCCAGGCGCTCAGCCCATTTGCGAGCTCCCAGCTTGCGGCATGCATCGGGCCATGAGTCCATTCCAAATGCTAGAAACTGCTGGGCAGCTAGTGGCAAGTGCGTTGGAGATGAACAAACGATGACAGAACTGACGCGGTCTGGATACGTTGCGGCAAAGGCCTCGGCAAGCATTCCGCTGGTGGATTCTCCCAGAAAGTGAACCCGCTGCACGCCAAGTTGATCCAGCGTATCCTTGATCTCATCCAAGATGGTGGCTGTAGAGTAGTCGTAGTCCTCTCCCGGCTGTGGGTGGCTTGAGAATCCGTGTCCGCGCAGGTCACGCCGAATGACATTGTAGCGACGACTAAGGGCTGGAACCCAGTGGTAGAAATGGTCAGCGGTGCGAGCGAATCCATGCTGGATTAAAATCGTCTCCGCCGGTCTCCATGGGTCAGTGAAGGTATCGTGAATGTAGGCTGTTGTTTGGCCATTGAGGTGTAATATAGTTTTCCGCTCCGCGCACTCGGTAGCGGACGTGGTGTTGATTGTATCCATGTTTAGAGACAACTCTGGAGGTGTTACTCGAAACTTGCATATGATCTTTGCTGTGGTTCTTAGACAGGTACGACGACCCGTATTTTAGGTAGTTAATTATGTTCATCTAATTATGCACATCTGATCTCCAATTCAAGAGCCTATGAAGCTTAGCCACGCCGTTGAACGCATGTGGAGGCACAGCATATGGTCGAAAACTGTACCAACCCAGTCAAGCTAGAATGGTAACAATTGGACTTTGTCCACATTTTGACCCCAGCGTGGCATGTGGAGAGCATTGAGGGATGTGGGGTCTTGACCCGACTCATCATGTGGGGTAGATTGTGGTGATGATTCCATGTGGGACACGGTAAGTGAGGTTTTGGATATGCCGGATGTGGGGTCGATTTCGACAGCCTGTCTGATGAGTTCCGTCTCTGAGCTCTGTGGCCCTGTATCCTTCTGGTGGTGTCCATTACTCTTGTCTCTTTCGTTACCGGGCAACACGATTCTCCAGCGTCTTCCGGGCATCGAGAAGTGCAGCATCGTCGGCTAATTATACCCGACGCGGCATCATCGCCCACGCCTAGTTGGACGCCATTTAAATCGAACCGTGACTGGTTCCGTAACATCTGCAAGTCATCTAAAGCCCATTAGGTGAAAATACCACTATGTCGTCGCTCAAGCACGAGTCCCTGGGGTCGACGCTGACCGGCGTCGATCTGTCCTCCGTTGTTCAATTCCGAGGCATTCCGTACGGCCAAATCTCTGCGCGATTTTCTCCGCCCGAGCCCGTCACCACGTTGCCAGAGAGCTTGGACTGCACTAACTATGGGTTGTTCTCACATAACCTTGTATGACTTGGATTGAGCTGACTCTTGTATCCGCTAACACAGTCCTCGATGTCCGCAAGTCCCAATTGATGTCGGCCATCTCCTCCGCATACCTCGCGAACATGTACTTCCGACAGAACCCGAAGATGAATTCCGTTGTCTCAACTTGGATGTTGTGCTGCCGAAGCATCGTCCTGCTACAGAGAAGCTACCAGTTATGGTGTGGATACATGGTATGTTTGTTAACACACCAATGCGCCGCATCGTAAACTAACACGAGGTCCGCAGGCGGCTCCCAAGCTATGACATTTGGAAGCGCAGCATCCGGCGTTTGCGGTAAGATCTTACACTGTGTCTCCCTGGCTCGTCCAAATTGATATACATTACTCTCTATCTGAACCTGAACTGACGCCCACAAATAGATATGACAACTATCGTGGATGATTCATTGCGTCTCTCAAAACCCATCATTGTTGTTGCTGTTCAATACCGGCTTAACATCTTTGCATTCGGTGACGATGAGAGTGTAGGAAACCTCGCTCTCAAGGATCAGACACTGGCTCTGAAATGGGTCCAAAGCCACATATCTGGATTTGGGGGTGATCCTGTAAGAATGACTTCATAACTAACTTTACCGGAATCTTCGTGCTAATTGTCTTTCAAGAGTCGAGTTACCCTAGCTGGGGAAAGCGCAGGAGCAGTGTACTCTCACGCACACCTAGTTTCCGAAGCACCCGCGAAGCAATTCATTCTGTCGTCTGGTTCCTTACATTTATCGCCTCCCCAACCGCCGGCCAAGGCGAAGGCTATGCGTCAGACACTTCAAAGGAGTCTTGAAGATGTGGGTGACTTTAACCTGCGCAACGCTCCTGTTTCGGCAATCATCGAGGCACTGAAGAAATCCGGAATTCAGTCTTGGTTTCTGCAGATGGAGCCAGCTCTTAAGAATTGGGAGGATAACACGGGGACTGCGCAAAGGCTACTCATAAGCGATGTCCAGAATGAGGTGAGGAAACTTATATCCAAGTTGGAGATCGGGTACTAACATCTTAACAGGCCATTCTTTGGAATACAGGCATCTGGTCCACAGACACTGATGCCATTGTCAATGCCTTCGAATCAGCCGGCGAAAGCGGGACTGAATTGAAACGGCTATACAACATTGACCCAAACAGACCTTCTGCGTCTAAAACCGGGGCTCTTGATTTCATCAACGACTGCAAGTTTGTTCTTCCAATAGAAAAGGTGGTCCAGAAGTGGCAGGCCGCAAAGAAACCCGTCTTTCGATGTGTTTTGGACGAGGTCAACCCCTGGCAACCTTCAAGCGGATCACATCACGCCGTTGACTTGCTCCTTCTTTTTGGCGGCTTCGACCTATCCTTCTCAGCCGCAGCACATAAGACAGGGATCCAAATGCGCAAGAAGTGGATTGATTTCATTCAGTCCGAAGAGCCCTGGTCTCCAAACGTGTGCGCAGCGTTCGGGCCCCACGGCGAGTACCGTGAGCTCGACAACGAAGGCTTGAGGTTGCGCAGAAGAATGACCCAAGTAGAATACCTGGAAAAGATGGACCTCGCTGTGACAGACCGGGTATTTATAGCTTTAGCTGCTGGGAAGATTAGCCTATTGAATTAAGCCCAAGGATAGTCTTATGTTGCGAGGGTAGTAATTAACACATTCGGGCTTCATGGCAGCTGGTATTTGACTATATTGATGCAGGGTTCTCGTAATACCGCTACGGCAAAAGGTAATGATCACTCCTGTCGGTAGCGTTACCAAGAGGTACGGTGCCCTAGTACACACATACCTACCCAGAGGGGGGACTATGAGCTCAACAGTAAAAAAGAAAATACCAACAATCGTATTAACAATACAGAGTATATACCCAGTCCATTTAAAGGTCAACAATACACTTAGACAGACTAAGATTTCTAGTCTAACTGGTTACCTTTCCCGATATCTTTATGAGCTGCAGGTAACAGCTCTACCTTGGAAAAGCTAGATCTGCTGGAAAAGCTAGATCTTGGAAAAGGCAAAATCCTGATGGATATAAAATAAAATAATAATATTATACTATTATACTGAATTTACTAGCTTTCTAAAAATACAAGAGTTAATAATATCCTCTATAAATTAAGTCCTGCCTCAGAAACAAGCTGAGAAAAAAGCGAGCTCTTATCTTGTAATAAGTTCCCAGGCGAGTTAAATTCGACGACCCTGCCCTCTTCTAATACAATGACTTTATCGTAAGTAATCTAGTAAAACAAGTCATCAATTATTACTGCTTATTATCACAAAAATGCACCTCCGTAATACGGGAAATAATGGATGGTAGAGGGCCTTACCGCAGACTCCATGTTATGGGTAATCGACAGGACGCTGCAGTCGCGCAGCTTTGCCCGAACCATGGCCTCGACTGCAGCACTTTCTGAGGAGCTCATGGCACCGGTCGCTAGAGGGCTGGGCGTAAGCATCAAAGTTGCGACAACAAATTCAACACTTGGCCATGTATGAGCCACCGCCCCAGCGGGAGGACTCAGAGTGGCGGCATGAAAACCAAGGGACTCACCTTCGTCAAGAATGACAAGCGAATTGCGGGACAGCAGAGCTCGCGCAAGAGCGAGAGCTTGAACCTGGCCACTAGACAGATTGGTCCTTGAAAGGATGATCAGTAATGCCAAGGGGCACTTTAGAGTAGCCATAAATGACTCACCCTGAGGCTTTGATTCCAAATTCCAGTGGGTCTTGGTTGGAGGCGATATTGAGCATCTGGCGGAGTTGGCACTCCTCTATCACCGCCATGACCTCGTCGTCGCTCCTACGTCCCTCAAAATCCAGGTTGGCACGCAGGGTGCCTGTCAAGATGGGCGGATCCTGGGGCATGAGGGTGATGCACTTGCGGACATCGCTGAGGCTTAAGCCTGCGATGTCGACCCCGTCGACGAGGACCCTGCCCGTTCTTATTGCATCAGACCCAACACCACGCAGCAGAGCCTGTGCAAGTGAGGATTTCCCTGCTCCTGTCCGCCCAACGACGGCGATGTGGTCGCCTGCAGCAACTGAAACGTTCACATTTCGCAGACAGGGCCGACCTCCTGCCTGGTAGGACATGGTGAAGGACTGAAACTGAACCGTAGGATGTCGGGGCCAGCCGAAAGGAGGCCGAACTTCGTCCTTTGGGTCACTCTCTGGCTCGAGGCTAGCATAGTCCCAGATTCGGACTACAGAAGTGAAGTCGGCCTTGAGAGTTGCCTGTGTCTGCACGAGCGTGTTAAACTGGGACGTGATCTGGATCACGAAGTTCATAACAAGTCCAAGAGTGCTGGGTGAGCTAGCTAGCGACAGCAAGAGGATTGCCGACATGAGCTGCACAAGGCTATCACCAAGTTAGTTAATTTAGCCCGTCTTCGAGTATAAATTACTTACCTCGCTAGAAGCTGAAGCCGTAGAAGCAGCCAGATATCCAGAGCCAAGAAGGGGGCCCAGACCTTGGTATGCTCATCAATCGCGCACCTGGCTCGCCTCTTGAAATTGGATGACTGGCCAAAGGACAAGATCAGGTCGGCACCGGAGTGCATCTCTGCTACGGCATTCAGAACAGGTCCGCGGGCGACGTTTTCCAACCGTCGAAGTTGCTGGCATGTGTTGAGGTAGTATGACTGAACCGCCGCGTACAGAATACCCACGGGCCCGAGATACAGGGTGCTCCATAGCGACGTAGCCAGTATGACGAGAATTGAGGACGAA
The DNA here is from genome assembly GCA_020744155.1 of Ilyonectria sp. MPI-CAGE-AT-0026. Lineage (NCBI taxonomy): Eukaryota > Fungi > Ascomycota > Sordariomycetes > Hypocreales > Nectriaceae > Ilyonectria > Ilyonectria sp. MPI-CAGE-AT-0026. The sequence continues at coordinate 484,774 of JAGPNQ010000010.1, read as the reverse complement.
GATGAAATCAATATGCCAGTCAGAGTCAGGAAGCCTCCATTGACTGGGTTGTCCATCTTTTGCATGTCGTTGGTGAAGCGATTCAGCATCTGCCCAATGGGCGTTATGTCGAAGAACCTGAGATGAGCTCCCAGCACACCCGCGGTAAGCTGAGAATGTACGGTTCTGCCGACCGGTATTAAGCAGAACAAATAGGCAGCCATAACAAAACAGGCAGACAGGCACGCACTGCTCACGCCACATGCGGCGAACCATGCCAACTTGTGCCAGTATCCATGGCCAGAGCTCTCGAAGGCTTCAGTCGCCAGCTTAAGAAAGTAAACACCTAGAACATCAAGAAGCTTGGCACTGGAGGCGAGGAGAATGACAAGTGGCCATCCCCCCGGTCTGGCCATCTTCATGAACCGCAGGTAGTGCCGCAGGCTCACAGGCTCGTTGCGATCCTCTGCAACAGCGGGGAGTGGCTTGTTAAGCAGCGGAGCCTGCTCACAATCTGCATCGATCTCGTCAGTTGTGACAACTGGCCCCGCCTTGAGAGACTGGATGGTGCCATAGTCAGATAAAGTGTCCCTGCTATCGCTGCTCTGTGAATCAATGGACGACGGGCTCTTCTGCGACAACGAAGTAATTGATATCGCGTCCGAGACTGTGGTAGCCTGGAGTGTGCCATTGCTCACGATATACACTGCGTCTGCATGGCGCAGAAGAGACTCTGAGCTCGAAGTAACGATCCTGATAGAGTCCTTCAGAATGCCTTTCGGCCCTAACACATTAGTTATGAGAGCTTTCGATACTCGAGGATCGACGGCTGCCAGCGGATCATCAAGAACGACAACTTCTCGCCTGGCATAGATAGCCCTGGCCAGCGCCAACCGGCTCTTCTGTCCACCTGATAATGCAACCCCCAGGCCTCCGAGCATCGTCGCGTCTCCTTCGGGAAAGATTCTTAGATCGTCAGCAAGAGCCGCCGCATGAATAACGCGACCGTAGAAGGGCGCGTCGAAGGGTAATCCGAATAGAATGTTCTCCCTCACTGTGCCGTTCATCAAAAACGGCTTCTGAGAGGCATAAGCGACTCTTCCGACGACTTTGACAGACCCCCGTAATGGTTGGAAGCTGTTAATCAGCATCTTGATCACGGTCGACTTGCCGCTTCCCACAGGGCCAGTGAGAATGATCAGCTGTCCTGGTCCAGCCTCAAGGGAACAATTCACCAGCAGAGGCTTCCCAGAAAGGCGGCGGCTATCTCCTGGGATATCGGCTTCGCAATTGTGCATAACCACGCTTGGCTGACACACCGCGGGCAGACTAGCCGACGTGGCTTCTTGCTGGTTGACCTGGATGCCATCGGTCACGGGCTGTAACATCTCTGGATCCCCGAATAGAAAGTCCCGTATGCGGCGCAGACCTGTCACAGAGCCCTGATAGCGAACGGAAATCTGGGGGATGACGGCTAAGGATCTGTTAATGTTGAAGAAGAAAGCCAGGGCCGGGAAGACGAGCTGGCTGGTCAACTTGCCGCCTCTGAACACGAAAACCCCCAGGCAGGAGAGCATCAACGCCGGTGGCATTATTGCTGTGACGAACACAATAGCAGCGTTCAACGTTGCAATTCTCTGGACCTTGGCGAGCTCCCGCTCTCGCGTAGTGGCGATTCTGTCTTGGAAGAAGAATTGCGATGCAGTGAGCTTGAGTTGCTTCGCGTGCCGCAAGACTTGTCCGACGAGGTCGATTCTTGCGTCTTTGGCTTCCATTTCCTCGAACATCCGCAGCTTGATGAGATGCATGATCCGGGCACTTAATGGAAGCAGCAATACCTGGACATTGTCAGACTGGTCGTTGTTGTTAGTGTGGAAGAAAGAGGGGACTGACCGGTACTACACACCCTGCTAGCACGCTCTCAAGACCGACCAGATAGACAAGTGCCGCCATGCTGATACAGATCTGAAGCGGCAGCATCCAAGTGATATGGTAATTTTCGATGAAGTCAAAAATATGAGGCAAATCCACCTCGATAAGCACCGACGCATCAGGGCTGCTCTCACCAACAGAGGAGTTGGGACTCGACGGCTCCAGCACGTGGTCGCAGATGGCCGCTGTCAGCGCCGCTCGCAGCCGGATCCCAACGATGCGTAGCTGATATTTCATATGCGCCTCTGCGAAGCCCCCCAAAAGAGTCGCAGCAAACAAGCCCACCATCGACCCATTATCCCGGTTTCCCAGAAGGGACCGAAGGAGAAAAGGCTGGGCAAACACCATGGCAAGGTCGACGACGCCGAAGACGGCGCTCAAAAATATGAGCTTCGGAGATATGTGGAAAAGGAGACTGGAAATACCCCTGGGAACGTATTGGGCGATGCCATCTGCCAAGTGATGCTTCTGTTCCCAGTCGTGGGTGGATCCGAGAGCAACTGATAGGTCGGTGTCTGGCTGCCATAAGTCAAGGGGCGAAATGTTACGGAGTGTAGCTTTCTGGAGCAGTTGGTCCAGCCAAGAGAGTGTGAGCCATGGAAGAAGAGGAGCTTGCGTCATGGGATGAAGGTTGATTGTCTCAGTGGCGAGAATCCAGGGCACGCCTAATGTCGCGATGGCGCAGGCCATGTATAAACTTGGAATGGCCAAGTGTGTCCAGGCCATGGCGGGCGCGAGAACAGCTTCGAGCGTCCAGAGTAGGCACGAAAGCACTGGGTACAAGGCCTCCCAGGTGCGGGCACATGGTGTTAGGCGCAGAGCCACAGAGAATGCAGAACCTGCGAGGATACACCCCAGGACGAGGGGTCCCAGGAGCTCGCTGGAACGGGTGAGGACATCGCTGCTCTCCCCCTTGACCAAGATCCAGAATGATACGCAGGCCAGAGAGCCATAAGAGATCTACGGATGTGCCATGGTTAGTATGTAATGTGAAAAGAATGGCTCCGGCAAGGCTCTCAGCCCGGAGGAACTCACCACAACAGCATTCCCGGCCCACGACGACACCGTTGGAGCAGCAGTGCTGGGGCGAGATAGGACCCCAACTAAGGAGAAACCACTGACGGCCAAATGAAATGCAGTGAGAGACAAAAATAGGGGACTGATCTAAACATCAGTCATGTTCACGCTGCCTTGCCACGGTTTGGTTATAATACGACGTACAGGATGATCATGTCGGTCTCCATCATGTCATGGACAAAATCGAGTAATTAAATGACGGAGAGGAATTCATGAGGCACTGAGGACGATGGGATGGCAGTGGCACGGCGTTTTGACACAAGAGGAGACAGCAGCAAGGACAAAAGGAAAACAGAGTAAGTCTGATCCTAGGCTCCGGACTAGAATTGTTGACGAAGAGAGGTTGCCTTGGCTGCTCCAGAACCCCATTAAGCGCCAGGTTCGTAGCCGTGGATGCGGTTACAATAGACTGGGGGGTGTGGTCGACCCGCCCCAGACGAGGTGCAATGCCTAGATCCTAAACGGGTATGCAAGTCCGCACGACTTCAATGGGGGCCTCGCTAGCCGGGTTGTTAGTGATCCCTGGATCCAGATCACGCAGATGGGAAAGAGAGCAGTCAGACTGTTGCTTTTCCGCTGGTCTAGTCCAGCTAGTCTACTCGTTGGGCAAGATGGCCTGCTCCGTGATGAAGAACCACGGAAGATGATGGCGTTGTTTCCACCGTGGTGTGAAATGGCGAGTCCTTGGGGCAATCTAGAAGCTCACGCTCAGGGGCCTGGACCAGAGGGTATGTGGGAACAGCCAAGGGACCACTAGGAGAGCAGAGGATGTTACCTATTCATATTTGACGGAGGGTACGGAAAGATATGCAGGGGCTGAAGAGTTGCGGTGCCGCAGGTAGCTACTGTATGCTGACGACGGCTGGGCATCGTCTTCCTCAATCCGAACTCGTGGCTTGTTTCAATGGCTTCTTCTCGCTCGTGCGAATATGAAACTGGTCTAGTTCGTTTGTAGGAAATCAATGCATTCACTATGTACAATAATTGAGGCATCGGGCGGCGCAAGCCACAGGTCAAGATCATGTCCGCTGCCGCCTTTGTGCAGTGTCATGGAGCCTCATTGAGCCGGAGGGTTCCCGCCAAAAATCCATCCATTGACCAGAGACAATGTCTCTGCTGGCAGGTCGAAGGGAGTGAGGTGGCCTGAACCAAAGATCTCGGCGTAGGTTAGCTCACCGTATGCCTTCCAGCGACCGGCAACTTTGGTGCCGTGATACCAAGGCACAAGTTCCCTGAAGCGAAATAGAGGGCGGCCGTGCCAGACTAGTCCTTCGTTAACAAGAAGACGCGTGCCGGCTGCTGTGGCGAGGAAGTCTTTGTCGCCGACGTAGATGAGCACGCGAATGCCCTGTCGAAGTCAAGGTTAGCCGTCTCATGCGAAATATTGCCCCATCAAACACATCAAACACATACCGATTCCAGCAGGTAGTTGACGTAGTGATGGCTCGATCTGGCTACGTCTCCAGTGCGTTGCCACTCATCCCAGACGTCCATTGAGAAGCCTGTGAACGGCGTGGATTCCTCCACACCCAGCGCCTTCTTGACGTCGCTCCTGTTGAGGAGCTGGTCGATCAAAGCGAGCTCAGGGAAGCAGCCGAGCATGTCATCCGCGTCACAGTGTTGCTGCCAGTTGTAAGGGTTGCGCTTCAGTTTTCCAAGGACAAAGTCGTCCAGGGCTGTGCATTTCTGATGGGTCGCTTTGCATTCAGGAGACAACGGGCCAGCCGTCTCACAGACCCCCATGTTGAGCTCACACCACATGGCCCAAGGCGCCCATTCGAGGCACTGTTCTGCGTTAAGAAGACCGTCCGGACCAGAGCATGCAGTCTCGAACGCGCCTGGATTTTGGACCTTGAGGCGCACAAGGCCGTTCCCAATCAGGATGCCCTTGAGCTTGAGCACTGGCAGCGAGTTGGACAGGCCGCTATCCCAATGGCTCTGCGGCGTCGATTCAAAGCCTTGGACACCCCGCTGGGCTAGGAGGCCGGTATGAGAACTGGACGGCCTCTGAGCAGCGTCGTTGCCCGTTTTGCCCTGCGTCTGTAAGATGGTAGATGCCAGGGCAGGCACCCAAGAGCCTCCATAGGACTCGCCAGCAATGTAAAGATCTCGGTCGGCCATCTGCGGGAAAGCGGTGATGAACTGTCGCAGAAAACGGTCCATCATCTGCGAAGCTTCAACCAAGCCATGCGGGAGCCTTTTGCCAGCCGAAAATCCAACGCTGACAGGCTGGCTACAGTTCCGGCATGGTTAGCCCATAAACGTACGTGACCATACATGGTAGGAACAGAGACTGCCCCTCACTTGACTTACTCTACGAAGAGTACGGACGCGTTTTTGTTCCATCCGAATGGGTTTTCAACCGTGTAACCACCCTCTGGAGCGATCCGGCAAGGGCCGAGCTCCATCAAATTGCCATAACCCGCAGAAGATGCGCCAGGGCCGCTGTGAACTGTCAAAACCGAACTAGGTAGAAGTGGAAAGAAACTCTAGAGTGGAAAAGACCATTACTGACCCTGACATCCAAAGAATAAGAGGATCCGAAGTGGGATCGTGCTTGCTTTCGAAGAACCAGAAGAACAAATGGCTCTCATCGCTGTCCTCAGTGTCGATGTAACCGGAGATGCCTGGTGTCGAGCTGTTGCAGACGCTGCCGGTGTCGTTGCCGAGACGGAGAGAGAAGGCTGGCAGACCGTGGTCGGAGTTGAAGCTCTGAGCTACGGGTTGGACGCGGTAACTGGAGCCTTGATAAGGCTCCGAGGAAGCCATCGGCACAATAGCCGCCGCAGCGACTTGAAGCAGAGCCAGAAGCGTCGGTGCAGTGGGGACCATTGTCGCGGCGGCTGAGAGGAGCGTAGAAGCGGTCTGCAAGCAAGAGGCTCAGCGACAGCAGTATGTGAGGTCACTCACGACGGTATTGAGTTCCCAAGTGTTGTTTATTACTTGACTGTGACTGACAGTTACGAGCATATGGCAGCAGGCCAAGCATGCTATGAATAGGCCCTTCCGAAGGAGTCTCCCTGTAGGCTCCACGTAATGGTCCAGCCCAACTCCTATGACAGGGGGTCCCAGGCCATGACTATCTACTCCACTTTGATGGTGTACTGTGGTACGAGACTACGAGCTAGCGCACTTGAGTACTCTTTTAGGAATGGTGCTATCTACTTAACCTAACGTTGACTTAGAAGTCTCCACTTCTTGGTGGCGTCCGTCTCAAGATGTTATGTTCCGGCTCTGACAAACGCCAGCGCATCCAAGGCGGCCCTCAGGGTCAGGGTCTCAGTCTTCTATGTAGGTCTGGGTCTAGGTCTCGCCGTCTCAGGACCCGCACTTGATGATGAATCCACAAGGATGGAAATAAGTGAGATTACGGAGTATACCCGGGTGGAATTATCGCACATTGGTTTGTTGGGTGTTCTTGATGGTGCGCTGGGCTCGCTATTCTTCGATGTAGTTAGGCTTGACGGTTGTCCCGGCACACTGACAAGAAACAGCCAAACTGCGAAACTAGTACACTACGTTCAAGATGCAACATAATTGTATGTGGCGGAGGCTGTACGCAATATTTGACGGTATATTCTTCTATGTCCAGGATCCAATTTCCATGCCACAAGCGTCTCAATCAGCAAAACAACTTCTTCGGCGCTGAGACGGGCCAGAGCAACTGTCCCCCCGGCCACTTGACCGCCAGCCCCCCCTTCCAAATGTGCTTGATGTTGTCAGGATCTGCAAAGAGGCGTATATCTTGGAGCGGGTTGTTGTCCAGCGCGATCATGTCGGCATCCCAACCGACCTGGATCAGGCCCTTCTTTGGCATCTGCTTGCCGAGGAGCTCAGCAGAATTAATTGTGCCGGCTTCGATGGCCTGGAGCGGCGTTAGGCCAGCCCGAACCGCCCATACAAGCTCATGGCCGTTTCTCCCGTGCCTCGACGCGGCCATCGGGTCGACGCCCACGGTATCTGTGCCCAGGGCAATCTTGACGTTGTGCTTGACGGCAGTGGCGTATGCCTTCTGGTGGTGGTCCGCAATCTCGACCATCTTCTGGCGCGTCTCCGGAGTCAACGAATCGAGGTCCGTGAGGTTCGCTTCAACCACATTCCTTGTAGACACGAGCGCAACTCCGCGAGCGGCCATGAGCTGGGCTGCCTCGTCGTCGATGTAGCTGCCATGCTCGATCGAGGTCGCCCCCGCACGAATGGCGGCCATGATGCCAGCTTTGCCGTGTGCATGCATCGCCACGGAGCGCCCCTGGAGGTGAGCCTCCTCGACCATGACGGCCAATTCTGCATCGGAATACTGCCGGCTGTGGACATCATCCGACCTGCTCAGGACGCCGCCGGAAGCGACAATCTTGATGCACGTGGCACCTCGCCGAATCTGCTGCCGCACAGCAAGCCGACACTCCTCGATGCCGTCGGCGACTACGAGAGCGGCCACCCCGGGGTAGGCGTCGTGCCCAGTGGATGAGGTGCCCTGGCGCGCGTAAACCCAATCAGCGGGCATTGTGCAGGCGTCACAGCTACCGCCAGTGATGCCAATGGCAGCTCCGGCGCCAAAGATGTTGGGGCCCATGAGCCAGCCTCGCTCCAGCGCCGGCGCCATCTCGAGTGCAAAGGAGCCCACATCTCGAACCGACGTGAAGCCGGCCATGAGTGCCTCGTACATGCTCCGGGCCGCCAGGGCACCGGACATGGCGGGATGAGTGCTCACGATATCCGGGAGGTCGACGTTAAAGAGACCGAGGAAGTGGGAGTGGCAATCCCAAAGACCCGGGAGCAGGTAGCCGACCTTTGTGCGGCGCGCCGAGTTGAGGCGAGGAGGCAGCTGTGACTGCTTGCCCACAAAGATGATGGTGCCCTCTTTGGAGACGCCGACGGCAGCGTTGGGTATCGGGTCGCCTCGCCCCGGGATGAGGAGATCGGCGAAGATGCAAGCCTCAGGGGTCGACGGCTTCTCGGCGGTCGACGACTTCTCGGCGGTGGAGAGAGAGGCGAGAGAGCCGGTCATGTCGCCGACCTGAGAGGCTGAAGGCGTGCTGGAGAGAGACCCAGGGCCGCTTCCAAGAGCAGAAATCCCCGTCCAGTTGTTCTCGGCTTCGTAAAAGCCGGGCACCTCCAGATCCTGGCGTTGTCGAGGCTGGGGAGCATGAACGAGACCGGCTTCCTCGTGGGAGTCATAGTGACAGTGGCATGACGAGGCTGCCCGACCCTTGTAGGGTGGGTAGTCGTCTTTCAGACTCGAGGCGTGGTCCATCGCGGGGTTTATGTTGGCCGAGTGCTTGAGTCGGACAGTCATTCCTTGAAGGGAGATAAGGGGGGGGGGGCTCTGAAAGACGGGGCCCTAACGATGGTCACACGGAGGTCTGGGCTTGTATTGCTATCGTGTAAGTCGAAAGCGAAGAGCCGAGGCTTGATTGTAGCAACTACGACACGCAAACCACTGCCTTCTTGTATTCATGTCCTCGATGCCCGGCGAAGAGACCGACTCCTTCACTCCAGACCAACCGTGGTCCTCCTCGTAGCTTGTGTCGATGCCTCACTGGGAGTCGGAACACCTGGCCATAGATGGACGCTTGCGCTCCCGCTGCCCTGATCTGGCTAGTGGCGCCATGTGTTAACCCCTGGAGAGCCGCCCCCCCGACCTTGGCTAAGGTAGCGGACCGCCTCCTCCGCCACGAGGTATCGGAACTACGTACGGACTAGTAGATCCGTAGACGAGGCGAACAATACGCCGCAGTCAGTCTTGCCCATCGCCAGAACTTGACCCCGCCTCTCGGAGGCGACCTTGGCGCTCGAGGTTATCAAGGGCTTCCCGGATTCGGTGGATAGCCATGGTGACGGCAATGCCATCGATAGTGAATACAAGGCGGAATTGGCCTGGTTGACGAGACCCCGAGAACTACGCCTGCGCATAAGTACTCCGTATCCAGCCAATGATGACGTGTGCTTGGTTTGCTTGCTCACCTGGCCGGGGTTGACGAAGACGCCGGCGTCCAGGAGCAGCTGGCAGAGCCGGCGCTCGAGGGTGCTATCTTCGCCCTCGCCTAAGAAGCGAATCCAGCCGCTCAAGTCGAGATAGAGAAAAAGGCCCGCTTCTGCGTCGGTATACGGGATTTTTTGCTCACTGAGAGCTTCGATAGTGTTCAGATATGCTGCCCCAAGCCGCCGGCGATACTCGATGAGATAGCTGCCTATAATATCTATATGCTTGATGAAGTTTGTTGAAAAATGATCCGAGAAGGAGGTAATCCATGTAAACCAGCTAGATAACGCAATGTTTGTTATAAATTAGCCCGACAAGCACCTGGCAATTCTGTGTACGAAGTTGGTTGTCTAACCCTAGGAAAGGAAAGAGAGAGAAAGACAAACATACGTAGCTGTCGCAGCCGCCTGAAGGATGGCTGAGTTCTTGGTGACCCAGAACCCCATTCGCAGGCCACCCATGCCAAAGTCTTTGCTCAGGCTGTAAAAGCAGTGCAGGTTCTGCGCAAGGGGTTCATCATCGGCAGCAAGACTGAGCACTGAGCAGAACGAGGACTTGGATAGCTCCGCCGGAGAATAACCCTGCGCCTTATACTTGTCGGCGTCGTTGTGGACGTGGGCGAAGTTGGACAAGGCGTAGATCTCGTCGGATATGAGGTGCAAGTTGCGGCCGGCGCACCAGGAAGCCAGCGCCTGTAGGCTCTTCCGGCTGTAGCAGCGTCCTTGGGGGTTCGCGGGATTGCAAATGATCAACGCTCGGCATCGTAGGGAGTCCCGCTCGATTGCCGTGTCGGCGGCGGCGTCAAGCGCCGCGAGAAGCTGCGGCCAAGTGGTCTCGCCGAAGGGATCATCAAGGTCCTCGGTCGACAAGGGCACCATTACGACTCCAGCGCGCAAGGACAGATGGAAATCGAGCATGAAGAAGGTAGGCGTCAGAACGAGCACCGCGTCTCCAGGCTCGCACATCGCCCAGGCGGCCAAGTCAAAGAGGGACGTAACGCCGTTGGCAGCGAGGATGTTGGCCGCAGAGACGGGCGACCGAGGGTGAAAGAAGGCGTTGAAGAAGCCGGCGGCGGCGCTGAGGAGCTGGTTTGAACCGTGGAGCGACCCGTACGAGAGAGCCTGTGAAGGCCTAAGGGGGGGAGAGAGCCCATGTACTCTTCTGCCCAGTCTGCCATCAGCGTGTTGACAGCTCCCGACAAATCGATGAGGCCGTCCGGGCGATGCTCGGGGTCATATCGCAGACGATGTTTGTTCTCCATCATGAGATCCCAGACGGTCTCTCGCTGCGAGGCCTCGAGGGCACGCCGGGAAGGGCCGAGGTGGCGTTGCATGTTTGAGGGTTGTGGCCTGGATTGGACGTATTGTTCAGCAAGACGTAGTTTCCTAGGCTCAAGATGCAGATTTCAGGGAATATCTGTGTACACGGCGAAGAGTCCGTGTGGTGGACGGGCTGCCTATTTATGGGGATGCAACACCCAAGGAATCTGGGCATTCCAGGATGGCCCATTAACTGCAGCCCCGCAGTCTCGAGGCATGGGATTGGGTGCTCTTCACGGCACAGAGTCAAAGGCGACAGTAGAGACAGGGAGAGGGGACGGGGAACGTTAGGCCTTTCTGTCCACTGTTCTGGGGTTCCTTGACCTAAGTTATTGGCCCGGCACCTGGCCCGAGGTACTGGACCCAACGACCGGCCTCGCCCTGCAGGGTACAGTGCGGTTTAAAAGTTCTGACACAGAGGATAAGAGCTGTATAGAGGTGTAATTGGATAAGTGAGTATATAATATATAATATTTAGTTTTTTTTTTAGCTTTACTTAATATTATTAAATAAATAAAAGTTATATAGTAATTTTAAAAAGTAAAGATATATATAACAGTCGTGCCTCTGGTCTGCCGTATACATGGTATAGAGTAGGCAAGAGAGCGGTTGCTGGTGGATAAACTGTAGGTTTATATTAGCAGATCGGTTAGGGCGTCACTTACTGGGTAAATATTACGTCTGGTAATAGTCAAGCACGGCGATGCGTAGCGAGTCAAGGTGATTGAGGTAACCAAGTTGTATTGAAAGCTGAGTAGCTGCCTATTGGGGAATGTGCGCTACTTGGATGTCTATATACTGGAATGCTAAGTGAGGCTTACGGTGGTGAGTCTTGGAATCGCTGGTGGGCCGTATAGGCTCACGCGTAAGCTATAGCGGCTCACGGGTGAGTTCTTCTAGTGTAGAGTGAGCTGTAGAGAGAGGGCTCTGATTGGGGGAAATTTGTGGGGTGTATGTGATGCCAGGCGTTTATGTTGTATGGGCTGTGATAATATATAATAAGTATTATTTCTTAATAAGGGAATTTAGTATTTAAATTTACTGTATTTTTATTATATCTATATTATAGTTACTAAAGCTTAAGTTTAGGTTTTAAGCTGTTTTTTTCTTCTCTATTAAAATTCTATCTAACTTTTTTAATCTGTAGCTATTTTAACCTTAATAAATATGCTGATAATTTCTATAATCTAACCTTTAAAATATTCTAAGATTCTTAATATCTATAATAACCCGTTTTTATTTAAATTCCCTTTTTAGCTAGTATTTTAAGTAGCTAGCATCTATATTAACTTAATATAATATAATAGCTTTTAAAATTAAAAGTTATATTAAGCCTGGATAATTTTCTAAAGAAGTTTTAACTTTTTATATTATTAATATTATTAATATCTTTAATTAAATTATATAATATAGCTATTTTAATTTAAATATATATAATAATATTATTATTAATAAGTTAATTTCCTTTATTATTAATTTTAATTTTATTATTAAAAAGTAAATAATAGTTAAAAATAGCTAATATAATTTTTGAATTTTTATTTAGGTTTTATAAATAATATAATAATAAATTAAAAAGAGTTTTTTTAAAAAGAAATTAAAAATTTAAAAGGAATTTTTTTTTAATTTTTTAATTTATAATTATTTTAATTTATAATTATAATTTTATTTTAAATTATTATATAATTTAATTTTATATTTAATATTTTCTTAATAATATAACTTATAATTTAAATATATATTTAATATAAGTATAGTAATACTAAGTTATCTCAGAATATAGCGGAACTTTCGCACCCCACTATAAGTAATTTCAACAGCTTAAGTAGATATCTACTCCACCATTCACTATTTACCCTTGTATCTTTATCATCCTCCCCCCCAAGTTGAATCTCTCACAGCCATCGCATAATGCTCCTATAATACACCAAGACATGCCTCCTCGCTCAAGGAAAACAAGCATCACGAGAAGCAGGTCTGGCTGCACGCCTTGTCGCCGGAAGAAGAGAAAGGCACCTCCCCAGCTCACCCTCAATTGCACTGAGGCCTGTCAAGTGCCCGCCCGCTGACCTTGCCCTCTGCCAGTGCGACGAACAAAAGCCGTCCTGCAGGCGTTGTTCCAGAGTCGGCGCCTCCTGTAACTACGTTGAGACGGCTTTTGAGTTCCGCGACGCGAGCGCATGGGCAGCGCGCAGGGTCGAACAGGACCGAGGCATCGCCGCGCCCTCGAGCACACGCACACGCCGGTCATCGCCGTTGTCTCCTCCCCAGCATCAAGAGGTGTCGCTCTTTGGCGATGACGGTAGAGAAACGGGCCAGCCACTCTTCGCTGGCCACCCGCTCGCCGACGTCTCTCCCGTCGTGGCGCATACGCCCTCGCCCACCGCCACTGCATCGCTCCACGACGGCTTCGAAACAGCAGACCTGCCGAATGACCCAGCCTCGTCGCTTGCTGTCGACCACCCGGCAGCGGTGCGCGCTCAGGCCATGACAATCATGCTGCCGACGGACGGGGCGTCTCTCCCTCTCGACATGCCGCCGCAGTCGTCTGATCCCCCCCCCTGGCTCGATGGCCATGTGAGTACTATTGCCGTGCCCACGTCGGGAGACGAGGACCTCTATCGTGGACTCGGCCTTGAACCTGGCATACCTGCTGCCATGGACGCACCTTGGGCTGTTGGCGACCTCTGCATGACCTCAATGGGTGACAGCAGGTCTTGGAACTCGTGGTCCGCCACGCGGGCCTCTCCATATCCCGGCCTGTGGGGGGAAAGCTACAGCTACCTAGCCGGGGTCGTCTCGCCGCTCTGCTCTTACCCGCACCAGGCCTTGCCCTCCCTGGACGAACCTGTCATGGTGCCCCGAATGTCCGTTCCGTTGGATGGCTTCGGCTCCGGCTCCGGCTCCGGCTTCGATCGAGGTCGCCGCTCCGTCAGCCTCCAAAGCATGCCTCCGAGCTCGGGTCCTACGCACCCTTTGGGAGAACCACGACCAACCTCACTCTTGCCCTTGCCCTTGGCTTTTGGCTCTTTGGCCCACAGGCGCTACATGGCCCATTTCACCGTCGAAGTCATGGGCAACTTGCCTGCGCCTGTGGACAGCTTGTGGCAAATGGTCATGGACAACGCGCCGCTGCGCCTGGCGGCAATGGCTTTGAGTGCAGCGAGTCTCGCGAATCGCCACGGTCAGTTTTCGTCCCAAGAGCGCCGCCGCTGGGTGCCGATGGCACGACATGCCTGTGAAGCCGCCGAGTACGCGTCTCAGTGCTCCGCGCTCATAGGCAGCCAACCGGCGCTGCCTTTGGCCGCGCAGCTGGTTCTCTACACATTGACCGTGTGCTACGAACTCGAAATCGGCTCCGTCACCGGCATGAGACGAGCGCTGGCCGCCTTGGACGCCATGTTCATGTGCAATCACGCCGAAATCTTGTCGTTGCCTATAGGCGGAGCTGTTGCAAGGAACTGGCGTCTGCTGAGGTCGTTGGAGATTGTTTCGAGGAAACCCCACGCGCCCCTTGGAAGGGAATCTCGAAGTGAGACTTTAATCCCCGAGCTGGAGGCCGAAGTAGCCACGCCTCGACAGCTCATCAGCACAATCAGTGCGAGAGCGGTCCGGCTGTCCTGGCGTATTCTGCTCATGCGGTGTATAGGCGATTGCCATGAGTCCGCCACGGCAACTGTCAAGAAGATGGCTCAATGGTGGGACGTCATCATAGGCAGCCTCTATGCGGGCAATGCCCTGGAGGACGACGAGACAGGCGCCTCCATCTTGGACGAGGCAGAGCTCTACACCGAGCTGCGGAAGCTTCGAGCTGCTCTAGATACTTGCCCGCGCCCGGAGGGCATTCCCCTCAACGCGGGCGAGCATCAAGAGGAAACAATCGAGTTGCAGCCCCGACGCTTCGGAAACCACCGACAGGCCATGGCGTGCGCTGACTACGCCCTTGCGCAGCTGGCTTGCAACGACAAGTTCGTTCAGGCGCTGACAGCGGAAGTGCCGCCAACCTGCGGGCGACAACTCTTGCCCCTGCAATCGGTGCCAATGTCAACTGACCCGTGGCTCGCCCTTCTGCTCCAGATAGCCAGCAGCTTGGACCCCTTCGAGTGCCAGCGGTACAACGCCTACAGAAGTGGTATCACCTCGATGCTGCAGTGTGCCTTCTTTCTGGGTGCTGGCCGCGCTGCCCTCGACTGCACAGCCGTCTTGCTTCGGCGCGCCATGTCTGCCGGGATACACTACGAGGGGCCCTTCGCCCCTACGTACGCTTCGTGGACGCTGAACCGTATCCTGCTCCGTCAGGTAACTTTAAACCCCGGCCGTGCCATTTTCGCGGCCGCTGGGATGTACGACACCTCATCCAAGGAGCCTTTGTTCTCCAAGGCTGTGGTCGAGTATGTCATGATCTGCGGCCGGGATGCAGATGGCAGGTATTTTAACGACATCTTACCAGTGGATGAGGATGGCGAGGAGGATCTCGAATTCTAGCATCATATATGTATATATACCTATCAGTTTTTTATCGTTGCCAAAGCCCTTTCCCATTATTCCGTAACCATGCGACTTGTGACGGGACTTCGAATCGAACGAGGCATAAACACCAATATTGTTGACTCTAGCTGGCGGGGATGTGCTTTTTAATCGACCGACTCTTTATCGACATTGGGCACAGTCCCGAGACGCCTTCTCATCCTACCGTCGAATCCAATCCCACAGCACAGCTGTCACCGCCTCCGGCTGATGGAGGGGGGCGAAATGCCCGGCCTGATCAAAGGTGACGAGTTTAAGCCTGCCGTTGCCCTTCGCACTTCCTCCTCGGACTGCCCTTGGGTGCCTCAACTGATCAGCCAGTGGAGTCCTCTCGACAAACCCTCCATCTTGGTAGAACCAGTCTTGGAGCTGTTGACTGCGGTACCAGGCTTGCCCGTGCCACGGAAGTCGGTCGAGCATGCGTATCTGCCCTGGAGTGTTGCTAGAGCACGCTGTCAGAAGCCAAGGAGGAAGGTGGCCAAGGAGAAGACGGTAACGCACATGATAATGTCGTTGTTCCCATTCAGAAACATGATGTTCACGTCCGTATGGTCCAACAACCAGGTCAATTCCCTGGTCACGGGGAGAAAGAGTTGCTTCCCAGCAACCCAACGGTCCCCAACATCAAAGTCAATGAGTCGGTACGAGACATTGGCGAAGCCCAGCCTCTCCTGGACCCATGGGCGGTTCAGGAAATCGCTCGTCACGCCTCCGTCTAGATCGAAGCAAAGCGGCAGCTCTACGCACTTTGTGCGGCCTGGGGTGTAGTTATCAGCGAGACGCGCCATTCTCGTTTCCGAAGCCCATGACTCACTATCATAGGGGTTCCAACCACCGGGCTTGACATCCCCCCAGTAGTATTTACCAACGTTTTCCTCGCACCATTCAAACGCAAAATTGCACAGCTCGTCGTCGTACGTCTCGCGGCACCGGGCTCCTAGAAACTCGCATCGAGGTACAGCAGCGGCCATGTCCTCGCACGCCGTCGCGTTCATGAGCGGGAAGTCTCGTCCATCTTGGGACCAGTCGGTGCAGAAGAAGTCG
Source organism: Ilyonectria sp. MPI-CAGE-AT-0026 (assembly GCA_020744155.1). Taxonomy (NCBI): domain Eukaryota; kingdom Fungi; phylum Ascomycota; class Sordariomycetes; order Hypocreales; family Nectriaceae; genus Ilyonectria; species Ilyonectria sp. MPI-CAGE-AT-0026. Next base: position 468,913 of record JAGPNQ010000010.1, on the reverse strand, counting down.
TAGTATCCGGAGGACTGGGAGCTCGAGTCAATGTATCCGTCTACGATGATGGCCGACGCGACGTTGAGAGGCGCACTACCCGCAAGCGGCTCTTTCTGGCGCGATGTGATGTATTGCGTGTAGCCTGCGACGTAGTGGCCTCCCATCGACTCGCCTGTGATGTGAATTGGACGGCCGCCGAGGTCGGGGAATACTGACGTTGTGAACGTGGCAAGAAACGTGTACATATCTCTGCCTCCTTCGTGGAGATCCACGGGGATGAGATTGCGGTCTGCTATGTGTGAAAATCCCACACCGGACGGCTGGCTGTTAGTAAGGCACGACGGAACCGTACCAATCAGCAAGAAGGTACCTATGCAGAGATGCGACAAGGATAGAACATACTCAACAAATACCACGTTGGCATGATCTGTCCAACTGTAGTCCAGCCGCGTCGTGGAGTTGGCATCTTGGTTGACAGCGCAGGGGCCGACGTCCAGAAACAACCCGAGCTGTCCAGACGCTCCAGGGCCTCTTAGTCAAAGCAAGTGTTAGCTTCGCCGTGGCCCTTGAATAACGGTGGGAGCGTCTTACCCGCTCATCCATAGAATAAGAGGGTCGTTTTCAGGGTCGTGCCGGCTCTCGAAGAACCCTAGAGGGAGTAAGAATGGGGAAAACGAGACGACTCAGCCACGTACAGAAAAAGATGGATTTGTCCGAGGTGACGTTGACGCTACCAGTCCACTGTCGCGACCCAGCGTCGCACAGCTCCGAAGTCTGTTCGCGGAGCGTAAATGGGATGCTCTCCTGTTCGACAAGGCCGCCAGGGCTTTTCGAGCTCTGCAGCATCTTCTGCTGCTGTCGCTGTCGCTGCTGGGGCGAAGCCAGCGCTGATGCAGCGGCTACGGCAAGGGCGACGAGGTTTCGCATCTCGGCGCAATCAACGAGGGCTGGACTTGGGCGAACAAAGAGCAGCAAGTACAAGCGTGGGCACTCGTTGTGCGGGCAGGAAATGGCCGAGGGTTTACCAGCAGAAGCCCTGTGTCTCCCGATGCTCCGTTCCCGAGACTCGGCCGATGGCTCTTTCACAAATCATAACTACAGACTGAAGAGGGGAGGAACTAGCGGAAGAGAAGATAAGCACGAGGTTGTGGCCTGCTAACAATCCGCAGACATGCCCCCCCTTTGCTCCCATGCGACCAGACTGGTGATGAGGTGCGGACCAACACGCCAGAGTAGGAAACGCTCCTGGACCCACGTGCGGAGACTTGTCAGGGAATTTAAACAAGGATAGACTTGTGTCTCATGCACTATTCCAGATGGCAGCGTGACTCATGTATCAAATTTCCCCATCTCGCCTCATTCAGCGCCTAGTCTAGATACGCGGTGCATTCAATCTCAACATCTGTCCCAAACGGTAGACCAGCTACTGCAACACAGGTCCTGGCCTAGAACGGTGACAAGTAAACAATTAGCAAGTTCCATGTTGGCAGTCTTGTGACACAGCACGTACCGGTTTGGGATCCCATGTGAAGAACTCGTCGTACGCTTCGTTGAGCAGGGCAAAGTCTGAAAACGCAATGATGAAGATGTTCATCTTGACCACGTTCCGCAGGCTGCTCCCGGAAGCTTCGAGGATGGCCGAAATGCTGTTGAATATCTGCCGCTGCAGGGACGCCAATATCAGCCTGTGTTGGTCGTTGAGGCTTTTTTGCCGAAACTACTTGGAGGGGAGGACTACCGCGCGATCCTTGATTGTGCCCTCCACCAATTGGAAGTTTGTTCCCGGAATTGTCGGAATGGTGCCCGAGCAGTAGACCATGCCGTTGAACTTGACAGCTTGCGAGAACTGCGGCAAGGGCGCCGGTGCGAGGTCGGTCCGGACTGCTTCTGGCTTCTTGGACATGTTCACGATAGATGACGGGGCAATGAATTACGTGTTGGAAGCTCGGGCGAGTTTCTTTGTAGCCATCTTGTATGGCTGGCTTTATAACCATGTACGCCAATACTTCTTTCGTCCAAGTGTGTCATCACCAAGCTGTTCCATCTAATCTATCATGTCTGATAAAGTGGTTCCCAGTCACTCCACCGCATGTAAGCAGACCGAGATCCCGATGTGGTAAACAAAAGCGCTATTTGGGCCGCATTCGGTTTAAACAGGGAAGATTTTCAGACCAAGCCGGAAAGTCGCGGGTTTCATCAAGTCAATCTAGCCTTGGAATCGATTCCGCTCAATTGCTTATACTTATTGGACAGGGCCGCAACACGGCCATATTTCTTTACAAGGACTATCGTCGCTGCACAGTCGTCTCACAGTGAGCTCTTCAAAGCTTCATTGCCTGGTTCAAACCCGCGTTGATAGCCCAGTCGCTAGGGATCGTGGTAGAAAGAGTTGGATCTCGGTTGTCTGGACCAGGGTATATATAGTTCCATGTAGAAATCCAACATAACAAGGGCCAAAGCAAGCTTGACCATATGGTGAAACGAATCCAATACAATCAACCAACACTCCGCACATGCCCAAGCGAACGTTGGTCTTTTAGCACTGCTCGGCAACACAGCCTACCATGGTCCCGTAGTAGTTGGGACCACCAGCCATGGCGATTTGCAAGATGGCTTGCACAACGAAAGCAACCCCCTCCCCGGCCACACCTCCAGAAGCCACGGCGAACAGGAACCTACCGTGGCTTCCCGGGCTATATCGCTTCCATGAAGCGGTTGCAACAGCTCCGAGGGCGATGGTAAGAGTCATATTGCTGCCGGGAATCGTCATGGCAAGACCCACGAGCGACATGTTCGGAACCCAGTTCTTCCAGGAGCTGAGGGTTGGCTGGTAGCGGAGCCAGTGCTGGAGAACCACGCAGGAGATTCCAAAGGCTGTGAAGATGATGGAGAAGATCCAACTGGACTGGCTGATGGGGAACTTTGGCATGAAGATGGCCTCGGTGACGACACGCCAAGACACAGCCGACGGCATTGCGAACTGGCATGTCGTGGAGGAGCCATCTAGGATACACGGGAATGCCTTGGTGAAAAGCAGGAATAGAGCGGGGCCGACAACAATAGACGTCAGCGTTCCGGTCAACTGAGCGTGCCATTGCGACCGAGCTGGCGTCCCCAGAAGGAACCCAGTCCGAAAGTCCTGACAAAGCTCGGCGGCCTGCTGCGTCGCAGCCGAGGAGACAAGGGCGCCGACAAGGTTGCTTCGGGCCACCTGGTCGAAGCCCGAATGCATCTGATCTCGGAGGATAGCGCCAGTGATGAACTGGGAGCCCTTGGCAACTGTCGAGATAGGGGTAGCGCCAGTCAATGCGAGAACGTGGATCACTACAAATGACCAGAAGACGCCAAGGAAGAAGTTGACGAGGGTGATGCCGGGCGACATGCCATACAGGTACTTGAGAGCTACCATGCCAATGATGAACGAGACGGTTGCCACTGATGTCCACTCCCACCACCTCACCTGATGCTCTGGCGCCACGGGGTCAGGGATCTCGTTGGCGGTTGGAGCCCGATGGATATTGCGTTGAGAACCTCGGCTGGACCTCCGAATACTGTCTCGAAGGCTTGCGAAGCCGAGGCGCATCATGCGGCCAATGCTTCGGGCCTCAAGCAGGATCATTGTGAGAGAGACGCCCAGCATCATGAAGACGGCAGGCCACAGCACCCAGTACCTCGGGGACGGCATCGAGATGAACTGGTCCGGAATGAAGGCGTTGTAGGTCACCAGGTCAGGATAGTTGGGGTCGTACGGCACCCCGATTGCCTTGTTGGTACGAACCAGGATAGGGCCAATCACTCCCCAGGCGAGGACGGTACCGAAGAGAAGCGACAGTGCTGAGTTGAGGTCGATGAGCATTCCGATGCCGATGAGAGACGGAGACCAGGACCAAGAGACCCAGCCCCAGTTGATGGCGGCGATGATCGAGTGGCCTCCCCATTTATAGATCCACCAGAAGGGGTTCCAGGTATATAAAATGCCAGGCGCGTAAGAAGTCGCAACAGACCAAACCAAGGACGAAAGGAAGGTGATGCTGATGCCTCTGACATTGTCCTTTGTCTGACCATAGCCCTGCTCAGAAGACCCTGAGTGCAGGGCCCGAATGGTGACTGCAGAGGCTGTGCCGTAGGGGAATACAAGGTTCAGCTGGCGAGCCAGGCGAAGGATGAACATGCTCCTCAGGGGGACGGTGAAGCCGAGGCCCCAGAGACCAGCAACGAGAGCAAAGCAGATCAGCTTGCCGAGGTCAGACTCCGGAGTGTCAAGGAGTTTGAGATGGTACATAGCCGGCACGGCGGAAACGAACATGAAGCCGATGCCCATGCAGCCTACCGCCGTGGCCTGGATGATGTTATTCTCGTGAGGCCCAAAATGCCCAGAGAGGAATGGAATCTGTTCGGTGCGCCCCGCTCTACCCCAGGATGAGGAGAGAGGGACGGGCGTCAGCGGACAGCGGACTCGATCATGCTGGAGGGCATGGCAAATGGGAGCAAATGAGTGAGGCATACCTTTGACTTTTCGAGTCCCTTGCATATGGCAAAGCCAAAGATGGAAGAGAAGAGCGTGGCATCGGCGCCGAATCCCGTCTTGAGTCCTGGCGGCACATACTGGTCAGCTCAAAAGCTGCTGGGAGCCACAGGCAGAAAAAAAAAAAAGAAAAAAAAAAGAAATTCAATGGAAAAGACACAGGGATGGAGGAGGGAGGCGAACCGAGATACAGATTCGAGCACAGGATGACTGATCCGAGGATGAATCCGCTGAAGACTGCGCGGAAAGTGAAGATTCGCCTGCCATCGAACGTCTCGACCCCTCGCAGAGGTTCAAAGGGCCGGAGCTCCTCGACTTGGCCCTCGGCGACCGAGTCGATCTTCTCGCAAGACCCCCCGGTCGCATTTTTGGTATCCTCGTCGGGACGGTTTTTGCCGTCGTCCTTGGCTTCTGCACGCTGCTCCACCTGGCCGCTCGAGAGGGTCTGTTGGGGATCCATCGCTGCGCGTGCAAGGATGACGGAGAGGAGGGAGAGTGTGAGCCAGGGCACAGAGAGCGTATTGTTGTCTGGTTGGTTTGTATATCCGTGATGCCCCTTTGCCCTTTGGACGGGTAGTGTTGGCCAACGGGTTGCTTTTCTACCCAGAGGCTGGAGCAGGTCGCATGTCCCTTGTGCAGCAGTGCGATATGGTGGCTTGCCGTATCAATGGCGCGTGTGGAAAGGGAGCCAAAGACGTTGTCTAAGAGCCTGGCCGGCCCAGAGTCGGACATGGTTAGTTGAAGCTGATTCCGCACTAATGCTGTGCTGTCCATGCCATATCAGGGAGTCCAGAGCGCTAGCCTGGCTGCTTGAACCCGTCGACTACCCAGCGCGATAGGTCGAGTCCCGCGCGTGGTGGATAGTCATGACCTGCGCGGATTTGGGCTGGATCTTGCTCCACTAAATGTGTAATTTAATTGGCTAGATTTGACATGCCGTGTGACCCAAGCTGCCAAGTTACAGAGTAAGAGCGCATCATGGTCCGGGTCATCAAGATCCTGCCGCAGGTGTTACACCAGACTGACAAGGGCTGTAGATAGCGACCCTTGACTTCAGAGAGTAAGCGTGGACGGCTGGTCGAAGCGGACCAGGGCCTGGCCCCTCGTGGAATGACACCATCTCTATCTTCACCACTGTCCCATGAGGAGAACTGCTTGCACTCACGATAGAAAGTAGTAAAGACTTATTCAATCCCGTACCACTTCAGACGGTCACGGAGTGGTACGATGTCAGCATAGATCATCATCATGAGAGCTATATCCCGCCCGCCCCAATGCCGTGGGAAAGTGCGTCTAATAACAAGAGAAACTGAAGAGTGAGTTAAATAGCAAAATGCCGTGTCTAGGGTAAATAATGTAACTAAGATAATAAGTAATCTTTGTAAGGGGGCGAGCGATGAATTTGTTCAGTAGTAGGGGTTCTGTATTTGTTTTTTTTTAGCTCTACTCAATATCATCAGATAGATCAAAGCCATACAGTAATCTCACACAGTAGGAATCAACAATAAGCGCTACACCCAGTAGGGGTTCTGTATTAAGTGTATCTTTGTCACCGGCTGAGCCTGAAGTAAGGGACCGGGCTTAAGCCCGGCCCGGAGGAGCTATTACCCGGCCTGGCAACTAGCTCGCAGAGTCTTCACAGTAATCTCTTAGCAAGATCTACTCTTTTTCTCTCTCTTTTTAGCTTTAAATATATTTAATATAAAACGCCTACTATTAAATAAATTTAAAGTTTACCTTGCTTATATTATGTAAAGCTTAATTTATTTATACTGTTATTATAGTAGAATAAATAGTAACTAATATAGAAAAATCCGCCTGATAAAAACTATAGCTATATAGTTTAGAAATAGCTGGCAGAAATCTACTTTAATAATAATAAATACACTGAATTTACAAGGGAGGATATTATTAGTATAGATAAACTGATTAAAAGTATATTAAAGTTTAAGCCGTCTCTTAGAGCAGCGGCAAGTGATACTCTTGCTGATTCTTAGCTCAACCGAGGATAAGCTATGTTGATACTGATCTCGGAAGAATGCCCCATGGGGTTATGGGTGTTGCAGATTTACCTTTTATCAAGTGCACTCAGCATAACTGCGCAACTCAACAACAGGCCATCGTCAAGCTGCGGCTCGAGAAGGGCGCCGACGTCGAGGCGAAGGACAGGGATGGTAGGACGGCGAGATCATGGGCCGTCGAGAATGGGCACGAGGCCATTGTCAAGCTGCTGCTCGAGATGGTGAGGACCAGGCGCAACAGCGCAGCGGCCGGCTCTTTATATTTGCGCCTCAGCGACAAGGGGTCTGGTCCGGGCAAACAAGACGTCAGGCTAGAGTCGCAACTGAGAAACTGGATAAAAGGCAGGTCACAAGGCCAATGCACTGGTGCCCAGGGCCGAGGCCCTGGTAACATGGTGCCTACATAAACCCTCGCTTCAGCCGGCCCCGGCCAGAATTCCATTGTCGCCCTACCACGGATCCCCGTGCTCGGCAAAGGCAAGCTTGGCTCAAAGAAGGAGAGGGCTTCCCACCATAGGAAGGAGGAAGGGGTTGCCTGATGCCCGCTATGGTAAGGTCTCGCTTGGATTCTCCACCCGGTCAGCCGGTTCAGATCGAGCTACCGGCTCCGATGGGCCTAGTCCTGTATGCTACTTTCTATGGTGTCTTAGACTGGTCATAGCTGCAATGTTCCAAATGAAGCGTGGGTGCAGAGCAAGTCTTTTCATTCAACTCTGTCGCTAACGTATTCCCCGACCCCAACCCCTCTCATAGACCATTGCTTGTTCTTCTTCTTCTTGGGCCAGACACAGAACTCGTCTTTCCGCACTTAAATTCGTATTCTAGGGCAACTGCCTAAGCTTCCTCAAGAACCAGAGTTTATAAATGAGCAACATTGAGCCTGTGACTGTAACGCAAACTCCAATAATACAAATAGTGATAATTGCTATAACTGACCAGTGCCCGTTTTACGCTGTATAAATATTAACTAAACTGAGGATTAAAGTTATTACAGAGTTAAATATACTGGGCCTTTTAAATATTAGTAAAAGTGTATAAGAAATAGGTAGTCTGCTTATAAAAATACTTAATTAATAAGCTAGATATAGTTATCTCTTAGATTCTACTATATTTAATAGATTTTAGTATCTTTAAGAAGGCTGGAAAGAATATTATTATATAATTATAATAATATAATAAAAGACAAATATAATATATAGTAAGCTATTAGCTTAATTTAATAAGTTAACTCTTTTTCACTATTTTTACTTTTTAAAGAATATTATACTTAAAATAAAAAAGGTAATAGATATCTTTAGTAATTAATAATTAATAAAGTATAAGTAAGAATATATCGTTTGTTAGAACTCTTCCCTGATTTCTTAGAAATGGAGTTGGTTGCCAGGTCATATCCATACGTCCTACCCTTAGGATCCAGTGCCAAGGCCATCACCCAGAGTCCGAGGACCGCCTCCACCACTGACACATCCATATCACACGCGTGATTCCGGGTGCGTCTTTGAAGATTCAGATAGAAAGCATCTTTTTCTGTCTTATATCCGGTAGATACGTGACATGAAGTCGCCCAAGTAAATATCACCGCGTCTTCCCAGCGATCATCCCAGAAAGCGGATGTATTCGACAAGATGATATCGGCTGTTTGTTTTAGAGCAGACGCCAAGGCCTCTGCTTCGGCTCTTCATATTTCGTGGTCGGATTTCCAGTTCGTTAACCCTGCCGGTAGCTTCATATGAGGGTGCAAGACTCTCGAGGGGTTCGTTAACCTGGCCAACCTCGTACGGTAGGCCAGGATCTTGGAGGCTAAAGCGGTTGACGACGACATTACCAACGGACATTTGTTGAAGAAAGAGTCAATTTCACGCCGATGATACATCTGGCGGGCACGTGTCCCAAATATGCGGACGGGATCGCCAACTGGGATTTCTTCATTGCCCTCCATGAAAATAATTATCCCAAGCTCGATTGCCCGACCGGCCACCCAGAAGGCAGACTTCTTGGTGGTCAGCTCGTCCCGAGCAGTGGTATCTTGAATGAAGGACCCCATAAGTAGCCGGTTGTTTGGCCAGAAATGCTTCGAATCCAGACACTTGCTGGTCTCGTCAATTTCGAGATGGAGAGCTAGCCAGTCAAGCTCATGTCCTTGCAGGACGTCTGACACACCGTTGAGAAGATTGAACTTCCTCGAGAGGCGTTGAGTACGAAGCAGCGACCTAATAGCGCTCATTACCAGCATAGCGCCGAGCTGGGCGACGGACACTAGAGGGTGAAGTTTTCTCAGGCCAACAAATTGCGCGACGAAGCCAATGGTGCTGAGAATGATAGCCAGCAAGACCACAACCCCACCGTCTCGCTGTGAGGAATCTTTCCAGGGCGTTATGTAATGCTGAGTTGGATTTTGAGCATCATTGTAGGCAAAGCAATCGAAAGTCTAGTCGCCAATGACCTGATTGCCACCCTAAAGCCAAATCAATCTGGTGGCCGAGGGAGCGTGGCCGTCCGGCCCGGGGTCGTCGTACTCAGAGGGGAGCTGTCTCTCGAACAACCTCTCCTTTGTGATCTCCCCTACTAAGAACGCGCAAAGAAAGTTTCCGGTACATAGTAAAATGGTTCCAGTGAACATGGTCAGAAAGCCATAATCATTTGGAGGCTTATCATCGACCTTGAGTTGGAGGCGATATGTGACTACTGCGGCAACGACTACCACACCTGCCTGCATCACGAAGCCAGCAATGGCGGCCAGCTAGACGGCTAAGTTAGATGGACGCCTCATCCATAGTGTGAGTGTCAAATTCGGAGCCGGCGCAAAGACACTGGGCTTTTTGGTTTCAGGCCGATTGCACCGCCCGAAAGCGGTATTCAGACGGCGCACCGCCTTCTCAAATGAGGGTTCGACCTCTTTCCACTCCTCACGACCCCGTTTCTTGTTGAAGTAGTCGACAAAAGTGTACAAGCCAGCCGTAGCGTCGCGGTCCTCGTGATCCATAAAGTCGTCGGCAAATGAGAAGAAGAAGACCGACTAGAATAGCTTGGCACCCTCAAACTCCGAGTGGTTCTGACCTCTCGACCGAGGCTGCTCTAGGCACACCAGTATGGATATTTTTACATTGCCGCTAGCCACCACCAGCAGCGACAGAGTGACAGACACTGGTATATAAAGGAGTGAGAGTGTCAGGCAAAGACTGCGAGGTCAAAGCCAGCTAGCAGGGGGGCAGGTATCGACTCTATTAATCTCTAACTTCCTTTCTTAGCTGCTAGCTCTATTGCCTTTTGGTATCCCGTCCTCATTCTATATATCTCGACGTACCAGTTTTTAGTAATTATACAGCTGAGTTTCTAGCTTCGTGAGACTGGCAAGCTGTATGGTTCTGCTGAATAGATAGCTATTTAAAACATTAATTCTGAAATAAAAATTAAAGCAGGCTTTTTAAATTGATTTCTAATAGTAGGCAAAATTGGCTAATAATAATTAATTTGAAAGTAAAGAGCCCTAAAGTAGATAGTGATGTATCGGCCAGTAATGTGTCATTGTGCTGGTGACAATTGACTCATGTGATGAGTATAGGGTAACCTGGAAGCCCAATCCTGCCTTCTTAGATCCTCGCGCAAGTCACTAGTTAGGCGTCATGTTTAATGTCCAATGTTCTGTTGCAAAATGGGAAATTGTGCATTCCGTTGAGACAGAGGAAGGAGGGGATAAAAATCGGCCCGCTGGGACGATCTTGGTCCGAACGAACAAGCAGATGAAAAGTAGAGGAAGGCGGGTTTTTATCCGACCTAACAGGTATATTAGTAACGGTTTCATCCGCTTTGATGAACGTGCAATTTCTAAATAATCAGTATTGCTTATCACAGAGTAAGATTAATAAATAAATGAATGAATACCGTAGCTTCAGATACATGTCTTGCATATAAAACACAATTCTACTGACTGAAGACACATGCCAATGTTGATTGTAAGCGATCCCTTGGTGCATTTCGGTTTATAATCCTTTGACACTCGATCTGATGAGAGAATCCGCGAAATTCAACATGCCACCAATTCGAATGTCGTCGAATGTCATTCTAGCGAAGAAGTTATTAGATAGTTACAAATGGCCCATAGCCTGCACCGGTTCCGCAATCCCCGGGGCGCAGATATCAAAGTCTGCCCCTCCGCTTCGATCATCTGATCTATAGCCCCCAGCTTCCGGGCGAGGCCCTCCCAACAATCTGGCGCACCAAATTGAGATATTTGCGCTGTATTTGCATCCATGCCCCCACCGCCAAGCCCGTACAGATAAGGAGCTGTGCACCCATTTAGGAGTTGCGTCCGCCAGAATTGCCCGTCAAGGACAATGCGGCGAGACAGGGCCTTGGAGCATCGTTGCAGGCGCACGACGGATGAGGCTGGAAGGAAGCTAGTGACATGATTTAGTATTTCAAGCGGCAGGGTTTCAATCCCAGTCCCTGAGCCCGCTGTGGCAGTGCCGAGGTCGGATGCATCCGCGGAATCTGAGCTATTTTCTGGGGTGGAAGCTTGTTCAGAGGAGATCTCGCCAAGTAACGCCGAGATAAAGTCAGACAGTCCAGGGACATTTACCGGGTCGTTGCAGAACCACTAAAGCAGCGTCGACTTGGTCAGCGTCGCCAGACCCACGATGGCACATAACAAACCTCATTAGCCGCGCAGACCTCCCAGCCTTGGTAAGTCCAGAACCTCCTCGCCCCATAGTAGTCATGATCAAACTCGAGGCCGTACGATCCGTAGCTACTTGTGCCGTTGATGCCTCCCTGATCTGCAATCCTGTGCATTTCTGCTAGATTGCGCTTCCGCTGGGAACACAAGAACTTGTAGACGGCCATCAGGCTCGGCGACGGCGACGGAGGCTGCGGACCGAACTCGGCGCGCCAGGCGATGGCGTGTCGCAGGATGCTCAAGCACCGCTCGTGGAGAGGGAGCAAGGCATCGCCAGTATCCTTGTCCAGGCTCAGCACGCGGAATGAGTCTGCGCCGGGATCGTTGGTGCGAAAGTCGCGGCCTTCAGTGAAGCTCCAGTACGCGGGCCCCGAGATGAACAAGCCTTTAACGTTGGACTCGTTGTTTATCCTGTGGATCTTCATGTCAGCGTTGTAAAGGCGCTCTCTAACAAGGGAGAATTACTCATCACGAGGGTAGAGCTGCTGTACATGGGCAGCAGTGCCGAAAAGCCGAATGTCGCTCAACCACTGCCGGCGCCACATTAGCATTCGCAAACAAAAGGGAGCAGCTAAAGTCCCGAGCGGCATGTGTGTGAGCGGACGTGTTGTGGGCCAAAGTAGGATCCGGTCCGCCCGGCAGCGGCCGATCCTCGCGGCGGGGAGATCCAATTTTTCTAGATGAAGATGATACGTGAGGGAACACCCGCGCACCCGTCTATGACTGACCTGTTTTGAGGGATCCTCTGAAGGGTCTTGTGTCGCCCAGGTCTCGTCTTCGCTGTCGGCGTACTCATCGCCAGGTGGGATCTCGAAGGGACACCCGCAGACGACGCAATAGATGAATGGAGGAGACATGGTGGAGCTCTGAGAGAACGGTTTATTTCGTGGCCGTGGTCGACAGCGTAGCCGCCCAAGAAAAACAAAAACAGAGGAGCGGCCGCCGAGGTGGGAGATGGAGATTGAAGGAATGAGGAATCATTGGGGGCGCAAAGAAGAAAATAGGCGACTTACCAATAACCAGTTGAGGTCCACAAGGCGCTGAGCTATCTGCCCCGTACTCAGTAGGGCTGACCGTGTATTGCTGCCGGGAGTCAAGCTATCCGAAGTGGCGGACATGGTGCGGCCGAAGCCATATGGGGTCCGTAACTGTTCATTCGCGAGGCCATCCCGGCGCCATTTCCAGATGTAGAAGTATCTTGGGACACCACGTTTCAAGTTGGGTGCTGAGAATCCTTAGATCCATCCCGCTGTCAGCATCGAAATAGCAGGGGCCCCAGGGCAGTTAAATTTAGCCAAGGGTGGAGATTGGTGCATCCTTCGCTAATGCTGACGAAACATGCAGATCGTTGCGCAGGATGCGATTTTCATTTTAGCCGCTGCCAAAAGGAGCAGTTCTAAAATAGAGGCTCGCGTTTGGTTCGACAAGCATCTTGGTTGATGCAGGGGTTCCTGGCGAAGGATCTGCCCTTTGGGGACTTTGGATGATCTCGGCATGGGTCTAGCACTAGGTCCCTCCCTGCTATGTAGTCTGACATCAAAGAGAGTTGAGTTGATTCCACTCTCGTGAACGAGTCAAATGAAGATTTTGCGTGTTGGGAGGCTGTGTAACTTTCATCCTCGTCCGCTGTCTCCGCGGTAGATCAGACGTGCGATTGATTCCATGATATAAACCCCAGGCTGGCCTCACAACCAACACAATCGCCATCGCCAGATCCCCTCTTTCGCTCTAGTCTCTCGCTCTTAGACTTCTCTTTCCTTTATCCGCCAGCATGTTGCCCTCCAAAGGGTTGGTAACGGCAGCCCTGCTGCTGTCCGGCGTCCAAGCCCGCTTCCCTCGCGCGTGGCTTGCGGCTCGAGACGTTGACACCACAACTCCCGAGCCAGCCACTACGACCACTCGCTTCCCGCTTCCATTCGAGACCACTACCCCTGCCGCGTCTACAGAGGTGTCTACCTTTGTGACGAGTGCTGAAAGCACCGACACCACTAATGCTTTCACTCCTGTGGTTGATACGACAACTACGACTGAAGCCTCTATCACCACCGACGCTTTCACTACTGCTGTCACTTCTGATGCTTCTACAACCAATGTCGCTGCTACGACTGATGCTTCCACAACTGAAGCCCCTGCCACGGAAACGACCGCCACGGCCGCCCCTACCACGGCTGAAACTTCCCTTCTCACTGGAACAGGCGCCCTGATCGGCGTTCCTACTGCTGCCACCAACGCGGCCAGCTCTTTCACCGATCTTGCAGCTGCTGCCTCCTCCATCGCCGCCAATCCTACACCGTCCGCCGAAGAGGTCAATGCATTCCAACAGCGTGCCGAGGAGGAGTCTGCAGAGCTCCAGCGCATCCAGGACCAGTTACAGCAGGTCGACCGTGATAGTCTCAGCGACGACGACTCCCACAGGGTTGAGGCGGCCCTCGTCGGACTTGCGGCTTTGCTTGGCTGGTTCTCGACACAACTCACCGCCCTTGCACCGGCGGTGGCCACGACGGCCCTGGCGCCCGAAATCTTTGCAGACCTGGCTACGGCCTTTGGTGCCGCTGCTGCCGGTGGCCTTTTGGCTGATGCTCTGGACGGACTCGAGGACTTGGGCAACGAGGATGATGACGGCGACGATGACAATGATCCTACCAACACCGAGCAGTCTTCAGCCGCATCGTCTACAGCCTCCGAGACGACTTCTACGACTTCATCCGCGGTTTTCTGCAGCGCAATCCCTTACGAACTTAACCTCCAGATTTCTGATGACGACGACAACTCGTCAGATAATCTGAGACGGCGGTCCGTTGACTCGTTCCGTGACTCGGCTGTTCAGCTACACGAGCGTGGCCACATTGAAAAGAGGGCTCGGACTCCCTTCTTTGGGTTCTGCAAGAAAGTCGCTCCCCCGAACTTTCCATCCAACCCATCTGCTCAACAGATGATCAAGGCAGAGGACAAACCCACCAAGCAGAACCAGGACTGGATAGACAAGATCCTCAGGTGGTACGACCGCAAGGATTGCGAAGGCGGCGACTTGACGCCTGGCTGGACTATTGTCGACAGCACCACCGCAAAGGCCAAGGGCGCAGCCGCCGGCGGCATGGCCGAATACTGGACAGTCGATCATGTCTGGGAGCTCAAGTTCTTCACCGACTTCTTCGAGATTGATCTGGTTCCTAGTAAACGGAGCGTAGGTGCCAAGCTCACCTGCGACGAGTTTGATACCATCTTTATGACGCCGTATGCCTGCGGCAAAGCCCCGAAAACAGTCATGCAACAGCTGGTCGAGAAAGCCCCGAGCAGCGCCCCGAAAAGTACACAGCTCGAGTTCGTCATCATGCAGAAACAAATCAATCAGATGAAGGGCGCCATGTTTAAGATTGGAGAGCTGAAGGAAGATGGCTTTACCAGCGAATTCTCGGGCTCAACTCTCAAGACAATCCAGGCCCTCGAGGCTATCGGAAACGCTGTCGACATTTTCAACTACGACCCCGTCAAGGCCCTTTTCGAGACGACAAATCAGCGCATGTACAATTCCTTCCAAGGCATCGACCAGTTTGTGACGGACAAGGCTATCGACATTTCCGGGGGCGGGTTCAGCTTCGCCAACATGTATCAGACCTTCATGGACAGCCGACTCACGAGTGACGCCGCGGCAGCGTGGGAATTCGTGCAGACCTGGACGGCAAAGGTTGAAACGGACATTGCAGCATTGGATGAGGAGGACGAAAACAAGAAAACACTGACTGACCTCTTCGACGCCTTCAAGGCCAGCAAGTACGCCGACGCAGGTCATTATTCGTTCTCGGCCAACAGAGATCTCGCTGGCGCTGGAGGTGATGTGATTGGCTTCAAGCGAGGTCTCGAAGGGAGAGATGACGGTGATGGTGACTCGTGCCCCATCCCGACCACAGAGACTAGCCAGGCCGCTGCCACTGCTACCGCATCTAACGACCAGTCGACGACTGCTGAAGAGTCTACTACGGTGCAGACCACCGCGGAAGAGACCACCTCGGAGTCTACCGCCGTTACAACCACTGGGGAGGCCAGCTCGACCACCGCCACGACGGAGCAGACGACGGAGCAGACCACGACAGAGTCTACTGCCACAACTGAAACGACCAGTGATTCCATAACTTCCACTACTGAAGAGGTCACCTCCACCGAGTCCACTTTGGTCATTTCCTCTACTGCCACGACCTTCTCCACGGCTACCATCTCAAGGAGCACCTCCGAGGAATCCTCGACCATCACCACTTCTACCGAAAGCGAGTCTACGAGCACTCGAACCACGCCTAACATTAGAACCGTCACCTCCGACGGCATGGTCTGCACATTGATTGAGGGATCGCTTCACCCTGTGTGCACGCCCATTAATGTGCCCACAGCTAATCCTGCCGGTACCAACATCGTAAGTCAGATCTCTGGGAAATGGAGCCATCACAAGAGCCTAACATGACAATCCAGCACGTCAACCACGGCTGTATCCTCATCAACAATTCTCCCCGGTGTGCCTCGGATGCCGGCTCCATCTCTAGCGTCTACGAGAGCTCGTACAGTATGACATCGAAGCCTTCTATGCTTAGCCCCTCAGCTAACAAGCGCAACAGACGTCGCCTCTAGCCCTGATGAGCCTTACAGCACCGCTCTGATCCTGTCCGGCTTCGACTCGAGCGTCGACAACCACCTCCACGCCTTGGCGACTTGCCAACTCCAGGCTCGCTGGCCCGCAAACTACGGCGACGTCTACTTCGGGGAGGACGGCTGTCTGTACGACTCCGAGAGCAACAAGATCTTCGATCAATGTACGTATCCAACGCTCCTTGGAAATGTGTATGGGCCTGCTAACCAATACGCCCAATAGGCTGCAGCACCCCCGACGTCAACAACAACGGTCCTGCCACGAACCCCTACGCTGCCCCGGCACCTCCAGACACTGAGCAGGATCACGGCAACCACGACGGCTCTGCCATCTGCGCCTCCATCTCCAAGGACACCTGCCTGTACGCCGCGGCACGCTACGTAGATGACGTCGTGTACCACCAGTACACCTCGGCCGTCTGGCCCGACGACACAGGCAAGGACATTGCCAGCTTACTCATCCCTACCGATATCATCGACTTCTTCGGAATCAACTACGGCTGCACCGTCATCTGGACCTGTGACAATGATGACGCCTTTTCTCAGGGCATGACGGGCAAGCAGATCAAGGACTCGATGCTCAACATCTACAACCTCAACGGCGCGAAGGGTTGCGGCAGCACGTACCTCGACAACGCATGCCACGTTACCGTTAACGGCTGCAATAACTGTCGTGACGCAGGTCATGCGCAGACCCTGTGGAGCCCGGTTGACGTGTACGAAAGGACGTATGACGATGCTAATGATGGCTTCCCGCCCATGCGATGATGAGGCTAGATACCGATAGAGTTGTTTATAGTATAGAAATTTCTTCTTTAACTTTGTACCATCAAAGGTTATGGTAAGGATCCGAGGCCCTTATTTCAAGAATATATCCTTTCGCTTAGACGAAACTCAAGCATATCAAGACCCAGTCCATCACCAGAGCTGAGTGGCCGAGCAACGTGACCGCTGAACATCTGAAGAAAGAAGAGACAGCCCACCCACTGTAAAGACGCCCAAGTAAAACACAACGCGAAATAGGCATACTAGCTGGAGCATGTGATCCGTCGCAATTCGAAGGAGACTTGTCCTGCACTCCTCCAAGGAGGAAACAGTGAGTCTCTAGCATGGCCTCGAACAGGGAAACCGCCCCCACACGTCGGTAATATTCTCCATCGTAACCTAGGTCGGAGCAGCCATATTGATTGGAAATGAGACTGAGACTAACGCGATAAGAACATGGTCAGTCAACTACAGATAATGGAGTTCAATGTGCAAGAATCGATCATTGGGCGGTGGCCGTATCCCAGTTCGCACTTACCTTCTTTTACAATCTGCGCTTGGAAGGTTCCGGTCATGAATCTAGTACTGCTATGCCGTTTACTTGTGTGGGAACGGAGGCGCAAATCCGAAATTGGAAATCCTCCGTGAGCTTAGGCATTGACACGGCAAATATCGCGCTCACTTGATCTTAAACCTTTGGCCCAATGTAGCCAATTAAGATCAGACTTCCACGCATTAAGTTACCCCGACTCTCGGCACCCGTTTCTACATATGGAAACGTGGATACACCTGTCCAACTTACCACGAAGAAAAGTCGGCCGGAATATTACCGCAAAGGGAATTGGACCTACTCTCCACTTGTACGCCACACAGGTCATACGCGCTACTCAATGTCCCCGCAGTTGATAGAGTTGATACCGGCATAAATACACAGCGCGTCTTTGAGAGGTTCGGCAGAAGCTGCCTGTGAACCCCTTGGCTCATTTTGGAAGGCCACATTGTGAAATACGAACACAGCATGTCATCATCTAAACTTCTTTTGAAAGGGGGAAGATTGTTGGTACATGACCAAAACAAGCGGGTAGTTTGCCGACATGCAGATTTGCTTATCCATGACGATCGTATTCACGAGATTGGCGATCATATCCAACCTGCTGAAGGCGTCGTCGTAATAGATTGCGCAGACACAATTGTCTCTCCCGGCTTCATCGATACTCACAGACATCAGTGGCAATCACAACAGAAAGGTCTTCACGCAGACCACCATCTGTTGGATTACTACCACTCAGGTATAACTTAAACACGAGTCGCTTACTCATATATTCGCTAGCTCACACAGCTTGTTTAGGAAATCTGGCGAGCTCGCACTATGCTCCAGAGGATGCGTTTTGGGGGGTGTTGAGTAGTTCTCTTGAGGCTATCGATGCCGGGACAACCACAGTGGTCGACCACGCACACGTCAACTACTCTGCTGAACATTGTAGGCTGCTCAACCTTTTTTCTTAGATGTATCCACATTATCTGACTTCCCCCTTAGCCAAAGAGGCCATCCGCGGTACTGTTGCTTCTGGCATTCGTGGCATCTTCTGCTATTGTGCACATCCTAGAGTCGAGACTTGGCACCCCGAGCTGAAGATGGACAATAACCCCCTCGCTGAGGGGGTCATGGATAATTTCCGAGAACTAGCAGCAATGCAGCCTTTCGGTCCAAGGGGCAGAGTCCGGCTTGGGTTCGCGATGGATGTAATGTTCGTGCGACCGCAAGTCTTAAGGGACACCTTCGCCGAGGTTCGCAAGCTTGGTGCTCACTTGATCACCTCTCACGTCACCCATGTGAGCATGATGGATGGTAAGTCCATTCGGCCACCCAGGTCCCCATTATGCAACCCGCATTCATGCTGGTGCACTTTCTAATACAAAGCCTAATATCTTAACTAGCCCTCCCGTCTCCGGTAACTATCATGCACGAAAACAAGCTTCTGGGGCCTGATATCTTACTATCCCATGCGAATCATATATCAGCCGACGAGTTGAGCCATATTGAAACCTCAGGGGCACATTTATCAAGTACACCGTTGTCCGAATTGCAGATGGGCCATGGACACCCTGTATGTCTACAACCGGAGTTTCTGAAACTATCCTCCTTGGGGACAGACTCCTGTAGCATCTGCTCTTCGTCCATTCCGCGACAAATGGAGATTGCACTTCAAGTCACGCGCGCACGAAGATCGGAGGAGCAGTTGCGGAATCGTAAGTGGGACGGTACTATCGGACCGAGTGTGGAAGAGGTTTATAACCTCGGAACAATACTTGGAGCCCAAGCCCTCGGCCTAGAGGATGACATTGGTAGTCTGGCGGTTGGTAAGAAGGCGGATATTGTTGTATTCAGCAGCAAGACCCCGGCCATGTTAGCTGCAGCTGATTACAACCCTATCGCGGCTATTGTGCTCCATAGCTCGGTCCAAGATGTCCAGACTGTCATTGTCGATGGTGTAATCCGTAAGGAAAACACACTACTCAACAAAATTGCCATTCCTCAAGATATCGCACAAAAAGAAGAGATGGTCGCCAACACATCAGAGTCACTTCAGTGGGATGAGGTGGCGAGAGAAGTGGAGAAGAGTCGCAAAAGGCTAAAGGAAATTCGGGGCGTTGTTGACGAGGAAGCTGCCAGAAATGGACTTATTCGTTCTTTCATAGCAGCGATGAAGCTCGCGTCTGACCATTGAGCGTGATATTTCTTGTCAGACCCTGTGCTGTGTGTCCAGCTAGGTAGCTCAGCAAATGGGGAGCAATAGTAGCACTAAACCACCTTGAAACTATGAAAAAGCCAACAATGACGTGTGCTCCCAATTCGCCAAGTTTCAGAAGCAAGCAACCCTGGATGATCAGGCGATGTTAAAGTGCAGGAAATGACGAACAGGGCGCGAAGTCCACGATATCGAGTTTTCCGAAACCCTCAAGTCTGATTTCTCATCGGCCCTACGCGCAAGCTTTCAGTTGGCCAGGCGGTACATTTCCATATTGGGGAGAACTGCCTAGGGTTCTGGTTAAGTGTGTGATCCAAAACTACCGCATCGACTCAGTAAATTGGCCCTGAACCCTTCTCCCACTTATTGCCTTCGGTACTGTTTTATACTTAATGATGATAAATCATTTAGAAAATGTAAGCCTTATATAGCTTAGCTTTAGTCCATAAAACAGGGCCAATTTATCAAGTCCATACGGTAATCTAACTTCTGTCTGCTCCTTCGAGGTGAGCAAGTTGCCGACACCAGGTCAAAAAAACACAGTTTTATTTACCTATGCAAATGTGACCCATTCGCAGCTTGATTCCGTGACATGAGACTACGCTTCAACATAAATACGTAAAATTTCTAGGGGAACATTGGTTGTCAATTAATTACTCACTTCTTAGACCACCGTTCCTGAAACAAGAGATTTAATCGAGAAATCTTCTGTCTGGCATTCTGCGTTAAACTAAGTTGCGACAAGGACTAGTGTAGAGAGTGTCATATTTCCTCAACACAGGATATTGAAACCCCAAAATATTCTACGGCCGTGGTGTTAAGGATTGGTTCTACTACTACTTATTTGATCGTCTTTAGAATTTTATCCACCTCGTCTTTAAAACTAGAAAAGTTGTCAACCAAGTTGTCCCACATCTTCGGATCGTGCTCATGCTTCTGTTCACTATTCCAAGCCCAGTCGGTGATAGTGAAAGCGCGACTGCTCTCAAACATGAAGGCAATCGACCCGAGCGATATCTGCATCTGGGGAGGGTCCTCCTTGGAAGCAGCAGAGAACTCTTCGTAGGCCACACCATGAGGGACAAATCCACATTCGAATGACACGCTTCCAGGCTGAAATTCGTCCGATCGGCCCCCATACTCTCCGTAAATGAGTCCCATAAGCTCAGAGGCACAATTTCTGTGATAATACGGGGGTCGGTAGGTGTGGGATGCGACGTCCCACCGCGGAGAGAATATAAGAAAGTCGGCCAGGGGCGCAGCCGGGTCGCGAGATTTGGCTGTGAGAACGCAAAAGATTGAGGGATCAATGTGGTCAACCGAGATGGAGCCAACATTGACAAACTTGGTAAGGTCATATTTATAGGGGACGTAGTTTCCGTGCCAAGCAATGACGTCGAATGGACAATGGTTCTGGGTGCTCTTGAAAAACTTGCCCCCGAGCTTGTAAACAACACTCCATGGGTCGTCTTTAGTAACCTCGTACGCGGCGACAGGATGGAGGAAGTCACGAGCGTTGGCTAGTCCGTTGGCGCCCAACGGGCCTAGCTCAGGAAGCTCCCAGTTGGATCCCCATATTTCGAGGATATAGCCGCGAGTAGGGCCTTCGATGTTGACTTTGAAGCGTTGACCGCGTTGGATAACGCAAATCTCCCCGGGCTGGACGTACATGAAGCCGAACTCAGTCTGAATGTCCAAGGCGCCTTGTTGAGGTACAATGAGGAAGTCACCGTCTGAGTTGACAAACGCTTTCTTGGTCATGCTTTTGTTGCACAAGAATACGTGGGTTGCCAGCCCCTCACGAAGCGTCGGGTCGCCGGATCCTGCCACAGTCTTCAACCCATCAACGAAGTCCACGTCGTGACCTTCAGGGATCGGGTATGGCTTCCAAGCCAGCTGGGTAGGGGATATATGTACTCGAGGATTGATTGGGATGAAGGTGGCCTCTGTGTCCAGGTTGTCGGGAAGTTCGGTCTAGGAGTATCGGTCAGCTACAAACGACTTATCAGGCCATGGTGCTACGATGTACTTACAAATCCTTGGTGAGCAACTGCCGGTCTAGATCGATACAGCCAGGCCTTCTTATTGACGTTTCGAGGAGCGACAAATGCTGAGGCCGTCATCTGCTCGGCGTAGAGACCGAACCGAATGAACCTCGGGCTGTTTTGGCCCTTTGGGATAGTGCCAGGGATAGCTTCAGACTCAAAATGATTGTTGAAGCCCGGCTGGTACTTGTAGGGATCATTTGGACGCGTGCCAAAGGAAGGAATGGCGCCATCCTTCTGGGTTGCTGCCCAGTGGAAGGCGTCTTGGAAATCCTTGGGAGTGAGACTTGTCGATGCCATGGTGTTTTCTGATTGTTAGCTCACTATGGCTTGTTGAGATGGCTTGTTGAGTTGGTGAAATCTAGCGTCGAGTGCAGTAGAAGCGCCTTAAAAGCTTCTTCGTTGTGGGGTAGCCCCCGCAGACGCAACAGTGAGAAATGCCAAGATCTATGGGGTAATGGGGTTCAGACAAAAGGTCGCCATCCGACTTCTCTTTTCTTCTTCCTCGCCGTGTATCGTCTTAGGCGTCATCTTGAAGGTGATGGAAATAGCCTGATATTTGACTTTTTGGACTGCAGATTGTCGACACCTCCCAGCATAGACTACTGCAATGGCTGAACCGGCTATTCTCCCAGCTAGCGCGAGCGGGCAAAAGTTCGTCACTGTCTCTCCCATTCTCGGTGGCAGTATTACATTGCCCGAGCGATATTTCGTCGACCCTGCCAATCCAGATGCTTGCCAAACGGTCCCGTCGCTGGCGTTTTTCATCACACACCCGAATTACAAAGGAAATCGTACGCGAATCATGTTTGATCTCGGGCTGAGGTCTTCCCTGTGCAATTACACGGACGCCCAACAACAACACCTATCAAACAGAAAGCCATTTCTCATCGGCCCAGGTGTCGCGCACGCCCTTCGCGAAGGAGGTACTAGCCCCTCGAACATCGATATGGTTATATTAAGCCACGTTCATTACGATCATCACGGAGATCCGGAGCATTTTCCCAAGGCTATGTTCATTGTTGGACCTGGAACACAGCATTTGCTCGAGCATGGCCTTGGGGCCACGGCGAGTCACCAGAACTTCACTCCAGATCTCCTACCTCAAGATCGCGTCTTGGAGCTTCCAAACGTCGGAGAGGAGGGCGAGTATAGTTGGAAGTCATTGGGAAAATTCTCCTCCGTCGATATTTTTGGTGACGGGTCAGCTTTTGTGCTCAATTCCCCCGGCCACCTTCCGGGCCACATCAACCTGCTTTGTAGGGTTGGACCTGACAGATGGGTCTGCCTGTGCGGAGACTCGTATCATGACCGACGCCTACTCACTGGCGAGCGAGATATTGCGACTTGGAAAGATGCTTGCGGAGCGAGCTGCTGCATTCACGTCAGCCCCGATGCTGCGGGGACGTTTATCGGCTATTTGCGAGAGCTGGCTGAATTGGGAAATGTGGAATTGATCAGTGCTCATGATGCTATCTGGTACGAACAGAATAAGGGACGTTTATTTCCGTCTACCCTCTAGACTAGCAATCAATACTATTTACTATTCCTTAATGATGATACATGGCTTGAGCTGGTGTTTTGTCTCGTCTCCTCCACATACCCATGTGGAGACGTGTACCCCCACATGACGAGCATAACTAGCCGTAGAATGGTTACTCGTTAGTACTTGGATATGGCGAAACGATCCAACACCCTATCGAAATAATTCTCCCGTCAAATATTACCGCGATTTGCTTTTGAGCGATTGCATCATGGATTCGCGTCGCACGGATGTTGGCTTCGTCGGCCTCGGGACGATGGGGCTACCAATGGCCATAAATCTTGGACGAAAGTTACCCCAAGGCAGCAAGCTGTATGCATACGACATCTCTCAAGATGCCTTGCAGAAACTTGGTGCAGCTCTGCCAGACGGAAGAGTGGTAGCTTGCGAATCTACATCAGAAGTCATCAATCATGTTGTATGTGCATCAACAGCACTTGGCTCTTCATTCACGATGCACTAACATGAGATTTCTCTCAATAGGATATTCTCATCACCATTGTTCCGCAAGGTTCCCATGTCCGTGCTGTATTTCTCGACAAGAAGAACGGTGTACTTGTTGGAGACCTCAAAAACAAGATCTTGATCGACTGCTCCACAATCGATACTGCGACCTCAACCCTGGTAGCATCGGAGATCCGCCGGAAGGAGAGCACCGCTTTCTTTTACGATGCGCCAGTGTCTGGAGGGAGTCTTGGAGCGGAGAAGGGTACACTCACCTTTATGGTCGGTAGCTCCTTGGAAGATCCCAACTGGACACTGCTCGAGCATCACTTGAGTTCAATGGGCACGTCAATCTTTCCTTGCGGTGCCCCAACAATGGGACTCGTCGCAAAACTTTCCAACAACTACTGCTCCTCTTTGATTGCCCTCGCAACGGCAGAAGCTATGAATATTGGAATGAGATCCGGCATGGACCCCAGAGTCCTGGCTAAGATCTTTGCGGCATCTACTGCGCAGTCGACAATATGCGACAAATGGTGTCCCGTTCCTGGAGTCGTGCCAACAGCACCGTCAAGCAATGGATACAAGGGCGGATTCAAGGTCCAGCTGATGACAAAGGACCTTGGGCTGGCGGTGGAGGCGGGCAAGATGGCTGGTGCAAAGATGTTTCTCGGAGAACTGGGACTGACTGTGTACACTGAGGCTTCCAATGACCCGAACTGTAGAGACCTGGACTCGAGAGTGGTATTTCGCTTTTTGGGAGGGAACGAGAACTGGGATAGATCGTTCCCAGAATAGACCTTAGATTGCCTAGCCTAATACACTACTACTTCTCCGTGGAGAGTGATCATTCATCGTTTCATTTCGAGCAGGTGCCACTGTAATTGCCCACGAGGATGAAAATGCACTAGCATCCTTACTATAGGGCTTGCTGAGGAATGTGGTGGTTGAGAGAAGATTGCCCACACAAGTGGTACGCGTGCATGTGGGGTGTTGTTTGGCGGGCCAAGTTTGCAAATCTAGTAGTGGCCATATATGGAGGATGAAGTCAATCCCATCCGCTTTAACCTGTGGTTCAGCAACAGATCCATACTCGACTCATCAGCAATGGCTAAATTCCCTGTTTCCATGCCAGCAGAAATGGCCCGCCTGGGCCACCTCGACATCCATCTATTTCGGTACATCGACCGTTGGGCTTTGGGGGTTATTTGTGCTCCAATCCTGGTGCTAGTCAGCCTCTATCTGCTCCTCATTCCAAATCAATTCACTGTGAGACCCCCACGCAGACCAAGAAGATACTCCGAGTTAATTTCTCATGCCTTGATAGGACTCCCGAAGAAAGAAGTTACCACCGGGCCCCCGAGGCTGGCCCTTGGTCGGGAACTTTTACGATCTTGCAGACTCCGAATTGGTGCGCGACAAAGTCAGGGACTGGTACCACAAGTACGGGGACGTATTCTACACCAAGATTGGCGTTACAGACTACATTTGGCTTTCGTCTCCCAAGGCCGTGAAAGACTTGATGGACAAGAAATCTGCGATATACTCGTCACGCCCCCACATGCCTCTAGCCCAGCAAGTCGCAAGCGGACAGTCACGCCAGCTGTTCATGCCGTATGGACCTGATTGGAGAAACCTCCGCAAGCACAGCCACGGGCTTCTCAATCAAAATGCGTCGAAGAAGTATCAGCCAGTCCAGAACTTTGAGTCTAAAGTGCTGCTCCAGGATCTTCTGGAACAGCCAGATCAATTCTATACTATCATACGCCGGTATTCCGCCTCCGTCATCATGCTCGTAGCCTATGGCTATCGGATCCCATCTTTTGAAGATCCACTCATCACTAAGATATATGGCGTCCTTGAACATCTCTCAGTCATGATGGCCCCAGGTGCGTTTGTTGTCGAAAGCTTTCCTGGATTGGCTGCCTTGCCTCAATGGCTCTTTGGAAACTGGAGATCCTGGGGCGAAAAAGTCTTCGCCCAAGATAGCAAAGTTTACCTGGAACTTTGGGATACTTTGAAGAAAACAACCGACGAAGGAACCGCAAGAGATTGCTTCTGCAAAGACTTTTATCTGAGCGACCCGAAGAAAAACGGCATCGACGACTTGTTGGCAGCTTACACATGCGGTGGCCTGATTGAAGCCGGTTCAGAGACAACTGCCACGACTATCAACAACTGGATCCTCGCCATGACGCTGTTTCCTGAGGAGATGAAGAAGGCGCAGGAAGAAATCGACAGCGTGATTGGAAGTGGCCGGCTACCTGAGTGGGAAGATGAGAAAGATCTTCCATTTGTGCGCGCTACCATCAAAGAGACACTGCGGTGGCGCCCCGTCAATAAGTTTGGGATGTACCACGCCTCGTCAGAGGATGATTGGTATGGCGAGCACTTTATCCCAAAGGGATCAGTAGTGGTACTCAATTGGTGGTAAGTGACCGTGATCATCCTTCTCTTGACAGCGTTCACGGATTTAACAGTTCATATCAAGGGCTATACATCGCGACCCGGGCCGGTATCCTGAACCTGACCTGTTCAAGCCATCTCGATATCTCAACAAGCCGTTGTCGGCTGCAGAATACATCAATATCAATGATCCCAACGAGAGAGATCATTTTACCTATGGTGCAGGACGGTAAGCTATTGCATATAACTAGTTGCATCGGCTTCCCATCGCTGACTTTTAAACCAAGGCGCGTCTGCCCTGGAGTTCACTTGGCTGAGAAGTCGTTGTTCATTGTCATCGCCAGGATGCTGTGGGGCTTCAATATCAGTAAGAAAAGAGCTGCCGACGGATCCTTTATTGAGCCAACGACCAAAATGTTTCCAGGGTTCCTCAGCGTGCCTGAGCCGTTTGAGTGCAATATTACCTGTCGCTCTCCGGCGCATGAGACGGTCATGCGTGCCGCATTCAATGACACACTTTCGGAGGACCTGAACTTTAGATCCTGAGATACGGTAGCTAGCATGCGCTGTAACAAGAGCATTATTTTGGCCAATTCTGAATTAAGCAACCGATTGGCTCTACCGGGATCGATATGATAGATGAAATGAGACTGTACATTAGATATGAACAGTGCACGAATGATGCGCTGTCGGTTCAGTGGCGATTTCGCGCCATTGTACGGTCGGCAGGGCGTGCCAACCCGCAAAACGAAAAAATCCTCATTTTCCCCCCCAACCTTGGATATAGGGCTGCGGCCCCTATAGACTGCTATAAAATAAAGCACTATAGCCACTATAGCCCGCTATAACACATAGGGCTCTAACTACCGTAGGCCGCTATAAGAAACGCAGGTTATAGTGGTCTATAGTGGCTATAGCTCTATATTTAATTAATTCTTTTTACAACTTTGGTTTGGGTTTTATTGGGGTCATCATAAATACAATATCTACGACTCTAGCTCGCAATATCGTGTTGACCTTGATTTACTCTGATTTTAATATGCCTTCACTCTTCATCTCTTCCAGAACCTTGGAGGCGACTCTGAAACCCTCCAAGCCAACAGGCATACCGGCATAAATACTAGCCTGCAACAAAGTCTCCCTAATCTCAACCTCACTTGCGCCGTTATTGACGGCTCCTCTGACGTGCACAGCCAGCTCTTGTGACCGGTGCATAGCGCAAAGCATGGCTATATTCAGGAGACTGCGCTGCTTCCGCTCCAGTCCAGGACGTGACCACACGAATCCCCAGCAGGCTTCAGTCACAAGCTCTTGCATGGGACGGGCGAACGATGAGTCCCCATTTTCCAGAGACTTATCGACGTATTTCTTCCCTGCGACTTCATAGCGAACCTGAAGACCCTTGTCGAAGAGGATTTGGTGTGCCTCGGCGACTTCTTTTTCTGATGCAGGCATTTTGTTGCGTGGCTGTTCGATGTCTTTGGCTTGTGTTTGCGCTGATGTGTAGGTATTGTAGATGACGAGATCGAACCTTTAGATTTGGTGTTAAGGGTGACCTTCCTTCACTAGATTGAATACGTAGAAGGAAGACGAGAATCGATGAAGCCAAAATTTCCACAAAGGGAATACAAGTGGTGTCCCTTTACTCTCCCACTCGTCCTTGTATTCGCAAGTCTTCATGTCATCCCCACATCCGGAGTCCACATCGTGATACCCCGCCTGTTTCCCCCACACCGTGCCCCTTACCAGCTAATAACTCCGCGAAGCAATTCAAGTGAAGGGACTCACAAACTTGGGGAAACAACGTCATGGAATGTGGGGTAAATATAAACCAATTCCCGACTATGGGATGAGCCTACGCTGACCTTCACGCATGTGCTTGTCAAGCTCGTCCCCCAGCCATACCGGCTGCGTCTCGTTCAATTTGTCCTCGACCTCGGTTATGTGTCCGCCGTTGATGAGAAAAGACTTGCCATTCACTTCGGGTCGTAAGACCGGCAGTAAGCTCGCTTTGGCCACATCCAGAGGAGAGTTTGCCGGTAACTCGCCCCATATTTTGCGGATATGGTCGGTAACCATGGGTGTGGCTACAGTGCTGTCAATAGTATGCTCTGAGATAATGAGGAAACATGAAGTTGGGCATCTCACTTGTCATCCACGGTGCAATCATGTTAACTGTAATGTTGTCTTTGGGCAACTGAGTCCGGAGCGCGCGCATCAA
Source organism: Ilyonectria sp. MPI-CAGE-AT-0026 (assembly GCA_020744155.1). NCBI lineage: Eukaryota > Fungi > Ascomycota > Sordariomycetes > Hypocreales > Nectriaceae > Ilyonectria > Ilyonectria sp. MPI-CAGE-AT-0026. The sequence goes on along the minus strand of JAGPNQ010000010.1, from coordinate 440,901 downwards.
TCCCAACACGGCGGCCTTGCTGGCACAATACGTGTATAACGGCGGTGTATCAAAAAGGCTCGCTACGGAGCCAAAGAGAACCAGCTGGGATCTTGTCTCCGGATTCTTTTTGAAGAAGTGAATTGCGCATTTGGTGACATACCAGGTGCCAACTGTATTGATGTTCAGCACCGACAGGTCTGGCGCCTGTAGTTCGCCTGTACCTATATCGATATCGTCGTCAAGAGATTCAACCATGTTGATGGCTGCATTGGAAACCACTGCGTCAATCGGGCCCAGGACGTTGTACGTGTTTTTGAAGAAGCTCAGCACGCTACTCCAGTTGCTTACGTCGCACCTTTGGAAAAACAGATTTCTGAAGGTCGCCGTAGTCAGATGAGTGTATGCAGCTTGGGCTGGGAATAAACACTTCAACCTACTCTCCGAGTTCTTCTTCCATCTCCTTTCCTTTCGCCTCGTTGACGTCACAGACGGCAACTTTCGCATCATGACCTGGAAGAGATTAGCTGCATCGTGGAAGTAGAATGAGAAACAAGCACGATGCGCAAGATCGACAATTGCTCGACCGATTCCCGTTGCCCCTCCAGTAACCAGAATCACCTTGCCGCTGAGGGCTCGGAATTCGCCTTCGTGGATAATATAGTTCGACATGATGTTGCTTGGGGATTGCGCGGATCGAATTGATGTGCATACCGGATGAAGCTCCTTGATTCACCGCCGCCAGAAGTAGATCTCTCGATCTGAATCTGTGGAGGTAGCTTCAGACCATATCCCCACTCTGCTTTGCAGTATTAAAAACAATCTACTCCACAGTGTCCTCCACAAAGGCATCGGTATGCCATCGTCATGCTTCGATATTATTGACATCCCCACACCAACCCAAGATCGGCTTGTCCCTCCTTTTGCTCGTGATGCGCTACTGACTTCTTTCTATGTAAAGATAGCTCGCTATTCGTAGGGTTTGGGTATCTGTCATTCAATTCCATCCTGGGTTCAACCTGCGACCGCAAAATCACCATCCTTGGTGACACAATGGCTCTCGATTATTTGGAAATAATTCTGCTTTCAATAATCCTCTTGGCGACCACTACATACTTTCGAAAACGGAAAGCCTCGCCTGCAGATACAAAGTTCCTCGCAAATGGCCACGCAAGTGTCGGTGGTGGCGAAGAAGGCAAGACAAGGAACATCACAGATACGCTGGATCAGTCTGGCAAGAATTGCATTATATTCTATGGATCACAGACTGGCACTGCCGAGGACTACGCCTCGAAGCTGGCTAAGGAGGGCAAGAGCAGGTTCGGACTCGAAACGATGATTGCCGATCTCGACGAGTACGACTTCGACACCCTGGATACTATTCCTGAGAACAAAATTGTCATGTTCGTTCTCGCCAGTTATGGAGAAGGCGAACCAACTGACAATGCCGTCCAATTTTACGAGTTTATTACTGGGGATGATGTGTCTTTCTCTAAAAGAAACACCCCCCCGTTACAAAACCTTGCGTACGTTGCATTTGGCCTCGGAAACAACACCTACGAGCACTATAATGCCGTGGTTCGCAACGTTGACAAAGCTCTGGAGAGGCTAGGCGCGTCTAGAATTGGCGAAGCAGGCGAGGGCGACGATGGTTCTGGGACGACCGAGGAGGATTTCCTCGCCTGGAAGGAACCTATGTGGGCAGCTCTGACCATGAAAATGGGTCTCACCGAGCGCGAGGTTGTTTTTGAGTCATTGTTCAAAATCAGGGAGCGGACAGAGCTCACGCCTCAGTCCGCCGAGGTTTATCTTGGAGAACTGACTAAATCACAACTGGAAAGTACTGCTCAAGGTTCCTTTGATATGCACAACCCATTCATTGCTCCAATAACAGCATCTCGAGAGCTATTTTGTGTCGAAGACCGAAACTGCCTGCATATCGAAGTTGATCTTGGCAAGTCTGGCCTCACCTACCAGACTGGCGATCACATTGCAATCTGGCCTATGAATCCCAGCGGAGAGGTTGATCGATGTCTCGATATTCTCGGTCTCACGGAAAAGAGGAATACTGTCATTGGTGTTGATTCCTTAGACCCAACCACCAGAGTCTTCTTCCCAACTCCAACGACATACGACACTATCATCCGCTACCACCTTGAGATTTGCGGCCCCGTCTCACGTCAATTCGTTTCGAACCTTGCTGTCTTCTCTCCTGACGAGAGAACCAAAGCTGAGATGAAAAATCTGGGCAGCGATAAAGACTACTTTCATAAGCAGACGGACGGGCACTTTTATACCATCTCGCAGTTGCTATACTTGCTTAGCAATGGCGATAAATGGACCAACATACCTTTCTCTGCATGGATTGAGGGTCTGACGAAATTACAACCTCGGTACTACTCTATCTCATCATCATCTCTGGTCCAGCCCACGTTGGCTTCCATTACCACCGTTGTCGAAAAGAAAGCGATTGATTGTCAAGAGAACCCGTTTTATGGGGTTGCCACCAACTATTTACTGTCCCTCAACCAGAGACAGAATCCAACTCCCAGTGCGGAAATTCTGGGCCCAACATACGAGATAACAGGGCCGAGGAATAAATACGAGGGAATTCGTGTGCCTGTCCACATACGTGACTCTAATTTTAAGCTGCCCTCGGATCCGTCAAGCCCAATCATAATGGTAGGCCCTGGAACAGGTGTTGCACCGTTCCGTGCTTTCTTGCAGGAAAGGGCAAAGCAAGCCGAAGATGGTGTGCAAGTTGGCAAGGCCATTTTATTTTTTGGGTGCAGGAAACCAACCGAAGATTTTATCTACCAGTTGGACTTTGAGGTGAGATGTTTCTGCCCTGACTTTACTCTAAGCACTGGAAACTGACACGCATCACTCCCGTAGTCATACGCAAAAAGTCTTGGCGACAGATTTGAGCTTGTCACGGCCTTCTCGCGAGAAAGTCTGGAGAAAGTCTATGTCCAGGACCGCCTCAAGGAGCGAGGAATCAAAGTCAACGCTCTCCTCCTGCAGGGAGCCTACTTTTATGTTTGTGGCGATGCTGCACATATGGCCAAACAAGTCCATGATGTTCTTATACAGCTCATTCAGGAGCACCGCGGTCTATCGAGAGAAGACGCTGAAGAGATTGTAAAGAACATGAGATCTTCAAGTCAATACCAGGTATGTTTACGTGCTGCGTTGATGCCGTGTCAATATGTATACAGTATTGGCATGTTATCGTGCCGCGCGTTGATCTAGTTTGATTGTGATCCGAATTTAAATCTAATCGTGAGGCTGACCATATCTTAAGGAGGATGTCTGGTCCTGATTATACCAAAAACGCTCCGATGACACGCTTAGAGGACATGGATGTAGTATCAAAGTAGGAATTGTGGTACGCTAGGCGCAGCTATCATCTAGTACTGATCATAGTGTAATTCATATGGATCATGGGGTTCTGGCCATTCATAAACATTCCAAGTGTACATTGACTCGTACCGCGGAATCTACTTGGAGAGGTTATGTTGACAACGAATATATTTATGATCAGGTGTAATTATTCTCTCCAAGCCGGCACTCAGCACCGTAAAGCGGGAGAGGCCCGTCAAGAACACGTCTCTGCGATTCACAAAATGTGCATGTATTAACTTGAATCTAACCGGGGTTTTCCACTCGCCGGTGTGTTCTCCCTTGAATTTGGCGGGGACCTTTTGATGGGGTTGATGTGGGGAGATGTGAGCAGTGTTTGATCGCGCAGTGTGGGGAAGGATTTGATAAACTTCTCACCAATTCCGTCTACATGCCGCTTTCTGGCTCAACCGTACCACATCTACGACGAAGATACAGAGCTAGGAAATCAACATGAGCTCCAATATTGCATTTTTAGGTATGTGCTTCCTCGCACCCTGCATTCCAAGCCCAACGAGTTCTCTCCTCCTAGATCGATTCCTGCTAACATGAACGAGGCCTCGGTGCCATCGGCTACCCGATGGCAGCCAATATCCGAAGGAAAATGCCCAAGAACGACACCCTTTACGTTTTTGACATCTTCAAACCAGCATGTGTGAAATTTGTGGACGAGCTTTCCAGCTTCGGGCCTATTGTCATGGTGGAGTCGCCTCGCAAAGCTGCTGAAGGCGCTGCCACGGTCATTTCCATGGTGCCTGGACCGAGAGAGGTCGAGAAGGTATATCTCGACGCCAGTGATGGAATTGTTGCCGCCTCCAATACGAGAAGTCGACTCTTGATCGAGTGCAGCACTATAGACACGCCAACCGCACGCAAAGTGGCAAAAGCAATTCAAGATGCTGGCCGGGGTGTCTATGTTGATGCCCCTGTTTCTGTGAGTCAGGCCCCTTTCCCAATCACTCTCAACTTGTACAACTAACACGGTCAGGGCGGGGTTCCAGCTGCCGAAAAGGGGACCCTGTCGTTCATGATTGGGCATCCTGAGCCCAGTGCTGGAGATGTGAATAATCTCAATATAGTTCTTGCCATGATGGGTGATCCAGAGAAATTCTTCTGGTGTGGCAATGTGGGAGCTGGCCTCGCCGCAAAGATCAGCAACAACTACATCTCCTGTTCCGTGCTGTTGCTAGTAGCGGAAGCCATGGCCATCGGGACCAAGTCTGGAATAGATCCAAAGCTGCTTCACCGAATAATCCACAACTCAACCGGCCAGACCTTTATGGGGGATAACGTGTGTCCTGTCCCAGGCGTAGTGCCCCATGCGCCGAGCAGCAATGACTGGAGGCTTGGATTCAAGACCCAAATGTTCATCAAGGATATTTCTTTGGGGATTGAAGCCGCAAAATCGGTCAATATCCATCCAACAATGGCCGAAGCTGCGCTTGGCGTTTTCGAGAAGGCATCTGTCGATCCACGATGCGTTGTAAGTTCGAAGTCCATCTTTCCCTGTTGCGCAAGTGTTTATCTGCTTGCTAACTATTTCTATCTGTGCATTACAGGACCGGGATGGCTCATCCGTATATTTACACATTACCAATGACAAAAGTCCCTAAATAGCTAAAATAGTAACTATTCTGCCGCAGTGTACCTTTCACGTACGGTGACCTATGTGGGCTGGGGAATCCAGTCCAGAGCCGCGAAGCCCAATGTTTCCTTACCGTACTTGCTGGTGCCGTATCAGGCAGCCGTTAGAAATACCATGTCCCTATTAACACCGAGTACTGTCATCAACAATGATTTCACATTCCACTGCGCTTTTGTTTCGTCATGGTTTTGTTTTGGATCACTCATCGTGGTAGCATTGGGTAGGAAATGCTTGAATTGTGGATACCTAGGGTAAGTGTGATGAAAGGAGCCGAGTGGTGAGAGAAAGGTTGATTTCTTAATAAGGGAGAGATATGGGGGGAAAGCTAGACTAATATAGTAATGCCATAGTGGATCGTTATCTCCAACAAAGTGATGTCGACTTCAGTAGGACCTCCCTCAACCCACTTGACAGGAACTTCACTTGCACAATCGTAGTAATACAGGATTTCTTTAATAATCAAGATAACCCAATTTATCGTTTTATTTATTGCATACACGTTGATTCTTGACTAATACCGTAAAGCTATTAATAACGAATGCAACATGGTGACTTCGCGTAGGGACAGCGACGCGGAATTACGACAGCTTTCGTAGTCTCAAGTCAAGATGCATGTCCGCCTGATAAGAAAACCACTGCGACTTGACGACAAACGGCCTTTGCTTATTCATAAATTGCGCATCGTATCGCCGGACAAAGTCAGCGATGAATTTGTGAATCTCAACGAGAGCGAGATTGCGTCCGACGCAGGTTCGAGCGCCATAACCGAACTGAGTTTCATGAAAAGAATTAGCTTCAAAATGACCCCAGACAGACTCAAGACAGGCAATTACCGTAACATTGAACTTGTCCATTTCTCGGATCTGGGCTGGGTCGCTCCCCTTGCTAGCCATCCACCGTGTTGGCCTCCAATTGTCTGCGTCAGCCCCGAAGACGGACGTGTCCCTGTTCTGTGCGATGGGACTCATGCTGATTGTCGCACTCGATGGGATGTAGTGACCAGCAATTTGGACTCCGTTCGCTGGTGCTTGGCGGGGCAATTGCCACAAGATACTTGGGTGCAATCTCAAAGCTTCTTTAACACAAGCGTTCAAGAATGTGAGCTTCTCTGCAACCAAGTATGGAATACCACTATACCCTGACGCGAAACCGCCTTCAGCATATGCCTTGTCCACTTCCTCACGAACCTGAAGATAATCCTCAGGGTGGAGGACCAATTGGGCCAGGACGGCACGAATACCGATTGATGTTGTATCAGCACCGGCGCCAATAATATTTCCGGTTTCAGCCAGTATAGATGGAACTGTAGCTTTGCTACCATCCGGCTCTCTCATGGCGATATAGTGGTCAAGCATATCTGTCTTCCGCTCAGCGCCTTCTGGCTCACTTAGCCGCTTCATGAGTTGGTCAACATTCCACTTGCCGAATGTGTTGAAAGAGCTTCCACTCTGCATTATTCGCTGCACAATCGACAGGATTGTCTGGGTGACAGGATTGTTTATCCATATCATCTTCCCAGGGACGTAACCCATACTAGCCATCTGATAGAAACCAGCGTGGATAGAACGAATGATGCTCATGACGTCTTTTTCTTGCTCAATGAAGCCAATGGGCGAGCCCAAGGCCAGCTTCCCAACAACATCAAAAGCAAAATAATTGGCCCAGTTGCTCATATTGACAGGCCTACCCTCTTGAGCATATTTGTCGAGCTTTGTCCAGACAGCATCCGCGATTTGCTGGACCTCAGGCTCTAACGAAAGGATGGTTGACATGGTATATGCGCTGGCCACTCGTTTCCGAAGAAAGGAATGTTCTGCTGGATTCGTAGAGTGGAAGAACTAGATGGAAGCTAGATATCAGCACCTTATCGTTCTGAATGGGTAGCTGGGATAATCTTACTGAGTTGTTATGGCCGGGAATCATCCAAACGTCATACCATGATGTCTAAGCAAAAACGTGTTGAGTTAGCAAAGCTATCTTCCGGCGATTCGAAGTGCTCGGGCCTTGATGGGTGGCATATTCGTCTCTATACCTTTCGCGTCCCTTTGCCATGTCCAAAAACCTCAGTAAGGCCAATCTTGTCCACGATGCTAATCTCGTTTGGGGAAACCCGGACCACGGGTCCGTACTGTCGGTGTAGGTCTAAGATGTCTTGATGCCAGTTTCCTTTTGCGTACTTGGTTGTTCTCCACAATTCGGTGAACTTGGCAGGGAACGGACCGGGAATGCGGCGAAGTGGGTGCAAAAAGATGCGATAGACATAAACAAGTAGCAGGAGAGTACCTGGAGCTAGGAATAAAAGCCATGGCTTGCATAGCAGCTCAGTACGCAAGGTGTTGATATCTTTTAGAAGAGCCTGCATTGTGAATTCGGAATACGACGATAGTGCCATATGAATAACAGTGGTAGACTTGACCCTTTCCAAAAGCGCCAACTGGCTCTCATTCATATCATACCTATTTACTGCTTCTCTTTTGAGATATTCTGGAGTCTCTAAGCCACATGGTCACCTGCAGGATCTGACCCTTTGCTATGTGGGGAAAGGTTGGTGGAGTGGGGTATGTGGAAGACGACTCTCATGATCTTGTGAGGAGCTGGCCGCTGAGATCCACACAGCAGGACTGGTCGAGACCCTAATTTCAAGTCATCTGATCTATTCTGATTATAGTAGCAATGGGAATACAGCACGTGGTGCCTAAAGAATAACACCAAAGACGCCTTTAAGAATGTGGGGTATTTAGGTGTGAGTGCGCACATCTTGAGCTCGAATGTGGTACTTGGTGTCGTTCCTATGGTGGGGTTGGCTCAGTCTAACTGTTTCTAGATATTGGACTTCGTTTAATGTTGGAACATCGTTATGACCTTTCGAGCTTGGTCAGACCAGGTGCAATGATTTCCAGTTTGAGCCATCTCCAACTGCCTCTCCATTCATTAAACCTGTGACGTATGCGTCACCAACAAAGGAATAGACGGCATGGGCGTCCTCAGTCCCAGCACTCGTTTGCTCGCTCAGCACATATGGTACCTTGCCTCCAGCGAGCACCACCACTAGATCGCCGGGTTGAGACTCTGCAGGGACACAGCCAATGAGACCTTTCGTGGTTCGCATAAACCTTCGGGCGGCCAAGTTAGACAGCAGTGTACTGCCGAAGACTTCCACGTCAGCAGTTGGCAGATCTAGTTCGCGACTTGCGTGTGATTCGACCAGACGACTCCATCGCAGGTACCGCTCGTAGTCAACAGCGGGATCAGCGTGCTCGTAAACACTGACGCCGTGATGAATATGAATGGATAGGTTTCCGGTAAGAGCCTGCCAGAACGCAATCTCTTCAGCACTAGCCTCGTCGAAGGACTTCGGGGGTAGGCGAGGCAGCCCCGACAATGACCGCGCCTCATCGACAATGGTCTTCGTGCGCGCTGCATCTTCAACCTTCGCAAAAGAGGCAATCATGCCCACCGCTTCGATCCGGTCAACAATAATTCCCTTTGCAACCGCCTGAGAGGAAGACACCATGTGGAAATCAGCCTCGGTTCCTGCCGCTGTGTTGTAGTACATCAGCGTCAATGGGCGCCCCTTGCATCGGAAGAGGGTGATGGGAGTTAGCGAGATATTCCAGTCGGGAATATACGAGGGGAGTCCCGAAACTGAGTTGTCGCCGCGAAGTACATGGGTCAGGACGTCAAGTGACTTGGTCTGGTGTATCTGCTCTAGAGCAAGTTGGACAAACAGTTCCTGCGCCTGGATCGTATAGTCGGGTTGGATTTGGCTTCCAGTACCTCTGAAACCCATGGCCAGAATCCCGTAAACTCTGTCGCGGGCATCTGAGCATCCTCGCTGGCGGTACATAGACAGAGTCTCCAGGACGTCGTTCCGATTCTTGTACCTCCTCATGCTGTCGAGATCATCCATGCGGCATAGTGCGAAGAACAGGTTGGTGCCGTACGTTGGGCTCTCGTCAAGGATGTACGCATGCATTCCGCAGCACGCCATTGCTGCGTGTTTTCTGAGATGACAAAACGCATCTTGGACGCGCTGGCCATCGATGAGGGTGTCTCCGTATTGGAGTATGACAGTCTTTGATAACACGTACTCCTGGACCGTCCATACTCGATAAAACCAGGGGGAGTCGAAGAATTTGATGAGATTGTCTCTGAGAATTGGTGACGACGCATCGTGACCTTGTACCTACTTTCTATTAATATGACTCCACGGGTATGAAGCTAGCCTCGTTGGCGGAAAGAACGGAGCAAGAGTAAGCTCTTCTGAGAATCAGACCGATACTTCGATCAAGCCATGCTCTTAAAACCATCGGAGAGACTTTCAGGGTACTGGTTTAAACTGACCTTTAAGTGTGGCTCAAGTGATGGTACAAAGTGATATTCACTCTGCTCAGCGCAGAGATTTAGGTAGTCGAATGCAAGATCGTGACCGTCCCATTCTTGTCCAAGAAAGACCACGACTCTTTCAGCGTCTTGGTATATGCTACCCATCAAGCTAACTTGGCGCGAGCGTTCATCGATATCGCCCTGATTGATGCACATAGCATCAACCCATAGAATACGACCTACATCTCGTCGTCGCAATCTGCACAGAGCCTGGAAGAGGTTGCTGGAAATGGCAACATCAAAGCCATCTAATTTCACAGTATTCAGAAGAGTGGAGTCTCCCCAAACATATGAAAGGGCTTCGTAGCATGGGCTGTTAGCCAAAGAGACGGTCGTGAAGCTGCATCGGATTGGAGCGTCGCTGTCTGTAGCGGATTCCAGGTGTAAAAGACGGATCTGTTTATCCTGAAGAAGTGAATATGACGGGTAGATACCCTTGTGCGAGTCCATTGAATCTTGCCACCACGCTGTGGGGAGCGTGGATCCAGATTTGACAAGATGCTGAAGTCGCATTACGCCGTGAGATTGCGTGCATTTCTGCCTAGACCCCGCGATATTCCGGGGAAACGATTTTGCGGAGTACATCACACCCCCCACACAGATCTTGTGACGGTAGATAAATGCGCCAGTTCTACGCCGAATCATAGTCAACGACTTCTCTTTATTTACAGCACGGGTCGCTTACCCTGAGCCCACGAGGCTCAGAGCTAGTTGTTCCAACTTAGCTTGGGTATTAAGTCAAAGGACAATGTACGTGCCCAATATTCACATTGCATAAGCTTAGATGCGGGAAACTAGTTATTAACGTGATGGCACTTCTCCTAAAATCTGCATTTCTCCTAAAATCTGCATTGACTGTCTCCTTATTCTCTTCCATGGACTTCTTCCACCTCTGGAATGTGCTTGAAGTGTGCCTCATTCTAAGATGGCCTAGATACCTGGGTGAGTGTTGATGCCGATCTTTTCGAGAACGTTGTGAGTATGCCAGAAGCTCCTATACCGCTTGCCGAAGACGTAAACAATTAATGTTGTCGCCACAAGTCCGAGACTGATGCCACCAAATGTAAAAAAGGGAGCAATGGGTCCTGCAGACGCCGTCCAGTTGTTAACAAAGTAGCTGTAGCCGTAAAACAAGAAATTTTTGAACATGACGTTGGCAATAAAAATCTCATTGCTCATTCCACCGAAAGCGTCGATGGCATAAGTTGAACAGGGCCCAATGATGAAGGAAGTGCCGAAAAGAGTCAATCCCCACATAAAGTCGATGGCATAGATGTTGCCCTGATTTTGCGAAAGAGCACCAAAGCCAAACAGACTGACTCCACAGAGCAGACCAAATACGCAAGTAACAAGACGAAACTCGGGCTCGTATACACCCTTATTCTTCTTGGTGAGCCAGATTGTGAGCGGATCCATGACGAGGCCAACGGCGACGCTGCCAATCGCACCCCCAATGAACGGGCCAACCGACATGTATCCAACAGCCGCCGCTGAGAGGAGGTAGGGCGGCGGTGAAAAGAGCTGAGCAATAACATAGGCGACTGCAACAAAGAATGAGGTAATTGTTCCCGTAATGACAATAGTCCAGAGTGCGGCCAGATTTGCACAGCAGACGAAAGGTGCGATAACCAGTGTGATAAAATTATCGTCGCTGTATGAACCGTTAAAAAGAGCCATTTCTTGAAGGAATGTCTTCTTTAGAGGTACGTCAGCTGACTCAATCTCCACATCTTCCACTCTGTAAACATCTCCTTCTTCCTTGGCTGGTGCATCATCCTTGTCTTTGGCGGCGGTCTGCTCCTGGATAAACCGATCGTGGCGGATGTACGACGTCTCAGGTACAAATAACAATAAAAGGATAATCTGGAACCCAAGGCAGGCATTCAAGATGTGGAAGAGATAATGCCAGCCCAAGCTGAATGTGATTTTTCCAGCGACAACGGAGCTCAGGTTGGAAACACACGTCAACGTAAAAGCCATGACTGAGGTCCAAAGACCGCGCTCATGTACGAAGAAGACATCTCCAACAACCGTAAAGACAAGTGATTCGTACGCGGCCAGAGAGAGGCCCTGGACTACTCGAGCGGCCAAAAGAGTATTGTATGTGTTGCTGACGGAGCCGATGATGGTGCCAACGAGGCAGGCGACGGAGGAAAAGATGAAGACAGGCCGCTTGCCATATTTCCGGGAAATGGCTGACAGAATTGGACCTGACGCTCCAGCGACAAGGAGTTGATAGCCTGAGAGGACGGTGATGTCTCCGATGGGGCGGTTGAACTGTAGCGAAAGAACAAACAGGCTGGCATTGAGTAGTGGTCCCGTGCAGCACGCGCAGAGGCAGGAGCCGTATACCAAGATGCAAATTGCAAGGACTTTCTTGTAGTACGGCCAGTTCAACGGGTCGTTGGGGTCGTCGGATGGGCGAGGAGTGAGGATGATGTCTTTGTGTTTGCCAGTACCGTGCTTGGCGGGCACAGAATCATGAATCGGGTGCGATTCTCCATCTGCAAGGACGACTGTTCCAGGGACATGTTGGAGGGGCGATCGATGTTCGAGGACTCCCAAGCCCATCGTGAATGAGTATTAATTAAGGTAAGCGAGGACAATACAAGATTAACCGAGTGGATGTTGAGAAGAGGGCTGGACCAATTCCTTTTTACGCCGCTTGGATAGCATTTATACATGTCGGCTAGACGATGACACTTCATGACTTGACTAGCCTCGTTCCCTGACTCGGACTGTGATTCCGTAGATGTTGTGGGGTAGATGCTGTTGATGCATTGGATCTGGCTTCACGTCCTAAAACTAGATCGTATAAAGCAAGCGTAGTCTACTCGAAAGCGAACGCGGCCAGGGAATTGCCGCAAGAGCTGTTCGTAGCAGTGACCAAGTGCCGACAAGATGACAAGATTTGCCACAATTGGCAGCAATGGAATCTGGGGACTTCGTGGGGTAGTGGAGTATTCTTCCCCACACGCCAATGTCGCGATGACTTCCGAATCCTTGGGCGCCACCGTCATGCAGATGTAACTGCCAGGGATCTATCTAGCGTCTTCGGTCCACCACTCGATACAAGCGGGCTTGGTAATAGTGACACGAAATTAGGCAGATGTATACAAGCCTTTCTGCGAGGGGAAAGAAGCTGCCCACCGTCTGTGGGGACGTACAGCATTTAAATCAGGTGGGGTTACACCACATTCACCATATTCCCAACCGGATCCCTACAACCCTCTACAACTAGCCGACAAAGCGTTTAATTACTGCCTAGTCCCGTTTCTAGACTTAAAATTAAATCTTGAAGGGATAAAATCGCCTAAATTCGTTTCATCGCTCTGAGCCGCTAGCCTACATTCCGATACCATCAATCTTATCAGACGAGTCAACAATGAGCGAGTTCCTCCACCCAGACCTGGGTACGATCAAGGGTGTTCGCACCGGACCAGTGCTTTCCTTCAGAGGCCTGAAATATGCTTCATTGGAAAATGGATTCTCAGATCCTGTGCTCTTCTCGACTGAGGCGGGGGAGGTTGTTGAGGGAAGGTTTCATGGGTCAGTCACACATCTCGATTTATGCTGCCAACTCCGCTGACATTCATCGAGACCAACAACCGTCACGAACCCGATGGGATGCGATATGGAATTGAGCTTGATCCAAAAACCCCTGCCGCACGAACCTTTTCAAATATCCGCCACGGAGTGTTTGAACTTGAACCTCTCCATGCCATCCGAGCACTCCAAACCTCTACCAGTATTTGTGTTCCTCCACGGGGGTGGATTTATGATCGGCTCCAACGCCTGGCCCCAATATGACCTTACTCGTATTGTCGCTCTCAGCGAAGAGTTGGGCCAGCCAGTGATTGGTATTCAGATCAAGTATGGCTCGCCTTCCTCTATTTTTCCCCGCCCTAATAATGGATGGCAGTTATCGGCTGGGAGCCCACGGGTTTCTTTACTCGGAGGATTTGGGAAGGGCTGGTATTAAACCTAACCGTGGCATATTGGACCAACAAGTAGCGTTGAGATGGGTTCAGAAGAATATCGCGGGCTTTGGAGGAGATCCAAGCAAGGTCACGCTTGTAGGTGAGAGTGCCGGCGGCGGTAAGTCCATCTCGGCCCTTCCCAGTTTGTTGAGGCTCTAAATCAGTGTCACTAGCCTCGGCCACGCTGCATCTCGAATCCAGTGAGCCTCTCTTTACACAAGTTGTGGCCATGGCCGGCAATTCTTTGATGCTGCAGCCAATCCCACTCGAAACTGCCGAGGGTGCGTATAGAGAGGTTCTGTCGCTGCTCAAAATCAACCCAGATTCTCCACCCCAAGACCAGGCCCAGTCAATTCTAGAGGTCTCACCAAGCGTATGGTTGCAAACAATCACCCCAAATATGCCAATGCTGCCTGTTGTGGCAGGCGATATCGTTCAGCGACGTCCCACGTATTCCGAATGGACCCAACCCCAGTCTGAAGTTCAACTTCCTGGGCTGGCTTGGTGTCGACGCATAATGATCGGAGATTGTCAATTTGATGTATGTTTACCATTCCATGAGGTCTATCCAAAGTTAATGCAGGATTAGGGTTCCATTTTTGCGTACATGATTGGTCATAAGAAGGCCAACATCTCACGAGGATTCCGAAGTTCGCTCTTGTCGACTCTCGATGAAGACCCCAGTGTTGCAGAAGCCATTTGCACAGGCTACAATATCACCGACGACATCGACGATGACACGGCCATGTTTCATGTGCTCAAATTCTTCACTGATTTGTTGTTCTACGTATCAGCAATCACTATTGCCCGTGGATGGCCTGGCCCAGCTTACGTTTATCATTTTAATGAGCCAAACCCTTGGGAGGGTCCTTGGAAAGGGGAAGCCACTCACATACTCGATGTTGCCTTCCTCTTCCAAAACTTCAACGAAATGCTCGAGTCGAAGCAGCAGGTTTCGGCACGGATCCTTGCCACCGACTTCATCAAATTTGTCTCCGGTGAAGAACCGTATGAGAAGTATGAAGCATCCGCCGGAGGCGCTAGAGTGTACGGGCCTCCGACCTCTGGCCAGCCGGAATTCGTTTTTGGCACGGAGCCGGAGAATTATCTGCGTCGCAAGAACTTGTGGGACATGGCAAGCAAAGTAAACTTCGACAAGTTACACCAGGCTTTCAATGACTTCATTTCAAGTTAGAAGCTGTCAGCAATTCGAAGTTTTCGTCAATAATTTCCGTTTGGTATACCATTTAAAAACAAATTATATGCAGCATCAATGAAAGATATAAGCACCAGTATCAAATCATTCAGATGTACACGGTTATGCGTATCCATCAGCATCACTACATTGACGAATTCCCGAGGCACTTTAGTAACCGGTCGCTTTTCTGATAGCATAAACGTGGGGACAGTAGCTTCTCTGCGCTTCGTATCTTGGTCAGGTATACGAGTAAGTGCACGCTCCGTCGTTGTATGGAAGCATTGCAGCATCATAGGACACCAACTTCAATTATTAAGCTGAATCATCTCCTCCCTAGTTGATTCCTTAGAGGAAGAAAATAACACGTAGAAGATTGATATTGTAACATTAATACGGAGGTGCAGACGGGTCCCCAGATTCCCAAAGCCAGGCGTTGTCAATTACCCCGGGTCCAGCATCACCCAGAGTTGGGTAATACTCTATCAGCTCAGCTATTGCTAGCATCTGGTTTGGCGATAAAGTATGGGCGGCAACATCAGCAGGGTCCGGCCGAGCGGCGCTCAAGTCATGAGATTCGAAACTGGACCCAGTCTGCAGGGTTACAAGCATCAACATTTCCTGTAAGCGCTCCAGCTCTTCAAGACGAAAGCGAGCAGGGACGTTGCCATGGGAGATTAAACATTTGATGATACTCGAAGCTGTTTGAAGAGGCGATGCGTCATCTAGAATTTCTCGGGGTGATTGGATAGCCGATATGAGTGCGAGGACAAAACCGGCGGAGAAGGCAGTTTCCAAGTCGAAAGGAAGGAATGTTTCTAAAGAGAGTGGAATTTTACATTAGTCTGGATTGCACAGGGTATTTCAAACAAAAGAATTTATACCTAAGAGATCCTGAGATTGGAGGGCAGATAAAATTCCCAAGGATTTGCTGGCGGACTCGCAGGATGTCTTTAAGAAAGCCTTGATAGGTCCAGCCATCCCACGGCTTTCTTTGTTGCCGTCGTTTCGTTGCTCTAATTTGTCTCGTAAGAGACACATAAGCAGTGGCCGTGTAGCGAGGACGATACACTTTCTCGGCATCAGTCACTCCATAAGGCACTCCAAGGGAGCAGTTGCACGATACCTGATGATAACATAGATTCACGGTCGCCGAAACTCGTGATATGGGATCTGGACTGTCCAAACTTGTTTCTGATGCATTGAGTTCGACCGCCAAAGCAGCCAGTTGTCGCAGAATTACTTGGACATTCTTGAGGAAGGATGAGTGCAGCCGACCATCGATGCTGTATATCGCTGGGAGTAGTATTAGCAGAGTCCACATATTTCAGAAACTCACGTACTGTTAAGGACCTCTGCAACCAGGCGAGCCAGCTTTACGTGCATTTCTAATGCGCTAGAGGTTTGCATTGACTTTTGAGTGCTTGGCAAAGACACTGTGACATCATTGTCATTTATGGAGCTTGGAGCGCCCATAGTTGACGAGAATTTCCGGTCGAGGATGTACAGTGTCCACCACGCACTTTGATATCTGGTCGTATCACCAGGGCCGTCAGATTCGCTGACCAGGTCACGGTGAAACCCCTGTGTCAAAGCTATGCGCAAGGCAAGGCCAAGCTACAACAAATAAGTAGGAGGCATCTTTTGGATTAGAACAAGCACTCACATAGACATATGCACTGTTCCTGTGATCGACTGACTGTAAATACAATGACAGGCCGCAACAAATCTCGACTGAGATTATGGGGTCTTCGTATAGCCCATTCACGTCTGGAAGAAGTTCCATGGCCCGGGAAAGGTACTCGCTGCCGTAAGGGTTCGCTCTTGAGGAGCCACGCATCAGGAGAGCTTTGCCAAACGCCATAATGATAAAGTACTGCACATACCACAACCGGTTCTTCGGATTCAAGGGTTGTGGGCCTTCGCTGTACAGATTTGAAAAGGCTTGCATAAAGCTTGGCTCGTCAAAGAGGTGATAGGTCTGGCAGACGTGAAACTTGACTGTATTAAGGAGATAGATGGCGTAGTCGCGAGAAGGCAGGTCTTGCATGGTGATGGTCATGCCTGGGTGGGTTCTGGAGGGGAACTCCAACGTGAATGCAGCCCCATCGGTATTGAGAGGAACTTCAGGAGACTGGTGCTGCCCCAGGTGTTTTCCAATCATACTCATGACATGTCGGCTATAGGCCCATGTTGAAGACGGCCCGAGAAACCCTAGGCTTTGTTAATGGGCAGAAACGCTAGAGGAGAAAAGAAACTCACGCCGCCGTCCCTGGAAGTCAGTGAGAAACCGGGATGGGGTGCTTGCAAGGGGATTTTCTATATTTGGGAGTATTTCCTGGCCAGAAGGACCGGCACCAACATCCTGAGGCTCGATCAGATGGTGTGTGACCGCACCATGCCCGTCCCCACGCCCTAACGATGTAATCAATTCATGTTGACGCTTTGTTGGAGATTTCAAGCTGCTCAAATCATTGGCTTCTGCTCTTCGTTTCAGCTCATTAAGGAATCTGGGATATTATTAGAAAGATACTTTACGGAACAAGCTCGTAGGATCAACCATACCTCTCAGATACAAGAACCTTCTTTTCATCCGGTTCAAAGATGCACTCTGCAGAGCGTCTCGAGCAGTTTGTGCATGGACATGTCCCTGAGCAGCGGACCTTGCGCTCGCGGCATTTGATGCACCTACAAGTGAGACTTGGTGAGCATATCGACGTTGCCGAAGCCGGAGACCACGCTGGAGAGATAACTCACGCTGTGTTGGTGCGTTTCGTATTTAGAGCACCCTGGCTTGACCCGGGGCGGTTCTGGGTGGAGCCCGTGTTACCGGCGTCCTCAGCCATTGGATAGAGGATTAATGATCAGGGCATGGATGCCAAGTACATCAGATAGTTCGGCGGTAGTTGTGATGGGAGCTGTCTGAAGAAGTTGTGCTTCCAGCACAAATGGCCAATGGGCGCGTATGGAAGAGTGGAATAACGGTTGGCGAGGAAACATTCTCCATATTACGCGGGGTAATGACGTTCTGATAGGCCTCGTGCTATCCTGGACATCCGGATATCCATTGAGGTCTAGCCCGATTCGGGTTATTTACTACATCATCGCGTCCGGCGTATCCTGCTATCAACCTGAGTCCTGCTGGCACCAGATG
Organism: Ilyonectria sp. MPI-CAGE-AT-0026; assembly: GCA_020744155.1. Taxonomy (NCBI): domain Eukaryota; kingdom Fungi; phylum Ascomycota; class Sordariomycetes; order Hypocreales; family Nectriaceae; genus Ilyonectria; species Ilyonectria sp. MPI-CAGE-AT-0026. The sequence continues at coordinate 423,160 of JAGPNQ010000010.1, read as the reverse complement.
TATTCGACATCCAGCAACTGCGGGGATACGTAGCCTTTAGTTGCAGTTGAATGGAGAAACCCAAATATACCAGGAGACTAATTCCTAGCTACAGCAAAGTGACCAACTCACGCGTCTGTCCACTCACCAGTTTTTCCAACGCCTTCACCCTGCATTCAGTACAATCCGTGTAGTCCTTGAGATCACCCTGTATCCAGGTTTTATCTGGTTTCGCTGATGAATGGTGAACATCCTGTTTCCAACAGACGAAGTAGTTGTCTGGCCTAAGCTCCAGACTCCCAACTCTTGTCGCTCCGTCTTGGCTTTCAAGGACGACGAGTGCAAAAGCCCAAATATAGTTGGCGTGCCATTCGTAATCCTGGGCCATCAGTTGCTGAGGATCCACCTGGCGGAGTAAGATGCCTTTCAACGAGATAGTACCCGACTTGAGAAGGGCTGATTCAACCGCCACGTCCACCAGATTGACCTCAATCAGAACATCGCATTCTTCATCGGAGAAGACGGCGCACCACCTCATGGGTGAAGGGTCAGCGGCGTGTCCGGGCATGGCCCCATTTGACACTCTAGGATCTTTGCAGACTTTGAGGGCAATAGTGGGAGCGTCAATATAAAGTTCCTGCGACAACGAACCAAAGTCCTCGTAAACGTCCCAGTTCTTATTGTTGCACATAGCCTCCCAATCAACCAAACCCTGGATTGTCTGCACGGATAGCTTCACATCGGTGACACTATTCATCGAGAGCCCCAGGTAAACCAGGGATTGTCCAGGGGTTTGGTAGACAGTTTGCCAACCAGTCCACGACCAGCTAGGGAAGCCAGGCCTGCGTGGACCGGCCGCCGGTGTTCTCCAGCAGAGATTCACCAGAAATGCTTCCGTTAGCGTCCAACTCCGAGAGGGATCACGGCCGGAGGCCTTGCGGTGGTTTATCAATGGCCCCAAAATGGGAGTTCCAAAATAGTGGTTCATGCGATACGGACCATTCTCGCACCGTTTTAGGAGCCCCAATGCCCCATTCAGGATATCAGATTGATATGTCAAACTGCGAGCAGTGTAAAATTTCAAGAGATGGTGCAAAGCGCCCTCATTCTTCCACACATTGTCGTACATTTGCAACAACGGACAGTTGGCGTCGGCCCCCAGACCGCCATGGGGAAACATCTCGCAAGAGACCTTCCACCAGCGCTCCAAGTTGGCCCACTCCTTGTTTGATCTCTGGAAGAAGACCTGTTCGTCGGTGAATGCGATCCAGTTCCAGGAGAAGACACCCTCCTGGTAGGTCCAGGCACGAGTCATCCACGGGCTTGCTTTTACCAGTGTTCGTGGATCGTTCATGGAGGACCAGAGTGTGTAGTCACCAATCTTAACCCGGGGTTGTTTGGTTCGAGGACGAGAGCTAACGCCAGGGAGTCCATAATCCGCATCTGATCCAGCAGCCCCGATGATGGTGACAAGTGCGTGCCTGTAAATATCGGCCATCTGGTTGAGCTGTGTTTGGAACTCAGACTTGTTGCTCTGGTCCAGGCAGTACCTATCGACCCAGAGGTAGCGCAGTCCAAGCTCTCTAACCACTGTGATGGCATCCTCCACAGTACGAGGAAGATGACTGGGAAGAGAGTTGCCTTTTGTGGCATCTCCTTGTGACACCGTCGGCCCCCAGACATAACTGAGCGCGACATAATCGCAAGGGCCGCGCACCGGTACGATCTCCCGCTTGTGGCAGTCAATAACTGAGACTGGCAGCACATCCATAGTTGCTCTGGGAATCTCCTGCACCACCTTGCACCATGTCCGCAACGGCTCGTAGCTGACCTTTGCATGATCAATCAGGACTGGCGCTTCAGGTTCTTTGGAATAATTCACAAAAGTTCCAATGGTAAGCCTAAGCTCATCTTCGCTCATGCGCGTCCGGACCTCCAGAGCCGTTCGGTCTGACATAGCCGGCGCTTCAAGTGGCGTTCTGTTTGTCGAACCGTTTCTACTCGTGTGACGCGCTCTGAAGATAGATACGCTGTTGCAAGTATCCCGTTCACCGTCCGGTACCATCTCCATCAGGAAATGGCAAAGAGGACATGATGAGCTCTTGCACTCTTGAGGGTTATCAATAACGAATGCTGGGTCTTTTTCAAGCAGTTCTCGGTCGGCCAGGTCTCGGAACAAGTGGTCGAAGTCGATCCCCCGGCATCTTGCGCATAGCTTGTCCCGCTGGTCTTCTACCATGTTGTGGGAGAGTGCCATGAAACTTTGTACTTGAATGTGACGGCGAAATTCAAGGATTATCCAGCAGTCGTGCGATTCAAGCCGAGAAGGTCAGTGGCTGGAAAAGAATTGTAATCTGGTGTGTTGGTGAATTGGCTAAGCTGACGTGTCAGCCCTACCATTTTTGAGTGGATATGGCTTACTGCATATTTGATGTTTGATCCATAGCGCATTAGAGTAATGGTTTGTTACATATTGTGTGTTAATTTAGAGAGTACGGATGGGGAAACGCATTCACCTCAATTACACCTATTCACGACAATCACGGCGCTTCTACGTGAAGATGATGTACAGGTTGGCACGGCATTTTGTTGCTGGAATTGCCTCTGAAGACCCTCAAAGCTTCCATCGGCTCTGCCTGGTTCCATTCCTCTTTGGTGAAGATAACCCAAACGGTATTGTCGACCCAGAGAAGTATCTCGAGTTGACCCGGAGAAGATGCAGCCTCTGCGATAGACGCCAGGGAGAATGCAGTGTACTGAAATAAGGACTGGAACGGTTCCACTCCACATGCCTTATTACCAGAGGCGTTATTGCTTGTTAGACTTGAAGAGATACATTAGTGGTATTCAGCTATAGCTTGAAATTTAATTCTTCTACTACAGTAGTCACATTCCCGCCAGCCATCCCGCTCCATATGCCAATATTCCGGCACCGGGCTTGATCCGTAGGCCAACATGTCCCTGACCGGTTACCCTACACCCCAGAGTGCCAGACAGTCGGATGTTGCCAAGTGATTTAGCGACCAGATAACCTTGCGCTTTGACTCTGTCGTGTGATCGGCATCGTTATCTTCCTAGGTTGTAATGTGCTCCGGTAGTTTCGGGGAATGGCAGCATGCACCCCGGCGAACCCGGACCGGTTACTGCAAAGATCAGGCTCGTGATTAACCGGTCATCACTTAAGAGCGCGGAGTATCATGGTGGCGCGCATCGTACCCTGTTTGATTGGTTGGAGTTTGGGCTGTCCCCGGAATTTGATGTAACGCTGATCCACAACTCATGAGCTAAGGGTCTGGGATGGATATCATGTTTCCTTACGGGGGCACTTGAGCCGAACACCGCCGGAGGAAACTAGTTCAGGACAATAGAAAGAGCACGAATGGGGTAGGACGCGTGGGAGCATATGAAGCCCCCGCAGTCCGCTCTCAGGGTGACCAGGACTTTTCACTCAGCATTCTCTCAACTCGTCAATTTCCCAAGGAACAAGTCACGACCATGGTGCTTCTACGTGCAACCCGTGTCGTGGGGCTCGTCGCCTTGGCCGGCGCTGTCAGTGGATCCTACGTCAAGTCCATGTCGTCCAACACGCGACAAATGTTCACAGAATCTATGAACTGGATGGATGGGTACTACGACTCGGATGCTGGTTACCTCTATGACTTTAGTGCTGCTACCGCACTGAGACATGAGACTCGCAGCTCTGCCTGGTATGCTCTTGGTCTCCTGGCGCGAAACGAAGGCACCGATGTTGCCGAGGCCGAGAAAATCATAACCAACATTATTTCCGGTCAATATACGGCGCCGGCCGAAGAGTGGTAAGTTAAAGTTCAATATTTAAGCAAGCAGAGAAGTAAAAATACATAAATGCTAACGTGTCAACAGGTATGGAGATTACCAGCAGGAGCCTGAAGAGCCCTACGTCGGCTCAGCTGTATATCCTGCAAAGATATATGGCTCCTGGGATCCTAACTGGAGAGGCTTTGTTGGCACAACATTGGTTCTCGCAATGGAGGAATTCTCTGATCTTCTGGATAAGAAGACTCAGAAACTCATTTTGGCATCTCTTTACAAGGCCACTGTGGGTGATTCCTACCGCTTTGGTCATTTGGACTCCAGCCAGGACAACCTGTATCCCGCATATAGTAATCCGGTAAGTCACTATCCGCAGAGGGTGAGGTGGGAATTCAGAAGTCTAACAAATAATAGTCTATCATGCGAGCTTTTGTATCTGGCTGGACAGGCCGACGCCTCAAAGATTCAAACATGACCAAGGCAGGTGAGACCTATGCCAAAGAGATCATTGATCTCTTTAATGAACAAAATACTCTTTCTGAGTTCAACTCTGGTACTTATACTGGCGTTTCGCTCTTTGGTCTTATTCTATGGAGCAAGTATCTGCCAAAGGACTCTGTAATGACCAAGAATGGACCTAAGATGATTGAGTATACCTGGGAGGCAATCTCGGCGCTTTGGCACCCAGGCTTGAAGAATATGGCTGGTCCCTGGGATCGCTCCTATGGTTATGACATGAACCGCTATCTCAGCCTGATGGCTTTGTGGTTCTGGCCATTGATTGGAAAGGAAAATGCTGGACTTATCGAGAAGGTTAGTACCCCGAATACTCCCGCAGTTCTTCAGCCAAATTTGATCCATGCTGACCACCAATACAGCCTGAAACCATGTCTCACATGGCTGACTATGCCTGGGCTCCTTTGTTCGCAGTTCTTGCGAAAAAGCACGAGAGCCTGATTCCCAAGAAGATTCGAAAGAGCATTTCGAAATTTAGCGGCGAGCATACATTCTCAACGTCGACTCGGTCTCCCCCCTTTGACAATGCCCCTCGTAACTTCACCACCTGGCTCTCGGACAAAATCACGATTGGAGCCGAGTCATTCGACGAAATTGTCGTTGGCGGCCCTGCTCGGTCGCAGCAGTCATTCAATCCCGCTGTCATCCAGTGGGACACTGGTAGCGAGATTTCGTTCATTTCGGTATGTCTTTCCTCAGTAATGAGAGTGCACCGAGCTTCCATACACAGCTTTGGTAATTCCAACTATCCAAACCCAAGAAATACTGACACTTCGATTTTCAGCTTTACCCAACCGAAATGGCTCTCGATGTTGAGGTCAACCCATGGAACCTGACATTGTCCTATCCTTACGGAAACTCTAGTTCTATTTTCACCCTCGTCACCGGCACATTCGCCAATATCCGCACCATCTCTGGTTGGGAAGATGTGCAAGGTCTTAAGGTCACAGTGTCAGGCAATGTCAACGAGGCTTATGAGCTGTCCTTCGCTGGAGGTTACGGAGGTGCTAGCAGCACAATCAGGGACTTTGAGTTTTGGAACTTCACCTACACAATGCCCGAGGGCTTCCAGGGCATTCCTACGATTGTCCTTGAACTTGAGCTGCTAAGCTGAGAGGAATTCTTGTGATGAAATATACAAGATCTGGAAACTTGTGGGCTTCTAAGAGCTGGAGAAGCCGCGCAGGAGAGATGGTATGAGTAATATTCTTAGACACCTTACTTGGGTAGACCTATATTATACGGCTAATTGAATGAGATGATGATGCAACGCAACGAATTCGTCCGAACGATTAAAGTGACTATTGTCTTGCACTCTGGAATAGTGAATTTCTTGGCTACGATGGATACTTCAGAGGCTCATTTGCCCAAGGCGTGTTGCGGTGTGAGTGGTGGCTCGAATTACAGCGAAGAAAGACATTCTCGCAGTCAATTTCCGATAGTATCTCAACCTGGCCTCATGGATCTGATATTGGTTAGAAACGCGGAGCTAGGTTGTTCAGGTTTCAACCCCATCTTGTGTCGATTGAACGGTGCTGGCGCCGTGTGCTGACCTTGAAACCAAGGTTTTCCAATGGAGTTTTAACACCGCAGGCAAAGTATCTGAGAGTGCATGATGTAAACTATATTCTATTTCCTCTTCTATGCATAGGTCAATGATGAGGCTACATTGAATTCCACGGCCTACATACTAGCCTATGCACAGAACGTCGAGGCCGGTGCCAGAGCATTCTGCCCAGCACAGAGGTTTGCCTGTCATCTGGATCGTCGTGGAATGTGGAATTGGCAGTTTAACTGGCGCAACCTGAAGAACCTCTACATACTAGTTCGTCAAGTTGCAAGTCAGAGACGCGACCACTTTTCCCGATAACACCGAAGAAGGCCGGAACGCCGAATGGATAGCAAATTGTGAGTTGGTAGCTTAGGTGCGGTGAGGCGCACATCCAGGGCAGATAAACATCCCAGCATAGATATACCCAAGTATTCGCATGTTAGATACCAATACTGGCTTATCACGAGATACTGGTTCACATGCCGTCGAAGACAGGCGGGACTTTTAACAGCACCGGCATTCGACCGGCGAAGCCGGTCTTCGTCGGCAGATTCGCGCTTTTCAAGGCGGTAACCGATAACGGAAATCAGGCCGATTGTGCATAATCAGTGACAATGGACGCTAACAAACATCCCCAGAAATATATGTAAAAGGCCAGATGACGTAGTCGGATGGGTGAAATTCTTTATCGGAACATATCTGTAGTTTGCCTTCCGAATCAGCCAGTTTCGTTTCACCATTAGGTCGTTTTCACAATGCGAGGGATGGACATTTCATTGAAGGATGCGCGTTTGTATGTCCCGTCTTCTGACGTTCGTTCCCGACATCGAACAGCAATTAGTTTTGTATGGCGGATTTGCAGTCAGCTGTGCTCGGGTGTCCGACAGGGCGATGATCTAGCAAAACTCCCAAAAAGTGTTGTGGCTTGTGTCAGCAGCCACTCGGGTATTAAAGTAAGAAACGCGCCTTGGTTCGACACTACCAATTACAGCCTTTGCATTTCTACGATCTTTCCTCTCCTGGACATGTGCCCTGTCATTCCATGCGTATTTCGGTACAAGGATCGTTCGTTGTGGCTGAACAAGTGTGGTGTAGCCAGCAAGCCGCCGCCACTGACTTCACGCCACCGCCAGGGTGCAACGATAAACGAGAGACACCAAGGCGTTCTAGAAACGAGTGCCTCCCACGACCCTGTTGTGTTAGCATCATCGGCCTTTGGGGGTACAGGCTTTAGAGTCGTTGCTTTTGCCAAGATAGGGTTGTTCAGACGGGGGGCCGCTTTTACTTGGCCCTGGGTTATTGGTTCAATTCAATTGGTCATCTTGCCCGCTCCAACCACATATTGAAATTTGAATTATGTATTTAGGTATTTTATATTGTAGACCTTGGCCTCTCTATTATAATCTTATTAAGCTTGTGCTGTGGCTCCCTATTTCTGATCCCCGCTATTAAGTATTCTTACAAGTAGTTACACCACTCTAAACTCAACCGTCTTCTTAATCCCGTTCCCCTTTACATCCAACTCCTCAAGATCAATAGACGGCTCCTGCGATTTGAAAATGTTTTCTTGTGAGTCACTCCTGTGTGTTTTGCTGACACCCCCGTGAAACTCGACGACGTGCTCGCCTCTCCCTCCCGCAAATTCATCCTTCTGTGTTGATGTGAATTGTCGCGGTTGGCTTCCCACTCTAGGCTGACTTTGAGAAGATGGATATTTCTGTTCCGTGAAAACGAGCTTGGAGGCAAGCAAATCGATGCTGGTACAATGGTTGTTAGTTGTGGTGGCAAGGGTTGCAGGGAAACACAATAGCAACTTACTATAACACAACCGGGAAAAGGCAGAAGAGTGCATACGCAAAGCGGTCCAGTTGACTTGCCAAGTTCTCTGCACTCTGCCCAGGGGTTTTTATGGAATGTGTGATGGCCCGGAAGATACCCTGTAGAGCTAGGATAGCAACTCTACCTTCTGTACTTCGGCTCAAATATCGAAAGAAACCGACATTGAGGGCGATTTGCACGGACGAGGCCCTGGCAGACGTGAATACAGTGATAAGGAAGTAAGCACCAATGCATTCCAGAATAGCCAATAACCCAAAGTAGGCAATGTGGAGGTAGTTGACAATGTGTTGCAACGCTTCGTCATGGCTCATGATAGATCGCACCCTGAACACGGAGATGACTACACGCGTAACGAGAATTCCGGTGATACCCGTCCAGAAGCAAGCTACAAATACCTGCCAGCGGCCTCCTCGAAGCACACGTTTTAAGATGATGTAGCTGTAAAATAGAAGACCAGTTTCTTGCATCTAATAAAAGCATGAAGCATTAGTAGAGAGCCAACGAGGACCATTAATTCGAAGGTAACCATACCACCCAAAACATGTCTGCAAAGACTGACGAAACCGCCCTGTTAATATCAGGGTGGACTCCATAATTGGAATAGAAACAAAGGCCGTTGGCGACAGCCCCAGCTGCAGACGAGAGTATGGGGACTGCAGCGAGCGGGGTGAAGTTGGTGATGCTGCAGACAAGAAGCCCAAAAAACACATTGCCGATACAGATAGTACAAAGGATGGACCAGCTCAATTCGAAGAAGACGGCATTCGCGTCTGCCGCCGTTGTCGACATGGTTGATCGATGGACAGCTGCAGAGCAGGGGCACGAACGAAGCAGGGGCACGAACAAGGCAACAAAGGAAAAAGCAAGAAATGGGATTTTACTCCCATTATATCCCATCACATCCAGGGGTACAGCACTCCGTGTTTGCCCCGTTATCGTGTGTGCTCGTGCTCGGTCGGCGGGTCACACTATTGAGACGCTTTTTCAACTAGACAATCTAGACCCTTCGATTAACGAGCTTTACCCGTAAGTCTAACAAGTGAAACTGGGATGTGGGGGTTCTATTCCGCAATCTACCAAGTATGGACAACCTAGACACAGGAGCTGAAAAGGCGAATCCTTCCCCCGCAAGCGCTGCGCCCGCACTTGGAACTGCCTAGTTCCCCGGATCCCCCGGTGCCCCGGTTCGCTCACATCGTCCCCTCATTTGTTGTATCAAAGACAAGTGGGTAGGCTAATGGGATCCTTGGCTGTGGGTTAGCCAATCGGCTGGTCACTGCCAGGGGAGACAATCCACCACCCCAGCTAAGTTACGGATGGGATTCGGAGAACCCTGCTTAGCACATTTTAAATTGGAGAAGTGGCTTGTCCCTCGTCACAAGTGCTGGCACACAAGACGACAATGATGAGGAAGACGAGTCAGTCATGAACATGGGTTGGCGAACGCTAAGTGTTGATGGCAAATAATCATCCAGCAAGCAAGCATCACGACACGTGCCAGATAACAGGGAAGGCAGCCAGCCACTCAAATCGCAGTGGCGGTGCGCTATCGAACAGAGTTTTCCTTCTTTTAATAACACGATCTCGGCATTGAGCATTGCGTGGCTTAGCTCACGTTAGCACAAGGCCCGGACAGGATTTAGGTAGAATAAGTTGACGGGAATGACCACTCCACGAGAATTAATCTTGATAACACGGAGGGCACTGCTGTAGACGGTTGGTAGCCCCGAATAGGAGGGGTGCCTGAGTCGGGTCAATCGGCTCTTACATTCTCGTTTAATGGAGGTAATTGACCTCCCCCGCGAAAATCGGTCACGTATTGTTTGGAACGGCCCATGCTAGGTCCGGCAAGTATTCGTGCTCGGCGAGATCACGTCATGGGCCGTGATACTGACCACCATCAACTTATAGTCCTGTTCCGACCCAGTCATCTGGAACTGCTCACAATTCGCCCAGTCGTGTTTGGAGTCGTCAGCTCAGTCCTATTCCAACCCAGGTATCTGGAATTGATCACAAGTCGGCCAGTCGTCTTCGGAGTCGTCAGCTCAGTCCCTATGATTTTTACTCTCCCAGCCTTTGCCCTACCCACTGGTTTGACTCTTGTCATATGCCCGATGATTGCACTGCACAGATAACACACAGAGATGCTTAATAGCTGTGGCATTAAGAACCTCTCCTGGTTTTTGACTGACACAAGCAATTGCTGCTGCTTCCGTCGTCATCGGGAAAGGCAGTGTGCCTACGAAGTAGCACCTCCAAAAATAAGCTCCATAATCCATGGAGAGCCCAATTAGGAAAAAGGCTCACCACGATGCCAAGCCTCTTACAACCCTACGGCATATAAAGTTGAGGGCTTGAGTACTACGATGGATGATAAGGCGACTTATTTTCTGACTGCGACTTCATGTTTTCTAACTCGGAATAAATTTCCCGCCAATCGTGGGGATATACGTGAGCCAGAATGCTTGTCATTTTTAACATTTTAAGGTCTACATATTCCTTCATCCTCGCATTAAAAAACTGCGCACGGCCGATCCTGTTCATCCTCATCCTCTCTCTCTCTTATCTTCGTCAAACTCATCTCCCTTGTCCTGCTGTGCATTCGTTGGATGACATTGCATACAGCAAGAGTCACGGCACGTGGATCTGCTTCCTTGATCGAAGGAGTTACCAAGCAGATCCTTAGCAAATTGCGACATATGACTATCCAATAGATTGAGAATAATAAAAAACAAAATAATTCTTAGTTTACACTTTATAATTTTTATAAGATAATATTATTACATTTTATGTCATTTCAGATTATTCTTTTTTGTAAAGTTCTACCTACCCTACAGATGTTTTCTTTTCTTTTTAGCTACCTGTAGGTACTCGTGCGGAAAGAAAATAGCGCTTATAGGTATCCACTGGCTAGCTAAAAAATCTTAGGGTCCCGAGGATGCCCGGGGCACCCATAGGTACACAATTTACGCCCTACTTCTCCCTACCTACCTATAACGTATTGTTGAGTACCTGGTCTAGAGCATGTCTTCTTTTTCAGCAGTGCTGACACACTAAGTCTTTTAGCCTAGGTACGGTAAGTTCCCGCAGATTGTGAAGCTTCAAGCGTGGAGATGGTGGAAGTTGCTGAGACATTTCTCACAATCTAACTGATGCATTCCCAAGGGCGCCAGAGATTGCATTGAGACATCCACTATGGCCAATAGTGCGCCAAACAGCCCAATGATGGCACTCGGCAGAGATGCCAAGATACCCTTCTTTAAATATCGAGGTAGTGTGGCGCCAGACTCCCTTTTGTAGGCCTGCTTCCACCAAATCATCTTCCAGCTTATTGCAAATGTTGTCTTAGATCATATTACCTCTCACAGGCATGTGGCCCATATATACATAGCAATCCGGGCCTCTGATGACTCTCCCTGCCATATTGCTGATATTATCACCTTGGATATCTGTCCTTATTTAATTGACCTTCAGCACACTTCCCCCCAACTAGTCACCCCGGTCTACACCTCATCCATCTTTTTTATCGTGAATCGGACGGCTGTGACTACGTTGCAACCATGTTCCCTACAGCACCGCACAGGATTGTGCCCACCATTGTTGCAGTATTGTTCCTGGCAATCGTGGGCTACAATACGATAGTCCCTGGCGACGATCCCTACCGTTGCCGCGCCTTGCTCGAGAGAGGCCGCTGGATCGACCCTCCAGATGAAGAGGGGAGCCGGGCACCCTTCAAACACTGGCAACCAGATGGATGCATGCTTCACGACTATTCGCCGACCGATGCCCAACAGTGCGTGGAAGGCCGCGACATCGTGTTCATCGGTGACTCGACGTCTCGCGCTGTCGCCTTTGGATTAGGACGATTGGTGAGCACAATGAACCCCCCTTACCTCTCTATTTTACTCAACTCTACTTTGATTTTCATTCGGGTTAAAATACCGGCGTAAAATCCATGCTGACTTTCATATCAGATGGGGAGAGACCAGGCCATCACTGACCAAGGGCTCGTCCCAAAACACACCAACGCCAACTTCACATACCACGGCGTCCGCATTCAAAACATCTACAACGTTTGGTTGAATACAACCGGCGACGACTACCGATTAGCTTCTTCAATCGTGCATCTTTCAACATTCGGCCACGAGAAGAAAAATCCTCCGCCCATCAAGGAGCAAAAGGGTCCTGCCCTCGTCTATATTGCTGTCGGTCCTTGGTTCAGTAACACGATGCGCACCCAATACTACACTCCAGAGGCACGAATGGCAGCCTTCCAGGAAGCCGTCTTCAACGCGTCCGATATCGTAGGCGACTCAGGATACGACTTTCTCACCGACCCTATGGACCCCGTCGACGGAGTTGGCAACCAAATCTTCTTTACGCCTCCTTCAGGACCAGTATACACCGGTCAAGTACCCAAAAATATCGAGGAAAGCCATCAGCGCGCCAGGGAAACAAAGGATTTCCAGAACTTTCTCCACAATTCAACCGACGAATTGAACTTCTCTCTCGTTTGGGCTATGCCTGAACTCGTGTATGGCCAAGACAAGGTCTGGCGCGACTCACTACAGAGCGGCATACATGTCATCGACCAGGTGGCCGAAGTACGGGCCAAGATCTTGCTCAACCTCCGATGCAACGCCAAGCTGGATCGCCTCCAGCGCTATCCGTACAACCGCACTTGCTGCACTGACTATGGCAATAAGCCACTTGTTCAGTTGGGCGTTGTGGCTTTTGGCATCGCGTGGTTGATAGTCTGCGTCTTTAATGAGCTCTTAGATCTAATGGCCAAGCGCAACGAGCCTCGATGGACCTTGCTGAGCATGGAAGCAGGTTGCTTCATCTTGGCTCCGCTCATGTGCTACTATGCTGATCGAACGCAACTGATGGCCAAGGAATCTACGATGTGGACTTTCCAAGACTTCGCCATTCTTTGCGTCCCCTGTATTGCTATCGCCCTATTGACTATCCGCAAGTCTCTTCCGCCAGGCAAAGGCGGTCTTTTCGTGCAACAAGATCAGCCATTTCTGTCTCGGGATCAGACGGATGAATGGAAGGGCTGGATGCAATGCATTATTCTCATCTATCATTGGGTAAACTCCAGCTCAAGTTCTCCCAATATTCTTATTCGAGTCCTGATTGCTGCCTATCTCTTCCAAACCGGATACGGAAATACCCAGTTCTTCTTAAAGAAAAAGGACTTCTCATTCAACCGCGTCGCATCTGTTTTGTTACGCCTCAACCTCCTGCCTTGTTCATTGGCCTTCTTCATGAACACAGACTATATGCTATATTACCTTTCACCACTTGTTACCTTTTGGTTTCTGGTCGTATATGCCACTATGGCTATTTGTCATGCGAGATTCAATGACCGCGTATGGTTGCTTCTGGTAAAGATTTTCATGTCTGCCCTTGTCGTCTCTGGTATTGCTCTCGCTACTCCTGTCACTGAGTGGATATTCGATTTGCTCCGGAACGTTTTTTATATCCAATGGAGCCTTCCCGAATGGCAGTCTCGACTTTCATGGGATCTATTTATTGTCTATATTGGCATGCTCCTCGGATTAGCAAACTCCAAGCTCCAAGGCCAAGGAACCGTGGGACTGAACCGTCGCGTCGTCTTAGCTATAGTGGGCTTTATGGCCACTATTGCATACTTCTATGCCGACTGGAAGGACTATCAGAAATGGCATCCTTATACTTCAATTGTCCCTATATTGGGCTTTATTGCGATGCGAAACATGACAACTCTGACTCGAAACTACCATTCAAAGGCCATGGCCTGGCTCGGGCGATGCTCCCTGGAAACCTTTACGCTCCAATTTCATCTCCTTCTTGCTGCCGATTCACAAGGAGTCCTGCTTATCGGCGGTCTTAATAGCGGTGGAGATGTCCTAGGCCGTTGGAAATCCCTCATCGTCCTTGTCCCAGCCTTCCTCTGGATTAGCTCTGCGGCGGCGAAAGGAACTGGACATCTTATTCAAGCTATCCTCCACACATCGCCAGCAACCGAGAAGGTGAATAGGCACCATGGTGTCAGGTTTATGTCACAAATATCCATGCAAAACCTCTCCTCTTTTACCAATTCTTCCCAATTTCGGGTTGCCATGCTACTTATTACGCTCTGGCTGCTCAACCTCTTGAGTCCTGGTATGACAGAGGCAGCGGCCGATGACAGCTCGACTCTCCACGAATTTGAATACGAGAGCTACAGCTCGGTAGTGTGGCCACATCAGTGATATAATGGAGGATTTTGGCAGGAAGGGGAGACAAAAGCTCTTAACTATTCTCAAGTTTAGTTCTGTCTTTCTCAAATTACAGGGCTCCCCTTAGTTATACATTCCCAGAATCTCTCCAACTACACTCCTGTATATACCGTCGGGATCAAATTTCTCCCTGACAGCTTTAAAACGAGCGAGATTCTGCATCCATTAGCGACTAAGCTCTTACTAAAGCCGTAATACATACCTCTGGATCCAAATTCTTCACCGATCTCTTGAACACATCCCGAGTGTTTTTTGTCCAATGAGGCCGGCAAGGGAACTCATCTATCAGTGTGTTGGCCAGGTTGATGTCTACTCCATTAGTATTTTCCCGTCTTTTCATGTCGTCAACTCACAGAATTGCTCATTGTATCGCTTGTGGTCGCCAACTGTTGGCCGATACGACGGAAAGTCAAACATGATAGCGCCCTTGCTCCAGTCTTGACCATCCGCAGTGTCAACCGTTGATTGACCGAGGAAATCGTAATGCGGCTTGCTAAATTTTATGTTGATGCCACTTCTGTAAGTCGAGGTCATGAAAATCAATTTCTTTGCCTCAGCGTCGAACAGCTGACGGACCCTCTTGAGCATCTCGTTTGCTCGCGTCACGGGGAATGCCAGCTCCAAAGTGTAACCGCGGAGATCGTAGTCCCATTCCGGCTTTTGACCAGGATACAATCCTCCAATAAGGACATCATAGTTGTACCCGTACACTGGCCACTTCGTGATCTCTTCGTCGGTGGACTTGTCGTGAAAATTGGGCTTGTCCCACAGGCCGAAGAAGATTTCCTCCATCAGCCAGTTCGAAGATGGCAGGTACTTACCACTGTCGAGGAGAGTGCGTGCTGCAACTGCCTCTAGTTCGGTCACGGAGAAGGTCGATTGGAATCCTTCTTGGTCGCTCTCATCCACGGGTACGGAGTCATAGTAACGCCAGTGAAACTTGCGTTTATACGGCCACCACTTTGTTCACGTTAGCACCGCTACTCCCGAGATTATTAGGCACATACCCAAAAGTTAGCTGTAAGATATGGCGATATCATTCCATAGATGTCTCCATCAAGGACGTCTTTTTCGTCCAGTCTAACTCCGATCAGATGCCGCATAAATCGAAGAACTCTGGCCAACTTACGTTTTCTGCATAGCCCACACCTTTGTTTCCGGGAACACTTGCATCTTAATCCTGGCAATGATACCCAGAATGCCCAGAGACGTGGAAGCAGCCAGCCAATCGTCATCCGATTCATCGCGTTCGATATGTCGAATTTCTCCCTTGCCGTCAATGATGTCCATTGCAAGGACCCCGCCGACAACGACTGCGTCTTCTCGGAGCGAAGTTCGATGAGCCCCCATGGCGATGCTTCCTCCTAGACTGATGTTCCAATTGACCAAACCTGTTCCAATGTTGGCACCATTCTCGTGAAGGTACTCGGCTAACTGAAAAAAGGTGACTCCGGCCTCAACCATGACCGTTCCTTTGTCGAGATCCAAGTCCCAAATGTTGTTCACATGCTCAGTGCGGATGATGACAGTCTCATCGTCAGAGCACTGGGTATCATACCACATATGCCCTTTCGCTCCGGCGCGTACCTGGAGACCCTTACTGGCTGTTTTCTTGACAAGATCTACAATCTCATCTACACTCTTTGGATCATAAACAGCAGTAACATTGTAGCAGGAAGGATGTCCTTCACCGTCGAAGGTGTTGTATTCGAAGGAGGAGGATAGGCCACAGAAGGCAGCAACAACCAGAAGGGAGCGTAGGCTATTCATGATTCTCATTGAAGGAGAACAATTGCCCGCGAATCTTCTTCTTCGTGTGGGTTTAACAAGTGCCTTTATACGCATGGTATGTCTTCGTGGACTTCCATGACCACGAACGACGTCACCTACCACGACCATCACAGCCGAGGCTGCAATAGACTCTCGAGGCCTCGTATCTACGTTAAACTACCAAAACATCGAGAAACATAGCATGTGATAAGCATTGATGATCTATCATAACAAACCGGGAATTTAGCCCCATGTGGAAGTGGTGGGTGAAGTCGTCAGCTCGTTTCCCATTAAGCCTGCATTTAAATTCGTTCATCCTTGTAAATCACGGAAGTAGCTGCCAAATTCTGAGCTTAAAGCGATGTCTAATAAGTTGAATGCGGGGATGACCAGGATCTTTTGATCTCGAAGACTATCTAGGCGACGGAACGTTAAGCGACAATGTTCAGAAGTGGAATGAATGCGGGGAAGTTTGCCATTTCTGGTCATGGATATTGCATCACAGGACCCTCCACGCATCGAATAGGGCTGATGTGGTATTCGGAGAGGACTCAATCTTCGAGTCAATCGCATCCAAGCCTCGCGTGTGTTTCCGGAACCCCAGAGGTGCGTTCCATCCCGGGTCATGGCATGCTAGAAGCAGCCAGGCCAGTTTGCCCTTTGTCGTGTGAGGTCTTTGCAGGCTGACTGTGCAGGCTGACTGATGATTAGTACTTTGAAGGTATGCAGACAGAGCCGCGGGCTCCTGGCGAAAACAACAATCGAAGGACGGCAATGTCAAAGTGTATTGGTGCCAGAAATAATATGCGAATCGGGGTGGATAAATTCAGAGCATAGTCACAGACTAGAAAACCTAATCAACACGTTCTAACACGTTCTAAATTCAATGAAGACACCCTTGGGTGTCCCAGTCGTGCCCAATTTCAGCAACTTCCGCACACCATACTCACGATGATACCTACTTGAAAGACGAACACAGTTATACCAGCCCCCTCTCAACGTAATAGGCTAGAGGTTGATGTCCTTGTCAGATTTGAGGTGCTTTAAGATGCCGCGAACTCATTCATTTGAATTTCTTGCGTTTTCTTGACATTTCCTCTCCGCTGCAAGCTGCATCGACGCCGTAGACAGTCCGTATTTATTCTCAATTAGACGGGGCAGTGGTTCGCAATGCAACAGAAATCTTTCCAGCGGTACTGTCGCCGGTGCTGTTCCACTTCACCGAGTAGATACCTTCGGTCTCTGTTGGTGTCACATACCAAAGAGTCTGCAATGTGCCGGTGTTGTCAGAAGTTGCAATCCAGGCGCCATAAAAGGTGAACTCGGTGACGATTTCCGAACTGTCGTCAGCAGACTCGACAAACCCAACTGCGTGCTCGGAGGACGAAGGCGAGGGCACATAGAAGGTGAGGTTGGACCACGACGCAGTGGAAGTAACGGATGTGTCTGGACTACCAAGCAGGGTATCATCGCTCTGCTTAGTGACTAAGTTGGTAGTTAGTTAGGAGATACATAGATAGCCAGGAAGACACGTACAAATCACAGGGGCAGCTTGATCGTCACCAACAAGTTTATAGTTGCCAACATAAGCCTCGTCTAGAGATCCTCGGGATAATTCATCAGTTATGTATTTTCCTCAACAGGCCTTCACTGGCGCAGTAGTAGCAACATACCTCCAGAAGTAAACAACCTCAAACCCCCGAGGCCTGTGCCGTAGGCATAAAGTGAGAAGGGGCTGTCGCTGGCCGCTCGAATGGCTGGCGAAGCAAACGCGAGGGCAGGAGCCAGCGTTGAGAGGAGCCAAGTGATATGCATCGTAGTCGTCGTGTAGTAGCGGAAGGGAGGACAGAATTAAATGTATATAGTAGGTAAATCAGGAACTAGTGGCGATCGGCCTCGTATTTATATGTCAAGCAGTATACTACAAACGCTTCGGCTCACGCGACGAAACTAAATAACTGCAACCACTTTGCGACGTCGCAACTGCCGCGTCAGCTACCGACGAAATTCATTTCAAAGGGAATGAGACGTCAACCGACTGGAGCATGACGAAGTTTGACACCTCGGCAAAGTGGCCCACCCTGGGTAATCTACCCGCGCACGAACCTGATTGGTGTGGAGTAATATAAACCACTCGGCAAATTGAGAAAATGAAGGTGGTATTTGCGAAACTCGATGCTTTCTGAGCTAAAATCTGACTGTATGACCTGGGTGGATTAATCGAGTGGGGTGGGATGATTTTCCTGGCACTTTCTGTGGGTTGTGGCAAGTTGAAAGATCCTAGAATGAAATAATGGTTTTGTCATGCGGTCAAATATGAGGGGATAAATCCCTCGATAACGGGGACAAATCGAAGTGAGCACTGATGGCAACCCTAGCATCCTATTAAGCGACACCGTCTTTTTCCGAGCCTGCAGAATACCCTGTCCTTAATGTTATTAATATTGACCGCACCTGGCCGAGGGACTCCGCGCTGTTGCGGTAATTCTGACGAGTTTAGGACTTCTTCTAAACATAACTCTATCTGCTCTAGGTCCCATGAACTTATTAGTTTGTCCTGACATAGCTGTGCATTCTGTGTCTTAGTTGCACACACCGAGTCTTGAGACGCTGGTGACTCCTCTCCAGCCGTGTCTAGCTAAAGCCTCGTCCAAAAGCCGTTATGCTTATATTTGTGGAACAGCCAGCACTGAGGTCGCCGCCAAAGTGGATAAGCTAGGGTGTTGCTATACACTGAACCGGCCCGATGACGCTGCAGAGAAGTGGCACGACATTGTGACTTCGGATATGCTTCCCAAACTTGGAAGAGAGTCATTGAGAAGTTCCTGGATCATGAAGCCGAAGGGTTACTGTGCTGGTATCTGCCAGAGTTCCGTGGAATCAGTAGGGCTTGCACTGCCAAGACCTGGGTCCTGGACAAACTTGTACGCCTAAGAGATGGACTTACAAGATAAGAGATACAAGGGCTATATTTCGAGGACACTTCACCACTGTGACGAAATTACACGTCCGCACTTCCCTACTAATGTAGTTAATTATCATATCCGGTTCTCCTCAAGAGAGTGTCTCTCGTGTATGAGGGTCTAGATACACTCTTCTCTTAAAAATACTAGAATTTGAGTACCTGTCCTTTTCCTCTTATTTCTGGAACTGATTCTCGGTAGGTCGAGTCATCAGGGAGGTCTCGTCAGTCTCAAGGGATCGCTGTCAGTTGCTAAAGAAAGCAGAGGTATTACTCCTTTTACCTACACTTTTATTTTGCTTTCCATTCCTTAGATCTAGCTGTAAGGCTAGCTAACAGCACCTGAGACATCCGTCTTCAAGCGATGGCTGGTATACTTATATAGTTTTTCAACCTTTCCCATTACAAAATATCCTGCACAATGATTCAGTATCAGCATTCCACCTTACGCTCTGTTTATACTACAGTACACTCACGTGGACTACTAAGACCTAGGAAATACGCATTGTATAAATACAGAATACTTACAGACTACACCAAGCCTTACGTTCCTCAGCTATTACCACAAGGTATCCAAGCTACTGCGCCCGCTATCTATTAATAGGACGTGACTTGCTTTGCATAGCCTGGTGTCTTGATCCACTCGAGCAAGCACCCCGAGTATCACATTAACCTTATACTAACTCATAGTATATAATCGCAATCAGCATACCTGAGCTCTCGAATCATATGCCGAGCGCGGGCAGGACAGGTGGGAGAGGAATCATTTCGCAAAACATTGATTACCCATGAATTAATGAACTACCCTTGTCGAGAAATATTACAGCATATCCATCACCGATAGCTATGTCGTAATAGAAGCGCTGGAACTTTGCTTTAGCCTACACCCTTGCTAAATTTGGCTGGCTTGCCTGGTCGGTATGGCAAGACTCAGATTAACACGAGTACCGAGAAGAGGCAGGTGCCAACGGCATGAGAGAGATAGGGTTGCCACTGACAGTGGCGAGTGTGTCCAATAGGAGCATGGGAGAGCATGGAAGTGTATGTCAAATCGGTCCGTTGAGCTTGCCGAGATCAATGCAACGATAGCACTGGGTGTCCGGGGTGTTACACCCGATGCAAAACTTCAGACCAATAACTGCTATTTTAACAATATGAGCAAGGTACGGCTCTTCCTCATCTTCGCAATGACTATCCACCAGCGAAGGGCTTCTTATAGTATATACGTCCCTGAAAACACCGTCTGTTGATGTTACAATAATCGTACTTTGTGGATTGTGATTCAATGTCTCCCAAGGCTACGCCTGAGGAGGCAATGACTGATTTACCCAATCGGGCATGTATTTGAAGAAAACAAATCCAGAACGACACTAGGAACTCGCCGAGGATAGGGTAAGGAAGCTTCATGTCAACCTCATATTCTCATCGTCAATTATGGGCTCTTGTTCAAATGAGTTGAACCGAGAGTCCCTGCTAAAACATGGTGTGGAGCGGCTTTTCTTTTAGCCATTGGAATCTCTCGGGAAACCCATCCGATTGGTTCCAATCCGCGATCAGAGCCAAGCATAGGAGTTCTTCAATTATTCTACCACCAGGAGAATATAGCCAAAACAGGTGTCTGGAGGGCCATGACGCACACCCTTGCGGCCACACTTGGTTCCTCGCCTCTCATTGTCCAATTTGATTTGTCAACGTCGTGGCGTAGACTGAAACTCAATTTATGTTTCCAGTCTTGAACCAAGCAAGCCCCGGTCGTATTCATTCCGGCATGGCCGAACAGGGGTCTTTTGTTTTGAATCTAATGCACAAGCACCCGTTCTTGGCAAGGCTTGATTTGCTTAGCCACATTCGATTAGTTCGAAAATGCCAAACGAGGATCGGGACTTGCCACCGGGTCAGTTCCGTCGCCCGGTTCGTGGAGAAGGCATTTACATGTGCCCCCCTCAGTTTGCCTCGGTATAGTGGCCCATCCATCTGCGGTATGTGGAGCCGGGTGGTCGCAACACCCATAAGTCTAGCCGAGTAGCTGCAATGAGGAAGTCCGGTCTAGGAGACTGCTATTGAGAACGAGCGGAAGAATTGACGAGACATTCCTAGCAATGGTGGAATCTAGTATCGCAACAAAAGTTACGAGGAAGTCTCCCTTCTCCCTCTGCTCCCAATTTTTAAATAAATCTGCCAAAAACTCCCCAAATCCTCTTCGTAATTATAAACTTCGACTATCTTCATTACCCTGTACAGCTGTTTCAAGGGTTTGCTTTCCTGTTCCATTTCCTAGTGACGAACCTATCGGAGCAAGAAACATTGCCAGGTATGAAGTAAGTCAAACGTGATTACATGCTCAAGATCACGCATAATTAAAGCGCCTTAAATCTTTCCCTACGACCTATTAATAGCCGCAGTAGACTTTAATGTGTAACTTGACAACTGTCACTTCTAAATATCGCCACACAACCCTAGGTCCCTCATCAGATCGCCTGCCTGCAGGTCAATCCCGGCCGCGCTACCGTCCTCGATGCCAAAAGCAAGAAAAAGCTCATCATCCAAGTACCCATGATACCGCTGCTCCTGATTCTTCCAACTCATCGAGGTGACATAGAACATGTCCGAGGTAGCGCGGTCTGGATACCGCTGGCGGCCGTGGATCCATATGGGTCGGCGCGACAAGGCGTGGATCCCGAATGGTATTTGCTGCTGGAAAACCATAACGTACGGCTCGTACACGCTGTGGTAGTTGTAATAAGTCTTGTGTTGGTAAATGGTGAAGAGGAAGGTGTTATTCTCGTCGGGGATGCACAACGGGTCTGCACGCCAGCACAACGTGATCTGTAGTGAGTTGGTCGCTTGGTGAATGGACTCGAAATCTGGCACCAGCTGCGGCATGTACCTGGCCAAGCACTTCTCGTCTGAGGCTGCTGCGAGAGGTGCTAGATCAGGTCCTACGGAACCGTCTATGCCAATTTGGGCAAAAACACGCTTGGGTGTAATATCGTAGTGGCCGTACATCTGACCGGCAATATCCCAGAACACAAACCAGTTCTTCTCGATTCTGCCCCATGGTGGCGGTCGCTGTAGCTCTGTGCCTGTACGGAAATTGGTTGCACCGGCCATGTCGAACCTCCAGTCGATAAGAGCGCAGAAGTCCTGAATGAATTGGCCGAAGCAAGTGGACATCGAGTTGGACCCGTACACTACGTAGGGCTTGTCCGGCCCGAGGAAGACGCGGGCGTCGTGTGGGCCGATGCTGAGATCAAAGTATGACAGTTCGCCCTTGCATTGATGGCCGGTTGTAGCAGCGATGGGTAGGGTGGCGGGTAGATGCAGGCACTGCAGACCGCCATCACGGAAGACAGCGTGACAAACGAGTTCAATATATCGATTGGACTGGATCTCCTGCACCTGCTGAGCCACAACGACCCAAATGTCTTTCAATTTCGGGTGCGGGATGATGTTGGGGTTCGTGGCCTGCATTCCCTTGAAATCAATCAAGAAGAATTTCCTGTTCTTGGTAGATAATGAGAAGATCTCGTTGTAGAATTCGTCGATATTCCCAGAAACGGAGCCACGGCCGGCCGAGGCATCCGTCGCAGCATCACTTGTAGATGATGCCACTACAACATTACCTGGGATACTTGAGGGATCTGAACCAGGAGTTGACAGTGTTGCCTGCTCCTGCGGCTGACTGAGGTCATTATCCCCGTATGAGTTTGCCGGCGTAGGCTGGCCCCAGTCGTTCAACTTCGTCAAAGTGGCGATTGGGTCGCCGTAGAGACTCAAATAAACATAGAGCAGGATAATGACAAAACTAACAAGGAGTAGCAAGCGCCTGACGTCTTTCAGAAGCATAGCGAGGGCTCGGTGGGGGCGAGCAGGTATTACAAGCGTGAGATGCTTGTGACAAGTGATAACAAGGTGATGTTAATTGCGATCACAAGTTCACCCTCCTGTACCAAGTTTGTGTGGTGTCTTTGGTTCATTTGTCCCCAATATAAAGAGGTTTGAAGGGGAAGTTTCGGTCGACTTGATCGAAGGTAGGGGCTTTGGGGTCTTCAAGGTGGCATTCTTACTCGCATCATCGCAAGCCTCGGGAGTAAATGAAAGATAGAAAGCCCAACTCCCTCTCTTCATGAACCTTATGAAGGTGGCTGATTATGCCAGGAAGAGACGGGAGCAAAAGATTGTGCGAGAGGGAAGTCAGGTCTAAGGGTTGTTTATTGGATGTAAGCAGGAGTATGCTGGTACCGGTGCCTCTTGATACCGAGGTACCGCGGATGATCTGCATGATGATGTGCAATAAAGGTATCTAGTATAAAGGGGTTAGATTAGCGCCCGTTATCTGAGACGAGGATACCATCTTCGGCAATCATGTTCTTCGCATGTGCTCTTACATTGCAGAGAGGTACGAGTGGCTAGTACTCCAAACTTTGCGGATGGAGTGTGCTTCCATCTACTTCCCCTATCCACAACACCCCGCAACACCTGAAAGATGCAGTATCACATGAAGGCGAGGTTTGTAGCCTTGAGGAGTCTTCTGCGCTTCCCCGCCCTCTAACACACTATCAATTGCGGATCTGTACCGTATGGCACTACTGCAACGCCCTCTCACCTCGCGCAAGACTAGAGTGCATTAGCGTGGGAACCAGATCCCGGTGCCTGACGCCGCGGCAGGGATGTTTCTGACCTCATCATCATCATAGAGATTGAATGCCATGTCTAGACTCTTTTCGGGTTCTTTCCACTCTTGAAAAATATGCTGGAAGCGGGTTTGCCGCCTCAATGTCCGCTACAGCAAGCCCCGGAAGCAGTACCATTCGTTTCACTCACTGCCTACCGCCGTCAGGTCGGGACAAATTTTGGGGACCAATCTTAAGGCAGAAATGAGATGTCAAGTGGAGGTTTCTAAGACCTGATGTCTACAGTTGCCTAGGCTCCTTGGCGGGTCGTTCGTGACAATTACTTCCATTGGTGTTTTCAACATCAATGTGTTGACTCTGATGTCCCGATAATCATGACCGAAAGAAATTCACCGTGCAAAACTTCAAAGAAGAATTCCTGTCAATTCATAGTTACCTCACAGGGAGACCAAGTGCGATGATTAACATGGGATGGAGACAGA
This sequence comes from Ilyonectria sp. MPI-CAGE-AT-0026, assembly GCA_020744155.1. NCBI lineage: Eukaryota > Fungi > Ascomycota > Sordariomycetes > Hypocreales > Nectriaceae > Ilyonectria > Ilyonectria sp. MPI-CAGE-AT-0026. The sequence goes on along the minus strand of JAGPNQ010000010.1, from coordinate 399,368 downwards.
AGGCACATAGATGTGAGCAATATATCATCAATACATAAAGTGGTCGCTGAACCTTCTTGGTGATACATGTCTTATTCTTTCGCACGCATAGGAGGCGAACTTCTCAGTGTCTTCTTGTACACCCAGGCTGCAAACTTGACACTAGGTGTGTCAATAGCCCTGGTCGTGATTTCTGCTAGGCAGCAAGTGACTGGAAGTAAAATGATGTGCGGGACAAGAAAGGAAATTTCTAGACCCAAAGGCCCTGCCTTCGGGAGCGAGAATTTGTTAGACCATTGTGGGATGTGCTGCAGTTGCTCCTCCGTCTGCCATCCTGTGGCAAAATACAGTCGGTCTCCCAAGGTCCAGAGAATTGGGCCGTGGATGATGTACAGACCAAAGGAAATCCGCCCAAAGAACTGACAGAATCTTGTCTCGAAAAAGCTTTTCAACCAGTGGATGTGGCGGACTGACGCAACCAAGAAGAATGATGCCCAGAATAGATAGAACCACTTGTAGTCAAAGACAGCCTGTGGCTTCAGATAGGACAAGTAGTACCAACCACGGTTCTTTGCAAGTTGGTTGACGTCGCGGTTCTCGGAAGGCACCCCGCCCAAGAATAAGCTGATAGCGAGCAGGTGGTAGTAGATGGCATCTTTGCCCGGCTCAAGTCGTCGTAGGAAACGCGGCAGCTCGCCCCTCTTCGCAAGCAAGTCTAAATCGCAAAGTAGCATTCCGGCAGCGAACATGGCACAGTACCAGCCGTCAGCGATGTACATGAAGTAGTAGATGAGCCCAGTCTCGCACCAGAGACGAGCTGTGCGCGAGCAGCGAGAGAAGGCTATGAGTGAGGTATAGATAACGAGTGAGCCCCTAAGCTCGACTGGTATGGACCACAGATGGAAATTGTAGCTAAGCCAAGGATTCCCGCCTTCCTTGAAGACGAAGCTGAAGTTTTTAAACTCAATGTAGAGTTCCCATAGCTCGTCCCATAGGCTACTCTGTTGTGTTGTTCCGCGCACCCAGATCCCAAATGCGTGCCACGCTGTTGCGTAAAGTAGGAGAGTGACGATGAGCGGGAGATAGAGCCGGAACCAGCGCCTAAAAAGGGCTGCCGCTAGGACGTCGCCCAACTTGACGTAGTTTCCGGCCTGTATCAAGGTTAAAGGCTGTATGGACAGCACATAACCCGAAATGATGAAGAAGGTCGACACGGCGTAGTGACCACCGGAGAAGAAGTGCCTGATACCATGGAAAGAGATCAAATAATAGTTTCCCTCGTACCCAAACCCATTCCCAAAGGCACTTTCCATATCGTGAACCCATAGCTCATGGTGATGCCAATAGACCAGCAAGGCCGCGAAGCCTCGCAGCCCGTCTAGGTAGGCTGTCGGACGCAACTTCGGCGGGTGTGGAGAATTGGACCAGAAAGGCCACTTGATCCACTTCATTATCGGCGTGTATCTTTGGGCAGGCTTTGCTGGCTTCCAATCTTCCGAGAGTGCCAATTCTGGACCGGGGCTTTGTTTGACATCTTCCCAGCCTGTGCCGTCGAGAATGCCGTGTCGCAAAGACGGCATTTTGGCATTGACGAATATGGTTCAGGTATGATCGCGAGTCAAGCGTATTTAACAAGGAAGGTACTTTGGTAAAAATGAATTTCTCTTCTTGAAGTATAGCAGGAGTGATATTTTGTTCCAATGTCGTCCGATAGAACTGGGAGACCGGGTCGGGGTGAAAAGGTTGACCCCTCCTCTACTCGACTTTCACGAGCCAAGAGGAAATATTTATTACATATGAAAGAACTGATAAATCGAGGTAGACCTCGGCTTGAAGCTTCGGCATTGTAGCTTGCTGTCGTGGGGCATAAGCAGGAGGCTTGAGATGGAGGGTGAGTAATAAGGAAGGGGACCAAGCACTACAGGACTCTTGACGGGCTGCGTGTCAAACATCTAGAAAGTGGAGAGTTGACACACCGTGGCTCATCCAGGGCGGAGAATGAATGCTGGGCTAAGCAGTTATAGGAATGGAGACTTCTGTCAGGTCAAGTAACAACCCTGCCATGTGCGTTGACTTGACGGGTTGCAACTTACCAATCATCCAACACGTCATTCCCCTTTCAATGGTTCCTTGTCCCATCAGTCCGAAGAAGCCGACCTCAGGGTGTATGTGCTCACATGCATAAGATATTCCATTCCGAGGCTTGAAAAAGGTGGCTGGCGGAGTAAGCGTTGTGGATCTCAGGCTGAACCGCCTTTGTGAACTGTTCGGAGAAGTCCCGCACTTCTGCAACCCCCTGGCTAGCTCCGGACAAGGGTGAAGGCGTTACTTATTGGAATTAATTCGTAACACGAAAAGCATGTACTAACATCAGCAAGATTGCGGCCCAAGATTGCTGATGCTCCATGTCTCATGAGTGGGTCTTGCAGTTTGTCCTCCACCGCGGATACGGGGTAATATCCCGCACTGCTCCTGCGTTGCACCTGGTAGGAATCCCTGTCCAGCTTTCAGCTTTCAATCAGGTCGGCACTTGTAACCCATGTGAAGATCGGCTGTGATGTGATCCCCTGCCAAGAATGGGGTACTTGTGGCTCTTGCGACAGAATGAGATTTGCGGAGAAGATTGCTGCGGGGAGACCAGGGGTGGCTGAGGTTATCCCCGCGAGTTGCTTGATGATTACGTTCCAATCCCTTCTTGGATCAGCGTTTAACCCCTGTTTGAATGGTGAATCCCTCGAGATACCAGATGGCATTCACCATGTCCCCTCCAAATAACGCACGCGGCTCCTCTCACCACTGCAACTCTGTTAGAGACCTAATGTTCAGCAAGGACAACGACGACGCAGACAGCATGGGCTTTTCGCTGGACTCGCCACCCTTGGCCGCCTCGACGGTCAAATTCAGAAATAGGGTGCCGACGCAGGTGCAGAGGTACCTCCGACTGTACTTGGGCTGTGTTTGCGTCTTCCTGATCATACTTAACACCGACATATTCTATGCCATCCCCTTCAAGTGGGATATATTCTGGGAAGAGGAGGCATCACCGCAACCTCTTCCTCCAGGCAGCTCGTTCCCGCAAAAGATATGGCAAACGTGGAAAATTAACCCGCTGGACTTTGAAGAGCGCGACTCGACCAATGCGCGGACGTGGCTGGAAAAGAATCCGGGAATGCGGTATGAGGTTCTCACTGACGCCAATGAGATGACCTACGTCGAATCGCACTTCGGCCCCGACGGCTTCAATCGCCCAGACATTGTCCAATTCTACCGGACTATCAACTTGCCCATCATTAAAGCAGATATCCTCCGGTACATGATCATGTACGCTGAGGGCGGCGTATACGCTGATATCGACGTGGAAGCGCTCAAGCCCGTCCACCGCTTTATCCCAGAGCGCTACGACGACAAGGATATCGACATCGTTGTCGGAATCGAAATTGATCAACCGGAATTCGGCAACCACCCCATCCTAGGCAAGAAATCACAGTCTTTCTGTCAGTGGACCTTTATTTCGCGCCCGCAGCAGCCCGTCATGTTACAACTTATAAACAACATCATGTCATGGCTGAAGGGTGTCGCCAAGAAGCAAGGTGTGCCCCTGAGTGAGGTCCAACTAGACTTCGATCAGGTAATCAGCGGCACGGGGCCTTCGGCTTTCACAATAGCGCTGCTAGAGGAGATGAACAAGAAGTCGAACGGGCCCGAGGTCACCTGGGACATGTTCCACAACATGGCCGAGTCCAAAATCGTCGGCCGTGTGCTGGTGCTGGATGTCGAGGCCTTCTGCGCGGGACAAGGGCACTCTGACTCGGGTAACCACAATGCCCGCGGTGCTCTGGTGAAGCATCACTATCACGCCTCGAACTGGCCCAGTCGGCACCCGCGCTACAGTCATCCGGCTTACGGACAGGTTGAGGCCTGCAACTGGGACCCGGAGTGTGTCCGCCAATGGGACGAGAACGTTGCGGAGTTTGAGAAGCTGTCTGAAGAAGAGAAAAAGCAAAAGATTGATGCTCACAATGAGGAACAAGAGTAAAACCTTTCTTGGGCTACAACTAGACCTGAGAATTAGATGGCATTGAAATGAATTGACCCAGTGTTGTGGACTACCATGTTGGACTACAATTCCCAACCAGCGTTCGTGTTGAAAGCACCGTCCATGCCGGGATCCAGAGCTTTCAGTCCAGGATCTTCGGGACCCAGCTTCTCTGGTCAGAAGGTCTGGAAGATAGTTCGACGAGCCTCCGGCAGCACCTCCGACGCCCTTTGACAGCCACTGACAACATCGTGTGTTAAAGAGTGACTATTGATGTTCGATGAATCAAGCCGGGGTGATCCGCGGATAGCTGCACTAGACAATGATCATATTTTCTACTTCAGTGGGGTTTCAAGGCCGCTGTCGTGTTTATCGATTCCTATTGCGAGTAAATAACTAATGATACCACTTGGAACTGTCCTATTGTAGATTGAGTCTAGGGCTGAACCGTGGAAGTACTCGGGTCTATGACTATCCAAGGACACTGACATCTTTACCTATCAGTAACCCCAGAGATAACTAGATATTCTAGTCATCACGCTTATCACGGATCTCAACATGCTCCATAACATCCAGCTTTCCCTTGCTAATGATATCATCAGCAGCCACAGTGACGCTCTTGCCATCGAAAATCTCAGTAATCTGCTCCAGGGTGCGGCCCTTTGTCTCCGGGAAAAGGAAATAGATCGCCGTAGTCAAGCCAGCCAAGATGCAGCAAAAGACGATGTAGTACCTCCAACCAATGGCCGCCAAGCCTACGGGGTTGATCAATTGAGCACAGATCAGACCCACGTAAGATGAAATGAGCGCGGTAGTCAGGCCGCGGCTCCGGGTAGTGAAGGGGAAGATCTCGATGGTGTAGGCTTGTGGGAGCGGCGTCCAAGCGATGTCGTAGAAGAAGAAGGCGATGAAGATGAAAGCGACAACGGTTCGACCGGCTGATTGGTCGTGAGTGGAAACGAAATGACTGGTCAGCGCTGTCCAGGCAACGTAGCTTAGGCAAAGGCCAGCAGTCGAGAGGAGCAACAGCCTGCGACGTCCGAATCGATCAACCATCATGGCACCCGCGAAGACGGCGGCTGCGAAATTGAAGATCTGGAGCAGCCCGTTGATCAATGTCTGGTCCTTGACAGCAGTGATTCCGATGGTGTTCAGGACGAGTGTCAGATAATACGTAACGACGGAGATGCCGTTCCACTGGCTGAAGAAACCGAGGATGAAGGCAAGGAGAGTCCGCCTGCGCATAGGAGCGGTGCGAACAAGGGTCGCCCATGATGCATGGGACTCTTGGTTTCGCTCCATTTCAAGGGCCTTTTCGATCTGAGCAACTTCGTATTCCACCAGAGGAGAAAACTCTTGTCCAGCTGCGTGCCACTTGGTGAGAATTTTGACGGCTTCGTCCTTTTTTCCGTTGGCGATGAGCCATCTGAGAGATGATTTAGTTAGCCCGGTACGAGAAAGTAAAAGGAGTTCAGTACTGACCGAGGAGATTCGGGAACCCAGTAGATGAACAGAAGCTGGATGAAAGGGATAGCCGCCTGCAATGCTGAAGGAATTCGCCATGCCCACGTGGACTGAATCTTGAAAGTTCCATATGTGATCCAAGCCGCTCCAATGGCACCAAAGTAGAAAAAGGTGTTGTAGAGCGCAGTGAGTTTTCCTCGGTGGGTAGGGTAAGCCAACTCGGAAACAAGAATAGGACAAGACACCTGCGGAAACACGGTGGCGAAGCCAATCATGCCTCTGGACACGATGAACATGGGAAGGTTCTGCGAGGATGCTTGAACAGCTGGTCCAACAAGGAGCGCCACCAAACCAAGATACATGGGCATCTTGCGACCCCACTTGTCAGAAACCATGCTGGCGGGTACCAAGCCCAGGATCTTGCAGACGGGATAGATGGCGTTGATGGCTCCGAGGAGCGGAGCGCGTGGGTGGTTGAAGAAGTTGCGCCACTGCGGGAGGGCTTGGAGACCGTTCATCATAGATCCTGTGGAAGACAATATTTAAGCCCTGGTTCAATAATTTCGGACGGACGGACGGAAACTAACCATCGTAGCCGACAGCAGAAGAGCTCAGCAGCGGGATCAAGAGAAGCATGTTGAGGAGGACGAGGTGCTTGGTTCGGTACCATGGGGCCTCAAGTTTGGGGAGAACCTGTTAGTTGTGTCAGATTAGTATACACTGCCCAAGTGAAAAAGCTGTCATGGACTGGATGAAGTGAGGTGGATGATACCTTCAACAGTTCCGGCCCGACTGTATCCCCCGCGGACTCATTCTTTTCCTTGTTCTTGTTGAACAACCCCATGGCGGCTTTGTTGTTTCCGAGATAGAATCGAGAGTGAAACCCTTTCCTTGGAGTCTATGTTGCCGAGTCGTGATGCCTGTCGATGAAGATCACAACTTGGGACGGACCGCCGAGATATATTTATAATTGCGGCCGAACTGCACAGAGTGAGCTGAGAATTAGAGCGGCCTAGACCACTCCAAGACACCCAAAATTGCTCGGCATTGTTCGATTGTCGAGGTTTGATCAAGCGACGGTCGAGCCTGGGGTTGCGGAGTGGCCATGCTGCAGTTGCGGGGATTAGCTCGTAGTCTGGGGATGCGGAGACGGACCGGGATGAAGCTGGGCCAGACCATCGCCATCGTCTGCACGACTCAAATTTTCATGTCCATTGTCCAATCATTCTCAAGTCTGGGACAAAGCGAATCACGAGTCGGTTGCAAAGAGACGATGGCTTGCCCCGGCCACGAGTCTGGTCTGGCCTTGGTCTAGCGCCGTGCTAGGAAGACGCAGCAGATGGCATGTTACCATCGGGGAATGCGCCCGAGATACTCGAGTATCCACTCAGTTGGCTCTTGTTCTCGGTCGATTCCCGTCGGGGAGTGTGGCCGACGCATTTAAATGCCCCTCAGCGCTCGCGACCCTCGACCTCTTCACCCCAAATGACCAGATAGACGCAGAAATCATCGCCACCAGCATCACCCATGGCAAGCCGCAGTCGTGAAGCTCGCCAAAGCGCCAGCGCCGATGGCCCGTTCCCCAAACCCCGTGGGGCATGCGAGAAGTGCCGCGTCCGCAAGACCAAGTGCGACAACAGGCGTCCGAGCTGTGGGTTCTGCTTGAAGCGCCGCATCGTCTGCGTATACGCTGACGACGATGGTCCAAGGTGAGGCTCGGAACCTCTCCGCGATGCTCGGCCAGGCATGCAGCTTTCTCGCTAACTCAAACCCCAGTGGCTCGGTCACAGGGTCCGACATCCTTCAGGCCATCCACAGCCTGAGAAGCTTGGTCGAGAACCAACAGCCGCAACAGCAGCAGAAATCGTGTGTTTCTTGTGGCGCCAGCTCGACGCCCGCGCAGACGACGAGTCCTTCAGTGTCATGGACCCAGTCAGGTTCCCAGCAACAAGAGGATCACCCGAGAGAGGCCAGCAGCCCGCCACCGTACCCAGTCATGCGACCCCAGGGCGTCGAAACTGTCCTCGACTGGCAGATATTTGCCCCGGACAGACCTTCGCTATGCCTCTTTGCTCAGAGAAATCCCCCTGCCGACCGGAGCTACCCCATGCCCGATACGAGCTATGCTCAGCTTGCGCGGCTCGAGTCCAAGTACATCAATGACATTCACACCAAGAACCCAATTCTAGACCTTGGCGAGCTGCATGGGATGATGGTGCAAGTTGCCGAGAATGGCCTGGACTGGTCGACACAAACCTGCTTGGTGACCTTGGTTTGTGCAATCGCTGCCATCACTGAGTCGTATCCGCGCCCAGTATTGGGATCAGAGGGGCATCCGACACCTTCCCCCAGCCAACAAGCGGATGAAGGCAGCGACGTGGAGTTGTCAATGCAGTTTTGGAACCTTGCCATGAAACGCCTGGGATATGCGGCGAGCCAAAACAACGTCCAGGCCGTACAATGCCTATGTCTCGCAGGAATCTGGTATATGCATCGAATGCGGCCTCTTGAGGCTTGGAAGCAGTTCAGCCTCGCTGGAGCAGCCTGGCATAGCCTCAGCTTGATCGAGTTTCCTTCTGGCGAACTTGTCAACAACACGGGTGGGTCGTTGAATGACTTTACTGTCATGCAAGCTCTCTACTTTACCATCTGGAAATCCGAGTGCGAGTTGAGGCTGGAGTTGCCCTTGCCCAGTCCCCCCGTTCTCGACAACACATATTTTCCGCTGGCGTTTCCGCAACCTCCAAGTATCAGCTCGCAGTCGTCGGATCCCGATGTGGCAGAAAGAGAGCGAGGCTGGTATTATTACCTCACCGAAATTGCAGCACGACATCTCATCAACCGCGTGCTCCAGATGAGCGCGGAGGTGCCTGATATTCCAACGGAGAGACATGTTCGCCGCATGATTGCCCGGGCAGACATGATGGAGGCTCAAATACACGACTGGTATTCGTCGTTGCCGCCCATGTTCTATTTTGATATCCCAGATGGCTGCGACACTGAGTTTGATCCCGATGCCATGACCTTTGTTCTGCGCCACCGATATTTTACTCTTCGCGAACTCGTCTCGCGACCGTTCGTCAGGCTTTGCGTGGATCATCTGGTAGACGAGATTGACATTTTGCTTCGTGCTCGGGTCGCGTCGTTTGCGTCCCAGTGTACGCAATTCTGCATGCTTAAGCTCTCTCAAACGGTAGCCCATCGCCACCAGGGGACTTGGTACATGTTACGAATCACCACAACCGCGTCCCTCGTTCTATCGGCGGTTGAAATGGCGCAATCTAAATTGGCGGACTCCCAAGCATCTGGAGCTGCCGCTACCGTGCAGGGTGTGATACTCCCAGACGGCTGGAGACGCAGGGTTCAACAGGCCGTGGATGCCGTCCCCGGATATTTTGACGAGCCGGACGGTGGCGCTTCTAACCTGAAAAGGATAATACAAGCGGTAATGGGAACGAACGATGGTTGAGAACCCTTGTTTGATGGAGGGCTTGCTGCGTCTCGTAGTGGCGGCGACAACATGGGGATCTGCACACTGCCCGTCGGGGAATCTTCCCGACGGAGTCAAATATTGCTCCACACTCCATCACACGACAAGAATGGACTTGTCCCCGCGGTTCCCCGAGAACTAATATCTTAGTCTGGAGTAGTCCTGCATGGGCGGGCATCGTTTGCACATGATTTTGTCATGAAATCCCACGTCCGGGCCGTCCTGTTTCCCTTTCTCAAAGTCGACTTATAAGTTTTAGTGTTGACCCTTTCATACGCAAAGCAAACATAACAATCTGGTGTGTGCTGTGACTATTTGCATCTTACCTCCTCGGATTTCCCGTCTCCACACAAATTAGGCATCATGGTCTTGCGGAAACAGGCACCTTATGATGCTGCATGCGGTGATTTCGACATTGAGCATGTCATCCAGAATGCATCGGTCACAGAGAAGATATCATTACTCTCTGGTATGTCCACACATCGTTGACAAACCGAGCCCTCACATCGTAAGAGAAAAATGCTGACGTGCACTGCAACAGGCAAGGACTTTTGGCACACGAACCCGTTACCCAGATTCAACGTTCCCTCCATTCGGGTAAGCGATGGGCCAAACGGGGTTCGAGGGACCAAGTTCTTCGATGGCGTACCAGCGGCATGCTTGCCATGCGGTACTGGCATGGCGGCGACTTGGGACCAGGATCTCCTATACCAAGCTGGCATTCTGATCGGCAAGGAGTGCGTCGCAAAGGGCGCTCATTCCTGGCTGGGCCCAACTGTCTGTATCCAGCGCTCTCCACTGGGCGGCCGCGGTTTTGAGTCGATGGCAGAGGATCCCTACGCAACAGGCAAATTGGCTGCTGCATATATCAAAGGCGTGCAGTCGACAGGTGTTATTTCCGTCATCAAGCACTGGCTTGCCAATGACCAAGAGCACGAACGCGTTGCGGTCGATGCCGTCGTCAGTCAGCGTGCGCTGCGAGAGGTTCATATGCTTCCCTTCCAAATTGCCATTGCCGAGGCCGCACCAGGGGGCGTCATGTCTTGCTACAACAGAGTCAACGGAAAGCACGTCTCAGAGAACAGAGAATTTCTAGACGGCCTCCTGCGTGAGGACTGGAAGTGGAAGGGCCTCGTCATGAGTGATTGGTACTTCAGAAATCCCTTTTTGCAATTGAGTGAAGTTCAAGACTAACGAAACGCTCAGGTTTGGCACGTACTCGACTGCCGAGGCTCTAAACGCAGGTCTCGATCTTGAAATGCCGGGGCCCTCGAGGCAACGAGGACAGCTGGCAGATCTTGCTGTATCGACTCGAAAGGTGTCGCGGGCTACTATAGACGCCCGCGCACGCAACGTCCTCGAGTTCGTTCAAAGAGCCAAGGATGTCGTTGTGGCTGCTGAAGAAAGCGGCAGAGACTTTCCTGAAGACAGGCAGCTCAATAGAAAGCTGGCCAGCGACAGCGTCGTCCTACTCCAAAATTCGAGTGGACTTCTGCCCTTGACCCGGCCTTTCAAAAGCATTGCATTGATCGGACCCAACATGAAGAACACGGCGTTTTGTGGAGGCGGTTCCGCCTACCTTCAGCCTTACTACACTGTCTCTCCCTTCGAGGGGATTGTGAACCAGCTGCCACCCGATGTTGCTGTCGAATATGAAGTTGGGGCGTCTGCGAACGGTTGGAACCCTACACTGCAGGCTTCAGAAGTAACAACGCCAGATGGCTGCCCCGGTCTTCGAGTTCGCTTCTACCGGGAACCTCCCTCGATCCCTGACCGGGAAGTAATCGACGAGAACATTGTGTCTGATTCTTCATGGGAACTAATGGGCTACTCGCATGCAAAACTGGAGAGACTGTTTTATGCAGAGGTCGAGGGCGAGTTTGTTGCCCAAAGCACCGGCAGGTTCGAGTTTGGCATGGCCATTTACGGCTCTGGAAAGCTATACATTGACGATCAACTATTGATCGACAACAGCACCGTACAGCGCGGTGGCACATTCTTCTTTGGAAAGGGAACCCTCGAGGAAAAGGCCCAGATCGACCTCGTCGGGGGCCAGACGTATAGGATCAAAGTCGAGTTTGAAAGCGCACCCTCCTCCAAGCTTATCAAACCTGGCGTTGTCAACTTCGGCGGCGGCGCAGGAAGACTTGGTCTCGTTGAGGTCATCGACCCAGATGTCGCAATTGGCAAAGCCGTTTCTGCCGCGAGTCGAGCCGACGTCGCAATCTTGTGCGTCGGTTTGACACGAGATCAAGAATCCGAGGGCTTTGACCGTCCGCACATGGAGCTTCCCGGAGTACTTCCTCGCCTCATCGCCGCCGTGCTGGCCGCTGCCCCCGACACAATCATCGTGACCCAGAGCGGTACACCGTTCAACATGTTGCCTTGGGCTGACAGTGTGAAGACGCACCTACACGCATGGCTGGCTGGCAATGAGACTGGAAATGGCATTGCGGACATAATATTCGGCAGGACATGTCCTAGTGGAAAGCTACCGCTCTCGTTCCCACGTCGTATTGAGGACACGCCCACATACCTCAACTTTGGAAGTGAAAGGGGGCGTGTCTTTTATGGCGAGGGCATCTACGTCGGATATCGATATTACGAAAAGGTGGATAGAGCCGTACTCTATCCTTTCGGGTGAGTAATGACCTCGCTGCATTTTTGCGAGAGTCCTTCAGCTAACCATTCGATGTAGCCATGGTCTTTCATATACCACCTTTGTCTACGCCAATCTGGCTGTGGCTGCCTCAAAAGTAACTCTGGACGTGACAAACTCAGGCTCAGTGGCTGGTTCAGAGGCCGTTCAGCTTTACATTGCTGCCGACGAGACCACGTCGTCTATCAGACGGCCGAAGAAGGAACTCAAGGGATTCAACAAAGTTCATCTGCAGCCCGGGGAAACGCGACGCGTAGATATAGCCCTGGATCGATTTGCAACCGCGTTCTGGGACGAGGAGCTTTCTTGTTGGGTGTGCGAGAAGGGAGTGTACAAGGTCTTGGTTGGATCGAGCAGCCAAAAGATTCACCTGCAGGGGGAGTTGACGTTGAAAGAGACGACAATGTGGTCTGGTCTATGAGATATGTATGTTTCAATATCTTAGAAGAAAACATTCATATCTCCGGGTTCAAAGAGATGTACATTTTGATCGCCTTGATGAATGAAGGTTCGGTTCCGTGGCCTACCCTTGAGGCTTTCGTTGAGACTGAGTCGAAAACTTCAAAATGAATCCTCTACAGGTAGACCCAGACATTATTCTTTACGGAGATATCATACTGTGCTCTCAATGTCCAACCGAGTACCCCAGCTGCACCACTTTTTCCCGCTTCCCCATGCTTTCTTCGCATACCTGGCAATGAAAATGTCCACCAACTCCCTCGAAACTTGCTAGGATGTTTCGCCGTAGTTCTAGATGCAGGCTAGCGTGTACTGTAGGCCTTCCCTGGGCTGGCTTAGCATTATGCAAGGTGCTGACACTTTGAACATGGGTATTGTAGACTTAACCTATTCAGATCATCCGAGGATTGCGATGACGCCGCCGTTGGCCCATGTCTTTTGATGATCCACCGTCGGGCAAGCTCCCCGATGGACAAGACGAGCTCCTAGATCTTGGACGTGGGTGATGATCTAGCCGATTTTCGGACTACGACCCTGTCTTAGGGATGAATCAATTGTACCTCCGTAATTCGCCTTCCTTTCTCTCACTCATTCTTTCCATTATGTCGGCCTTAATTCTTCAGCTCCGTGTGTCTTAACTCCGTGGGCTCTCTGCTCATATAGGACTCAACATCCTACCATTCATCGATTGTGACCCCTGCAGCACGGCGCTTTCGTCCTCATCATCTCATCCATCATGATTGACCAAGCGTCAGTCTCTCCCGGCGCAACCTCGCAGCGTTCGTCGCTTTCTCAGACTCTGCCCCGGACGACCACTCCTGTGCATCCCGAATCGGATCTGGAGAAGAATTCGCCGTCGGACGCAATCGCAGCAAACCAGTCCCTATCGTCAAATGTGGATCAGGAAACCGTCAATCAGGAAAATGCCGGCACAGTCGATTGGGATGGTCCGAATGATCCTGAAATGCCAATAAACTGGCCAAATTTCAGGAAATGGACAAACCTGCTGGCTATTTCGACAATGACTCTACTAACGTTTGTCTCTTCCCGATCCCTTTTGACACTATGAATCTTCGTCTGACAAAATGGCATATCTAACAGACCGTTCGCCTCTTCCATGCTCGCACCTGCAGTCGAGCAAGTCATGCAACAAATGGGCGAAACGAATCGTGACATCGGTTCCTTGTCTGTGTCCATCTATCTTCTCGGCTACGCTTTCGGTCCTCTATTTCTTGCACCACTCAGCGAGCTCTACGGTCGACTTCCCGTGTATCACATTTGCACCGTACTCTTCATCATTACCAATGTCGCGTGCGCCTTGTCTATCAATATCCCCATGCTCATCTCATTTCGTTTCCTTACGGGCTTAGTGGGCGCCGGCCCGTTGACAGTTGGGCCTGGAAGTGTCGCGGATTGCTTCAGGCAGAAGGAGAGAGGAAAAGCCATGGCCATTTGGACTATGCCTGTGTTGCTAGGACCCAGTATCGGGCCTGCTGTTGGAGCATATGTCTCGAGAGGTCTTGGCTGGAGGTGGAACTTCTGGCTCCTAGTCATAATGGTAAGCTTGGCTTCTCCTCCGTGCTTCACTTTCCGACACTGATACTGATCTTTATAGACTGGTGTAGTTTTCATCATGTGTATCTTTGTCCAAAAAGAAACACACGCTCCAACCCTCCTCAGGAGAAAGGCGAAGAAACTGCAGTTACAAGGCAATTCGGAACTCCGTGCAGCCAAGGATTCCAACAAATCACGCTCCCAACTCTTGAAAGGGAGTCTTTCTCGCCCTTTGAAAATGCTCTGCTTGTCGCCCATCATCCTCGGTCTCTCGCTCCTAACGGCCGTCGCCTACGGAACTCTGTACCTCCTATTTACGACTACGACCGAGGTCTTCAAAACCAGGTACGGTATAATTACCAATGTAGGACTGGTGTATCTCGGTTTCGGCTGCGGCCAGATCGCGGGCCTCTTTCTCTTCGGCGCAGCGTCGGATGCCATTGTTGGAAGAATGGCTAAGGGTGGCGAGATGAAACCCGAGTATCGTCTCCCACTAATGATCCCCGGCAGCGCAACTATACCGATCGGACTCCTTATTTATGGCTGGACTGCGCAGTTCCGAGTTTTCTGGTTCGTGCCGATTATCGGGACATTTTTTATCGGCTTTGGCATGATCACGGTATTTACTTCGGTCGGGACGTATCTGGTCGATGCCTTCCCTACTCATGCCGCGAGTGCTACAGCAGCAAACACGGTGCTTCGCAGTGTTGGCGGTGCATTGTTGCCTCTCGCTGGCCCGAAGATGTACAAGGCGCTAGATCAAGGATGGGGTAATACGTTGCTTGCTGGTGTATCATTTGGGATGATGGGCATGATCGTGGTTGCATACAAGTACGGCGAAAGACTGAGAACGGGTTCCAAACACCAGCTTGACTAGCGGATTCATCAGCAACAATTAGCACGGCATATATCTGGGAACATGGAGTTTAAAATAGAATGTTATTTCACCCATCTGTGCTATCAGGTAACTACCCTCTCGCATCGAGGCCAGGAATTCGGGCCTCACTTCATCTTCCAGTAATAACCTTCTAATATCCAAATTGTATATGCCATGTATAAGACCTGACTCCTTAACACCCATCCCACACATCCGTACTAAGGAAATATCGTTCCCAGATGTCCAACAGCATAGAAATATCATGTCCACATTTCTCACATTATCATCACTCGTACCCTGAATGCCTTCCATGACTCTGGCTGGGGTATCCTTGTTGATCCTGACTGCTTGTCGGGTCAACTTCGTAGTACGTCTCACGGTTAAGATGAGCTTGTCGGACTTGCTGTCCTGAACCACTGTGACGTCTTGAGTGATGACGCTGGCTTCGGTGGCTTTCATAGCTCGGGGGCTTCGATGGATCACGGTGGCGTCTGGAGGAGCTGCTGCTATGGTGTTTGGAGGATTTGCTGTGGTGTCTAGATCCCGAACGGCTCTCGCGTCGGCTCTCGCGTCGTGGCGTTGTTTGTCGGGTCATGGGAACGCGGTTGTCGTCTTTTCGGTGTTTTCGGGCACTCTTGCGAGCTGCATGCAATGCATCGCTATTGGCAGACTCGAGCTTAGCCGCGCTTCTGGTCGAATGTCTCGAGCCGCGTTCGTGTCCGGTAGCCCGGAAATATCGAAAGTCGAGCCACGTAACAACCGTCATGTATGAGGCCAGCATACTAGGATATCTGTCAGCAAACAACTCGACATCGGACACGGTGTTGATTAATTACTTCAGGATAATTGCCAGAGTAACAATCACCCAGCTCAGGGTGCAATTAATCCCTTGGCAAAACTTGATGTTTGCCTGGATCAACAAAAACACCACTGCGCCCCAGAAGACGTTCTCCAGTCCATTAAGAATGACGTATGCCTTGAGGCTTTTCCATTTCTTGAAGGCTCGGACGTGCTCAGATAGAAGTTCGTAAAGTAAGATGACCAGAGACTTGGCACTCTACTCTCCCGTTAGCCACCACAAGACCCTAGATGAGAAGTGTGTTCTACCATTCCGAGAGACATCGTATTCGCCCGGGTTCGGGGGGCTCCAGCCGGCCGATTGAACATGCGCACGACTGAGAGGATCAATACCACATGGACCAAGAACAGCTGGAGGAGCTGAACCGGGAATTTATATCGGGTATCGAAAAAGGCCGTCATTTTCAGTGCTTGGCACGTGAAAGCGGAAATAGACGACAGAAGAAGCCGCTCCCGATAGAGCGAAGATGGAGAAATGGCCAGAGGTCAGATGTCATGGGTATTGATGCAGGTATTTATTCAACTTGGATGCTGAGAAAGTTGCCATACTCTGCTTATTGATAAGAGCAAATGCAGTGCATTAGCGTTCTTTTGCGTCCTATTCGCAGGCTTCGGTCTCGGGTTCGCTATCGCGCTGGCTATTTTTAAGCTAATTCTGGCCAGGAAAATGCACAATTGTCCCACCAAAAAGCGAGACCGACCGCACAGCCTCACCCCAGCCTAAGTCATCCCTCAAGCATCTCAAAATTTAAAAGATGACGGATTTGATGTTGCTCTGCCAATCGTAGGTAGAGCCATGACATCATCATCATCCAGTTTGAAGCCATTTCTTTACGCTACGGCTTTGCAAAAAGTCCACCGTGAGGAATATTCGCTGGTCAAACATGGCTTACGGTAATCCCGAGGTTTTTACGTGCGAACTTGGTTTACAAAAAGGATATGTAATCGATGTTTGTTGGCAGGTTCAACCAGAGATATCATGTTTCTGTCGGTTTAAAAACGAGCTCTCGACTGGGTAGTTGATGCGACAGCAAACCGGTTGGCGGGGGTTGTTTTAGTTGCTGTGTCGACTCTTATGAATAATGACGTGTTAGGAGTGTCAAGAGTATAGAAATACTGATTATTTGTTTATTTATTTGCTTTAGTCACTGCTCTGAGAGCTTTAAGAGCTTGCAGAATCCCTGGACCGGGGCAAGGGGACATCCTGGCCTGGCTATAGGGTAAGTACCCCGCGATGTGGAACTGCAGCTACATCCGGTGCATCCGTCAAATCAGCGTGTCTGAGGATCGACGGTTTCCATGGCAGAAGCTGAGGGAAAATGCCCCATCAATACGGGGCGCAGATTTCCAGGTCTTCCTCCGCCTTTGCTGCGGGGCCTGCTTGTCTCCCAGATCGCCCTTTTCTCATTAACACACGACACCTGTGTACGTCAGGATATCGATCTATCAGAGGTTTCGTAAAACAGTGTCATCTTTCAACACAATCCAAAAATTATGTGAGCGATGTTGGTCGAGGGTCCGTCTATGCCGCGACTCTACCATCGCGGCTCTTTACACCCTCTCCATAGCTCAGAGCTAACATTAAGCTAACGTTGGTGACGATTAGCAAACTTCTATTCAAGAGACTATACATTGCACCCGGCGGAGCCGTTGCCAATGTTACTGGAAGACAGAGTCTCTCTTCACAGACATGAGTGGTCCACAGAGAGCAGGCTTTATGCACCGCCCTAGACCAAGGGGCGCAATCCCAGGAATGAGAACATGGTTGGATACGAAGGATTCAAAGGTAGCCCTAGCGTGCCGAAACAGCCGAGGGCGGCCAGAGCCCCGGCCGGGGGGGGGGGGAGGGGAGGGGGGCAACATCACCAACATGAGCCTTATCACTGATAAAGGGTAGCCTGGTGCCAGCCATAAATTCGTTGTGGCATATTTGTTCCGGAAGTAGGAGGAAGGTGTTAGATTGCTGTGGTTCATTACGGAGATGTTGTCACAATTGATGCCAGATCCCCTTGTATTGTAATACGTGGTTCATGTCGCGGGCGACGAGATGGCTTGAATTGAGTACCGCAAAAGCTCAGTCAACTCAAACAAGCTAGCGTATCCGTATTCCCGATGTTAACCGCGTAAACATCACAAACAAGCCATTTCATTGGTTGCCTTTTTCTTTCGAGGAGACGCTGGATTGCCGTGAGATGACCGAGTTTTTCCGGTACCAACTTCCATTTACTATGTTTCAATCTTTCTCCTGCGCTGCCTAAAATAAAACATTGCAGTAAAGAAAATGGCAACTAAAATTAAGCCTCCTACAGAGGCTGAAACAGCAATAACCACTGTCCTATTATCGTCAAACCAGCTCCCCACGCTCCCTCCTCCATTGTTGTCGCCTGATTCATTATCTCGTGAGTTCCCTCCGTC
Organism: Ilyonectria sp. MPI-CAGE-AT-0026; assembly: GCA_020744155.1. Classification (NCBI taxonomy): domain Eukaryota; kingdom Fungi; phylum Ascomycota; class Sordariomycetes; order Hypocreales; family Nectriaceae; genus Ilyonectria; species Ilyonectria sp. MPI-CAGE-AT-0026. Next base: position 381,577 of record JAGPNQ010000010.1, on the reverse strand, counting down.
GTCACCACATGTATCAGAATCTTGTGTATCTTCGGGGCATTGACTTGATGTGCCGTCGCATGTCTCCTCCAGATCACAGATACCACTGCTCTCCCTGCAGATGAGGCCTCTGCTAGCTATCTGACATTGATCCGTACAGCAGGCGTCAATTGCTGGATCGCAGGCTGCATTCGGTAACAATTGGCATGTAGAAGGATTGCAACAGGAATTTGTTGCGCACTCTTCCGCACCACCGCAGTCGCAAGACTCGCCGGGCTCGACAATGCCGTTACCGCATTGACTGTCGTTGATGTCCGGGGCATCGTCTTCGCTGACCAGACAGCTTGTGTCTATCAGTCCTCGACCAATTGAGGTACAAATCGTACCGATAGTGCATGGTGAGAATTCCCTGATTCGCTGACCAACCGAGGGATTCATAATGTACCGGCCTTCAGCACTACAGGAAGACTCGCTAAGCGGGCAGCAGTCCTGAGTGCCACCTGAACTGCAGTCGTTTGATGTGCAGTCGTGTGCCGCGCCGAAGTTATGGGCCAACTCGTGGGCCATGACCTGCCATTCAGAACTGGTCCGAACGACGACGTTCGTCGACGCAGCAGTCCCTCCCCATCTAGATCCTCTGCGGCAGATACTGTTAATCCAAGCCATTCCGACAGTTGACCCAGCACTGCACGTGGTGAGAAGTGTCCATGCGGCGTTGCTGTCGCGAACCGTGCCTCTCCAGTTCGAGAATAAGCCCAGGCGACCCGAGACGTCAACGTTCGCGCTGCAAGGGATGTTCCATGGCGTTGACTCTGTGGAGCCAGTTGGGCAGGAAGCGTCGCTGATGGTCAGATTTCTTATCGCAAGGGAGATATTGAAAGTATCTTCGTATATCTGCGATGCAATGTTGACCTGAGAGATGATGTTTGCCCGAGCGTCTTCCAAAGAATCGAACCCTGCGGTGTATGTGCAATCGGCTGCGACTCCTAACAGAGCGACTACTCTGGTCGTGGGACAGCCGTCCGTAGATCCTATTGTATCGATGGGGTTGAAACCTCCCTGTTGGCGCCTATGGCTCGTCATGGTGTAATTGGCCCATTGGTCGTCTTCATTCCCTGGTGAATTACGCTGTGAACTGTTGGGTCGCGAACCGAATCCTTCTGCTGCGCATGGGGATTCACTCGATGCAGATCGTTGGGAGATTCTACCATCATAGTTGTTTTGGACCATATTTGACTCACTCCACACCACCATGTACGGAGAGGTTGACTCCGGGAGTGTTGGATCCTCCGCAAGCCGTGTTTTCCGATAGTTTGAATCCAGTGAGACATGGTGGTGATCGCCATCCAAGCTGAAGGCGCCCTCGAATAAGTGCGGTTGGATTTGGGGTCGAATGATAATTCGTGCCCATCCAGCTTTCCGCCATGTACGGCCTCCGTCGTCGGAGACAATCGCATCTCCTTTGAAAAGAAGTGTAGAGCTCTCCAGTGGCCTTTCAAGAGAACCACTTGTCTCTCCAGGTCTGAGATACCGAACTTCTGTGAGGGGAGAAACAATGTTGCGACTCGGTTGCAAGTTGAGCCGGATTCTTCTTTGCTCGTTAGACAGCTTGAATTCTAGTTGGAAATTTGACAACACATCCAGCTGCTTCGCATCCACTGAGAAGTGCAAGTTTTCAACTGCTGAGACTTGGCGAATGTTTGCCGTTCTTACAGAAAGCGCTGAAGGGCCGAGACCATGTTAGCCATCGGTGCACTTGATACAGATCTGAATTGGGCGTCCTAGGTTCAATAGACTTACCTAGAGTCTGTAGCTGTATGAAAGGGAGTAGAACAAAGCCAATGAGTAGACCCAAGAGGTTCATGATAATGGTGATTTTTCCGCGAGACAACAAGCACTTCCAATACGATCTCGACTAGAGATGTTGTGTACTGGAATTCATGACGATTTCGCTTCTTTAAAACCATCTGCTTCGAGCAATAACATATGACAGCATCACTATAAAATTTCTGGTTCGGCCTTAACGGAGATCAATTACCAATCCAGAGCTTGCGTCACCTCCAAGCCCGCGTGGGGACGGTCCGAAGCTTGGCACCACTGGCTTGGAATGAAAGTCGCTAAGCCACCCCGGCTTCGTCACGAAAGATAACTTCCACTGCGGAACTTGCACTGCGTAACTTCCACTCACAACTTCCACTGCGAAAGGGAAAAAATCATCATGGCACGCACTGGGAGTTTGTAAGCACATGTGCCCTCAATTATATCGGTGCCAATACCAGTCAGCGATGCCAAGTGCGCCCGTAAACGGGACACATAGCTGTCAATCGGGAATCCTCAAAGAATCGGGTAGGATCGTACAAGAGAGGACTGTTGAATAGATTGTGCATTTGAGTTTGGGCATGTAATACTTACAGGTAGGCCATCTTGCGCGTCCCATGGCGATTCTGCTCTCTAGCTCTCTTGGCCATGTTTGCCAAGCGCCCGAGTCGGCCGGATTCCTCGGACCGAGTTAAACAACCGCGGGATGAAGCCATTCATGACGGATGCCCCGCTGTCAGCTGCCTGCATTAGCGCGTTTCCGCTCCAGATCGGTGTCATCCGATTGCATCACGGCAGATAAGACGGCTTACAACATATCTTATAGTATGGCACCCCGTCAGCGTCCCAACAGCGACGCTCGTCTTTGATCTTACGATGATAGCAAAAACCTTTGACATATTCGATAAATAGAACTAGCTTTGGAGGATAAGCAGATCAAAATATTATATTGTCGTGCTACGCCTTGTCAGATTCGAGGAAATAGCCATTTTGAGTTTTGCGGATCATCACACCGCCCTGTTTTAACATCCCGATCAGTAGCCTAACTTAACCTACTTGTGTTTTGCCGCTATAATACTAGCATATTTGGATTTTTTGTGGTTAACAGCTCGTTCCAGGGCAATACACAATCCGAATCTTGACTTGAATTGTTTTCTGCTTTGCCCATGACCCTGAATACTGCTGCTTCAACCTGATCCGAGGGGGACGTGGTGTGTGGGACTCCCCGGCAAATGAGCCTATTTAGACGGTGCATGACCCCACGATTCCACTCACCCTTAGTGAGGATCAGTCAAAATTGGAGGCCTCCCTTCTCGAAACCCTGTTGCGATCTTAGTGCGACACCGGGGTCAGAGACCCAATCTACTAGCCTAAGCCAAAAGCACATCTCCCTGTAAATTTATAAGCATCCAACATACCGTTCTCACCCTGCAGTGTCATGGGCAACTACACTACTTTCTTTATCTCTAATATCCCCCCCCCGTCAAGCTCATCCCTTTTCCCCTTCTACACACATATAATACTAATAACAACTATTTTAGGGGATAGACACGAGGAAGTTTACAAGAAAGTATCCAACTACAAGTATCGAAGCACTATTCAATTCCCTAGCAAAGACTAAACCATTCTCCAGATTCTGACTCATTCATCGGAAAGGCCTCTCCATCCATGATACCGTGCACATAGCAAGGCCCTACAAGCTTGAAATTTTCCCCTTCAGATCTTACCACAAAAGGCAGTTTCCCGCCATTAAAGATGACGATTTCATCGCCAACCTCGGCCGACATGGGCAACAGGGCTAACTTTGAGTTTGTAGTCGTGCCCAAAACCCGGGCCCAAGTCAGTGACGAAATCCTCCGAGAGTATGTGTAGGCTGTTTCGTCCGTGAAGATTTTCTCCGAGGCAACCTCCGAGGTATCCGGGCTTCTCAAAATCTTGATCCAGGCGTCAAATGTTTCCCGGTACTCCCCTGGCGCTAGGCGGTCCAGTGCCAGATTGCTTCCCCAGCACAGCGTGTTAAGCAAGACATCTGCTATGGCTTCACCAGTCGGGTAGGATGGTAGTGAAAAAGCCAATTCGGTCCACTGACGCCATAGCTGAGTCATGATCTGGTTGTCGTAGTGAATCTCATCGGGTGTTGGGCTTGGGAATTTGACAGAGTCGACTCTCTTTCCTTTGATCCTCAGCAGAGACCAGCTGTCCCCGGAAGCTTCGTATATGGCGGACGACCCGTTAGAAGCGTTGAAAGGGCCTTCGTCGAAGTATTTGAGCGGAGTGTCATTCCAAGCCGCCGCCCAAGACGGCAGGTCGGGGACGGCTGAGTTGACAAAGCCGTAGCACGAACTCATGACATCCAGGCTGCAGGTGTTTGCAATGATGGACCGAGATACGTCGGCATAGAGCTCCGCTGCCGTCTTCGTGTAGTCTGGCAGAGGAAATATGTTCTCTGGATCAGACTCTGCGTCACCAAAAAAGCCGAGGATGCCGTATATTTTGTCCCGCGGGTCAGTCGCGCGCGTATTGCGAGTGGCATTAAGAATGGCAAGAGCCCTTGTCCCTGGAGTCGGGGGTTGAGACGGAGTACTGTCTGATTGGTTCCTATCCACGAAACTAGACATGTGAATCTGATGAAAGGCGCTCGTGATGAAAGTGGCGATGAACTCGAAAACCTCAACCGATTGGCCGTCACTTTTCACCAGTCCGTCAATGACAACTGTCAGGTTGTGCCATGACTCGGATGAGCCTCCACACATGAGATGCGCTGATTTTGAAAGAGCCAATTCTTGAACAACCCACAGGCGTTCCCACCAGGGTCGGTGCAATACGTCCCAGAATCCTTGAATTCGGGGAGTGAAGACTTCCATGCCCTGCTCTTGGAACGCCCTTCGATCCCTGATGAACTCTTGATACAGCTCTCCTCCATACGGGGTCTGGCCAGAATTGCTCCTTTCCGCAATCTCGACTGCGAAATCATGCATGAAAGTCATTCCCAGTTCTGAAAGTGGTTTGGAAGTCTGCTCATCGACCGCTGTCGATGCTTCGCCAAGCCACAAGCCAACCCAAGTGGCTAGGCTGTAGATCTGACGCATCAAAGTAATCTGAAGGTTCTTTTCGTCGTCGTTGGATTGGTCGATGCATATTGCGTCGACCCAGAGGACGCGGACCTCTTCAGACTGGCGAAGCCTCACCAGTGCCGCCTCACAGTTTGCGGTGATTTTGATGATGCCTCCGCCGCATTCGAGACATTTCGAAAGAGAAGAGTCCCCATCTTCTGTTGCCCACGTGTATGACAAGGCTCCGAATTCTGGACAGGCGTCAAGGGAGTGTTCACGGAGCGAGACCTCGATTGGTGATTGCCACGACGTTGCGGGTTGCAACTCCAGAAGTCGGATTGAATGGGCCTGTCCGATGGCAATGTATGTGTATTCGTCGCGAGACGCTGGAGACGTTTCAACCATATCGGAAATTGTGTTACGCCTTGCTGAACTGAGCCATCACGCCACCAAGAAACGGTGAGAATGATGGTCTGCGGGGTTGGACAAATGCGAGTAAGCTGTGCTGAATTGTTCTTCGCTGTGGGGTTCGAACCGACAACCTCAGCTGGTTGGTGAGTACCTGGCTGAGTAATCAGGGATCCGTGGGTCGTGTTGATATGCTCACTTTGTTGCTGACAATGTCATCGTTGACATCGAATGAGGAGCTGAAAATGGAGGCAGGCCACTCCCCCAAGCGCTTACGTTGGAGTACCCGGAGTTGTTACCGATCTACAAAGACCAGTTTAATTTTTTACTGCATTCGATGAGGTAACGAATGTAAAAATTATTGCGATACTAGTTCTCATCACGCTGATATGTGCTTGTCGGCGAGACAAACGGCCGCACTTCTAGACATATTTGCCATCGCCTCCAACTATATTTATGATGACCTTCGTACGGGAAGTGTCTACACTAAGGCATTATATACCATAGTGAACATAGGGAACCCAATGAGCTATCTCAGGTTCATTAAAGTCACACACAGTTGCATCTCTTGCGATTCTTACACCTCCTAAGACCTGACACCCAGCACCTTTCAAGGTCGTTTCTTTTTCTCCCAAAGGTCTGCTCGATTCCATGACCGAGTCTTCAGCTCTGTCATTGGTATACACCCCAGCCCAACAATCCCGAAGCTGTCGAGTGGCTCGATGGAGCCCTTGACACACCGATTTGTCGGTCATGCCTCCATCTCTCAACTCTTCATAAGTGAGCTTCGCCATGTCCACACAAAGCTCGTCGTTGACCTCCCACAGGGTTCCTATGACGTGACGAAACCCTGCTAGTTGGTAAGCGTTAATCAGGTTCATACCCTCATCCACGGATCTACTGTCCTTAATCTGACTGGTCCCACAGGCCGAGAGATAGGCAAGAAATGGTGAACGATCTCGGAGATTCATCTCAAGAAGATCAGCCACAGTGAAAGGGTCATCCTTCCAGTCTTCCAGAAGTAGCTGACTCTTCCACGTGTTGGTTTTATCAGTGTAGCCATGACCAGCAAAGTGGAATATCTTGCAGTTCCACAAATGCGACATGATATCTGACTTGCGTCGTTCCGGTTCGATAGGGTCCAGCGCCATCGACTCAGAGAGCTTGCGCAACACCGATACCTCATCTTTCGCGAAAGGAAGCCGGGAGCTATTTGGTGTATGCTCCATGGCCACGAGCAATGCCTTGTCCGAGGTAGACGGTTGGAGTTGACGCTGCCGGCCGTGCGTAATGGCCTTGATAGAAGATATATACGATGACATAACTCTATCGAGTACTGTCTCGGCTGAAAGTCTGCTGTGATAGCCAGCTGCATGCAGTGGGAAGTGTTTGAGTGGCCCGGTAGGAATCCACCATACATGAGGCCAGTCATCGACAAGGGGAGTCTTGGTAAACCCAAGAGCATCCATGATGGGAGCCATCGTGGTATCCCACAGCCATTCAAGTACACTTAGGCTTCCCAAATTACCCTGTTCCAATTTCCTTTCGATTTCCTCTACGGAAAGACCGGTCAATGGCAATGACCGTAATTGATCAGTTTCAACCAGGAGGGCACTGCAGCCGTGTTTGCTGACATTGATAACGACGACTGGGCCTTCTTTTGCCGCATTCTGTATGCCTGCTTGATTTAGGGGAAGTAAAAAGTCTTCGAAGCCGGGTCTTTGGCGAATTTCGACGAGAAGTTGCTCAAACTCATTCCTTGGACTGTCATCTGGGTTTGCGTCAATGTGCCCTGAATAATGGCGAGCAACATCTTCCCAAGTAAGGAACTCCATATCCACCATCTGTTTGAACGAGTCCTGAAATGGAACCAAGTGCTCGGGTAGCCTGGGTTGTTCTGGTTGCCTTCCCATGATGCCATGACCGTTTGTGTTGGGATTTGTGATGGACATGCGGATTTCGTCCCAAGAAAGAACCTTTTCGTACAGAAGTTGGTCAAGCTGATCCTTAAGATCAAGAAACCGAGAGGCTAGCCCGGGGTATTTCTCTTGCAGGCTGGGCACAGTGCTGCGCGTCTCCTCGAAAGACGAAGCAATTACAAAGAGCCCTTGCTCGAGGAGGTTTAGAGCGCAAAATGGCCCTTTCTTGGCATGTAACGCTGCCGCAGCCGCATCACAAGCGAGACCACACATTTGACCGAGCAAACGTAGTTTGTCGCAGTTGTCGACTGGACCTCGTTCTAGGAGTGGAAGAAGGTTGACGGCAAGGCTTGAAGACTCATACACTCGATTCCAGTCTGAACTGGGAGCAATATTCATCAGAGCCATAGCCGCTTCAATGCGATGGATTGCAGATGCATTGGATTGACGTAAAGCAGATTGATAGCAGCGAATCGCCTCCTCAGTATGGGCAATCGTTTCGCCTTTGCCGATTTTGCTGTACCTCTCTTGCAGTATTCCAATGTTGTTCCAATACATCGCCCGTGATGGATCATCGTCTGGAGTCGCTCTTGTCGCTTTCATCAGTACATCAATGGCTTCGTCGAGGTCTGCGACAGCGAGGGTCTTCTCAAATCGGTGACCAAGTATGGCACCCAGCGCATTCAAGTGAATAGCACGGTCTGGGTGCTGGACGGGAGTCATCTGAACTGCTTGCCTTGCAAACTCAGTTGCTTCGTCAAGATCGGCCGCATCTCCCGTCGATATATATCTGGTGGCCAGCTGATCCGCAAGATGAATCAAATTTGTTGCTGGGTCAAGAAATTCCGCGTTGATGTCGACAATTTGGCGAGATACTTCGATGGTTTCGTCAAGGGTTGACTTGCTCCCTGTTATTAGATGTCTCTTCTTGAGTTGCTCCCTGAGCTCTTCTAGAAACATTGCCCTATCAGGATGGTCTGCTGGCATTGAGTCGAGTGATATCCTGGCAAGTTTGATGTGATCGTCAATGAAGAATAATTCTCCGTGCTTAATTCCTGCAGCAAGACTCGGGGGCTGACTGGCGAGCTCAGTTTCAAAGTGATTTAACATTGTCGCAATCCCTACCCCGTCGCGTGGGCGTGGAGAGGATATTAACTTGATCGCTTCTTCAAACTCCATAGCCTTCAAGTCTGGTTGTACATATTGAATGCGATTTGACTGGTCTTCGCGGCTATTCCGAGTGGAATTGGCTGCCCGCCTCGTGGGTTCAAGGGGGTCTGGCATCTTGTTGCTTGCCGACGTGTGCTCGACAGGTTTCCGGTGGAATGAATAAGTAGGATAGGACATGCAATATCCCAGTAAAGATGGAATGATGAGCGAGCAGTACGTACCTATCTAAGTGTAGATACCGCAGATGTCATAGTTCCTGGAGTAACCCCGCTGAAGTGTGAGGTATAAAATTGATTGGTGCCTAATGTATGGTCACTTAGGTAAGCTGGCATCGTTGGGCTAACGTGCTGCTTAGAGCTGAAAAGGCAACGAGTGAAACTTGCCTTATTGTGTGTATGTGCCACTTGAAGTTGAAATAAATCGTACATATTTAAAACAAGACAGGATTTTATTAAGACTTTGGCCCCCTCTTAAGCTTTTATTGACGTAGTCTTGTTCCTAAAGCAGACTAAGTACTGCGTGTAACAGTGGCGTTCGGGTATACTCAGGCTACTGACAGACCTGCGTTTTGCGCATTTGCGCATTCTGATCTGATAATTCCCCTCTTCTGGAAAATAATACCATCCATTCTTCCAAAAGCTTCACTCTCCTTGAAAATCACGAATGAAACCTTTCATTCTTCCCTTACTCGTTCCTTAGCCTAACGAACCCGCATAACCTTCTCTTCATCACCATCGCAATGTGCTATTATGATGAGGTTCGTTGGACATGCGGTTGGAGATGGCGCTACTTCCGGCAGGAGTGCAAAAGCCAGCAGCTGATACACGTGATGTGTGATCAAGAGTTCATCCATGAGACGTGGGCCTATCCCGACGTGTGTGGTCTCTGTCACGACACCGAGGCCAAGCAGCGCCAGTACGACAAGATGTTCCGTGATGTCCAGCAGTGGCAGCGTGACGGTGACCGGAGTGCTATGATTGGAGAAATTAGCAGCAAAATGCAAGATTTGAAGCAAGAGATCTTTTGGATGAAGGGAGACCATGAACGGAAGCTTCGAAGTTTTCGTGACGAGGAGGATGCTTTCGCAGTGATTCCTTCAATAAGGTTCCCTGTTGAATATCCTATTCCCCTTCGAGATGATACGCTTCCAGCAAGCGCTGCCTCTTCAAATCCAAATTCAACTAGCAATCCCTTGGTTTCTCGTCCTTTGGTTTCTCGACCCCTCGTTCGCTCACCTTCTCCGCGGAATTTTCCAATGCCTGGCGACGTTCAAACTGCTATAATCACATCATCCTCTCACGCCGATCACGGCCGAGTCATAACCGACGATCCCCCTACAACTAGAAATAAATCGAGCGGCGCCTCCCGAGATGCAGAGAGCAGCACAACAAAATCGACCGCGAACACGACATCAATCAACGCTGATAAAGTTTGCCTCATTTGTGTACGTGCTTGGTTCAGTTTCAACCTGTTTCAGTACTAATAAGACCCTCTCAATCATTAGCAACGAAAACACTTGAATTGCAATGGCGTCAAACCTTGCACTTCCTGCATTAACTTGAACACACTTTGCATATATAAGAAAACGCGAAAACCAAAGACTGATGATGTTGAAGGAGCCGGAGCCGACCTCAATACCAGCGCGCTTTCATCGGCAACAGGATTAGATCGTCAGACTGGGTCTAAAGAATCTCTGCTTCAGTATACAGTTGAACATAACAGCCTATCAACTGTGAATGACACTGAAAATGTAGGAAATACAAAGGGGGATTATGAAAAAACTTGGCATACAACACACTCACGGAGCCCCATCCATTCATGTCCAGACATGATGGGTCATTGTGTCCAACTCTCGGCTGACAGGAACCTTGAGATGGTTTCAGATGATCTTTCGGGTTTTGCGAAGTAAGCTAAGGTTCCCTCAGTAGTGACTCAAGCTAATTCCTAGGGAAAGAAATGCCTCTACACGAAAACAAGACGCGAGCATTCTTAACTGTCTCGACATGTTGAGCGTATCTGACCCCAAACACACCGCCAACGAAAGAAGTCCAAGGAATTTGAGTTCCATGGATACAAGTCACAACAAAAATGGTACTTGCCGTGAATTGGAAATGTCCGCCCCTTCCACGTTGAACGTTAACCCAGGCGCACATCATGACTTCGGGAATGCAAGCGAAGATGGATTTGACAACATTTCTACCTGTTCAATGTCTGAAGGTAGCGGTGTGATTTCTGTTACAGAGAGCACTGTGAGTCAATCCAGTTCTGGCAGTGCTGCCTGTCTATCAGCTGTGGTAGCGTCGAGAAAAGAGATGATAATCCAGCATATTATCAGGCTATGCAAGGCTTGGTTTGAGAGAAGACTGGACTTTTTCGCGCGCCAGTGTAATGGCGACGGTCAGTCAACCAACAGTGGCCGAATGTCGTCGTTGCAACAGGCCAGCCAGTCAGAGCAGGCAATTTTCGGTATTGGAACGTGTCAACGACCCAACCGCCCAGATGACGAACTGGGCGAAGATGGTGACGGGCATGAGAACGGAGTGCCGGATCTTTTGGAGACGGAATCGAGTTCTCGCAAGTTTGCCTGTCCTTTCCTGAAGTACAATCCAGAGAAATACCGAGACTGCCGAGGTTGTATTTTGGGGGGCTGGCTTACTGTCCACAGAGTCAAGTGAGTGCACAACGAGGCAAATTCGATTTCGCTGCTTACATTAATATAGAGAGCACGTGTACCGGAAGCACCGTTTACCTAAGTTCAAGTGTGGGCGCTGCTGCCAGGACTTTAGAACATCAACTCAACTCCTTGACCATCAACGGGCTGATGATCCCTGCGTGTTGAAGACCGAAGAAGCTCAGGATGGAATCAATGAAGACCAGTTTCAAGCACTTCGTTCACGAAAACGACCGCGTGGGGGTTTGTCTGAAGAGGAAAAGTGGATTGGAGTATACAAAATTATATTCCCGGATGAAGACTTGGTTCCGTCACCCTGTAAGTTGGTTCCAATTCATTTCCAGCAATTCGAAAACAAGATTAATATAATTTTAGATCACGACTTCACATTTGAGCAACTGGGAGAAAGACGGGGCTCAGACAGTAACTCCGCAGCGTTCGTGAGAGATCTTGGAGACCATGCCAGAAGGGAACTCCCTCGACTCATGCGGCCGAGGCTCGAGAGCATGCTCGATCAAGTAATTGAAGAATCTCTCACCCCTGACAGGATCGTTGAACTTGCCCAAGGCATCTTCCAGCAAATACTTCAAACCTTCAACGAAGCGCAAGCTACGCCTAACCCACAAGAGAGTAATGAGGATGAAGCGGAGCACATCTCGCTCGAAGCAGTTGATACTCAGGGAATAGATCACATCCACATAGCAGAGGATTATCCTAGCTTGGGTTTGAGTTCAGGCATAGGATTTGGGCTCCTGGGTGACCAGCAGAATATGCTAGACGGAATTTTCCTAGACAGTGTTAAGGACTCGTTTGAAAGCTATGGTTTGCACTTTTGATAGATTATGTCAATTTTAAAGGAGGTAAATAGTATGTATCACTCTAAATATAGTTGACTTATACGAAGGAAGTGAGAAGATAAAATAGCAATTTTTCAACGAAAGTTAGTTTATTATCGGCGACGTTCAGCTTTTGAGGCCTTGGATGGTGAAGATTCCCGTGGCTTCAGAATCACCATGGCCATGACCTGTCAGGGTGTGCAAATTATGAATCTTCTTCTTGCTGCTCGATGCTGTCTCTGATGAGATGAGCAGAGTGATGAAAAGGTTGATTAATTAAAGGGAGAGATATGGGGGGAAGCTAGAATAATATAGTAAATACAGCCATAGTGGATCGTTATCTCCAACAGTCTCATCCTCGTGTAGAGGAGAGGTCTCTACTCGGACTGTGGCGGTAGTATTATCTGAGCCGCCGTTCCATACTCAGCAATAGATGCATATGAGGCTCTTGGCGAGATGAGAGTCAATCCAGTACTCCATCGACGACTTCAAGGTGGGCAAAAGAATGTTGCGATAATATACCACAGAGCGCAGAAACCAATTTTCCTCACGTCTTGCATTAAGCTATCCGCAGCCTCATTCCTGCCAACTCATGTACCCCACTTCATCTCCCCATCGAGCTTCTTAACACCGGTCTTGGAATGCCATAAGAGTCATAACAGTATTCAGCGGTTTGCCAATATCTTCTCTGAGCGAGGCGTTCTCTTCGTGGCATCGCGGCTATCGACTCTATGCGACGACATCTTCCCCAGCTCGGTCCTTCACCAGCGGTTTCTTTCCCGTAACAAATGCGCTATCGCAAAATTAGAAAACTCGAGTTTTGGAACGCTGCGAAAGACTCACCTATAGGTGTACAAGTGGATCTTGTTCGTTTTGAGCTCCGCTCTCACCATTGCTAGAAGCACCTGTACTTCTTCGCTGGTCCACTTGCCAAACCTCGTGAAGAGCGCGAGGGAATATGCCTCGATGGCCATCTCTAGAAACTGTACCCTAAATACACGACCAATCTCCTTCAACTTGGCATCTTTTGGCCAGGTTCCCAAGGGGACGTGTTTTTGGGTGAGTTCGACGTTTTCAAAACCCTCTGCTTTGAGTATATCGGGCAATTTCGGTGCAATGTCGAATCCCAAAGGCTCGCTCAGTCTTCGAAATTCGGAAAGCCACTCCCATGTCTTGGAACCTTTGTCAAGCGTGTCGTCGTCGCAGAAGAAGTTGGCACGGCCCTCGGAGACCTCAATTTGTCCACCTGGCTTGCAGTGTATATAACACTTGCGAATCAGGTCTGGCCAGTCCTGGATTGCGCCTGCCAGCGTACGGGCGTGGATGAAGTCAAATTTCTCTTTGGGGAATGTCCAATCCAAGGTGGCATCATCCACTTCAAACTGAACATTTGGCGGTACCCTGGGAGAATTAGAATATGTCAAGTGATATGAAAGCTTATCCAAATTACCATTCCGCCTGGATCGGGCTCAAATCAGTCCCAATTACCTCTGCCGAGGGATATGCGTCACCAATGTCCATGGCCTAGGGTTTGGCTTAGCAGATAGTCAAAAATTAAACAGTCCTTGCTTTACTTACCCAGATCCCTGTACCTGTACCAATATCCAAAATTGATTGTGGGTTGTTGAGTTCAGTTTTGCAAAGATCACCATTCAGCGTCAGGGAAAATACATGATGTATCATGTCCAGGCGATCCTGCTCTGTTTCGTCATTCGGAAGCAGGTACTGTCCAGCCCGGTAAGAATGGTAGCGGCGCCCATTCTCGTACACGTAGTTTCTAACAGAGGAGGTGGTGCTAGTAGTCTCAGACACATCGCTGGCGTAGTTGGAGAATGTGTCGTTGTCAGGTTCAGTCTGTGATCACCGTCATCAGAACAAGCCCAGGGAACTCTCCATGTGGAGCGGGACGTTTATGGACAAGACCAAATCCTCTCACCTCAACTTCGATTGCTGTTCCCTCCTCTCCATCGGCCGGTGTGCCAATAGTGCTAGGCTCGGGGCACATGACGAGAAACCTTGAGGCCGGTATTTCCGATACTTCCGCGTGTATTACAGCGATTCAGGAGCGGTCAGTCATAAACTCGACCCAGAATGAGTACCCGGGATTGATCGCAGTATTCGTTTAGCAGTTGGGGCGAGAACGAGACAGGGGTCAAAGCTATCTGAAATCGCTGGTTCCAAAGCATTCAGTAGGATTTCAGAAGCAACTGAGTTAATCACGCATTGATGGTGCTACTAAATAACGCATCGGGGTATTTGAATAATCAAGACCTCGCCCTTGGTAAGAACATCGGATGACTTGTGGCCGGTGGAACCAAATCCTCCAATGACCTTGGTGGGATAAACAGGCCTGCTGCAGGAACACGTGGCCCCCGACCAGGGAAGACAGAGCCGATTCGTTACTCAAGCGGTTTTCCTTGGCATTTTAACCAGATTGTCGCAAGTGTGGTGTCACTTTACCCGACTGAGTCCAACTCTTGTCAAGAGTATAAAAGTGGACGAAAAGCCAATCACCCAATTCCAGGATACTTTTCGCCGCAATGAGCATTAAGATCCAGCTGCTTGTGTGTTTGGCTCATTTATGAGCGACTAATCCTAGGATAAAATCACCGGTCCTACTCAGTATAGTGTAGATCTGCAACTACAGCGCAGATATTCTGGCACAAAGGTGAGTTTTTGACTAGGAAAAAATGGCCATTACTAGCTCGGCGATTTCTAGTCGAGGTAGAATTGCCTAGGTGGTATCTGATAGAGTGCGAAGAGTGCAGAGCATTATGGAATTAATTTGTTGAAACTGGAAGCAAAATATTTAATTTAGCTTGGAGATGGAATTGGTGTCCAGTATGCCGTGATTAATTCAAACGAGGGCGTAATGCGAAGTTCATGTGCGTCACGACCCGAATTAAAGTCAGCTAGGTATTCAGTGGAATACCGGAAATGCAAAATATTTGGATTTAAAATGCTGGAAGCTACTTAAAATGTTAGTGGAATACACAGTAGTGTATGTTACATCTTAAACTCGTCATTTTAACTCGAGTATAAGAGACTACGCATTTTCTTACTGTCAAAACACTAGATACGCACTATTCCCTCGAGGAGAAATGCCATAGCTGTACTCTATTTCACGGCCTAGCATAAAATTTCATGGCCGTTATTATGATCTGCATTTTATTCAGTTATCACCCAACCGGCACGTATCATTGTGACTGCCTCACAACTGTAAGATACCCCAAGTGGTTCTAGTTACAGCCTACTGTATCGCTGCCCAGAATTCTTAGTCAGAATAACTTGGCAGGACATCATCATTGGAGGGTCTGGAAAGAAGTGACCATATGTCTTCCAAGGAACAACTCTCCCTCAACCCTAAGCCCGGGCTTATTCCAGTACTTTCCAAGTTACAAGCGTGGGTAGCGTCTCTGATTTTTTCTCCTCTATGTTCCATGGTAACTTGAATGGGTACAGTAAAACGGAGGCTTGTATTTCCAACACCGAGGACTATGTCGATTTTGTACGTCCTGGAAACCAGACATGTGTGAAATGTTGGAAGGAAGACCTTTTTTGACGTGGGGAGTTTGAAGGGAACCCTGACATCTGATGAATATGAGATTGGCGAGCTGTGCTTGAAACCCGGCGCTGTTTCCTTGGTAGACGGCATCCAGGATGCCTGGACCTCTTGACGGGAAATGAGAGAAACGTGATCTGTGTATGCATCGCGCAAGAGACCTAGGTTAGGAAAGGCGATATTTGGCGTTTGTCGAGACCAAGTCTGTATCTGAAGGGTTGCATAGATGGTGGTAACCGCCACAGGAGGGATATCGGGGGATTGTGGTTCGAATGTCAGGTTGATCAAGAGTGTGGATTCACTCGAGCCAGACCCATCGGGATCGAGACTAATAGCCTTCGGCTGCACGGCAACTGCGCCTATGCGCCCTTCCGGTGCCGAGAAAATGTGTTTTCTGATTCTCTTTGACTTTTCAAGAGCATATTGGAGGTTCAACTCGGTGATATTCAGTGGGGGATCTTCAGGAAAATATGGCAGCACATTAATCACATGCTGGTTCCACGTCGTCCTTGATCCCCTGTTGCGAGGTTCAGAGAGCGCAACGATGCTCGCATGGATGCTGTACTCGATCTCAGATGTGCGTGGGCCCATGTGGTGTCTCTCCCAATCACCCATGCTTGGAGGCAAACGAGTGTGAGCAGTTTGGACGTTTTGCGATTCGACCCGGTGAGCGCAGGCGTTGGTGCTGAGCCGATCTGGGATGACAAAATGAAAGGGGATAGAGTATGTGTTACCGCTTCGAAATATCATAGAGTCCGGGTAGGTCGATGCGGGAAGCGGCATGTCTGTGCGAAGGAAGTAATGTGTAGCCGTGTTTGGAGATTGGACGCCATAGTGTGTCACACGCGCCGTCCCAAGTAGGCTTATGCGGATTCGTTCGAAGGGGGTATCTTTTCGTGGGGCGACAGTGACGATGCCGGTAACTGCAGAACCGCAAGTGTACGTCTTTGATGAGTAATGGTGAGTGATGTCGATCTGCACCTCTGGTGGAGAGTTCTTTGTGAAGCCCAGCTTCTCCATTGCACCAAGAGTACGAGGCTCAGTTTCGATTCTCAGCGACAGGGTAAGACTGCGAGGTGCTCGAGGATTTCGCCACCGTACTTAACCTCAAAGGGGGATTTATTGCCTTTTACGTATTACTATAATTACTATAACTGCAGTCTGTTAGGTAGGCTCACTGGGGTTACATTTGTTGGTACCTCCACACATGGCATCACGCCCTATTCTTGACATGACATTTGGGCGCTGGTGGAGAATTTGTCATCCTAAGCTAAGATGGCCAGTTTTGAGCACGCCCTACGAACAGGCTATACGATTTGGGGCAATATTACCCACCTTTACGGGCTTATTTCCATCTGCTTCATCCTCACTAAAATTAGGTGGGCATCGACCTGTGATAGGCCTGGGATCTGTCACCATCAGCAGTAGCCTGTCTTTGCTCCTTGCCGTAGCCCTGTGCCTTTGGCAGCCTCCTGTAGCTCCAGCTGAGAGGCGTTGGCTCCTCGATTATCTCTACTTTGCTAGCCCACCGGAATGTCATCGTGTGCCTGAACCTTTCTTTCACTATTTCTTTTGGCCTGATTGAATGACTGTGATAGCTTGAATCTTTCCAGGCCCCTCGTTCTAGTGTCTGTGGTAGCAATCGAAACGCGGCAATAAAGGCAAGCCACCGAGGGTCTGCCATTGCTCTACATCTACACACAGTGGTGGATACGAATACTCAGGCAAAAAGAGAACCCATACTTTTCCCGCCAGGAATGAAAAGAAAAATATATAACTTTGGTATCTGGTGCCCCAACATACGTCACCAAGTGTCCGATAGAACCTCACGCGGCTTCCTTTCAACATTGCTTTAACTGCCCTTTGGAATTTATGAGTTTTGTGCATTACTTCCATCGTCAGACCATGATTTCGAAAACATTTTCACAATGGCAATCATGTCTTCCTCCTCAAGACCCGACTTTTTGGCCTGCTCATACAGTGAACCGCAGGTTTCCACGAGTGGCGATTGTGCCTTGGCCGCCTTGGCGGCTGATTGAATGAGCTGGGTGCTATTGTGACAATCTTTGATGGATGCTTGGGCCGACCAATCCTGCTTCAGTATCTTGGCAACTTTAATCTTTGAGTATGCGGAAGCCATGGGACCCATTTCAAGCACCTTTCCAAGAGCTTCGAGGTTGAGACCCTGTGCTCGAGCGAGGTTGAAGGATTCGGCGAGACCGACGGTCATTGCAACAAGATAGAGGTTGACGGCGTATTTAGTTTTGAGGCCGGATCCAATGGGGCCGCAGTAGACTGCGGCGTTGGTAATCGGTTCCAAGACAGGTCGGATGCTCTCGGCAATAGCTGGATCTCCAGCCATCATGCCGACCAGGTTGCCTTGCTCGGCAGGGACTTTGCTACCACTGACGGGCATCTCAATGAAGTTACCACCTGCGTCGCGGACCTGTTGAGCTAGAGAATGGCTGAACTCAACTGAGACAGAACTCGTGTTGACGAGTGTTTTCCCTCGTAATGCCTTCTTGAAATCTTCGCTGAATATCGACTGGATTGCAGGCCCATCAAACAGCATTGTGAAGATGACACCGGACTGCTCAACCACCTTCGATGGCGTTTCACCAATCGTCGCTCCCGCTTTTATTAACGCAGGGTACTTGGCAGCGCTTCGGTTCCAGACGACGAGGGGAAACTTGCGAGCCAGGTTCAGAGCCATGGGCGTACCCATCATTCCCAATCCTAGAAACCCGAGCTTCATTTTGGAGTCGGGCTGTGAGACGCTTTGGGCGGATTGAAAGGTTGACGGATTGAAAAGAGCCGCTGCTGAGTTTCTTGTGCTAATGCTAGTGACATTCTTTGCCGGGCAGTCTCGATAAGACTTGTTAAATATCGGGGATGATTGAATCATGGTAAATTCCACCTTCATCTGGTCGTCACCCAAACACCCAGAAGCCCCACAGGGCGTGGCGGAATATCCACAAGGCGTGGTACGGTCACAGGGCGCGGTTAGCTCAAAAGCGGATTCGAGGATTATCAAATGGACACCCGGTTGGTGAGCCCTAAATACCTTGTCTCTTGCGCCCTTCGGTTATGCACGCTGGGATCCTCCCTGAAGGGCGTGTGTCAATCAGATGCCACATTAGGCTTGCGCCAGCTCGCATTCGAATGCTGTTGAACTGGCTGTACCGGCTCTGGCGAAAGACAGTTAGTTCATGGCAAGTCTTCAAATATTACTACATTTCATTCACACCCTGGCCCCAAGTCAGATTACATTTCTTCCAAAGCTCATTTGTTTACAACTTTATTGTTTAGTTTAACTTGAGTGGAGGTGAAGCTAAAATAATATTCAAATCCTCTAGCAAGGATCAAATCTCAATACTTTTACTCCAAATACAACCCACAGTTTACTTGCAGCTGCGCCACTCTATGTCCATCTCTCAGCCGATTGACAACAAGGAGAGATTCTTAGACTTAGTCTAACGTACAAACGATAGCAGCGAGGGATCTCAGCGCCGCTCATAACTTCCTAATCTAACCATGATCTCCTAAGCATCTGCTGAAGTAGAAAATCCCTAAGGAACAATCCTCTACGACACTCGCCACATATTAGCCTGCAGTGTAACATTCGACCTTGGGTACTTCTGCCAAATGCGGGCGTAATGCTGATAAAAGAACTGCACCGATAGCTCGCGCCATGTCCGATTTACTTCCTAAATGGTAGAGCGCTTTTATGCAATTCTCGCATCGTCTTGTCAGGTCAATAAAGGAGGGAGTTTTCAGCGAGGCGGGGCTATTCCAGCTTGCTTCCTCCATCTCCGCCAGTTGGATCGTCGCCACCTTGGTGAAAGCCCTGATGAGAATCATTGTCCAAGGCTCCGGCAAGATGGCTCGTTTGACAAGATCAAAGTTCAGAGCGGGAACATCAGTAGCTGGTGGGCATTCCGACGCTTGTGCGAGATCGGAGATGATTGTAGCGCTATCCGCTCTTAAGCACCGAACCACACCAAGACGAACGCGGACCTGGGAGGGATATTCCAGGCCAAGCCCCTTTTCGTCGACTAATTCGATTAAATCGGCAAGAACCAGGGCTGCGCAGTGGAAGTAGGCGACCACGTGAATAAACCAAATCCGCATTTGCATTGGGACTGTATGGTATTGGTCGATCATATCCCGGAAGAAGGCACTGTAGGTGACATTCCAGTGCTTGTAGATAGCCATAGCATTCGAGAGTATATTCTCAATGGACTCGCCATGAAAATTACTCCGTATTGAATTTTGCAGGTGCGAAACGTGTCGAAAGAGAACTACCTTCACCGGTGTTGCTGCCACAATAACCTTGATGGCAGTTTCGTAAAAGCATGGCCAACGTAGGAGGCGGTCATCGTATGCTGGGGCAAAAACCGTAGCCCACCATTCAGGGTCATAGGGACGATGGTCGATGGAGAATTGCTCGAGTTCAGGATGACCGAGGTATGTTGAATCGTGGTGACACTCCGCATCCGAAATGACAACTGGGCGGTTATTGATGACCGCCGATATTGTATCAATCATGATGGTCATCCAATACATGAGATTGAAGGTTCCCATATCTTCGTTGCTAATCCGCTCGACAGTGGCAATTTTCATCAGCCTTGGAGAACCACCTTTGAGTGAGGCCACCACGGACGCCTTGTGAGCATCATATCGGAACTTGAGGGTATGAATTTTACGAGCAGCTCGTTCGATGAACCACGGCGGCCCATCCGCCTCCATTATGTTGCTGATCTGTGATGTGATGGTGCCCATTTTGCCAACAATTGGGGTTTTTGATCTAAACGTGCTCTCCGGAATGTCAAATGCAAAATCAGCATCTTCCATCGGCTTTTGTGCGAGAGTCATTATCCACTCAGCGCATATGACTCTGAAGCACTCAACGTCCGCACAATCCTGAAGGGCTCGCTTGGCTTGAAACCAGAGGGTTTTCTGGAGCGTACGATCAAACTCATCGCTCAGATTATCGACAGGACCTGGGTCCGTGTTGTCGGTAGAATCCCAAGTGTGTGGATACTTCTCATGCCCACGCTGATTTCCTTGGGCCCACTGAATGGCAAATGCCATAATCGCCAGGTATAGTGCTTCAGACGCGGCTCTGTTCTCAGCTTCCGTCAACCTGATGAGGTTATTTGCCCGGGCAACTCTATCGAGTTTGAACACGCGGAAATAGACCCCGCTGGCCTGTTTCTTCGGGTCGTACTGGTTGATAAGACGAACATTCTCAAAACGAGACGCCAACCAGCTGATTCCACTTGTCGGCGGTTGACTAATGGCGTTGAATTGGTATGGACATGCCTCTTGGGACAGACAGCAGGCTAAGGCGAGTTCAAAGGCATTGCGGTATATAGAGATGAGATTATTAGAAATAATCCTCTTGTTGGCATTCATGACCATAGCATGCGTCGTAGAAAAGGGAGAAATTGAAGCAGTGTCCGTGCTGACCAGACCAACCGGGGACGCAGAAGGGGGTTCCTTCTTGTGCGAATTGGAGACGGGCGTGAACGGTTGAAAAGGGGTGGTCAGATGTGACTGAGCTTGGAATGATGACAGCTCATTCGCGTCCTCGTCCTCTGAAGCCGACGATGATTGTTGGGAATACATGTCCGGAGTGGTCATGTCTGTGACTGAGGAACAGTCCGTCAGGAGAGGTTGATACGAAATTGGTTGAGTATTGAGGCTAGTTCCAATCTCGGTAGGCTGAGAATACGGATACATGGGCGGCTCAAAGATGGCGACATTGGCGGATGGGGAAGCGAAGGTGGGGGAGGTAGGAGAGGTGAGGCCATTTGCAAAGTTCGTCTCGATGCGGCCTCGCGGAGTCTGACTGGGAGTCGGTGTTGGCGCCCAGGGAATATGACTCGGGCCAGTGGCGCCAAAGTCGCCGCCAGGTGCAATGGGAGGATGTGCGATTCGCGGTTGGGGATGAAGTGTCTGGCGCTGCACGTTGCTGTGCGCACCAACGCTGCTAGCTGCACTGGACACTCTACCGGCAGAGTCATGTTGAAGCCGGCTTCGAACCCAGTTCAAGGTACACTGCTTCTGAGTACGCCGG
The DNA here is from genome assembly GCA_020744155.1 of Ilyonectria sp. MPI-CAGE-AT-0026. Classification (NCBI taxonomy): domain Eukaryota; kingdom Fungi; phylum Ascomycota; class Sordariomycetes; order Hypocreales; family Nectriaceae; genus Ilyonectria; species Ilyonectria sp. MPI-CAGE-AT-0026. Next base: position 360,079 of record JAGPNQ010000010.1, on the reverse strand, counting down.
CAGTATGAGCAGGGCCAGACGCGCGTGTCATTATCATCAGTGAGGCTCTCTGATTACACCGATTAGTTCGTGTTCTCGGGCGACTGCAAGTAGATAGTGGAAGAGTAGCGAAGGACGGAGACGCTTACCTAGGTAGCTTTCCGTAAGTGAGGCATTACCGGCGCGGCCAGCACCAGAATTTGGCCTCTTGACGTTATGCTGAGGATCGCGTAAATACAAATCACATGCGCGCTTGGCCTTTCGACACTGGTCGCACGAGCGGTTTTGCCGCCTCATTTCGATAGTGGCCTTCGGCATTGTTTCAGTAGTACAACGTTGGGAGCGATGGTCTCGTGAAGTATGCGAGTGTGAAATAATTATGCGCGCGATTTCAGCAGGTTTGGTTGAAAGAAATGGAAAGAGGGGAGGGAGATGAGATCCGGGACTGCCGCCTTCTCCGTCATCATTCAAGACATGTTGCTTTTTATTAAATATGGTTTGAGCCTAGATCGACGGCCGATACTAGCGCTGATGCGTTAGTCGAGATACATGATTGTACCATACGTTAGACCTTTACAGACGAATGCCAGCACTTCAACAAGTCTCCGATCCCGTGGGCGAATTTGATTAAGTCTTCGATCCCATCGGCGGATTTGATCAAGTCTTGAGAATCTGGCAACGCGCCTGATCAATATCAAGACCCGACTTTTGGCAAGTTCTGAAGGGAGCGTGTCACAAGAACTGGCTGTGGAGTTGGGCTCGCCAAGGGTCCGCGCAGGGCATCTAAGACATTCGGCGATCATCCTCCTCCCCGATTGGCCCTCCTTAGTGCCATCTTTCAGCTGTTTCGTAAAGAATGTCTATCATCTGTCAGATATCAGTTTTCGGTTTCCGACTCGGAGTTCGTTGAGCTTGGCTGGAAACCGACGAACCCCACGGATTACACCAATTACATGGCGCCACGTCACAATGACGTGCGTGGCTCCAGGTACTGAGACACTTTTCAGGCCAAGCAATGTGAGTCTGATTAAATGCTGGGCGAACACTGGGCCTAGACGCGATGGAAACCCACGGGACGCCTCCCTCATTAGGCTCTGAGATTAGATAGTCCTGTCGACGACTGATTCTGCAGGCGCCTGGAAACGAGGTTGGATGTAAAACACCAACGAGGGGAAAAGCTAATATTTTAGTAAGATATACCCCGTTGCCAAAAAATATCGTTGTCGGAACTGCGACTTGATCATTTTGCTGCAGTCTCCTCTCATCCGTGTTCTCGTATCGGGGCCGTCACTAGACCTTTTCTTAAGACTACATTCGATGGAATATTACCGCTCTTTATTGAAACGTTCCTCTCAATGGCTAATCGCGTGGCGCTCTTGAAAAAACAAGTGTGCAACGTTGGGCCTCATTCTGAATTACCAGGTGACCCTTCTCGTTCATTCAAGACCTCGAGATCACCGTTCCTCGAGAGGATTCCGGAAATACGTGTATGGAAGATTGTGAGATGCAGGGCCTTTCACCTAGCGGCTTTGGGGAATCTAGAACTCTATGTTCGCAAAGAGAGATAGGTGATATTCCGAAGTAAAGGGGGAATAATAGACTTGTAATTTTATATCTGGTGGAGCTTTGGTTGTATCCATTTAATGACTCGATGCACATCGCCGCGCACAACTCTCTTAAAACCTACCGAGGCAGTCAGGTCGGAACGGTAGCAAATATTTGAAAATGTGTGCCAAAGACAAGTGCGCGAGTTGGATGCTAAGACATACGAAAAGGCAGAAGTTATCACCAAAGGGACAGTTTCCCCTTACTAACTTTACACTCAAGCCAGGGAGTGAGCCTGAAAGAAATGGATGGTGTTGATTTACACTGGGCCCTTTCGCTTTATACAGACTGGGGCAGGGGATCAAGTGGCTGATCTTTCAAGTATATGCGCCACTCTTTCCCCTGGTATTATGAGACGAAACACAAGCGATATGTGATATGGTATGGATCGCCGCTTTTCTAGGCCCTACGCTCGCCGGCTTAATTTCGGCTCAGCTTGAATCAGCCCTCCCTCAGCCTGTATCAGCCTGTATCAGCTTTAAATATCTTTTCAGTTAGGTGGAAAAAAAGTGTTGCTTTTAGTTTTATTTTTAGGTATTTAAATTAATTTTTTAATTTTTAAGCTAGATATTTAATACATTGTATTTATTATTAAAGTAAGTAATTTACAGTTAAAAACTCATTATTATTTATATTCAAACTTTTATTTAATATATAAATTTAATTTAATTTATTTATTTTATATTAATAATTTATATTAGTATTTATATTAAAATTTATAGACTAAATATTATTACATTATTTTGCTATTTATAAACTTTTTCTTTACTTTTTATTAATTAGATTTTATTAAAATAAATAATGTAAAAATATAGCTAATATTTCATATTTTATATTTAAAAGAAATCTAATAAAAAAAACTAATGTTATAGATCATATGTTAATTTATAAATACTTTAACTTAAAATAAAATAAAATAATAAAAAATAATGAGTGAGGGAGTGAGCAGAGGGCACTAAGAACACACAACCCACCCAGAGGCAGAGCTGTGATGACTGCAATACCGTAGACTCGGTAAATTAACGCGGAATCCTTCGCCCACTTATTGTATTCGGGGTTTTTTATAACCAATAACACAGGAGATCTAAACCTCATATAGCTTAGCTTTTGCCCATATAAAACGCGTCAATTTACCGAGTCTTTACGGTAGTGTTGTATCGGAAAGGTCGGATAGGGTCGGGTTTGGGGTCCGGATAAATCGGACAGCTGAGCGAAATAGATAACTTTTTCAACTGATACCGTTTGATCAAGTAGACCTTCAATAGGTCTCCAAAGGATAGGTTAAAAGACTGTCAATTGAATGAGATGCTAGAAGGATGATGCTATCTGGAAGGTCCTGTCCGAGACCTTCCCAATTTATAGCCCTAATAGGTCTGGCTACTGGTCCCTAAGTTACCCGGTACGGCATTTCCTGTTGAAGGAACCTACCAATCCTAGCCCTAGTGGCCGCAAGCATCTGATCAGATGACCTTTATCCCCAAAGACCGGAAAGCCCCGACTCACTAGAAACCTTAGTCTGTCTGAGTGTATTATTAACCTTTAAATAGACTGGGTATATAGTCTGTATTATTGATACGATTATTGGTGTTTTATTTTTACTGTTGAGCTTCTAGTCCCCCCTCTGGGTATGTGTGTACTAGGGCACCCTAACATCTTGAAAAGTATTACTATGTGCAGGACTTAAGCGGACTTAATTCGGTTCTTCTATAATATCTATACCCAGGAATAAAAAGGCCGGATTGAGGCTATTATACAGCAGAATGGGAATTAATATCTCGAGGTTTATTACTTGACACTACACTCACCCGTTCGGAAAGTATCCGGTCAGTCTCAAGCAAATAACCTGTGCTGCTAAACACGCAGAGACATAAGCGCGAGGTCCGGTGGTTTGCTGGGTCGCAAACCGAATATTGACATAGGTGAGTTTGACCTCGAGATAGGTGGATGATTAAGACCATGAGTTCTAAATAACAGTACTGGTTTGGAGTCGATGAAACTGGAAGTGTTGAAGGTACCGTGAATGTTTGCGGGGGGCATTGTGGGATGGCAATGGCGGCATCGTCGAGCCAGGTCCATCATGGGAGACTGTTGACTTTGAAGCAGGTTTCGTATTGACGATCTCGACTTACCGCTGCGCCATGCTCTTTGGCGAAGATAGATATTGGGAATGAAGCGACGGGAGGTGGTGGCTGGGGTAGTATGTGTGTTGTGAGGCCAAGACTGGTTGGAGACGAAGCTCAAGTAATGTATGATGGATCAGGGAGAACTAAGCGACACTATCGTGATCACTCAAAGTGGTAGAAAAGACGACATTCGCAGGTCCAATATTGTCAAAGTCTAGCCGCAATCAGTGATAAGTTGCAGCCAGGACAGGGTGTCCTTGACATTATCTTTAACACCATCCAAGCCCCAAGGGACCGTGTCGTCGGATAAGTTCAAGTTCGCATTCGACAGACGAGAGCAGGCTTGCCGCTCCCAAGTCGGGGACACCGAAGCGGAGGATTAATCGCAACGGCGTCCTGACATAGGAAAGACTTCATTCCCCAACTGTTGTTTCGGCGATCGATGAGGGGCGTCGAGGATGAGACCGAGGACGAGACCGACGATAAGGGAAGGGACAAGACTTGGCGGGCATGCCGAGAGTTACTAGCTGAAGATGGCTGTGGCGGGATGCATGCGAAAGAAGTTCCGGGGACACGGCTAACAGGTGCTGAGGTCGACGTGGAGGAGGAGCGGCGGTACGCTCAGAGCGTCGAGAGAGAAGGCAATTCGTTGTGGCAGGTGGTCTGTGGGAAGCCCTGCAGCGCAGAGGATGGGGGTCGATTCGTGACGAGAACGGGGGCGTAGGCGCGGGGGCAAGGAATTGAGAGAGGATTGAAAGGACGTGGCCTTGTGCCGTTGTGTTATTGCGTTAGCTAATTATTGCGTTGTTGAATTTACCTTGGTACAATCTTGGTGCGGATTGACGGAACACAGGCTTGCTGTCCCTTTTGGGCCGGGCCCCGTGGTCGTGCGACTTATCCTAGAGATCGGGAGAGGCGCTGCGCGTCATAAACTGCTAATGTTAACTGTAAAACAGTTACTATTAGTGGCGTGAACAGTTGCCGTTTATCCAGCGCCAAGAGTTTATCAAGCGCTAATACTGTCGACCGCTAGGATATATCCTGGGCCTCCCGGTCACTCCACAAATAGCGTGCAGGAACGAAGACATACCCCGGAAGATATTTCGGTGACAACTCGGTAACTTGGACCAAATTAATTGCCAAGCACGACCATCGAGTGCCAAGAACGACCATTTGAGTGCCAAGAACGACCATTTGAGTGCCAAGAACGACCATTTGAGTGCCAAGAACGACCATTTGATTGCCAAGAACGACCATTGAGTGCCAAGAACAACCATCAGTCAGACCAAAAAGACGGTGAGTCTCCTCACGAACCAGTAATATTTCACAGAGGCCTTGATCAACCACTCACTCTATTTATGGGAACCACGCCAAGTGGCATCTTGCCACAGTCCAGGAGATATTTATCGTACGGGGTTATGAAGTGACGTGATATGAAGACTACCTCTGAAGTCACTGAAGTCGAGCCTTTTACGATAAATAGGAGATACTGTATTATCTCTGCAAATTCGGATTTGACGGCGTAGTCGCTAAGGCACGGTTATATATACCTTATCTAGGAATAATAAACAGGCTTACTTAAGTATGCCTTAGCAGACGCGCCGGCAAATCCGAATTTACTAAATAAATACAGTAGACGCCGAGAAGATCAGGGATGTGGGTATGGAAAAGTCAAGACTCGGCATACCCCACGGTCTTCTCAGTAGCTCGATGTACAGCTATCATCCCACCACGGACTTAACTCGCCTCGCCAGGTCTCACCGTGTCCTTCGCGTCTCGGATTTCGAAGGGACTTTGTTTCTTGGCATAGGGCCGGGGCAAACGGACGACCCCCACTCGTGACCCCTCTCACGATCGTGGAGCCAAGAATCTCCCCACAAACACCCTGCACACCAAGAGTTTTGGAAGGGCGGGAGGCCTGCCAGAAATGCCAAGAGAGTCTCGAACAGCTTCGAGTTCCATGTCATGTCCAAGCTTGCAACAAGCTTTGACCAAGCTTTGTGCTGTGACCAACCAGCATCTGCTATTCTCTCGGAACAGTTCTTTAGTTGCCGCGGGCCTTCTGTTTCTAGGATACCTTCGGGGTAATATTATTCTTAGATGATTAAGAAGCACAGGCCATGAGTGAATTGTTTTACATCGCCGTTTCGTGGAATTATCCATGTCTCTGCGAAGCCAGCCCTGCAATTACGCATCACCGTATGGGCGACTTCCCGAAGTGGACTATCAACAATCCTCGCGTCGGTCGTCGGGTCTATCAGAACTAATTCCCGCACACCCTATCCAAGGGTCTCTATGGGTCAGCAAAAGTCTCTCTCCCGGATGGTCTGAGTTGAGTTTATCTCATGATTGAACGCCGGAATATTAACGTTGTCCGGAATCAAACATTCCATTTTCCGCATTCGTAAGGGACGTGCTGGCCTCTTGATTGGTCCAGTCATCCGGGAAGATGCGGAAGTTATTCATTTCGAGCATTTCGAGCACTATGATATCACCGTGGAGAGATTTCGAAACTCATGTCAGCAGAGAATATCCTTGAACTCGAATATGGCGCTCAATATTGAATTGGGCTTCATCGCCCTACATCTCTTGGACTATATATTCCCTCAAGTCTCACTGGTTTACTTTTAGTTACTCTTATCCTCACACTTATCTCCGCTCTCAGATGCGCCAGTGAAACAACCTTCTTGGAACATTTATCGCTAAATAAGATTTCACTATCAACACCTTTACACCTCGGTCCAGGAGACCAGTAAAGGCTCTCAATATACCAAAACCAACAAAAATTCTCAGCTGAGACCAAACACTTTGATCTCTTACCGAACGAAAAAAGATACCCATTGGAATTTTCACACACATCTCACAACACCACCAACGACATGATGTCGAAGAAGAACGAGAAAGCGGAACACATCCAAGGAGATCACAGCGACACTACCGACCATGAAGGTTTAGACCACAAGCCCGCCTACTCCGATGAAGCAGAAGTAGACGTCTTTGGGGGTGAGGGTGGAGCGAACTTCCGTACTATGGGCCGCTTCGACACCGTCTTTGCCCTCCTCACCAACCAGTTTGGTCTCGGAGCACTTGCTCTCCCTTCAGTTTTCAAGACTCTTGGTCTTATTCCCGGCCTTATCACTCTCGTCGGCGGAGCCGCCATCACTTACTTCAGTGGTGTTGAGATTTTCTGGTACTACTTGGCCCATCCCAAAGTCACCAATATCGCTGAAATGATGAAGATCGTGGGAGGCCGCCCAGCAGAGATCTTTACTGGCATTGGCCTATTATTACAACTTGTCATGACTGCTTCCTCTGCAGTTGTTACTATCTCTATTGCTTTGAATGCCATTAGCGAGAATGCTGTCTGTACTGTTGGCTATATCGCTATTGCCTGCATTCTTTGCTTTATGCTCTGCATTCCCCGGACTGCTAAATTCTTAGCTCAGTCTGGCCTCCCTTGTATCCTTAGTATCCTTGCCGCGTCTCTTTCTACTATGATCGGCCTCGGTATAAGCAACCCTCCCGGAGCCTTGGAAGGCTGGAAACCCGAGATTGAGCTTTTTGGAACTCCTACCCTCCGCGAGGTCTTCAACTGCGTTCTTAAGATCCTCTTTGCCTTAGCTGGTAACTACGCCTTTGTTACTTATATGGCTGAGATGAAGAACCCTGAGAAGGACTTTATTTACTCTCTTAGATGGTTGATGGGTGCATCTGTTATTTTCTATGCATTCATCGCTATCACTGTCTACTGCCTCGCTGCCGAGTTTACCGCCTCCCCTGCTCTTAGTTCCGCCCCTATTATTGCTGCTAAGGTAGCCTACGGACTCGTCCTCCCCGCTATATTAACTGACGGTCTTGCTTGCGGCCATATCGGTACCAAGTATGTCTATATTACTATTATGCGTCAGATTAATGCTCTTAAGGAAGTTACTGCAAATACCCCTAAGTCATGGGGTGTCTGGATAGGTAGTAATACTGCCTTCTGGATTATTGTCTTTATTCTCTCCAATACTATTCCTGTTTTCGACTCTATTGTTGCCATTAGTTCGGCTACTACTTACGCTTGGTTCACATATGGTATTAGCGCTTTCCTCTGGCTGCACCTCTATAAGGGACGCTACTTTGAGAACCGGAGGAGTATTATGCTATTTACTGCTAATATTGGCTTTATTGTTTTCTCTTTATTTTTAAATGGTGGTGGACTTTGGTCTTCTATTACTGAACTTTTAGATATTTTTGCTACTTCCTCTAATATTCGAGGATGTTTTAGCTGCGGTGATAATTCTCTTATATAAGATAATAATAAAGAGATATTCTTTAAAATTCAAAATAAATTAGATTAAAACTTAACGCTTAAGGTTAGGAAAATAAGAAGAGTTTAAAATACTTTTTTAATTAAAGCAAAGTCGAAGAATTCGTCCAAATTTCGGTCCGTCTCATACCAAGTTAGAGATAATACCTTTAGCTGGACCCTTGGCCCATTGAGTAGCATCTCAGTTGGAGGATTCGAGTAGATACTGGACTTTTTTATAATTGCTCGGGAAAGTGGGTAGTATGCATGGGGAGAGGTGCTAACATTGTAGGGAAAACTTTTGTTAAAAGGTCGCATTTTTATGTGATATGGAGCTTATACAAGTACATGCAAGCAGTATAGAGCTGATTGAAAAGCGCAGAAAGCTCTTTTAAATACGCGATGGCAGGAAAGGCTCTAGTGGTGTATGGGACGAATAAGTCAGCAAGACTAATAGTGATTATGCTGATTATTCGACCGAAAAGATGAAAAAAAAAAGAAAAAAAAAACATAACAAGTAGGTCTTCCTCCCATAAAGTATTAAACCACCATAGAGGAAAGTCGTTATCGATGGATCCGCTTTCTAATTGTTTATCCAAGGCAGGTATAGTTTCCTTTCTACTAGACTCACCTATCAAGCCCGAAACCGATTATGCCATCGTTCTTTATCCCCTCCGGCGGTCAAACTCTGTTGGATGCCTGTCCTGCCTCCAGGCGACGTCAGTTCACTTTTGTTTGGTCAGACTATCGTATCTGATGCTGACTTCTCGCAGTTGAAGCGATGGTGTTAGGAGTGTAGAAGAAGGATGCCGATAAGGAGGCTGGGCGATGGAGATGAGGTGGTTCGTCAGGGTTTGATCTCGACTTCGCTGTGCAACCTGCTGTTGGAAGTGTGGGCAGAGGAGGTCAATTGGCCAGGCAAGGGCACACATAAACCAACAAACCCGCTCGCCTCAGGTATAAGTCTCCCAGAGGACCAAGATTGCGAAAGTTGAGCCGGGTTCAGAAGTGACCACGCAAAAGATTTGTTTGAAGACAAAGCTGAGCGCAAGCTACTGAGAAGGCAGCATTTGTCCAAAACGATTGCGGTAATTCGGCAAATACCCACTTCTGCGATTCAGCATCGCATTGAAGGGAGTGCAGGAGGTAGCAGCTAATGTAACCATTTTGTCCCAATATATTTTATTCAAACCCCCTCACCGTTATTTTCATTCTGACTAATTTATCAGCCCTGAATCACCACCATCAAAGCCGGCTAGCCCGGCCCATTGTGGCATCTTGATCGGCACTCAGGAGATGTTCCCACAGCACCTTGGCCAACAACTTGCCATCATGCTCAAGGGTCACTCTAGCCATGGCTGCCTCATAGAGGTCGTCATCAATTTTACCCTGCTGCCGTCTCTCTTCGATCTCTTCAGTCGTAATAAATGCATTAAACTCGGGGTGCCCTTGGAAGCTTAGAAGCCGTCCCGGCTGATATGATATTTGTACCCCGCACCGCTCGCTCTGCCCAATTACCTCGACATCGAGGGGAGTTTCAACCACAGCGTCGCGGTGAACTTGATGGATGTTCTGAATACCTCAGTACAGGTAGTTTCATCTGGGTTCATGAACTCGGACTTACCAGTTCGTTCCTACCAAATAACTTTGTACCCAATGAGCTGAGCCTGACTTTCTCAACTGCAAGTTCCCATCCGACTGGATTTCGGATCACTGTGCCCCCAAGCGCTCTTGCGATGATCTGGTGCCCGTAGCAAAACCCTACAAGCGGCTTACGGGCATTGTGTGCGAGTCGAATGTATTCCATAAGAGGTGAAACCCAAGGGTCATCGTCGAAAGCAGTGTACTCTGCAAAATGATCAGTAATATTGCATTGAAATCTCCGGATGTCACCACCTACGACTCCCTGTCAAGAGAATACCATCAACAGCGTCCAAGTTTGGGAATGATTCCGCTTGAATGATATTCCACTTCAATACTTCAAGGTTTGGAAGGGAATCTGTTTCAAAAGCACTCGTCAGGAGGATTTTGACAATATCTCCATACGTCCCGTACTTCTCTAAGACTGCTGCTGGGGGCGCCTCGCACTCCAGGATAGCCAATCGAAAAGCTCCAGTCATAGTGTCTTAGTTTGGATGAATGAGTAGTGTGTAAAAGTGACCCAGCGACTTTGATTCAGAGTAAACTACGCGACTCAAAGTGCTGTTTATATATTCAATCTCTGGGCCTGTCCAGAGTGTCCCACCGCTGACCACGTCGAGTGGTTGAGACGCTAAACTGTCAGCATTATGCATGTCGCCGTTGGTTCCGGGCTTCTCTCGTATGACACAATGAAATTGTTCCTCCGCAACCGCCCTGGATCTTCACCGTCAAGGCCATGTTCCGTCCGAGATTCTAGATCTTCCTTCGCATTGAACCCCCTCAGTTGAAAATTTTGCCGTGCCCACGTGGTGGAAAATCTGACACGCAAGATGACAATTTCGACTATTCAACCCGATCGGCTAACGCGGATTTGGACAAGCCCGCACTTTTCGGACTAGTAACGTAATTATAAAGTCATTTGCAACTTCTCATTACCCCCGAGAAATTGCGAATACATAGGATTCGTCATTAATCTTAGGCACTCTGTACTACGCAGTACGTAATTGAACCCAATGTTGGACGACGTGGCAGTCCTATTTCGGAGGCCCCTGAGAGGTGCAGAGTTGCCGCGGGGTCGTCGAAGGATTCCACAGAGTTCTCACGACAGAGGATCTAACCGAGACCCCGAGTTCTCACGTACAAGGACCCTGGACAATGCGACAATGCCCCTCGACAATGGCGTAAGAGGTGAGCTAGTGATTGCGGGGAAGCGATGTCAACAGAGCTGAAGCGGGGGCGGTGGCATTGTTGAGCCGAGACTAGCGAAGGAAATGACCTGGTACCCGATGTGGTCCAGAAGCTCAATAGACGCCAGTATGATGGTAATACTGGCTGACCCCATGGGAGCATTAGTGCATTCGCGATCACATGAGGAGGTCTTGGACATGAGACTCGTGCCGAGGAAATATACTTCACCCAATGGCGGGCACATCGTGAGATTGGAAAGAAAGCTGAGCCTGATTGCCTAACTCCTCTGTCCCCATGCCTACTGGTGTCCGAGTGATCCCGAAAAAGCCTATTCTCACCCACACACATACCAATGCGGCAGAATGATACCACTCACGTCAGACAAAGATGCACCAAGCTTCCGATTGAAGCTACTTGATGCGGCTTTCTCGAGCTCCTGTTTAAGCTGTCGCTTACCGCTATGGATCCAAGCTAGCATGTCGGGGTGGGAAAGGCCCCAGGACACAGTTAAAAGGGAGAAGTTAGACGCGTAAATGCACAACAAAAGTTTATGTAAATTTAATAGCGACATTTATTCAATACATGCCGATAGATCAAAAAGTGGTCTCTCAAGGAGTCGCTTGCTCTCCATGAAACTTGAGAAAGTAATGAAAACTGGGTTGAAAATGAATGATATGTGGTCAGATATGTACCGTGGCTACCGAGAGGTGGGGTAAGGTGTTCAAGATGCGGAATTGAGCAGGAACAGGAGATTTTCTGCTGTGGAATATCAAGCATCCACCCCCTCTCTTCGAGCAAATCTTCTTTTCCGTCACATTTAAAACTCTTGCGAGGTCTCCATGACTAGATGTGACACTTCCGGCGACCTGACTTACTGGTGGTTTGTGTGCCGGCGGCTGACGAAACCACGGTGTGTCCTTGACTGAACGACGGCGCAAGGGTGACAGTACTGACCGATTCCGTGCTGGTTTGTGGCGTGCCATCACTCAATGTACCCGAGAATGTCACAGTCGCTGAAGGTACTCCAGTGCTCAATGCCTCGGTCTTGATAGTAGCAACCGAAGAACTGGGCGAAGCCACAGTATGCGTGGACGAAGATGCCGGGCTGGCAAGATCAGATTCGCCCAAATGATAGAGTAAAGAGCCCCAGCCAAGTCCGTCATAATGGCCAGAGCCCTCTCCCCAGGACCCAGCTCCACCTTCATAACCACCGAAGTACTCAAGCGTGTTATTCAAGTAAGCCGTTGTCCACGGCGCGTCAAGCCCTTTGACCTGAACGTAGTGAGCATACAACAGCTCCCACGTCGGCCGAATAGCGCCTCGAGAAGCGGAGCTAATTTCTGTATAGCTGACAATGCCGTTGGTGTAAGGCTCGAACGGAACTTCTTCGCCGAGGTTGTATCGTGCAAAGTATTCTGCACTGTAGAACGCATGTCAGCAAACCACACAGAGGGTAGAAGGCCCTTGGGACGTACCCAAGAAGGATGCGACTGTTGTTATAGGCAAACAAATCTTCACCCTGGTTCCAAGCCTGCTGGCCAATGGCTCCGAGAAGCTGAAAGTCCAAAGCTGAGTGGCCCTGGTCGCGACCTGATTCTTGTCCCTGGCCCAACAAGTTGCCCGTATGTGGCTCCTCCACGATATTGCTAATGGCATTCCCAATAGCACCATTCCCCACTCCAGTCTTGAAGTAATCCACAGCAAAGTCCCAGGTGGTCTTATTGTCCGTAAGAACACCAATAGCTAAAGCTGATGCAATATTGCAGAGCTCCCAGTTAGCAAAAAAGTGCTTTACATTGTGTTGAGAGGGCAAGGCCTGGTTGAGAAAGTCCACGTTCATTGGTAGAAAGACAGTTTCCATCATGGACTGGACATCAGATAGGCCGTCCTTGGCAAAGGGCGCATAGTCTCGCAACAATTCCGCAGCGTTGGCGAATTCATACCCTTGCAGGCCTGCCGTAAGGTAGTTGTCGTCCCCGCCGCCAGAGAGGGCTTGGAGCTTGGCCGCCCATGTCTGAAGAATGTTCGCCGAGGCATCGGCATATTCCTCCTCCCCCGAGATTTTCCAGCGAAGAGCAAGATTGAATGCGGCAGCCGCGTCATGCCAAAGGAGCTCCCCATTACTGCTCCGTGAAACTATCTCCACAGCATTGGGAACATAGGACGAGTTGGAGAAGGTAAGGCTAGTCAGCTTGTTCCAGGAACCGAACCACGGTTCCTCCTCAACGCCAATATGTTTCTTGGCTCGGGAGATATCCTCGTCAGTCACAAGAAGGCCAGGATGGGTAAAGGCAAAAGCCGCAGGAAGAAAAAAAAGCCACCACCAGGGAGAGGGCATATTGAAGGTGTTTATAGGTTAAGCAGAAAATGAGCGACAAAAGACACAAAAAAAGAGTGACGTAAAATGACGAGAACCGATGGAATCGTAAACAAGAGCATCAGGAGAAACAGTGAATGAAATGCTAAATATCGAGTACGTCTGTGATTTATTAAGCTTTATTATCAGGACCGTCAACCAAAAGACAGCGCCAATTACAGGGGACACCGCTGTCAAGGGTAGCGGCAACAGGCCACAACGGGAACCTTTACCGACGCTAAGTGAATTATGAAACCCGCAACCGCTTGATGCTCGCTTATTTGACATTTGTCTCCTGACGATCACTCGTCAGATCATATTTCATCATGGATGGGGCCTTGCTAAGATATTGAAAGCTTCCATCAAGGAGAGTATAGCGTCACGGCTACTGTGCGTGATAAAGTGCCGCTACTTCCGCTCATGGAGTGCGAACAACAAATGATTATTCTATCAAGACACCTGAAGTTTATGCAACGCTAGCAGAGTTAATGATGAGTTCATAAATCTACCAATTTATGCTATGATGTCAAAGCGATAGTGGAAGTAGTGCTCTTTTTAAATATCAAGGCCTGTTCACTCAAGGAAGTAATGGCATACCAAAATTTAACAACAGCGCTCATCCGACATTAGAGAGCACTTGAGTGCTGTGTTGTTGTTCAATACGGAGTCAATTATTGCTGGCGGTACGTACTACCTGGGCAACTTAATATTTGTGATTCGACTGCAGACGTGACATTGCGTGAATCCCAGAAAGGCTGGTTTGTTGGTGGGAGAGGTCCTTAGTGCAGACCACACCCGTCGGTAGGGTAGGGTCTTGATGGAGATTAGAAGGGAAGATAGTCAGTAGACAAGCAGTCTTCTGAGGATGGAAGATGCTAGGAGCAATTGATCAATTGCTTTTGAATCTCTCTGAGAAGAAGAGAAGGGAAAATATTATCATGAGCTGCTGCGACAGCTATAGTGGAATGAGCGTACTGGGACCAAAGGTGTCATATTAATTCAAGAAGGGAAAAAGCGTGCCGTGGTATTTTTCAAGCAGATTCAACGCTTTAATTAGGGATATTGAAGCTAGGAAAAGATCTACCCTAAGGTATTGAACTCCAGGTGGACTGTTGGCCCCATCACACTGGCCTAGCTATGCACCTACGACTGGGGTTTTACAATATGGAATTAATACAAATAGATACATATGGAAATGTAGCTTCTGGGCCATAGTAAATTTGAGATTGAAAGATGTTGACATCTGGTTCCGTTTTGAACTTAAATGGAAAAAGAGTCGACATGCAGTCCAAGTTTGGGTCGCTGACGAACCACATAACTTATACACTCATTTAGTTAACGACATAATTGTTATACAAGGCAAGCTAGAAAACGGGTCTAGCAACGCAACGTTACACCGGCGTCCTCAAAGTATGCCTTGCACATCTTGTGGAAAATACATGGATAGAAGCCGGAAGAGCCGACGAATCATAAGCAGTTTGTGAAGATGTAATGACCCCATAGAGAGCTGAGATGCGTAAACTCTGTCATTATAGTTTCGATCGTACCTTTCAGCTGGTGGATGAGGATTGTTCATCATGTTGCCGTCTAGAATCATGTTGAATACGATCCCTGTTTTAATAGAGCTACCTACTTGTTCAACCGTGACATGTTATATCTTGATGGGCTAATCCGAAGCTGTAGAACGCGCGCACAGGCATACTAACATAAACTTAGGATCCTAGTTTCCTAAACTGGATCTCAATTTTAATTTTTTATTCTACAGGGAGCATCATTATGTGTCAATCGCGGCATTCGAGAGTATGAGTCGCCAGTCATCCTGAGACCAGCTCACTGGAGACAAAAACGTCTCCCGTCACATAGCCATTAACTACCTTTGTCATTTCTCACCCCCAAGCAGATAAGAAGAAGTTCTCCCGCATATTCTGAGAGATGTCACCATAACCGGGGTGCTGGATAAAGCGGTTTTCTGAGCAAGGCTAACTGGTAGGAATATGCTCATAGGACTCATAAGGTCCTATAACGTCTCTTGTCCTCGCAATATGGCCATTTTGGGTGGTCGCCTCCCTCAATGATTACGAGACAGTACCGTGTACTTTGCTTATACATGTGTCGGCTCTGAGCAGCAATATTGCAGAAACCATCCATATTAACTTTTTTGGTAGTGACTTCTCGCATGTTTGGGGGTTTGTTTCAAAGCAGGTGATTGAAGTAATTTAGTTCTACTAGCATCCTTGAACAGGTGAGAGTCAATTGTTGTTGAAGAATATGGTGGGGTCAATTCCTTGCAGGTTGAAGTAAATGGGGATCGTTCCGGCGGATTGGACTAGATGTCCCGAGTGAAGATGATATGCAGGAATCATTTGCTTTCAGCGATGGAATCTCGATAAAGCACGTTCACACGAACAACATAGGTCGTGTTGCAATCATGTCGTACGGCCGGCGCATAAAGACCACTGGTGGCAAGACTGGCGTCTTTATTCTTCTCGCTGACGTACCGGCAGCGGAGAAGCGTCCTGATTCTGCCGGACTTATCTGACTTGGTTTGTGGATTGCATAAAAAGGTGTGTGTTGGTAGCTCAGGTAGCTAAGTGTTTTGTGGAAATGCTAATGAATTTGTACATACAGAGTATACCCAGGTGGCTCACTAACCATGGAGGAGTGCTCACGATGTCCGGGTAAGTGACTCACTGGGCATTGGTAAGTGGCTCATTGGCATTGGTGAGTCTTCTATTGATTGAGCACAAAATTGTAGGCCTGCCGAGATGGATAGCACCATGTATGTATACCCAGATCAAGTTTGCGACAACACCGTAGGGCCACCATGACGTCTTATTACTGATGCCATGGAGTCTCGGGCTATGAATCGTGCGCTTAAACTGAATTAGGTTCTCGAAAATGAACGAATTCACATCCTGGCAGCTAATGAATGTCTATTAAATATGGAAGGGGCACGTCGTTTATATAGCTATATAATTGGCGGTGTGACCTGCCGCTCCGGTCGCATTGACGCTCCCTAGGTACGGTGGGAGGTGTTCTAGTGTGCTTGGCCAGACTACCGTGCTGTGACCGAAACCGAAACCGAGACCGATATTCAGATTACTAGTCTCAATATCTTATATAATAGTAGATGCATCCCCTTTTTTAGTGACCTACGTTTTTTTATCTTGCAACGGCGAAATTACCCCGCAATGAAACCATCTCCAAATGAAGTACTGGATGGCCTGTCCATACCAAAGAAGATTGCTCCATCGCTGCCGTTTCTGACCACTCTATATTATAGGACAGCAGTTTTCGCCCTGCAAAAGATCGTCATACGGCCTGTCCTTTTTGTGAAATGGCTTCTTGCATATATCAAACCACCGGCAATCCGGCCGGATCTTGTGAAGACTTATGGCAGTCATCGACATCTACCTATTCGGTCAGTCGTCTTGTTTCTCCTTGATTTATGCACTATTGCTCACCCTTTCGCGAAGAATATTCTTCCCCAAATCCTATGACCCCAGGACCCCCCGTCGTCTTCCAACTCTCTTCACTATTCATGGAGGAGGATTTGTCGTGGGCAAGCCCGATGACAACGATCATTGGAACTCGAAATTCGCATCCACACAATCCACAGTCGTCATAGCCCTTAATTATTCCAAAGCCCCTGGTACACCATTCCCCGGCCCCATCTATGAGCTTGAGGCTCTCTGCCTTGCTGTTCTCGACGACCCGGCTCTATCTTTACACATCGATGTCTCACGCATAGCCCTGCTCGGTTGGTCCGCCGGTGGGACTCTGGCTCTGGCTATCTCTCAGCTTCCGTCCATCCATGACCATCTAATTGCTGTCGTTGCTATGTACCCTGTGGCGGACTTCTCTACAGAGGATGCCCAAAAGGCCAACACGAGGCGGTATAAGCCGTCTCTGGGTGGATTTCGCGCGGCTCAAACTGACTACCTCCGCAACATGGCACCTATTTTCAATTGGGCCTACTTGCCTTTCCAGCAGGATCTGTGTGATCCGTTGTTGAGTCCTGTCTATGCAGCCAGAGATGCGCTGCCGCGACGAGTCTTCGTGATAGGTTGCGAGATGGATATGCTGGCGCATGAAGCGTGGCGGTTAGTAAGTAGGCTCGCTGAGCGGAAGGTTCCAGACCTGAATGAGGCAGTAGGCCGAGAAGCGGTGGCAGACAAGCAAGGGCAGCTTGTTTTGGACGACGAAAGGTTTCACTGGGAGACACAACTTGGTGAGGGCAGTGAAAAGGCTACTTACAGGTGGCTGCTGGTGCCAGATATGATTCACGGCTTCGATCAACAAATTGGCAGGATGGTCAAGGATCCCGGGTTGATGGAAGATGCAGGAGCAAGGACAAAAGAGTGCATGCAGCTAATCGGGGATTGGGTATTCCCATCCCCAAGCTCATGAACTCGGTCAGATTTTATGGAAACTATTACTCAAGAAATTCGCAGAAATGGAGGCTCTACAGATCAACCTCATTAGGCGTTTTCCAGCCCCCCTCGGGGCTTTCTGGGGCAGCGGCCACCTTCATCGTCTCTGGGTGGCATCAGCCGCATAAAGACTCGTACATCCGGGCTCATTCAGGCCAAGATCCAAGGGTATATGGATCAGTACCAGGGCGCACAAGCACCAGTTGCTAGGGTCGAGCTGTCGTCATTGTCAATGCCGACATTCCATATGCCTTAAGCATCGGACACGCAGACGGCGGGAGATCCGCAAGCTTCATATCTGAGCTCCATCTCTAGCTAACAGCGGGCGACGAATGAATTGACAATTGATATGCTCAGCCGTCAATCAACAATGATGACACAGCTCCATCGAGTGCGTCATTTGGTTGAAGCAACATCTGCTCATAAGCTTTGACAGGAAGAAATTGCATCCAAAACGCAAGATTTCATATGCAGTTTTAATTTTGACGGCAGCCGCATGTTGGGTGACCCCGCAGAGATCTCACGTCTTAATCAATCTACAACCAAGTCTACTCAACCTGCTGAACCTAAAAGTTCGCCTTTCCTTTCAACCTCTCATTCTATACCATTTTAACCCAGTAACCGTCGGGATCCAGCAAAAACGCGACATTCCCCATTCTTCCATCGGTGAGCCTCTTCTTTCACGGGACATCCATTACTTCGAATCACTTGCATGCTGCATCTAGTCTGCCAACAGATATACCTCGCATAAGTCAGCCTTTAGTTTGATGGATTTGAAGAATTGGGATATACAGATGTAGCCAAAGCCTTGTGGATTATCATTTTCGCTGTAGCAACAAAACTCGTCTTGCCTCTCGGTTCCGAGTTTCCACTTCAGTCCTAAGCGCCCCTCGGCCCCGTCAACCCAACCCCCCAGTTTCGGCAATTTCATGAATATCGGCATAGCCGGGGAGGTACACATCAAAATTCTCGGCCGTGTTTCTAAAAGTCCTCAATAAATGCAAGCCAATGTCATTTTGGCAGAGTCAAGTCCACATCCTTTACATGGAGCATAGTGTGGTTCTATCATAGTCAGCTTACCGTGTTAGTCCATATTCGGCCCACTCACCATGCGATGGTTCGATACATTGGTACCAGATGTGTGAGAATTGCCCCAATCGGAGTCTCTAGAAACTAATTTGATCTAATAGTCATCTGGATCCGTGAAAATAACAGAGTCCTTAGATTAGCATCGGCTAGCTTCTGCTCAGTAAAACCCTCCTTTTTGAGTCGCTGACAGGCTGCCTGTAAATTACTCACAATGGTCGAGATGTATGTGAACCCCATAGAATGTTCCATATTCCTATTGTTAACGTAATATTTGGGATCATTCTCAGTGCCATAATTATGAACCGTCTCTATCAAGCGTCGTTGGCGCAAAGCCCCAATTTCAGCACTGCCTGTTCCCCAGGGCCGACCGTCGGTACGTACCGATCTGTGCCGAGGCATGGAAGCGGCTGGAGATCTTGGATGATCATGGAAGATGCCTGTGACCACTTGTCCCGCCTCTGACTTCCCACCTTCAATCAGTTGTTGCGCAATCCCGACAACGATCCAATCGAGCAACATACACCTTGCCCTCCTACTGATTAATAGATTTGTAGCTGAGCTATACTTTTATCCATTGGAGAAAGGCTCTTTTGTTATATCAACCCACATTCGTCGCGCGCACGCTACGGAAAGATTCGACTCGAGTACTCGGCGTTGAGACAGCCACATCCACTGCAGCTACATCACCAAACCTCTCATCACACCGTAAATCTTATCTATTGATTTTTCATCGCGCCGACTCGATCAAGCCGAGGCGAAAATGGAACGCGATTAGGCTGTGCGCTCTTCTGTCCAGAAACACGACGTTTGCGATGCTTGCAAGCTCATTAATTTCAACGCTGCTTTTGCTCTCCCGGTTGACCCGGATGGAGAAAGTCCTTGGAATCATCTGGGGATCTTTCTAACGAACTTTGGTAGTGGCCGGCTGCCTAACGCTCGCAATTGCTCTTTGTGCCAACTATTCCTGGAAAATCGGTTCTGGCCCGATGAGGCCGAACAGCCCGACGACGCAGATACGAATTGGGAACTGCGCGCATTCCCTTTGCATCATCTGTCGAACCCGTTTCCAGGACCGAATTCTGAAATTACCAGATGGTAGGGCACAGCAGAGCCTTCCCTTATCATGGTGCGAGAAGGACGAAGAGTGACCCCCCGAAATAACGAACTCAGGACTCTGAAAATTGAAAGGGGTCACTTGGCCTGCTTGAAGACGGTGGATTTAGGGAAGGCGGGAAAGCCAAGACGTGTCCCTCAAAATTTCGATGCCCAAGAAGCCAGGCGCTGGATGAATATGTGCCGACAGAGGCACGGCCAAAATTGCAATCGACGCCTTTCCCTCAGTGGCTTCAGACTCCTTGATTGCGCTGCCCTCACAGTGGTCGACGCCGAGGAGTCCATGTCTTGGACAACGCTTAGTTACGTCTGGACCGTTGCGCAAGACGTATATTCAAATGACATGACCTACGGAGACACAGTGCCGAATTGTCGGAGATTGCCAGAGAAGCTTCCCGGCGTCGTTTTAGACGCAATTGAGGTTACCAAACAACTAGGCTATAACTACATATAGATCGATAGATATTGCATCTACCAGAATGACGCTAGAGATGTCGAAGAGCAAATTGGAAAGATGGACAAGATCTACCAAGGCTCTGACATCACTATCGTCGCCGCAACACGGCAAAACGGATTACCAGGAGTGGGAAAAATCAAGAAGGGCCTACAACGGATAGTGAGGCTTGACACTGGGGTGACGCTATTCACGACCCCCCCTCACATCTCTCGACAAAAGGCCATATCTCCATGAGCTTTTCGAGGGTGGACTTACCAGGAGGGCGTGCTATCTCGCCGAAGACTATTCTTTACCGACGACGAGGTTCTATTCGAATGCAGCGAGCCCGTAGCCTGGTGGGAGAGCATGTCTGAGCTACCGCCGGCGCCAAAACCTAAGAAGCTCATAGAAAGGGGCCAGAGACGCCCTCCTATCATGGCTCATGGCACAGCAGTCCTCTGGAGTGGGCCTTATCCAACTTCTACAACCATATCTCCGACTTCTCCCGACGACGCCTCACCTATGATTCAGACACCTTGAGGGCCATCTCCGGCGTTATGAGCACCTTCCAGGTCGGCTCATCGTTCTCGTGGTTCCATCAACCATACAAAACTGGCCTCAATCCGATCTGTGGGATTGCTAGCAATACCGCACAGGCTCGCAATTTTACCGACCTGAACAGAAAGGTTCTAGCCCTGGGACTTTGCTGGTTCCACTGGTGTACCAATGCCCGAGAGCCAAGACGCAAAATGGGATTTCCCTCCTGGAGTTGGGCCGGTTGGGAGAGCTTGGTTGCCTGGCCTCTCTCTCACGAGGCGGGGCTTGACGAGTTCGTGGTGCAGTCCGAAGTTCTGGAGCTAGTTCGGCTTCCCACACAGAGAAACAATGATTTATTAACCCCTCTCCGTCAAGATTTCACGGGTATCAAGATCTTGGCGAAATGCTTCCCCAAGGAATTATTCGAATTCACTAGCCATAGCTGGAAGACCGGATACCTGTCGATATTCAAACACTCGTTCCGATTTACGGGCGAGGACCCGCATGGCTTAGCTCCACACCAGTTTGTGGCCGGTCTTGAAGCAGGGGAGATGATCTGTGTCCTGGTCGGCGGTCAAAGCTGGAGTAGTATCTGGCCTAAGAGGGGAACTGGTCAATTTTTTTACCTTCACATTCTGGTCCTAGCGACTGTTGCAACTGCGTCGGATTCTGTTTTGGCGACGGAGCGGGTTGGGTTCCTGAGGTTTCGTCATGACTGCAGGACCCCCGAGGGCCAAGGGACGCCCTTCGGGCTTTATTCCCTGCCTGAGATTAC
Organism: Ilyonectria sp. MPI-CAGE-AT-0026; assembly: GCA_020744155.1. Lineage (NCBI taxonomy): Eukaryota > Fungi > Ascomycota > Sordariomycetes > Hypocreales > Nectriaceae > Ilyonectria > Ilyonectria sp. MPI-CAGE-AT-0026. The sequence goes on along the minus strand of JAGPNQ010000010.1, from coordinate 338,513 downwards.
AAGTCTTCCACTGAAGGAGTTGTTGATACTATAGGTGTCGGCGTCCACGATAGCTACCTTAATCCCACGATTGATGCTACGGAGGTAGAATCTAGTCCGTGAACCTGGCTCGATACAAATCTCATGATCAGGTCTATCTCATAGGTAGTGTTTAGTATTTTTACGAACGATGAATAGATTACATCTCGGTTGTTATTGGGATATTCATGGTGGCCTTTGCGAGCTACTGGGGCATATGTGGCAAAACATTTGAAAGACCAGTGAGTGTCACCACATTTCTGTTGTTGTCCGGATGACTGATCTCCTCTGTCACGGCAACCCGATGTTATCATGGCACAGAGGTTAGAGATCATGGAAACCATCGATAACTGTGCTGTAAAGGTGAGAAGAAAACGGATGGCATAGGCGTCTAGGTAACAAATCAAGAAGTTTTTTTTTAGCAACGCACACGATCCATCATCATAGCTGTAACGCCGAGGAACGGTTAGTGTTGTCTCGCTGCTCGGTACCTAAAAGTGTAGTGTTCAATTGTAATGGAGAGGAAGCCACATTGGGTTATTATCTGCACAAGTGAAGGTACAGCCGCAACGCACGAATCGGATTAATCTCGGTTATCTTTTTCTTCGTCTTTGCTGACGTCGCACAATGTCGCAAAATGTCTCGTCCTTTTGTGATTGCGGCTGAGGCTGAACGTATCAACCCCGCAACCCTGTGTTATAAATGCACACTGAGCAACATCACTGATAATCCATACAACCAGCCATATCTGCAAGAGTTTCTAATCTGATATTCAAACTATGGACACCCAATCGTTTATGCGAGACAAGACTACGCCCGACAAGCCCCTTAGCATCCTCTGCTTCGGCGACTCCCTCACCCAAGGCTTCCACAACTATGGCTTGGGTGAAAGTCCCTACTCGGGAACACTGGAGAAAAAGCTCAAGGGTGCATTTCCAGACAGAACGATTGTTATTCGTACGAGCGGCGTGCCTGGAGACCTTGCTTCGTCGTCATCGTTTCAGCGTCGCTTCATCCAAGAGGGCATGTGTTGTCAAGTCATCCCTTTATAACCCTTTATTGCTACCTGCCCAGATTTTCTGCACCTTGAGCTAACTTCAATCTTCAACATTCTAGCATCTTCCGATTCTTATGAATGGGTCATAATTCTCGGAGGCACCAAGTACGTATTATGAGTGTAGCTGCAAACTGACGCGTTTTGACCCCACCCTTGTGTCAGTGACCTAGGACGCTTGCTATCCGTCGACAAGGTCTTTCACGCCCTTGAATCCCATTGGAACACAGCAATCGGCAATGGGAGCAAGGTTCTCGCCCTCACTGTCCCAGAGTGTAAAGCCAAACCCGAGTGGCTTGTGGTCAACCGAAATGAGCTCAATCAACAAATTATGTCTCATTCACGGCCGAACTTGTATAAATATACCCTTTTAGCCAAATTGAGGGTATATCTAACTATTCGACAGTTATGCCTTTGACTTGGCTTCTCACGTTCCGTACCACTCCCTCACCGCGGCCCAGCGCACATTGTATTGGGATGATGGGCTGCACTTGACTGCGGATGGCTACGAGTGGATGGGAGAGCACATTGCGAGAGGCCTGATTCGTATCCTCCTGGAAGAATGCATCTAGGCTCTTCTTTGGCCTTTGCCTCGCCACGATTTTCTTTTGGATGGAAAGCATGAGCAGATGTAGCCTCTGAGGAGGTGGCCTGTCACGGCTCAAGATTTGGTGGTAGACATGCAACCTTCATCAGGGCACCCTCAATTCATCTTTTAATATCAAACGTATTGAAATTGACTCAGCTATAGAATCACTATCTCCCTTCCACCATGTGCTTTCCCCCCCAAGTTATGCTATCTCCTCCCTCAAAGAGGGGCAAGTGGCTAGCACAGGTCTAACAACACAGTTCCATGAACTACCACGTTTCCACTGTGGTGTAACTCAGTGAATACGCATTGCTCAGAAAATTTATTTAGGAATCAGCTACTTCAATTTGGTATTTAGGGCGTCCTCTCGCAAAGGCTCTACATAATACTCCATTTTGTATCTCAAGTTGCAACAAAGTCTCAACAAAAAGACATTGCAGTGTAGGATACAAGAGTATCAGATGAACCCTTTAGCCACGACTGCGGCAGAATCGCATCAGCCTAGTTCCTTACATGCAGGCTCTTCAACTTAGCCTTCCACTCCTCCAAAGGCATCCAGCCAGTCTGCCGCGTCTCGGCATCGCCCTCGACGCCCGTTTCCAGGAGCGGAATTTTCCCTTTGGGAGCTCCTCGCCAGCCGGCCACGCGGGGACGTAGATGAAGTCGTGATCCTTGGAGCACTCGGGTTGTCGCTCAAGCTTGCCGCTCTTAGGAGCTCGTAGCACTCTTGTTGAAGCTGTTGTAGGTGGCGCATTCCATGCATTAATAGATGGCGACGTCGGCGGTCGAGACTTGGGTATCGCACTCGTCTCATAGACAAGCCCATGTGGCTGCAACTTATTCCACGTCCTCGTCGGCTTCATCCGCACTCTCATTAGCATCTTCTACCTCTTCCTTAGCCTCTTCCTTGTTAGGCTCATCCGCTTCTACATTGGCCTCATCTGCTTCCTCATTTGCTTCGTTAGCTTCCTCCTTGCTCTCTTCCAATGTGTTATCCTGTTATTATCTATGGAAATGAGTTACGGGTCTGGCTTGCGCAGGGGGCTTCAGATATCGGCTAGCCTTCTACCGAAGAATATAGTGTCTCCAATTACTGTTGATACTATTGTTGGTGATTTTTCTTTTTACTGTTGAGCTTCTAGTCCCTCCTTTGGGTATGTGTGTACTAGGGCACCCTAACCTCTTGATAGTGTCTCCAATATGGTTACGGCTCCCCAAGAGAACTTGCAGGCTGAACGAACCAAACGCGTCGTTGTTACTGTCTCTGATACGGGGCAATTATGGTACGCCGGCCCGACTGTTAGCCCTACTTACAACCTTGCCACATTATAGATGGTGGAGTCGCCAAGCCGCCCTTGCGACACATCAGGCTTAGTAGCTGTCAGCAGGTTGCATATACCATAGCGTACAGGGTTTAACGCCTGTCAGCAGGGTGCATACAAAATCAGGGTCGGCCCCCCCATCAAGGAGCTCTGGACATCTGGACCGCATCGTTATAGTACGCGAGCAATCGATTCGAAGCATGGATGAACAACACCCCCAGAATCAATATGCAGGGCTCGTTCTACAGCAAATGCCTCACCAGGCTCAGATGCAGACATTGGAAGAAGACTGGGCTGGAGTGACGAGCACGGCTGAAAGAAGAAAGCTGCAGAACCGTCTCAATCAACGGGCGCGTAGTAAGTCTACTAATCCAGACCGAACGGGAACGTTAGGCTCTGACATTTTTCGCTCCCAGGGAGGAGGCAGCGGCTGGAGGAGTCAAGTGAGGCTCTGGTCGTGGCGCCAACCGTAGCGCTCAGGGAAGCCCTGCATGTACCCTCCAACCCGGAAGCCGGAAAAGACGTGGATGGGAGGCTGCAAAGAGTTCTCTGGGTGACACAACAGGCGCAGGCCGAATACTTGGCACGACATAGACGTCCTGAGAGACTCTTGAGCGTCATGCAGATCAACATCTTCCACGCCCTGCACCGGAACTCGGAGGCCCTGGGCCAATCCACTCTTTGGCTCTTTTGCGACTCAATCTCCCCATTCGGTAAGGCAGACCCGGAGAATACTTCGACTCCTTCAAGTACCATATTGGCGGCTGGAATGGCGGCTGGAATGGCGGCACAATATCCTCGTAGCCTCACCCCGACGATGCTCCAGCTCTCGACGCCGCATCATCCTTGGATCGACTTATTACCCTGGCCAAAGCTACGGGACAGAATCATCTACCTCTGTTACATCACTGAGGACATGGACGACGACGATCTGTGCTTGGATATGGCCGAGTTTGATGCCCCTCGAGACAGGGAAAGCGTATCTTTAATTGTCTGGGGTGAACCATGGGATTCCCGTGGATGGGAGGTAACGGTGCCATTTCTGAGGAAATGGGGATGGCTTTTGGCGGGGTGCACCGACTTATTAGAAGGGACCAATTACTGGAGGACGAGGAGGGGGGAACGAAAGCTGAAATTTTAAACTGTACAAGCTAGAAATACGAGCTCATTATTTTTACCATGCTTCGACGTAGCCAGTTCCATGTCGATCCGTGCATTCCTATGGCATGAGGAGAAAGATATTTGAAATATGGAAAACCCAACTTCACTAGAATCGAAGAATCTGTGAGCTTGGATCTAGCTCCGCCTGCCTTTGCGACTTTTGTTGGCAATATACTCGTCAGTATATACTGTCAATCTCAACAAATTGGCCAAGTCTAGCACGATGCTGAACTAACTGCTCCCTGAATCAATCGGATTGAAGCGCCATCGGACCCACGGTTAAACCTCACTAAGCTGCCAAGACCATACTAAATGCGGCACTAGACTTGGCCAATTGATTGAGACCATACAGTCCATGATTCACCATCGCCAGGAGTCTCGCCTTAAGCTACCCTATACTAAAGTAGTACATATAGGCTGGATTAGGACCTGAAGCAAGAGTCTACCGGACGCCAATGTGTCGATACCGGGCAGAGAAGCTGCGCCGGTATTAGTCTCTCGGTTTCGGACTGGCCGGTTTGGTAAGTGGCAAAGTGGTTTGGCTTTCTCAATGGGTGTAATATTCCTGCGAAACCAGTGACAACGTCTGTCGCATTCCGTCATACTAACTAATCAGGCCAAAGTAGAATGCACACTCCAACAGAAGGCGCAGATAAGTTGTGTATATTAGAGATGCATATTGTATAACAATGTCAAATGATGATACACCCTGGATTGAAACGCCGGCCTGGTTATATATGAAGCCTCCAACGTCTTTGTTCTTCACGTGCCCTTCTGCCTTTTGCGGCGCCGCGGAGATGCTGCGGGGCTTGGCGGAGTTCTGCGGATGTCCACGGGAACGCCAAGTTCGTCCCAAAACTGATCAGTACTGCGATACCAAGCTTCGAGATTCCCTTTCAGTGTGGAATGGAGTCCGGCTTGTGAGTCCTGACAAACCAACTCTCTACCTTGTCTGTACCCCACATAAGATTAAACAAATGATGAGCGAATTCGTCCACCTCGACAGCAGGGACACCACTCTTCGCTAGCGCCTCACCGCGTAAGCTGTAATCAAACATTGGGCCCTTCTCGCGGGCGACCTCGGCCCAACGAGCGGATGACGGGGCATCCCAAAGACCTGCGCGGGCTGTAAAGCAGATGTCTCCTCCACACATCGAAGTCCAATCACCCTTGAGGCTGCGGTACACGCCAATGGCCATGGAGGTCAAGAGCCATGTACGGCGTATTGATTCGCAAATGATAAAGGCCCGGTGTAGTTCGGGAACAGAATCAATTTCTGGTCCACCCCCGTCAGGCAATATTGAGGGTGTACAGGGAAACACCTGGGCGAGGTTTGCCTCCTGTTCGGCCGACGCTAACATCTCGCTCTTCCAGCGATGAAGAATCTCAATGAAGCCCTCACCCTTCGTCTGGTGCGATATTGACGACGATGAAAGCGCAAGAATGAGATGTATGAGTAGGGATTGCGTGCGGGCCAAGTGATCTTTGACCGTCACAAGATGAAGCGGCTGATCAAGCAAGGGAGCTTGAAAAGAGATCAACTTTGAAGCGTAAGAAGAAGTAATGATGTCAACCATGTTTTCGTTGTCGGCGTTGCCACCTTGCGAGACAGATATTGCTGAATACGCATCTTGGATACAGTCTGGTATCGCTCTGGCAGGGTATAAATGCCGGTGGATGAAAGGGTTGTGGCCCTCTCGTTGGAACAGGACTAGCCACGAGCGAAGACCCCGGACGAAGTTGGAGAAGTCCTGCGGCGGAGGTAAAGCCTCTGGCGGCTCGTAGTGATAGGCAATCTTCCAGGTGGAGGGCTGGGTGAACCATCTCAGATCGCCAGGAGCCTGTGGTTGGGCCGTAACAGATGCCGTGGACAGCGTGGGCGCCGAAGAAGGCATGGAACCCGATGTGAAACCAGTGCTGGTCGCCACCGAGTCCGGCGAGATACTGATGTCGGTGCCAGAGCCATTGTGAGCGCCGTGGGACTGTGATGCTACCGCAGAGACACCAACAGACGCCGGAGCATGCGGCTCTGGGGGCGAGAACAACGCCAGGTTGCCATCGCCGCTGAGTCCCGCATCGAACACGCCGAGGTTGCTCCAAGCAGACCGGTTTGTAGGCGACGGGTATGCGCAGTCTGTCCCTTGGTCAATGCATCGGGTGCAGGACGGAAGCGTTCGGTCACATCTCCGCTTGCGCCCGACGCAGTTAAAGCACGACTTCTGCTTGGAACGGCGGTGCATTGCGAAGAGCCCTCGGCGACAAACAGGACGAAGGGGGTTGATTGCGGCGGTGGAAGTGGAATTGCGGCGGAGGAGGTTCGGAAGAAAAGGGCTGAACTCGAGCTTGCGGAGATGGGTGGGTGGGGCCGGATTAGCTGGAAGCTTCACCGAAAGCGGGTATTATTATTGTATTTGCATGAAATTGAGAGAATTGTACTCCGTCACCAAGGGGGCTCAGCTTGGACTCAGCTTTGAGGGGACGGGATGAAACGAGGGTATTTTAATGGCTGCCCAGAAGGTTGCTTTGGTAAACTCATGATACATCTCGACTACAGGTTATTTTCCTGCTCTGCACCTACTAGTGATTTACAGACGTTGAATTTCCTTCTTTTCTTCTTTTTTATTTTTCAATATCCCATGCACTTTCTCAAGAATTCCTGCCCAACTAACTTGGTACCTGCTCACTATCTCTTACGTTCTGTCCCTTAAATCTCAGCCTTCGCTGCAGATCCCACAGCATAGTTCGCCTTGCCTCGGTAATCACTGACATGTGAAGTCCTCCTAGCCTCACTTGATCGATCAGTCACGGCATAAAGACTCATTGGGTCTCCCCATTCTCTTGCTTCGTTCTTTTCTGGTACCTGAAGATTTAAACCCGGGGAGACAGACAGTTCGGCAATAAAGCAAACACGGTCTTTTCATTCGACTCTGCCCCCTCTCGTCTATCGCGCCTTCAGCAATTCAATACTGCCGATTTATATTATCGCTGGCGGCCTACGATACAACGCATCTTATCGTCTCTTTCTAAACACTCTAGCCGAGAGCCGCCAGGACCTCTTTCATCCCGCCATTCGCACTGACGCTCGCTCCGTTGACCCATCTCGCCTCCTCGCTGGCTAAAAACCCAACAACATAGGCGATATCCTCCGGAGTCCCAATCCGCCTGGCAGCAGTCGCCTCGTTAATCTGAGCATTCAGGTACTCCTCCGGAACAGACTCCTTCGCCGCCTCAAAGGCCTCCGTAGCCGTCGTCCCGACCGAGACGCTCGTAAACGTGGCCCCCGTCGACACCCCAAACTCCCTGGCGAACGACCGGGTGATGCTCTCGAGGGCTGCCTTGGTAGCCCCGTACACAAACGTAGGAGAAGGGTTCCCCATCTTGGCCGCTGCACTTGAGATGTTGATGACCCTGCCGCCTTTGGGGGGGAAGTGCGCCATGCACTCTGTCGTGACCGCCATTGCGCTGTACACGTTGCCGTGCATGAGCTGCGAGAAGATATCGGCGGTTGTCTCGTCGACGGGTTGGTAGAGCTTCATGTCGATGAGGACGGCGTTGTTAACAAGGATGTCGATGGTCTTGGTGCCGAGGCCTTGGAGGGTCGAGGAGGTCCGCCTGGATGGCGATGGCTTGGCTGACGCCGAGGCGGCGGCACTCGTCGAGGGTGACTTGGGCTGCTTCACTGTTGGAGGCGTATGTGATGGCAATCTTTTCCAGCCCCTTTCGTGCAAAGTGGATGGCGATGGCTCGGCCTATGCCTCGTGATCCGCCGGTCACGATAGCGGTCTTGCTGGCAAGTGACCAAGGTTTCTCAGGAGAAGATGTAGACATTGTTGTTAAGTCGGGGTATTAAAAGGCTTCTTCGTGAGACTAGATGACAATGTGTTGTTCTTGTCTCCATCTCGGTCTCTAACGTCTTATAAAGGTGAGCGGCGGAGATGGGAACCAGGTCACCCCGGCAGATGGGCGGTGTTGATGTCGACAGTTGTCAATGGGAGAAGCTTAAATATCGAAGTAGCAAGGCCTGGAACATGTTTAAAGTCTAATTGTATGTATCTAGAGTTTTTAGATTTAAGCCCGCGTCTTATTGAACATGGGGAGAATCCCGGGTAAAGCAATGCCGAACCCCTGGCGGGGAGGATGATGGAATGGGGATTACGTACTTTGATACTTCCATGTTGATTATGGGCGCTTTATGAATCAATACAGTGCTCTACAGGCATCTCTCCTGGTAGAGAATCGGGTATCCTCGCTTGGTATGGCATCTTGCCCCCTCCTTGAAGCAAAGCACGAGTTGAATAATTCTATTTGTGTTGTGATTAAGGGCAGACAGTTTAGCTCCTAAGGTCTAAAGTAACCCCCGGGTGCTTTTAAGTCGAAGCCATTCCGCCTCCGGGATGTTCGGCCCTGATGATCATACCTGTTGGCTTTGTGCGGGCGGCATCTTCAAAGGGCGGTGGACCCGTACTCTTGGGCACGCAATATATCCTCAACGATTGCCAAAGGGTTGTAAGCAGCATGACCCGAACTAAAAACGGTGGGCTTGCCCCGCTGGCAGCCATCTAAGAGGTTATCTCACCGATCTCCGGTTTTCTCAGCCCTGCTCCTCCACCTCCGCCACCTCCACCACCTCCACCATCTCCGCCAACTCCGCCAACACCGCCAACACCGCCAGCTCCGCCGACTCCTCCCTCTCCATTAGCAATCCAGTAGGACAACACCGCAATTCAGCATCGGCACAGACAACACAGTTCTGGTGATGGAGCGAAACGGTAGTTTGTCGGCGGAAAGTACCTGATTCAAAGAGGACACAAGGCTTTTTGCGGAAAATAGACAAGATGGGATATTATATAACGAGTCGCTTGAGTCTTTCAAGATATCCTAGCCGCCATTCTTCACCAAACGCCACTTAGCCCGAGACATCAACTGCTACATCACATTTTCTTCCTCTCCCAGATCATCTAGATACTTCCCACTCCATGTCGAGCACTCTTCGATTCGACGGCCGCGTGGCCATTGTGACAGGTTCCGGCCGCGGTCTCGGACGGGACTATGCCCTCCTCCTTGCGCGCCTAGGTGCCTCAGTGGTGGTCAACAGCACCACCACCGACACAGCGCAAAAGACGGTCGACGAGATCACCAAGGCCGGCGGCAAGGCCATCTCCCACGTCGGTAGCGTCGTCGATCAGGCCGTGGCCAAGGCCCTGGTCAAGGCCACGGTGGACGCCTTTGGGCGCGTCGACATCGTCGTCAACAACGCGGGCATCTCGATCCCCTCCGAGTTTGAGAGCGCGACGAGCTCCCAGCTCTGGGACACGCTGGGCGTCAGCCTCGGGGGTTCCTGGAACGTCACGCAGGCCGCCTGGCCGCACTTCAAGGAGCAGAAGTACGGCCGCGTCGTCATGATCACATCGCCCATCATGCTGGGTTCGGCTCAGCAGGCGGCGTACGCGGCCACCAAACTCTCCCTGGTCGGCTTGACCAAGTCCATTGCCATCGAGGGCGAGCCGTACAACATCCTGGTCAACTCGGTTGCGCCTGTCGGCCTCACCCCCGGCACGAAGAAGCAGGTCCAGGACGAGCAGACGATTTCTTTCATGGACACGTTCACGCCGTCCAAGGATGTAGCACCGACAGTCGCGTGGCTGGCCCACGAAAATAACAAGGTCACTGGAGAGGCTTTTGGGGCGGTTGGCAAGCTTGTCACTCGCATCTTCTTGGCCGAAACCAAGGGATTCCTGGGCTCCGCGGATCAGGCTTGGACCGTTGAGACCATAAGGGACAACTGGGAGCAGGTGGTGGATGAGAAGGATTACGAAATCAAGACTGATATCGCAAAGTCAGGCCCTGGGCTCTTTCAACGACTTGCTTCTGGCGGTGCTTAGTCCCTAAGGAGCCATACCTGCGGTACTGACGGATGGATTTGGATGTATCTAGCATTACGGACACAGATGAGGTAGCAAATTTATGCTGTCTTATAACCCTCTCCGTACTTCATTAGTGCTACAGAGATGATATGTCGTCTGTCTCTGATTCTGGTACATCCAATATCTCTTCAATTTGCCCAGGCTCTGTGGCTATTCCAGGGCCAGATTGAAAATTGCCGATAACTCTTCTAGCTACTGATCTCCGAGGTGGCAAATTCATTTCTCAAGACTACAACAGATAAGCTAATTATCGTCAAATTATCTGCTAACCATAACACTCCGGAACATTAGTATAATGAAGAAGATAACCCAGCTGCTGGTTGCGAAAATGCAATCACTAAGATCTTTACTGATGTAGCTCCATTTCTAGAGTTATTTTGGTGTTGCGGTGAATCTCTTTAATAACTGCTCTGCTCCCTCATCGTCTTGCATTTCTGGCCTCCGAGAAATTATAATAACTGTCACCGGGGAGACTACAAGAAAAGACTTGATAAACGACGCGAGTGAGCACCGGTGCTTGATTAGGCACAGAATCTCTTACAGCCGGGGGCACCGCGAAGCTCCCTCTGAGACTAACTCCACACGTCACAGCAACTATGGGAGGTAGCCAAGGGGAATCCCAAATCGCCCTATCTCTGCGCACAGCCAGTGATCGTCGATGTTGACGGCACGACCGCCTCTTCCATTCCTGCTCTTGATACTGCAAGCCCCTAGCCCCTAGCCGGCGAGGTTGTGTATGGTCACGGAAGCTTGCGGGAAGCCCGAAACTCCGCGATCCATTACTCGTATGGATACGGGAAAACGTATTAAATAAATTAGCTTTCCAAGTCATCCGACGGGGGCGCGGGGAACGGGTGATTGTTCAATGCCGCCAACTCCGCCAGCTCCGCCCAGGCATATCACGTCTTCCCGGACTACCTGTGACGTGGAGCCCGAAAGCGTTAACCACACCGCTGTCTGGGTTATGAATGGGAATATTGGACTTGGGGTGTTCTGAGCATTTAGGTAGGGGATTAAGGGATTAAGGGAGGTGAAAAAAAGGGGGATAACGGCAGTAAGCAAGAACACGGGATTATATTCATAAACAATCTCTACTCCTTTGTGGTCGGAAGCCAGAAACAAATTTACGCCCATGGGCCACAATTCAACAGTCCTTAGACCTATAGGACACCCTTGTGCATCCCAATTGCTTCATGTCATCGGGCGTGATTAGCTTGGGTGATCAATGCCCGAAGCGTAGAAGATCAAATTGCACTCACGTTTATGCTGCTGCTCTGGCCACTTTCTAGTCCTTCCTCCCAAAGTCGACAACCAGGAACCTATCAGGTAGGTCTCGGCCGGAAAGACCGTGCCGAGTAGGACTCCCTAGCATGAATACCGCGTGGATGGCCGCGTGGATTCCCGCATGCATGACCGCCCGAGTCTCAAGTGCCGTGGCCTCGCTCCCGACGTGGTGGACCAGACGTCACTGGTGACTGTTAATCCTGATGTTGTCACTCCTAACTATGGGTTTTTCACGTTAATCGAAGTGTGCTGTATTCAAGGGGCTAAAAGGTCATCATTGTAATCCATCTGTTGATGAAGTATTCATTCCTAGAGAAAGGGGTTTCTATCAGTAGGATCCGAGGGATGGTGTGTGTCTAGGTTTTAAATCTTGGAGAACTAGATCTAAATAACAACCTGGACACAATGCCACCGAGCGCTAGCATGAATGAGATTGCCAACCAGCGCAGGCCTAAGGGTGTGAAGAGACTGATTGTCGATCATGTACGGGTTTTAGAGTAGTCCGTTGCCAACACTAATGGAGAAAACACTGCCTCCATCGGCCCCATAGCAAGGCGTTTTTTCGTCATAGGACCGGGGTTCTTTGAATTCTGATCAGCAAAGGTTTCGCTGTCAACTTGTAAGAGACATCGTCATCTACACCTAGCCACATTCCTTCGCCACCCCGGCCATGCCGGATTGCTTTCTTTACATCGCTTTAGAGTTTTAAGGAGAGATTGTGAGTTCCGTTGGGCTGTGAAAGATATCGTGGACTGTAGCGCCTGGTTGACTTGTTATCCTTTATTCTCGGTCATTTGGTGATTCCCGATGCTTCCGACTCCTGGTGTAGGTACGGAGCTAGACATTGATATAAATTCTTTGTTATTCCTAACTGCCCTGGTATGTCCAGACAACGCCAAAGACGGAAAACCCAATGATTATTGGATCGTTTCCGTTATCACACTATGTTTTTCTTTCAACCGCTCCTTCTGCTATACCTTTTGCCTCTACGGTCCCTCGCCCTCGCAAGAGAATATGACAAAGTCTATGACCTGACCCTCACATGGGAGAAGCACGCCCCTGACGGCTTCGAGCGGGATATGATTCTCATCAACGGCCAGTTCCCGGGCCCATTGTTAGAGATGGATGAGGGCGATTATGTTGAGGTCAAGGTTCACAATCAGATGCCTTTTAACACTACGGTCCACTTCCACGGTACGTATACACCCCTGTCTTCCCCCCTAGTCAACCAGCAGCATCAGTCAAATAGTTGATGAACCAACCCCTAGGTATTGAGATGCTTCACACACCTTGGTCTGATGGTGTTCCCGGCGTCACTCAGATCTCCATCATACCCGGCTCGAACTTCTCGCACAAGTGGACCGCAACTCAACACGGGAGTTACTGGTACCACGCCCATGTAGGAGGCCAAATTGACGATGGCCTCTACGGGCCCATCATCATCCATCCGCGTCGGGGCAGAGAGAAGCCTTTTGGCCTGATCTCTCAGGACCCCGCCGCAGTCGCGGCCATGGAGTATGCTGAGCGGAGAACCCAGCCAGTTGTGCTGTCTGACCATCGACACGTGCCCTCAGTTGAAGTGTGGGATATCGCTACTAAGGCCAACATGGAGTTGACGTGTTATGACTCGATACTCGTGAATGGCAGGGGAAGCTCGCGCTGCCGAAGCCCTCAGGAGATTGAGGAGCTAGTCACTCCCGAGCAGCGGGCCATCATGAACAGTGGGAATATAACCATGACAGACAAAGGGCAAGTATGATTGCCGGCCTCAACTGGCATATCATCCCCCCCTAAAGGAACTCTTGGCTAACTTTGACCTTAAGATGTATCCCCCCCGAGTTCATGTCTAGGGGCGTCGGTCACCCCAACGTCATCCCCCATGGCATATATCGCGGCTGCCAGAATTCAGATGGCGGCGAGACCGTCCTCACATTCAAACAGAGCCGTTGCCAGGCACAGAGCTGGATTGCTCTTGAATTTGTCGGCGCCTTTGGCCTCCTGAATTCCATGGTTTCCATCGACGGACTGGCCATGTGGGTGTATGCCGTGGACGGTGACTACGTCGTGCCCCAAAAGGTCGAGGCCATCCCCGTTAACAATGGTGACCGCTTCTCGGTCCTCATCAAGGCCGACAGGGCGGGCAACTATACTCTGCGAGTCGCCTCCAACGCGGCTGTGCAGATCCTCAGTGGCTACGCAACCCTCTCGATACGCCAACGCGGCGGTCACAGCGGGAGGACCAATGACACATCTATTCCGACACAGTACATCCGCGATAACGGCATGCCGACTTCGCCAGAAGTGGCCATTTTCAACGAGACTCTCGCCAAGCCGTACCCCGCTGAACCCATCCCCGATGAAGCCGACGTCCTGTACAAGCTGGAAATGCAAACAGCTGGGTCCTCGCTATACTGGGCCGTCGACGATGTGCCCCTTCACCTGGGAGAATTCGAGCACCTCGAGCCCCCCATCCTCCTCGACCAGGAAGCCGTCCACGCTCTCCGCAACACCACCATCATCACCAGATCCGGTCAGTGGGTCGACCTCGTCTTCGTATCCAAGGTTTTCCCCATGCCCTCCCACCCGATGCACAAGCACGGCAATAAGATGCGCCTCCTCGGCACCGGCACAGGCGAGTGGACGTGGCCCTCCGTCAAGGAGGCCGCTGCTGCCATGCCCGGGGCGTTTAACCTCGTCAACCCGCCGAGAAAGGATACCTTCTCGTCGCCGAGAGCATCCACGGAGCCGGCGTGGATGGCAGTCAGGTATTATGTCGAGAATCCCGGGCCATGGCTGCTGCACTGCCACATCCTAACGCACTCGGAGGGGGGCATGTCGATGCTGATCATGGATGGGGTTGATAACTGGCCCGAGGTTCCGGATTACTATCTCCGTTATAATGGGATGGTTGGCGGCAATGACGAGTGCATTGGAGAGGACTAAAGTGTTTAGATCAAACTGGAAGAGAAAGCCCGGATTAGCAGAGGGTTCGCGTGAAGAGGTAACTTTTAGATTAGTATTCATCGTTGCAATGTGTAATGCACTGCAATATTCATAGATTTTCTTTCCTTCATATTAGGGCAATTTAAGCAGGCTTCATTGGCATTCTGATCGCTACTAGACCTTGTCACCGTTTCCATTCATCCATGAGAAGATGGTGTTTATGCATGAACAAGAAAGCCTTTACAGGGCAATGTATGTGGTGGACTTTAGTTGGATGGTGACGACTCTGACGGAGGGTTTTAATAGGAGGAAGGGTTCGGGGTTTTTCATTTGCATGCGGATTTCCCCCATTTAAGCCCCTCTAATGTTTGATTCTCTATACCGGGCCGGGATGGTCACCCAATTGTATCCTGTAGTGGTAATAATCCGACTGTGCACCTGGAACTTGTAGGACTAATAGCTAGCCTAAGAAGTCATAGGTCTGAGGTCATTCAGAGGCAGCTCGATTGGTTGTCATACAAGCACTTGAGCCGGCTCCTAGCAGCTGGTCCTCGGGCATGAGGGCTGTGAAACATGGCTGGATATACTGGTGATTCGCTGTCCACCATATATCCGCCTTCTACTGCTTGCTTCTCCCCAGCGCAAGGCCAGATTGGAACTTTGACAGAGACAGAAACATCCGCGAACGCCGAAGCATCAACTTCGGATCCATCCCACGGTGACAGGGGCGGTGTCACGGTGGGGAAAATTGGACAGACTGCGGAATTCCATCTCCGCCGTCTCCATCGACGTGAGTGTGGGATGCATATATTTTTATCTTCAAACATGGCGGAGTCTGATATTCTCCACCCGGCAACTCCGCCTGCTACATTATGCACATCTTGACCTAGAAATTCCGATAACAACAACATACTGCGCCGCTGAACCACCCCTCGGAACGACGGTTGCGTGGCCATGCGTACCGTGCCCTAGGAATGACCAGCGGGCGTTTATGCTAACAAGGTACCGCAGCGTCATCGGTGGGGGAGAAGAGAAGACTCCAACTGACTCGCGCTGGTGTTTAATGCTTGTTGACATCACGGCGTAGCGGATCCTAATCTCTCTGCCAAGTCTATCCACAAGCAATACGCCATAGTCGGACTGGTTCTATTGTCCGTCCTACCGACTCAACAATTTCCTAGTTGCTCAATATGAAAACGGCCACATATTAATATACGACATGCCATCTTCATTTGGTCTCACGAACTCCCATGCATTGCCATCTTTTCAGCGTAATCCAGTAGTCTTTACCAACCACAACATCATTTACCCCTTCTTCTTTTCTGTTGTGGTGTCAATCACAATGCAGCTGCCAAGCCAGAGTATTCTTCAGAATACAAAACTGGCCGTGGCTGTGCCGGTTCTGCTTCTACTAAGCGTAAGTGTCGAGATGCTTCAGGCAGGGTCGCTTCTTCGAATCACTGCGCTCACAGACAGAGGACTTTAGCTTTTTGGGTACCTATTATGGGGCGCCATTTACAACCTGTTCTTCCATCCCCTCAAGCGCTTTCCCGGGCCCAAGTCTTGGGCAATCAGCCGTATCCCATACACGAGAAGCTACCTCTCCGGAAGCGCCCACAAGAAGTTCCACAAGCTTCACCAGAAATACGGCCCCGTTGTCCGCGTAGCCCCGGACGAGTTGTCCTTCACCTCGGCAGAAGCATGGAAAGAAATCATGGGCCACCGCAAGGGCTCCAGTGATGAGAATGCTAAAGACGTCACCTTTTCGGCCGGCTGGGAGAACACCATTTTGGGGGCCAACCACGAGGACCACAGGCGCTATCGCCGAATCCTTTCCAATGGCTTCTCGGCCAAGGCCATGCAAGACCAGCAGCCTATGATGATGAAGTATGTTGACCTGCTGTTACAGCGACTTCACGAGCAGTGCGACGATGGCACAAAAGCGCTCGACTTGGTTTCCTGGTACAACTTTACAACCTTTGACATCATTGGCGATCTCGCCTTCGGAGAATCTTTCGGCTGCCTCGACAACTCCAACTACCATCCATGGGTATCTTTGATCTTCCAGTCCGTCAAGGCAGGCTCCTTCATGACGTCGATGAGACGACTAGGACGTGGTTTTGAAGTAGCCTTGAACCGGCTCATTCCCCGTCAGCTGCTTTAGAAAAGGGAGCAGCATATGCAGCTAGTGCGAGAAAAGGTTGCTCAGCGACTGGCCGCCGACAACGATCGACCCGACTTCATGGACACCATGATTCGCAAGGAGGGCGCCATGGTTCGTCTGAATTCCTGCATAAGCCCATGATTTCCTTTCGTCCTGGCTTGCCAAACTCACGGTCGAATTTAGACTGTAGAATCTACGCTAACTTTGAGCTCACAGAAAATGTCCTCGGATGAAATCCGGGCCCATGCCAACGTTCTCATCTTGGCTGGATCTGAAACAACTGCCACAACCCTGTCTGGCACGACATATCTTTTGTGCATGCATCCCACCATTCTTAGCAGGCTCGAGACTGAGGTTCGCACTGTCTTCAAGAGTGAGAGCGAGATCGACCTGTTCAGCGTCCAGAAACTGCCGTATATGCTCGCGGTCCTGGACGAGGCGATGCGAGTATATCCACCAGTACCAACCGCCATTCCGCGGACAACACCCCCCAGCGGGAACACGATACTAGGCGAATATCTCCCCGGCAATGTAAGCAACACCCCTGCGAGCAGATGCTCAGAATCCATTCTTCTGTGGGTGCCTAGTATGCTTCAGAGTTGACCAAGGGTCAATACGTAGGTCAAGTTGGGAATCTGGCAGTGGGCCATGAACCGTGACTCGAACAACTTCACCGACCCCGAGACTTTTATCCCCGAACGCTGGCTTGGCGACCCAAGATTCGCCAATGACAAGACCGACGCCCTGCAGCCGTTCTCCTATGGGCCACGTAACTGCATAGGGAAGAAGTAAGCTTATGCCCCAGCCTATGACACCTCCCAGTCATCATATACACATGCTAACGAGTGGATCTGTCTTTAACCTGCAGCCTTGCCTACGCGGAAAGTAGACTAATTCTTGCCCGGATGATCTGGAACTTTGACCTCAAGATTGCAGATGACAGCAGGAGATGGATCGAGGACAGCGAGATGTACATGATTTGGCAGAAAGACCCTCTCAATGTTTACCTTACACCGAGAAAGTTTGAAGGAAGTGAGTAAGTCTTATTGTCTGGCGGCTTCTATATCGTGTCGATAGAAAAAGGAAGATATCTGTATCACTCAATTTGAAATTGTTGCTTCTTGTTCTGCAGTGACCACCGTCGGCCGTTCACTCCTCTGTGCAGCTGGGTTGACCAATAGAGTTACATAATTTACAGTCGACACCTTCGGCAGTTCAAAACTGAAAGGGCGGACGCGAGTGAAGTATACGGTAGTATACATTTGAGGATCTATCTGAACAGGACTCGACAGAGAACGATATAGGGATGAACAACGCAAGCCACCTGAAGGAGTGGTTTAGCAATTATCTTCAGATGATGGACTTGATACATGAGACAAATTTCAAGTTTCAGTTTGAGTAAAGTTAAGACAAGAAGATTAAAGGCGGCTAAGATAAAGCCATAAGCTCTCAGTCTACTAAAAGACAAGCCTATCGAGAATGCCGCTAGCTGGACTACAGTGGGATAAACTATCTGCGAGTCCCATGAGCGGTCTTCGTCCTGGCTCGTCAATTCCCAAAGTTGGCTTCCCATGCCGCGTCGAGAAACCCATATCTAGCCAGTCATCCTGTCATTAATCATCCTTTCTACTTCCGTCCGTTTCAGAATCGGAATACTCATCTGGTTCAGCCGATTCATCCGGCTGATCCACATCTTGTTGATCCCTCGCGAAAGATTCTTGTTGTTCTCGAACCCAATTATCCACAGCACCAACAGCGCCGTGTGGGTCATCCTGGTACATGAGTAGATACCCTTGAATTGCTGCAGGGCTGAAGAGACACTCCGGAACCTTGTCCCTGAACTCCATTGCCACGGAACTCAATGATGATGTCGTCACCGCCATGGAATCTTTGGCGTGCGCCTCTTTGTCCATTCCAGAGGTTTTATCACATTGCGCCTCGGTATACATTTGTGTAAACATATGTGTGATGGTCTCGGAAGTTGCGAGGCCAAACTTGACGGAAAAGTCGACTCTTCCTGGACGCAGGAGGGCGGGGTCAATGTTCTCTGTGTGATTTGAGGTCATAACGAGAACACGACCCTCCTGGGCACCAACACCATCAATAACGTTGAGCAGCCCCGAAAGCGATATCTTTTCTCGACGCCCGCCCTTCTGAGGTCCTTCAGACGCCACCTCCCGACTTCGCTTGTGCGTGAGCCCGGTTGCGTCAATGTCTTCAAGCAAGACGAGGCAGGTACGTGGAAGATTGCGAAAAAGGGTGGCCAGGCTATCTTCGGAGAGGCGAGGTGAGTTGAGGCTAATCATGTAAATATCCAGGCCCATCAATCCTGCCGCTGCAAGAGTCAGACTCGTCTTGCCTGTGCCTGGAGGCCCAGAGAAGAGGTAGCCGCGTCGATAAGGAATACCCCGGGTGGCATACCAGCGTTTGGTTCTGGGGTTCAGATAGCGCTGGAGGTCTTTTATGAGCCCTTGCTTGATGGATTCACCGAGAGCGATCGTATACATGGGCCTTGTTGCTTTGGACATGCACTTTGTCCAACCCAGCTCGTCGCCATAGGTCTTGGAGGCCCGGTAGATGCTGGTCCTTCCTCGTTCCCTCTCCAAGTACTCAATGCGCGCGTTGTAGATGAGGCGCTTGATGATTGTTGCGTCTCTCCCCAGGCAAGAAATAACGATCTTCTCGGCTCGGCGAGACCATGGCATCGAGTCTTGGCTCTCCATTGACCTTGTGAAGGTCAAGAAGCGATTCTCATAGCGGAAGAAATGAGTCCCCATGCCTGGGGTCCAGTGCAAAGGGCGGGCATTGTAGAGCGATATCTTTGAACGTAAATCATCGAGACTGGTCTCAGTGTCGACGTCACCAGAGGAGTCATCCGCTTCGTGATCGTCTCCGGTAGGAGTTCCATCGAACGAAAACGGCTCATGCTTGATGGTGCTGGATACGAAGAGGCGGTGGTTGTTTTGGGAAAGGCTGGTCCTGGCAACCCAACTCATGACATAGTTGTAAATTTCATCTTGTGCTCCAATCTCAACGGTTGATATGAGCCGAGACTTGAGATGCTCTCCAAAAGCCTCGGTAATGTATGGGGTGACAAAGAGTAAGAAGGCGAAATGGGGCATGTAGGTTCCGCCGGGAAAGACGAGCTGCAGAAGCGTGGCAAGAGAGCCTTTGCTCAAGATATTCTCTGGAGAGTCCATATTGCTTTGACTTTGAAGGTTGAAGCGTTGAGGAACGGGGCAAAAGTTGTTGATTCTGGGAGGGCTATTTATGTAGAATCAGGCTCTGTAAAACTCGTCTCATGTCATGGGGCATGATACGGTGTCGCCTTGCTGCCTAGTGGTCTGACATGCATAACCACGAGCTAGCTTGATGATGGTGTAGGAACAGTTGACGACTGAAAGAGTAACCAGAGGGCCAGGTCGACCAACGGTAGCTGTTGATTTGTTGCCAATCACCCCACTCCCATTAATGCATGGAGTATGTACAGATCACATGTGTCAGCAATCGAACATAGCCCAGGTCGCCATGACGGGCGTGCTACTTAAGGGGCGTGGCTGTATGAGCGAAGTCCGATTTGATTCGTGGCTACGTACGGAGTAGGTACGGAGGGGGGGAAGCAATTTCCATCAGGGCGTCTGTCATTGGAAGGATCTGGGGCGGCCACAGATCCCATCATGGGTATCCCTGTTTACGAAGCATCCACATTACGTAGCCCGACTTTAGTTCGCGGATCACAATTGTCAGGTTGGTCATCCAACACCTCGGCTCTGGAGAGGTCATACGGAGGATTACTACGGATTGCGAAACGACACGTACAAAAAATGAAAATTGTCGGGGAGGCCCGGATCTCTTACAAGCGTCGAGAGCATCTGCGTTAGATGCTGTATGGAACATTGCGCTGGTCGTTGACGATATTTCGTCCTTTTACGGCGATATCCAGGCTGTGCATCGGTTTAGAGCCATTGTCGGCGATTTCTCGCACATTTTTCATCACACCGTGTGGGAATATGTGTCCGGTTGACCGTTTGAGGAGATGAGAAACGAGTTTTCTGTGCACGGCTTGGATCGCAACCACTGTGACTTCAGCGCTATCCCCAAGATACCTTACCTCGACGCGATGGTGGCCAAATTACTTCGCGTTACCCTCCGATGTCATCCACGGCACGAAAAATGATGAAACCCATTAGAATCGACACTCGAACAAAGGTTCCTGCCCCACATCCGCCCGGGTCTTTGCTGCTAGCATCCATCCATCTTCTTCATCATGATGACCAGGTCTGGGGAGGTGATGCCAACGAGTTTTGTCTACAGCGGTGGATGGACATCAAGCTGAGCACTCTAGAAAATCGCTGCGAATATCTCCCCTTTATAACCGGCCCAAGAGCTTGCCCCTGCTCGGACTTTGTTATATTGGAACTCAAAACGAAGCCAGTCCTCCTCCTCACACAGCTCGATATAAATCTCCTAGGTCCTGCGGACCTGAAGAAACGTATCGGCGTGGTGGTTCACCCAAGTTTGCCAATGCAATACGAGATTTGTTCGATTTGCGAATGAATTAGGAGGAAACGTTACCGGATGCGTCATTTTAGCAGATTAGATCAGGATAGAACCGAAGCTTGTGATTTAGTTAGTTGTAACAAATTGTGAATTCTATGATGCTTTTCGGGTGTCAAAACAGTAATTTACCTCTATATGTATACTGTATACTGTATACTGTATTATTCATAATTATACTGTGGGGAATATATGAGTGTTACTGGCTAATGGTGGGCGGCATAAATCTTTACCTCTAACACCCGCCATCCCATTCCTCAGAAATACATCTTAAATAAGGTTGGGGTCGGCCACTCGCGATATTTAAATAGTTCGTTAGAAGTTACGCTCAACCCGGATGACTGGGTGAAGAGGGCGCAATGTTCCCCAAATGAGCTCTCTCTTGCAACATACTTTATATGTATCCCATAAAGAGGTTCTGGCTCAGGATGGCTTCCTGGACCTTCCTGAGAAAACCATATCCAACGTCTATATCTCCTATAACAGTGCTGGGCTTCCTCAGAATTTTCCATGAGGACCATATAAGTGCATGTACAAGCTCTGTAGATGCGATAATCCAGATAGCTCCAAGATGTTTTTTCGTCCTAATCTCCTACTAAGTCCACATCATCAAGAAAGAAGCAGGAGTTTAAAGGGAATTTGTCTCTATACCAAGCCTAGGAACGGTGTGTGCTCCGAGAGACACCTCGTGGTTAAACAAAGTTTCCTTCAGTTCATTATTTACCCAAGTTGCAGCATGCTCCCTTACATCTTACAGACGTTGGCCATTTCGCCTAATTCGATAGCACTGGCGCCTTGCCAATCCAATCAGACGTATTATTCATTTCCTTCAAAACCCATGCCGCCATGCTTTTTCTGGATAGAAACATCCCATCCTTGCCGGACCCCGTGAACGTGGCAGTCACTGGTGCCTCAACACCGTTCCCAAGAAAAGGGACCCGGAAGAGGGTCCATTTCAACTGCGACATCTCTTGAGATGTAACAAAGCTGCCCAATCCCGTAAACTCGTCGTAGGCGGACCCTCCGATGATCTTGATGAGAACAATCGACAGTTTCCACTTCAAAGCGCCTTTGTCGCCTGGCGCTGTGAATGAACACGTGCCGAGCACCAGAGCTCTTTCGAACTGGTTCGCGATCAGGAGTGGGAATATCAATTTCATTGCATCGGTGACGGGCTGTATGGACTGTTAATTCGATTCCATAAATTCGGCAGTATAGAGTGTGACGGGTGACTGGTTAATTCATCCGGGATAACGCACTGTGCCTTTCGAGTTCGCAACGGGTCCCGCAAATGAGACAAAAATCTTGGCCCCAGATGAAATGGCCAGTCGTAAGCCGGATTCATCGTCAAGGGCGCCTTTAATGACGGTCACATTTGTATTGTTGCTAATATCAGAGGGTAGCTTGGCAGGATTCCGTATGTAAAGTGTTAATCGGTGTCCCTCCTTAAGGGCGGCGGAACAGAATTGCAACCCTGACGGGCCTGGAAATCGTTATGAATATAAATGTCAACCCGAAAATTGCAGAAAATCAAGAACTCACCAGTGGCTCCGATGACTAAAATGTGCGCCACCACCATAATTAAACACTGCCGTTACTGCCTTAAGGTAACATCTCAAAAGAAAGAAAAAAATAGAGCACCCAGGGATATAAGGCTTATATGCTTCGCGATTGAGGGGTGGAGTTGGTGGGGGCCTAGCGGAGGTGGGTGGAAGACTTGGGCAGGGATTGCGGAGATCAATGGGATCACGGTGGATATTATCGGGATTCGGGCTTCATTTGCCCTATGCCTTTGCGCTTCTCCACTAAGAAACATAACACCAGTCTTTGCGTTCTGCTGGGCATAGTACAAGCCGACCTCTGGCAGGTCCAACTTTTCCGGCCGCCACTTGACACCACTATATTGAAGATCTCGTGAGCATCAGAAAGGAAGACGCCCGTAGCTCTCAAATATTAAATAACCGGAGTAAGCACGTTAAACGAGTCTCCATATACCTCTATCTTGGTCACTGATTCCGATAACCTCCACAATGGCAGCCAAGTCTTCAAAGACCTCGTGCGATCAGGGGGGAAGTCACAGTCGGCGGTCTCAGGATTCTCAACGAAATAAGCATTCGCCGGCCGGTCCGAGGGATCGATGGTTGTGTCGATTACAGGAAGATCTGCCACGCTGCGTTGTAGCAAAAAGAAACGATTGGGAACCCCAGCGTCGATCGCTTAGCCGCTCCCGCTTATGGCTCTCGAGATGCGGCCACAGGTGCGAATTAAAGTTAGATTGTTGGCACGAGGACTGAGGATTTCTACGACCGAAGAAGAGCTATCCTTTTCGTTGATATCTAGAAAAAGGACAGCACCGAGGATGCATGTGACTCATATGCTTGGTAATCAAGCGGCGGAGTTGATAGAAGGCTAGCGGAGGTGAGTGGAAAGCTTGCGGAGATCAATGGGTTATAGCTAGGGGGGGAGTTTCAAATTCTGCGATGGAGGAATTTGATGCTTGGCATTGTCAGGCTTTTGGCTAATTCACTTATTCTATCCACCAAGTCTTAGCTCATGGCAGGCCTCGAACCTGGTGAGCTGTTAAGTTCCGCCAAGCGTATCATATCTGACCATTGCTACGTATTCCAATACATGATCGGCATGGCATCTTCAGTCTGCACGGCCCAATCCTCAACTTTGTCCATTCTCCATATGATTGTGAACAATGACGTGCAAACTCATCAATTTGCGAGGTGGTTACGCCGCGCGTGACTAGCGACTAGCTATCTAGACTGTAGATGAACAAGGGGTCTTGGTGATAGACTGGAGCCTTCCAGCGTGCAGGTGAGGTCGCGTCCCATAGCGCTGCACGGGTAGCGATCCTACACGGTAGCCACATTGGCCGGATGGACTCGGAGAGGGCAAAGGTTCGATATATCCCTAGCACTACATCAATACCCCAGTTTGATAACCGGACTCGGGAATTATTGATAAGGGAAAATCCTCTATCCATAGGCTTCCGTCTCTCTCAACAGATCGGCGTGTATTTCAAGTCTCGAACTCTATACATCCAAAACTCTCTTAATCAGGCCAGAAACGCCACCTGTGGCATAGCCAAGCGGTCCTAGTGCATTGCGAGCAATAACTGCTTCAGGGCCTCCTGATTCCAAAGTCATGCGCATGTCGCTCGAAATCTTATACTTGTCCCAGCCCAGTTGCAGCGTGATATGCTGGGAGCTTCCATCCGTAACCATGTTCATGTAGTCATCCGCATCTCCGCGGCCCTTGTTATTGACCGGATCTATTCGAAACCTCAAATCCTCCATCTGGTAGCTCCGCTTCATACTGGGCTTCTCACCAGCGAGCGGACGAACAGGGAGACTTTCGATGATGGGGTCTGCAGTCAGCGCCGTACTCATGACAAGACCAACGCAGTCCTTGTCCATGCCCTCGAATCGTGGAAACGGCACCTTGAGGCAGAGTTTATCATGCGTTGCCTCGGCGGGTCTGCCATGGTTGCGCCGGCCGTAGATATCGCCAAGATAGTCCCGAAATCCACCAGGCTGGTCAGAAAAAGACCACGTCAAGCGGACCTCGTCTCCATACATGTAGCGGTCTGCGCGAGTGCTCATACGGGCCGACGTCCGCTGGAGACGCCAGTAACACGGTTCTTCGTTGCTGGTTATCGTTGGCATGAAAACGCCTTGGGCGTTACGGTACACGGCCAACTGTAGATTGGCACCAGTCTCCGCGGCTTCTGATTTGATGCATATTTGAGTATCTGGACCGATCTGTAACACGCCATTGCAGTTTAGTCACCGGTGAGGCTGGTACGTGTTGGTCCGGCAATACATACACTATGTCCTTGAGCAATTTCGAGTCTCCAAACAGAGTGAGATAACGTGTCATCACTACTTGTGCCTTGACGTCCAGTCAGAATTATCATAGTGCAATCAGGATGTTCATCTACTGACCAATGTTCTTGCTTTGAGGAAACATCAACATGGGTGCCTCTGTACTGCTTGATTTTAGCCCTAGGTACTGATTTGCCTGGATGGATGCTAGAGCATCAGACGTATTCTTACCAATACGGGTAGAAAAGTGCATCCGTGGTGGAAATTTCTGCCTGTACTGCGCCATAGACCATGTTAAACACCAGGCCGGATGAACCTAAAGCAGGATGAGGGTTGACTGTTAACAGGTCGACTTGCTTCTTTCGAAGGCTTGTGCGAACGGGCATAAGGGCTTCCCCTGGTCGGTGACCGAGATACGCTTGTTGCTGGACACAAGAGTCAGTAATCTGTGAGTGAAAAGAGCTGCAGCGAATTGACTTACTGTCTTTCCAGTGATAGTCCTGAAATTCTCATCCTGATTCGAGACGCAGAATCGGACATTCATGGTTCTAGACTCGGGAATTACCATGTATTCGCTGAGTTTGGGAATGGCACTAAAGAACCACGAATTGACCTCAGAATATCCAGTCATTTGGGAGATTGCATCAACAAGGGGAGTAACCTGGGCTTGGTCGATAACCCGCCAGTTGTTGAAGTCGGCAACTGAACCACACCAAGCTGGAGGGCTAGTAAGATTGGACATTGCGTTAGCGTACGGCTTCTTTATATCCAGGTTGGTTTGATAGTTCGTAGCTTACTCTGCTGCAAGAATTGTGTTACCACCCGTGGCTTCAAACGTCATCGTTTCGCTGCTGTTCATTTGACGTTTGAATTGCTCTCCTGAACTTTGCGTTTCATGCGACGCTTTCCCGCTGGCCTTTGTCCCCCCGGGCTGTTTCGGATTAGACAAAGGTATATGTTGTCGGGCCTTTTTCCTACGGGCAAGACTTACTGATGAAATTGCAATGCCAACTTCGGCTTTGAACGCCTCTTTGTCCTGGCTCTGAGCAACCGTTTCGGTACCAATCACAATCTTGCTCGTTTGGAGACAGCCACCCAGCGTGACGGAAGGGCAAAATAGATGACCAAAGGTTGTGTGGAGTTTTCGTAGGTCATTAATCTGATTTTTCTCCTTTAGAAGCCTTGAAAAGTGTCTGTAAATGGATGGATACTCACGTTCTTGGTCCGCCGAACCCGTTCTATCGCAGCTCTCAGTTCCTCTGTTGGCTCAAGATCTTCAGGTCTAAGAAACATGTCGACACGAGGAAATAGATAAGTGCCAATCATCTTTTTGTAAAACTGTTTCTCAGTTTGGGTGCCGCCTCCAGACTTGTCCGACTTAGCACCGCCAGTTACGCCAGCAGACCATCCAGAGAAACCGCCAGAACTAAGATCTCCAGGTTAGTACTCATGAAGCAGGTTCCAGGAGGTAGGACGTGCTCGTACATGGAGGCTGTGATTGATGAGGAGCTAAAGTGGTTCTTGGCCATAGACTCCTGAAACTCGCTTGTAATGGCAGTGATTTCAATATGTGACCTGTCGTTGATGGCATATGATGGAATGGCACCCAGCTTCGTGGGTATGGGAGCCTGCACATCTTCTGCCGTCAGCGGTTTGACGGGTTCGGGACCTGGTTCCGCCTCAACAATCTGCTGAGTGCTGGCATCCGCGTTTGGCTCTGGAGCGGAGGTAGCAGGGGGTAGAGCCGGTATCGTGGCTGTTGACGTCAAGGTCTTATTCTTGAGCCGGAAAGCTGGAGTCGAAGATCTCGTGAGCTTGTTCGTCCGTTTATCAACGACCCAGCCGTACAACAGACAGCAGTTGCGCAGGACCATGTCCCAGTCCGCCTCATCCATCTGACTAGTATATCTTGATGATCGGTCAGTTTAGTTTCAATTCCAACCCCATTCTGTCTGCTCAATATGAATCTTACTTGAGTGGAGTGGCATCACGGGCAGCAATTTGGGAAGCTTGTAATTGTTCGGTGACGGTGAACCCTGTCTTGTCAACGTGCATTTCCTCTGCCGAGCGATCCCTAAACTTGAGATCAGGCTTCATTTCTTCTAGTGACCTCAAGACATCGGCACTTGCACCATGGAATTTGGATGCAGCTGCTGAGACCTTGGCGTCGTGCTTGCGGTATCGAACGATGACTGCTGGCGTGCCATCTGAAGGGTGAACGTCATCGTCCTATGGTGATTCTCTTAACTTGTCATCCTATAAAATCTTTTATGCTTCACTTACGTCCAATTTCAGGTACTGCTGCAATGTCAACTCGTCGCCTGCTGCAGTCCCATCCAAGGAACAAAAGACGTGCATCTTTGGGTTGCTCGACCTGGTTTAATATGTTAGTGTCAGCTTTCACAACAAGCGCATACGACTACCGCACATCTTTGAAACTAATCGCCTCATTTCTCCGAGTATCATGCTCGACGGATTTTTGCCTTGGAAAGCCGAGGAGTGCAAGGAACCCACGTTGAGCGCATCCGAAGGCTGTTCTCCCATTTGAACAAATTTGAGCACGAACGAAGTCCCAGAAAGAACAGAGGCCTGACTCGGGGCCGGGTCATTTGAAGTGACGATGAAGACTCTGATCAGGCTGGTGCTTCTCAGAGTTTCAGACCTCAGCGTCTTCTTGTATACATCAAGAGTGGTGTCATCTGCGACGGCGGCGTAATCGTCGGCGCAGAACTTGAATGACTGCTTCGAATTGAGGATTTTGCTTAGCTCTACTCGTACATCTGAAAGCTTGGTTTGAGATGTAAATGTGGCTGGGTTCCTAGAATAGGGACAAAGTCATTAGATGCCTATGCTGCTCGAAGGGTCCCCAGTATGCTGGCTCACCCTTGGAACCTGAGAGTTGTCACGGCCATGCTTCCGACGGTAACCTCTCCTTCCTCATCATCGCCGTCGTCATCCTCATCTTCGTCATCGCGTGAAGAGGCAGTCAAATTGTAAATTTTGACAAATATCTCAACCTCGCCACCATCTCCTGCAGTGGCCTTCTCGCTCGTAGCCTGTTTTTCGTTTGGTAACGAAGGGAAAGATGGAGTAGACTTTAACGCCTTGTTGGCACTTAAAGCTTCCGTGTCTGACATCTTTATCAACAGCTTCAGACTAGTGATAATGATTCAACTCGGTATACGCACAACGACAGGCAGAGGAGGACTGGGAAAATAGAAACAACTGTTCCAGTCAACGAAGCCTTTGTTGAGACGGGGCAGAAAATGTCGGATAGACTCAATTCCTACTCGTACCTCTGGTAATCTTCTTGGTGATCATCTCCTCATGTAAGTTGTACGCTACTGCCCGGTGAAGCCCGGCGCTATCGACACACTATTGCTAACCGGTGGAGCCTGGCGCTATCGAGACACTATTGGCGTTGACGTGTAGTCTTTCGTATATGCATGTACATGGGTCTCCAGGGAACCCGCTACTGAGACAATATGTGTGGCTAGGGAGCGGTTGAATCCCTGGACCATACGCATGGAGAGATAAAAATATGCGGGGGAGACTCCATTGTTATTCGTGCCCTCGTCTCATGCAACGAATACATCCGCTATCGACCGATCGCGCCCGGCGTTATCGACACACTATTGGTACTGACGCAGGGCCTTTCTCATCTTGGTCGCCAAGAATACACTAGGTATTGATCCACCCTAGCGGGCCTAGCGGAAGCGGCTGAACCTCTTGAATGAGTGCATAGGGAAATAATCCCTGGCAGCCGAGGCCCCAGACGTCCATGATTTTGCATCCTTTTGTATTGGCATTTCTTTGACTGTTCCTCGTTCAAACTTTCGTCGTGTCTTTACACAAGGACACGCATATGGGCAATCCCTCGAGCCATCATCACTTCTGTCGGGTGGAAATCTGAACAAAACTCACTTCTTCAAAATGGCATTCGTTCTTCTCGTACCGTACAATGACTCCATGCACCTGGGCCAGGGCTTCAATTCGTTCCTCCAGGAGCCTTGCATAGATGGTGCTGTCAAAATCAGCGAGGGGAGCGTGCAGACACAGGCAGCTCGATCAGGCGGATCGTCCAACGTCTCGCAGGTTGTCTCGTACAGCTCGCGATTTGTTGAAAAGATATCTGATGTTGTTCGAAGCATGAACATCAGTGCAGCATCGTCTATCAAGTCGGGCACTATTCAGGTTTCGGGCAATTCGATGAGTGTAGACGAGATCAAATTTGCTGCCAGCGATATCAATGCCGTCATCTCAGTCAAAGTCATCAATCGCAAGTTGAATCAGTTGGTAGATTGTTTGGAAAAGACATGCTAATTTTTATTCTTGCTAGAAACAATTACTTCACCTCCTGATGCCAAGTTGTAAGTCTGCTGCCCTACCTGTAGTCCTGACTTTGGTCTCTGATAACGCATGATATTGCAGTGTTGAGCTTGACAAAGGTATCAAGTTGACCAGCGAACAATTCTTCCAACTATATGGAGATTGCTACATTTCAGGTAAGTATCGAGGTCTAAGGTCGTTTTGTTCAATATGTTGACTTGGCATTTCGCAGGCTTTCTCGCTGGCGGTGATCTTCATGGCATTGTATCAATGAAAATCCTCGACTCATCTAAAAAATCCGATGTCTAGGCCGCGTAAGCTCACTCGACACAACACAAGACGACATTGTGCTGATGGTGTATCCTCATAGTCTCAAGAGTGCCATGAACGGAGCCACCGGCGACTTTGTTCTCAGCGAAGGCTCAGCGTCGTCATCTCTAGAGGCCTGGGTAAGCCAGACAGAGTCAACAGTCACCGTCAACTGGTCTGGAGGCGGCCAAATCAAACCTGATGAGGATGAATGGACCCTAGAGTCTTTAATTCGCGCAGCCTCTTCGTTCCCCAGCCGAGTGGCCGCATGTCCCCAGCGTACATTCGCTATACTGACGCCGTACACACGCAATCGCGACTTTGTCAAGTGGGCCATCCCGCAAAACATTGTAGTTCCTGATTTCACAAAAATCCAGTATATAACTCACGACTTACTCGACAACTACATGCTGTACAAGAGTAACCTGGCCAAACTGCAGGCAGCCATCTCTGATCCGACTGGTTTCAGAGTCAGCCAATACAGCAATGCCATTAATCTCAATATTAATGTCTTGTTGGATGAACGGAAATCTTTGAAATTAGAGATGGCCAAGATTACTGGTGCCATCGACAGGTTGTGGGTACTGCCTTATACTGTGATTCGACTTCATTAAACTGACTACCGGTGGTTAGTAACAAAGATCCTTCTGGTACTGTTGTCGAAGACTTCGAGTCTCCTGAGATTTGGGCAACGCGGCTGCCAGTTCCCACCGATCAAGGCGATACCAGGCTCATATCACAAAAGGATATTGACTCGATCATCAGTGGTTTCTCTTTTGTCGATGTGGTTCCAGAGACCACACCGACCGCACTGGACGATTCTCTGGGTAAGAAGACTCCCGGCCAAAAGGATGGTGAGGCTCCAGTGAGGAATCAGCCAGCAGTTTCTAAGACTCAGGACCCCACGGGTACCTTAGTTCGGGGTACTTCTCCCTCTGTCACGGCGTCAGACACTCTAACAGCCCAACTGGAAGCCGAAATGAAGAAGAAACAACAAGAAGCTGAAAAGAAACAGCAAGACTTGGAAAAAGCCCGTCCACCACCACCACCAGAGCCTCCATTGGTTGACCTCTATAGGTCCTCGGCTCTATTGCAGTTCAAGCCCAAAGATCTGGAATTCCTCAAATCGGACGCCAACAGGCGCAAATATGCCAAATACAGATTCGAGGCTCCGGTTGGAAGCGAAGGAGGAGGTCGCTTCAACGACGCCGAAGTGCTTGAGAACAGTCCTGCGATACCGCCAACGTGGCCCAAGACCGTCAAGCTGTTGATGCGGGCGTGGAACGATGAATATTTACTCTCTCAGGTCCAGGTCGTGTACCAGCATCACAACTTGACATGGGGAGGGGCGGGCACGGTTGTAAAGACCATCCCCATTGACCTTAGCGATGATGAACGCATCAACCGCGTCGTGTTTGGAAGGGGTTCCGCGGAAAAAGGGATTCAGGGTGTGTCTTACGTGGAAGTTCAAACCACAAGTGGCCGAGTATTTAAGGGTGGAAATCAAGAGAATGCACAGATGCAGATCTTTGAGCCCTTTGGAGGTGCAATTGGTCTCAAGGGCTTTTGGGGGATGCGCGGCGATGTTCTGGACATGATAGGGCCGATCTGGGGTCTTTCTTGAAACGATTTTGATTGAAGGGGGAATTTTGAGTGGAGCATACGAATTTTCATGATTCCCACAAGACCATACTATTGTGCCAGCAAGAGCTGATAGCTGATCTCTTCTCGACATGTATGTACGAGTGTTGTTCTCAACTCTGCGGTGGACAGTCAAGAGAAGATAGACTGTTCTAGACTGTTCACGAATCACACATAATCTGATAATGTTGTATGCAGAGCTTTAGCCGAGTTACTCCGGAGAGACTTCTCTGTCAGGGTGGTACCCCACGTGGAGGCCTCCATGCAGGGATCATGAACCCTGGATGCCGTAAAAGGCACTATCGAAAATGTGCAGAGTCACTATTGAACACTCATGGCCTGCCTTGGGACCATTGCAAATTATCGAAATAACAGATTTGCCACGTAAGTTAAGAGAGCATTGGTTCCGGATTGACTGGAAGCTTGGCTGAAATGACTAGTCTTGGTTGAGCGTACGTCATCAATTCCATTCCGTCCCTTATTTGCACTCACTTTTAATACCATCACCACCACAAAGAAGCAAGGTCATTCATTCTATTTGATCAAGAAAATACAGCTTCATCATGTTTAGTGCCCCGAATTCGAAAAGTGGGGCCAAGACGAATGCCGGGGCGGCTAGCACGAAGAGAGAGAAAGCGACAGCATGGAAATGGTCAGTTGAGAATTTCCAAATTCCTGTTCCCATCGGAGATTGCTCCGTCCATGTTCTCCTTAAGGAGGGGGAACTGGAAACAGCATTCATCATGGATGGAGGTGCGAACGCGGATTCAGTTGATGCAGGTGAAGTTATACTATCCAGCCTCGAGCGGATCGATCAACAGCTCAGCGAATTTCTCAAAGGCAAGCCCCTGGCGCTCGACGCCTGGGTCGTGACCCACTGGGATACCGATCACTTTCATGGGGTAATGCAATTGTTGCTTGGAAAGAAACAAGGGTTTCTTAAGCGCCTCAAACAGGAGGGCAGTGCCTCGTATTTTGGCCATGCCCCTGAGGCAAGCGACGCCGAAAAGCTCAAGACATATTTCCCCGTCAACTCTCGCATCACTGGCGAGGACCTCATAGGTCTAGATCTATTCTCTGGAGACTACCTATTCAACGCCGAAGGCACCGAAGAAACGCCAAAGGATAAAAATCGCCCTCGCTTCTGTGTCTTTGCGGCCAGCGGAGTAGGTGTCTTGGGTAAACAAACGATTTTTCAGACAGCGAGCAAGGTGCCCTCGAAGAACGAATGCTCGATACTCTCTATCCTGTCATGGCCTGGACACAATGCTCGCTGCTCGTACTTCACTGGAGGTGATGGGAATCCGGAACTGGCATCTGGTGGGATTCTATCTTTTCTCCGAAGGGGGGAGAAGGACAACAAAATTGCGAGGTTACCAGATGACACAGGATTTGATCTCATGAAGTTGGATCATCACGGATCTTCTGGAGAGGCCTTCTTCAAAAGAAAGGGCGTGGCTAGACTGCCGCTGGAAAAACTTCCCATCAGTCAGTTCAAGCCACACAATATTCTCGTCACCCCAGGCAGCCGCCATGGCCACCCCAGTAAGTTGCTCGCGCCAATATGCACCATAACATTTACCAAGTAATATTGACAATTGTTTAGCCTACGATGCTATTCACTTAATCAGACACATGGTTGCACCTGAACCTGACTGGGGAAGTGAGGACAAAGAGAAACCGATGGCCACTATCGGTCGCATATTCGGAACAAGGACACCATATTGGTCAGTCAAGCATCTACCAGGAAAACAGGATATCAACTTCAGTCACCACGACAATACATCACAGATGCGCATAGAGGAGGATGAGAAATTCCTCAAAAATGATCATTTTGATGGGGTTATCGGTAACAACATAGAGGCCAAGTTTCAGACTCTGACAAGCGAGATCTTCCGATACCTGGACTATTGGGCTAAGCAAATTGACATTCAACTGAATGTATTGGTGAGACTGCCGTACTGAGTTTGCTGTCTAGCGACTAACGGGGTGCAATACCAGATTCTTCAAGGCACATTCAAAAAGAACACCGATGCAATTGATCAGGAGGAACTGGACATCCGGTCTACTTGGCTAGACTATCTGATTATGGACTTTGAGAACCGTCGGAATATCCAATTCGTTGGTCAAGAGATGTGGAATGGACTATCCAAGCAGGTTGTGGGCAAAGCAAAGTCAGTCCCGACTCATTCGAAAAGCACGTCGTACTACCTCATCCGCTTCACCTTTGTCGATGGACTCCCTCGAGTAATCTGCTGGGCTGATCAAGCTGGGAAATGGACGCCACATGAGCCGAAACCGTACGACAACGCTTCGATTTTACACCATGTGTCCCAGAAAAACAAACGTACCAGGAGATACGACAGTAGTAAGCGGACGAAAAAGAACCAAAACGACGAAGACTTTGAAGGCCTCACCTATCGTGGAGAAGACTCAGATGAGGATGGGTACAGAGCACTCCAAGTCGAAGCTCTCGAAAGACAAAAGAAAAAGGAAAAGAAAAACTCGGCTTCATTGGGGAGTAGGGTTCTGAAAAAGCACAAGGCCATGACACATTTCGATCTTCTTGGTGTGAATCCAGACGTCATAGCCGATCCAGTACCGGTGTTTGAGGATTTTAATCTCAATAAATATCTGGCGAAAAGGGCTAAGATGGATCAGGAAGCGAGACTCGAGAAGGAACAAATCAAATCCGCCGACAAAGACTCGGACGCAAACCCGCAAAATTTACTCGAGAGGCTGAAAGCACTAGAGGAAGTTCAAAAAGAATGGAGCCAGAAAGCGCCCAAATCACCAAAAAAAGCAATGGACTGGGGCTCCAAGGCTGCATCCAAGAGTGCGTTGAAGAAGAGAATCTGGGCAATATCTGAGAGGTTTGAGATAGAAACCTTTTTCACTCTTGAAGAGGCCGGCGGTGCATCTTTAGAAACATTTCAGCATGCGATTCGCTTGGCAATTGTACAAGAGACTACTCAGAAGAAGAAGAAAGGGGATGTGGAGGAGAAAAAAAAGACTGGGTCCAAGAAAGAAAGTGTGAACCGGAAAGATGAAAAGATCGCGGCGAAAGATGCAATCGCAAGCAGGACACGAAAAAAGACGATCAAATACAGCGAAGATGAAGACGAAGATCGTAGTGAAGAGGAAGAGGAAGAGGAAGAGGAGGAAGAGGAGGCAAGAGGAGGAAGAGGTGGAAGAGGTGGAAGAGGAGGAAGAGGAAGAAAGTGACGGCAGCTCTAAGAAACAAGCTCGAGGTCGTACAAGAGGACGAGCTCAACGCGGTGGAGGAGGACAAGCTCAGGGTCGTGGAAGAGGATAAGCTTAACCTCGTGGAAGATGAGAAGGTTAACATTATGAGAGAGGAAGAGAAAATTTAGGGGTTTTTTTTTAAAAAAAAAACATACCAAGAAGTAATAAGTGAGGGCGTGAGCAGGTGACAGTAAGAACACACAACCCACCCAGAGGCAGAGCTGTAATGACCGCAAGAGTGTTGTGACGGAAAGGTCCGATAGGGTCAAGATCAAATTCCGGATACATAGGCTGACTGAGCAAAAATAATAACTTTCTCAGCTGATACTATTTGATCAAATAGATCTCTCAGAGGTCTCAAAAGAATAGGCCAAACGACTGTCAATTGAATAAGATGCTAAAAGGAATGACTCTTGCTAACATGTCTTGTATGAGACCTTCCCAACTTATGGTCTCAATGGGTCAGGCCACTGGTCCCTACCCGGTACGGTATTTCCAGTTAAAGGAAGCCGTCAATCCTAGCTCTAGTGGCTGCAAGGGCTTATCAGATAATTTTTTATCCCCAAAGACGGGAAAACCCCGACTCAATGTTTCTAGTCAGCCTCTGCAAACTCTTATATAGTTACTTAGACTACTATTGTGGTGGTGCTGACAGACACACGGGAGTTTAATGACAGTAGGTCTAGCCTGCCTGACTAGATACTACTTAAAGGTGAAGCCCAGCCTCTATGAGAAAGGGCATGCTTTGTCCCTTTTCAATTTGAATTTTTCGAGACAATCTTAGTCGCTTAATTTGCCCTTTGACCAGTTGTCGCAACAGCTCCTATCTCTTCCTTACTGATCTTTCCTATCTTATTGTAGTCAGAAGCACTTAATCAGATACTTGACGTTTCTTTCTTATTGATTTCCCTCTGCTGGTTTTGACTGCTAGACCTCCTTTTGCCCTGCACTGTAGGGTATCGCGAACTCTTGCTGTCGCAGGCTCTGTCCGCACTAAGTGCTTCTCCCAACCAACAAACCCAACCAACAAACACAACCAACAAACTATTCTACAGGGGTCGTGGCCTTGCAAACTAATACTGATCTAACTGCGTCGGGTGTCGCCGGGCACCGATTAATTAAGTAAGCCCTGTGAGCCATTTTATGTCTTCAGCCCGCTGCGTTCCTCAAGGCACAAGGTCCACATCACTTCGTTGCCCAAGGTGCTGAACCACATGCTCCCTGTTGACGAACCTCGCTAACGCATCCGCTATATCTTTTCTTGCTTTACTATTGCGCATTAAGGCCGTTTTTCA
This sequence comes from Ilyonectria sp. MPI-CAGE-AT-0026, assembly GCA_020744155.1. Taxonomy (NCBI): domain Eukaryota; kingdom Fungi; phylum Ascomycota; class Sordariomycetes; order Hypocreales; family Nectriaceae; genus Ilyonectria; species Ilyonectria sp. MPI-CAGE-AT-0026. The sequence continues at coordinate 302,844 of JAGPNQ010000010.1, read as the reverse complement.
GGAGGAAATGGCCAATGACGACAGCACTTCAGGGTCCTCCTGTCTCCCCAGTGTGGCACCACTTGAGCTAGATGCTGGTAGGGGCCTCGATATAACCTCATCCTGATGATATAACTGACTGGTTTAGCCCGGGATAAGCAATTCAAATGCATCCTAGACAAGCTTTGCGATACTGAGACGTTTAGCTCATCGTTATGCCCAACAATCTTCATTGTATATGCGCATGACAATGAACATAAAGGACGGGCCAACATTCACTACGTCCGTCGCCTGATCGAGTGGTTTGGATCCAGCGGGGCTCTTCTCTTCTCAGACAGGAGACCAGTGCTAGCATCCACGCCTCGGGCGGGAAGGAATACTGCTGTTCACGACATAGTCGAGAACCAGCTCTGTCTCATACCGTCCCGAAATCCTCAGATATCCACGAAGGTCATGGCCACCGTAGACCGGGTTATAGTATGTGGCTCTGAAGTCCTTAGGAGATACTGTACTAGCGAATTTGCTACTACATACATCGGTGCCGTTGAGGCGTGCCACGAGGATTGCACACCAGACTTCCCGCTGCGCATGAAGAACCTTGTGGACAAACAGAGCAATCATGCCGAATTTCACCATGTGCTGACCGAGATCGCCTTCCTTAAGATAAGGAGTTCCCTTGGAAAACAGCTTAGCATCATTCCCATCTCATTTGATACCCTCACAGATGATCGCATGGGCTATTTGTCTTTCCTACATAGCACCCAGCTTGTGATACAGCCTAAGCCTCCCGGAGGAGAGGAATCGCTGCGCAAGCTTTTCTTCAAACTCGTACTCCGACTTTACTCATCAGAGCACAATGATCAGCACGAATACATCACGCAATACAGTGAATGGTACTCCAGTTTCAGCCGGCGATTAGAAGCGGAAGCCGCAATCAACCGAGAAAATATCGAAATCATCACGAATGATGAAAGAACCAAATTTGAAAACAGTATGGACAGAAATCGTCTTCGCAGCCAGCGTTACATTAGAAAACAGAAGGATATTGCAGGTTGGGACATTGCTGGTATGTAGTCCGCAACACACTCGTTTGACACGAGGACGCAGTACCACTGAGTCTATTACCCATCTATTCACTGTGTGCTAATGCGCAGTTGCAAAGACTACAAACTGCCTCACGCGAAAAACCCAGATTTCGTTCATCGCCCTGCCATACACAAGAAGATTGAAAAACTCCTTGAACGTGAAGATCCTGAGCACAATTTGCGCATTGGACTTGTAGGAATGGGTGGCTTGGGTTAGTTTTCCTATCAAAGTCCGGTTGATGAGATATTCTAACTTAGTTCATTGTCATCAGAAAGACAGAAGTTGCCCTAGATTTGGCTTACAAATGGCGTGGGGACTACCACGTTTTCTGGGTCGACGGGGCCAATTTCATGAATGCTTATGCCACTGTCGCCTGTTCAATTCGCGCTGCCTCGGACCAAATGGACGAATATCGAGCCTGTCGAAACCTCACGGACTGGTTGGATTCCGAGGACTCGGGAAATTGGAGAATGATCATCGACAATCTTGACGAATGGAAATCTCTGCCACCAGATGTCATCCCGATGCACCGGGGTATCATACTCATCACTTCCCGGGACAAACGCATTGAAAACAGCCCACTCATACGTCTCGGCAAAATAGTTGAGATGGACGAAATGTCAGAACCCGAAGCTGAGGAGCTGTTCGGGCGATTGGTGCCAAGTGTTGCAGGAGGCCCAGATCGAGAATTGCTCAAGCTGCTTGACTACCTGCCTCTCTCTATAATTCATGCTGCAGGCTGCATGTCAAATACTCAAGTCTCAGCTAATACACTCCTTGAGAAGATCCGGCATGGACCCTCTGCGGTGACTGTAATCAGCAACGGTCCGCCAACCACGAGGATTTCAAATACCCTTCCACAGCAGCACCTCGAACAAATTTTGAACGACTCATTCGAAAAGATTTGTCAGGAAAACGAAAAGTCATGGGATATGCTTCGCGTCATGAAAGATCGCCGACGTCTACACGAGCTCGCCATTTCTGTTGTACTCACAAGCTTGAGAGCCCATCGGACATATCATTTCACACTATCCGATTCCTTTCTCCAGAGCAAAGCAATTCTACCGCATACAGAAGCTATCCTTAGACAGCGGCCGTTTCCCGAAATCGATATGTGTCCCGCAGAATGGGAACTGAAATTCGATATTGCCAAAATTCATCTTCTTTCCGGATATCTCAGGTCTTCAGAAACCATGTCCGCAGAGTGTTATGAATATTACGAAGCTTCGGACCATTCATCAATAATGTGCATCAAATCAACTTCTCCTCTTGATTTGTGGCGATACAGTGCGGAAAGCCATCGCCCAATTGATTGGATACAAGCTGCGGTTACCGGGGCAATTTTCAAGGTCTTCAGGTGTATCTATTTCACCTGTAGCATTCTCGTTTGGGTGGGTAGCATTTGGGTTTTCAATTCTCCTCTCCGCCGTCGGCGAGATGAAACTGATGCTGGACAATAACTCTCGAGTAATGGTCGTCAATTGTTCCAACGGGTTCGCCAAACAAGTCAGCTCTTGGGCACTAGGTCGACTCTTCCGAGACCACCAGTCGAATCATGAGGTTGACCCCAGACCGAAGGAAGAGGGTGGCCGGGCTGAGTCCATCAGAATTGATATATTCAAGCTTGGTCCCGGCCCTGCGTCTCGTCCGACTTGTGACTTTGTATGGTGGCTTGGGTGGAGTGTTGTTCTCTTGCAACTGCTAATCTCTGTTGTACCTTGGGTTTTATACGGTGACTGGGGCGTCATGTTTGTTACTCTTGGTGGAAATCTGCTTGCTGCCATAACTTGCGCAATGCCGCAATGGATCGAAGAAAAATGGGCCGCGAGACCGTTAGGTATGCACCACAGAGCACCATTTAATCTGTTTATAAGTATGACGTTAACAAATGAACCAAGGACGTGACAAGGTCACATGCCTTACCAGTGGAAACGGCGGCCTTCACATCATGGTCTTCATTGGCGGGCAAGACTCATGGGATCTGGAAGCTCTCGCAACCGGCACAATCAACCCGCGTCGAGAAACTCGTTGGATCACTTCCGCGCTCACGGCCCTATGGTGCTGTCTTCTTGTAACCGTTTCGGGTCTCCAAGAGCACTCGTGGTTCCTCGTGGGGATAGGGGCCATAGGGATGGTGCAAAACGCGTTTGCGGCTGGCACCCCTCGAAGCCCTGGCGCTTCGAACTTCCATTATACCAAATTCGAGCGAGCCCCGACCATAATTGGAGTCCGCGAATACTACAAGGATGACAGTGATGCTTCCGTGGACATGAAAGGGGACCTGGACCAGCTCGTCAACTTCATCTCACCATCCAAATCGGAAGACGCCATGGCAGAAAGCTTCTATGCACCAACGGCACCGAAATGGACAGACTCGATGTCCAAGGAAGACGGCGCCCCAGATTGGCTGGATGCGATACCAAAGAAGAATGGCATCATACACGCTGTTGGAGTACATGGCGCGTTGATGGAACTGGAGAAATGGGTTCCTACAGCGGGTCTTGCTATGGTTCAAATGTTCTTTCCAATAGGACTCAGATATATGGATGAGAGTATACGAGACAACATCCACAAAAAGTTCTGGAAGCGAGCGTACCATACTCAGCTCGTGAGAAGGAAAGCCGAAGAGAAAAGAAGGGCAGCAGAGACTAGAATGATGGCCCCGTCCCAGGGTCCTTAGATTAGTTGAGTGGTAATCCCATTTAGCCCTGCTTGAAGAAATCGAAAGCCTTATCTATCTGGTCTCCCAGCAACGGTGCATGGCTCGGCGTCGGCATCTGGAGATGATCCGCTTCAATGGACATACAGATGAGCTTCCCACCCACAAACTTGTCCCAACCGTTGGGGCCCAGATCGGCACTCGTCTTGTGCGGCAGCCCCCATGTCACGGCGCCCAGTTTAGGGTCTTCCATAAAGCCCGGGTACGCCGTAGTCGCAATGCCACGCTCCTTCAGAAGCTGGTTGAAGCGTGCACTGTGAGTGCAACGGTCTATCATCCCCTTCTCCGCCCAGATGAGCGCCGTGCGCTTGGCGGGCGATTGCTCTTCCTTCTCCAGCGGCGGCGGGTTGTAGGCGGCGACGGAAGCGAACAGCGCCTGGAGGTGCAGGCGGGTATTCTCAGTGCCCTGCCAGACACCGCTGTCGTCTTGCCCGGAGATGGCTTCGAACATGGCCAGACCGACCTCGTCGTCATTTGGCACGTTGGAGAGACGCGGGGCACACATGTCGATGAGCAGGAGGCCGTCGATACTGTGACCAGCAAAAGACAGCTGGCGACAGACCTCATACGCCATCATGGCTCCGCCAGAGAACCCTCCAATCCAGAAAGGCACGCCCTCGGGCTGCTTCTTGACCAGCGCCTCAACGATGAGCTTCGCAGCGCCTGGAATGCCCACGTCGGGAGTCAAACGCGTTGGGCAGTGCAGATAGGGCGAGTCAATGCCGTAGATGGCCACCTTGGTCTTGATAGACGCAGGCAGGTGAAGGTACGTAGCGATGGTGCCGGTGCCGTCGGCGATGATGTAAAAGGGTGGCGGAGACTTTGACTTGGCGCCCTTTGAACGGCCTGCTCCCTGCAGCAGTGTGAGCCTCACGCTGGGCGCCGGAGATGAGTCGTCGACCTCAGGGTGTGGTTGGGCTTCGACCGGCGCCAGCGCTTCTTTCACAGGTGCCTCCTTGACTTTGGCGGTTGCGGTGTCAATGAAGTCGTCCGATGGGCGTTCGACATTCACAAACTCCGACTCCTCGCGGAAGCTGAGAGATGTCTCGGGGATGCTGCCCCAACTGCTCTCCTCCAGCGCGGCGTCCGACTCGGGGCTGGGCGACGAGGCCGGCGTCAAGGCGAATTCGCGTCGCAGCTCACCGATGGTAGCATTCTCGATCAGGAACGACGGCGCTAGCTCGAGACCAGAGGCTTCAGAAACCTTGGAGGCGATCTCGATAGACATGATGGAGTCGATGCCAATGTCAGCCAAGGCGGTGTCGTTGGTCAGCTCCGCCAAATCGACACCCGTCTCGGCGACGATGGTCTGGAGGACGATGTTGAATACCCCAGAAGAGGGAGTAGAAGTCTCACGGGGCTGTATCTTCTCCTGCGGCTCTGCAGCCTTCTTCAGAGCCGGTGTCGCCTCCTTCTCCGCGACCTTTGGTGGGCTCGCCTTGGCAGTGCTCTGTCTCTGAGTGCCAGGCTCAGGAGCCTTTGACTTGCCGCCAAGAGCTTGCTGTAGCGTCGCATTGTTGATGATGTGAAAGTTGAGACCCGAGCACTGCGCAACCAGCCGATTGTTGGAGTTGAACACGAAGACCTCACAGACCTTGTTCTCCTCGTCCTTCTCCGAGACACGGACGTACGTCAAGTAAGCCTTTCCGGCCTCGAAGGGGGCCGTCTGCTCGAAGCTCTCGAAGCCGCTGTTGATGAAGCACGAACCGGCGGCTGTCTTGAAGTTCTCCGGGTTCGCATTGACGGCGAAGCCCGCCAGGTGGGTGACGCTCTCGCCCCAGTATGGTGACGCCACGAAGCGGGTGCCGGCAGGGTGATCCTTGAGCACAATCTCTGCCGCAGCCTCAGAGAAGTCGCTGGAGATGAATGCTTCTCTGAGGGACTTGAACTCGGAGTCATACTTGACGGTGGGCGCGAAGAGAGCATAGAAGATGTCAGGCTGGAACCTGTGGCCCCGTCCCTCCTTCGCAGACCGAATGATGTCGTCCATCCGAGCCTTGATGAAATATGAGGTTCGGTCCCACGTAGCCTGTAGACCCTGGATGTCAGGGCAGACGATCAACGAGCAACTTCCAAGGTCGTACGTAGGACCTTTGGACGCCGAAGATGCCTTCCACGAGATCTGAATGTCGTTGCTGGTCTTCTCCATGGTCACCGTCGTGAATAGCTCGCCATCAGCACCGACAAGGTTCCTCGTCAAGGGGCGGTTCATACGCGGGCTGCGTAGCGACAACTTGGCGACGTTGGCATCTGTCTTCCTGCCGTTGGCCTCGAGTACGTACGCCGCAGCTGCATAGGCAGCCTCGCAAAACGCACTTCCGGGGCAGATGGGAAGATTTTCCATTCGGTGACCGTCGATGATGGCGCTCAGTCCCGGCTCGGCGAGGGAAGCGCGCAGCGTCACCGAAAGCTTTCCAGCAGACGACGATTCTTGGACAACGTACTGCGCAAGGGTTGAGATCATCTGCTGGCTGGTAGCCGTACTGGCAGGCGCTGCTACTGCCGCTTGATCGCCGTCCCTGGCTTCGGAGAATGTGATCCAGTAGTCTTTCATGTCCCACGAGTATGCCGGCAGCTTCAGTATCTCCAGGTGCCTCTCGTACGGCTGGTGGAAGGCGAGCCAGTCGATGGGGACGCCCAGCAAGTGAGCTGCTGCCATACACTTGGAGATGGATATCCAGGCGGTGGCACCGCCAGAACCCTCCAGTGTCGACATGACCCTGTTCGTTGCAGGCGAGAGGGTAGTCTTGACGAAGGATGTGCAGACTCGGCTGGGCCCCAGCTCGATCCAGATGGGGTCGACGAGCTTCCCTTTGATGGCGTTCAGAGCTCCGACAAAGTCCACGGGTCGGCGCGTCTGCTGAGCAAGGTATTGGCCATTGAAAGTGCCCAGGGCGTCGACAATGGACCCAAGCAATGTCGATGCCACGGGGATCTTGGGCGACAAAAACGTGACACCCTCGGCGAGAGTTTTGTAGTCGGCCAGCACGGGGTCCACCTGGAAAGAGTGGAAGCCATAGGGGACGGCGAGAGCCTTGGAGCGGACAGTCAACTCGGACTGAAGCTTGCTGATCTCATCAGTGCTGCCGCTAATGACAGAAGCAGTCGTGCTGTTGATACAGGAGATGCTGCAGGATAAGTACTGCGGATGAGAGTCGAGGAAGTCTTTGGCCTCGGTAGCGGAGATGGCCACAGAAAGCATGGCAAACGTGTTCACCTCGCATCGTTCGAGCAAAAGCGCAGCTCGTTGGCCAACTAGGTATATGACGTCCGCCAGGGAGAGGACGCCTGCAACATACAGAGCGGCATACTCGCCCAATGAATGCCCCATAACCATGGCCGGCTGCACACCAACCGACTTCCAGAAAGCAGCAAGTCCAATCTCCAGAGTCAGCACAGCCAGCTGGGTCTGGGCCGTGGTCTTGGACGCCATGTCGACCTCGCTATCGGTGATGAGATGGATGAACGGTGGGAAGCCGTGCTGCTCTCCGATTCGCACGCAGAGGTCGATGGACTCGCGGAACGCAGGACTTGTCCGGTACAACTCGCTGCCCATCCCGGCGTAGTGAGAGCCCTGTCCCGTGAAGACAAAGACAATAGGCGCGACCTGTGATGGGGGAGTGGCCGACAGAGAATCTTGGCCGGTGATATCGTTCTCCAGCTTGGTGATGAGGACGCCGGTGGTCGGAGCCGTACAGGCGAATCGGTTGGGATGGTGCATCCTCCTAGCGGTGGTGGTGTACGCGATGTCCTCAATTTTGGCGTTCGAGTTGGCACTCAAATAAGCGAGAAGTTGACGCTTGTTTTCCAGGTGAGCCGCAGGAGTTCGAGCAGAGAGGGCAACGACATGGCTGGATCGTGGATCCGCCGTGGTTTCGGCCTCAACCGCACCACTCTTACCCATGTACTCCTCGAGTAGCATACAGGCATTGCCTCCAGCGGCATCAAAGTTATTCAGCAGAATACGTCTGGGCGCGTTGCCCTTGCGCTTGAACTCCTTGGGCTCCGAGGGGATCTCGACGTTCAAGTCGGCGAGCGGAGGGAACTTGGGGTTGAGGGCGTGCGGCATGCCTGCCTGGGGAGGAATCACGTTCGTCTCGAACATCTTAATACACTTCATCAGCGAGGCCATGCCAGCAGCGGCTTCTCCATGGCCGAAGTTGGCTTTGACGCCGCCCACGGGGATCGGTCCATCAGCCCGCCGCGTGTGCTTGAGGAGGTTGCCCACGGCGCCCATCTCGGCCGGGTCGCCAACCTGTGTGCCTGTTCCATGCATCTCCACGTACGAGATCTCATCAGCAGACACGTGGGCGTTGCGCATGACCTTGCGGAACAGACGTTCCTGGGCGCCCGCATCTGACGTGGTGATGGATGGCGAGTTACCGGAGTGGTTTCGGCCAGATCCTGCAATCACAGCGAGGATCTTGTCGTTGTCGGCTTCAGCATCCTCCAGGCGCTTCAGCACCACTGATCCAACAAAGTCAGCGCGGCAATACCCATCGGCATCGTCGCGGTACGTCTTGCAATTACCTGTGTCCGACAGCACACCGGATTTGCTGAGACAAGCGAACGAGTGCGGGTAGTTGAGAATGTTGCTGGCGCCGGCAACAGCCATGTCAATGTCTCCAGTCTGGAGACTCATACAGGCGAGGTGGATAGAGGAGGTCGCAGAGGCGCAGGCAGAATCGAGAGAGTACGTCGGGCCCTCCCAGTTGAACTGCCAAGCGACGCGGCCTGGACCAAACGCTCGCTGTACACCAGGCAATGTGTAGGCATCACAGCCGAGAGTCGGATGCGACTGGTCGTGCCAGTCGTCAGTGACTTGGCCGTAGAAAGTGGCGATCCGGTTGGGGTCTGTCGACTTGGTTTTGCCATCTGAATAGCCGGCCATTTCGAGCGCCTCATAGGTGCTCATCAAGAAGTGCCGGTGGCATGGATCCATGAGCATAGCTTCCCGAGGGGATATGTGGAAGAATCGAGAGTCGAAATGGCCGGGATTATCCATGAAGCAGCCGTACTTGGTGGTCATGGTGCACTTCTCTCCACGAGCGTGCTCTGTGCAGTAGAACTCGTCGATGTCGAAGCGGTCCTTGGGCACTTGGGTGCAGGTGTCTGTCTTGTTCATCACCACATTCCAGAACTCGTCAATGTTGTCACACATCGGGCCACGTCCCGACACGCCCACAATGGCGATCCGGCCGACGGGAGCGGCTGTTGGCTGTCCATCCTGCGTCTGGAGCAGAGTCTTCCCATCCTCGAGCGACACCACTTTGACCGTCTTCTCCAGAGTACCGACTAGGTACGAGGTGTGACTGGTAGCTCCCATCTCGATAACCCTGACCGACTCGACGCCACCAAGAGTAGCGTTCATCTTGCCAATGGCCTTGGTAATGTCGAGACCACGGGACAAGACCTGGGAGCAAATGGCCCCGAGCATGTCTCCCCAATTCGCGTACGCAGCATCGGGCTCATCCATGCCCCACAGGTTACGACCTGTGGCGCAGATCGGTCTGTCCAGGAGCTGTTTGTTGTTACCGACAATGAAGTCGATGTCTGCTTGGGCGAGGTCGATGGTGTGTTGGAGAGCATGGATTTTGAGTGGGTTGTTTGCGACGCGCTTCATAGCAGGACATTGCTTAACAAACTGCTCCAGAACCGAGGGCGGCCCGATGATGGTGCTCCAGCCGGCTCCGGTGACACCAGGCTTTGCTCTCTTCAAGGGTGGGATACCGACGCTTTGCTGGAATTGCTCCAATGTCTTGCTGAGGTCCTCTAGCGAAACGCCAACGACAGCCCAGCCCCAGATACCAGGGCGGTCCTCTACCGACCTAGACTTGACAGAAGTGAACTTGCATAGCCGCACCAAGAGCCGGGCTATCTCTAGCAGGGCGGCGCGGAGGGAGTCGAAATCTTTAGAGACAGCCCATGCCGACATACTTATTAGGCCACCTGAGATGCCGAGCCATTCCGTTTGTCCACTATTCACGAGAATGCTCGCGTCTCGTGTCACCCACTGCAAGAGATTGCTGGCTCGAACCGTGTGCAGGAGCAGGCAATGCGCCATGCCCAGCTCGTCTGTCGTGTGCCGATACCGTTCACCAAGCTCGTATAGGCTCGAGAAAGTGCCAAGGCTCTCTTGCAGCACGGGATCGAGCCTTATTGCTCTTGTTTCCTCGTTCACTACCCTGGTCAACTCGTCCAGGAACGCCTGCAGCCATGGCATTGAGCCGGCCTGCCTGTAGACCTGGTCAAGACCCTCGCCCCATGAGTCTGTCTGGTCCCCAAAGAGGAGGACCGATTTCTCTTGTTGCGCTGCTCTCGACATTCTCGTTGAAGGCGTGCTCAAACACGATGTATCATATGAATGTGAAAGAGAATGCTGATTTTGGGTTTTTGCTTCGCAGGGGATGAAAGAATGAATGGAAGTGAGGACCGGGCAGAAAAGCCAGAGTCAACTAGAAACCAGCACTGTATCTTTACTGCTAGAATGGAATTCGGATGGGTAATCTTGTCTCACCACGAAACCATCTCGTCGAGGCGCAGGGACGGTTGCACTGAAATGTCTAGAGATGGCGGTAGTTTGGAGACTGACGAAAACGGGAATAGTTACAGTTCCCCTCAGCAGTAGGCGCTTCACATTCAGAGCATGTTCTCTTAATAGGAATCACGCTCCAGATCGGGCCAGTTGGCCAACCTTCTCCCCAGACCACTGATAGGAACAATGACCCTCAAACCACGGGATCACAACCCATGACGATTTCATCCATCCAGCACCCCTGTCGCGTGTTGGGCTGGCAATCACAAGCGTAATGCCACCGGGCGAAGCCGCGTAAGCAATACTGGGATTGTCGATAGCTGATTGACGTTCCAGGTTTGTCGATCAACCGTTCGAATGCATAGGTGTATAGCCGTAATCTGTAAGCATTTTAAGTTGCTGACGACTGCGGAGATGTAATGTCAGCATCGAGACGCGTCCGCAACTCGCATACGCAGTAAGCTTACTTGGCCCGGGGCGTGGCCGGGAATTTCTCAATCCCACCCCAATAGCGAATTTCTCCACCTCCACGATTCGATAATCGCCGACTAGGTATAGGGAAGACTGCTCAGAGGGGAGGCAATGCTTTACTCCCAGAAATGCTGACTCGAGCGTAGGATGCCGCTTACTGCGATAAGGCCATTCCTGCGGACTGTCGTTTGCAAGCAATAGCCGAAACAGTCCGAGTAACTCCTAAAGTCGTTCCATCTCGTCGGGAGATCAAACCACTGAGCATACTCACGTCGATAGGCGTGTTTCTGCTCACTTGTTATATTGCACACCGCGTACTGCTTGTTGCTGATACCTATGAGCTGTCTAACTCTAGCTAAAATCTTTATCGTACCAATCCTTTATCAGTTTCAGCACAATGTCAGTCCCCGAATCTTGCACAGTCCTGGTTGCTGGAGGTGGCCCAGGTGGGTCGTATACCGCCGCAGCTCTGGCGAGGGATGGTGTTGATGTTGTTCTGCTCGAGGCGGATAAGCACCCTCGGTACATCTCCTCTCCCACTAAGATCAACCGTCACATGGCTTGTATGCTTACAACAATAGTTATCACATCGGCGAGAGTATGCTCCCGTCCATTAGGCCGTTGCTGCGCTTCATTGATCTTGATGACGCATTTGACAAGCATGGTTTCCAGAAGAAGGTAAGGATACCGGTCAACACGCATGCAAAAGGAACTCAAAGTGCATATTTTTGATCGTTTCAATAGCTCGGAGCCGCTTTCAAGCTTACTGCCAAGCGTGAAGGATGTAAGCCATGAAGAATCGATTCCGTGAAACTGAGCCCTGTATGTTGACTTTAGCGCAGACACCGACTTTGTCTCTGTGCACGGTCCGAAGGGCTATTCGTGGAATGTGATTCGATCCGAGGCAGACGAGCTCATGTTCAATCACGCAGGAGAGAGCGGTGCCAGGACATTCAACGGCATCAAGGTCAACTCGGTGAATTTCGAGGACTTTGAGGGTGAGTTTCCCGTAGGCGAAAAGGTCGCCAATCCCGGTCGTCCGGTTTCTGCCCAGTGGTCTGGCAAGGATGGTAGCTCTGGCACAATCAAGTTCAAATATCTGGTGGACGCTACCGGCCGAGCCGGTATCACCTCCACCAAGTACCTCAAGAATCGCAAGTTCAACGCTGGCTTGAAGAACCTCGCCATCTGGGGCTACTATAAGGGCTGGACTCACTGGGCTGAGGGAACCAAGAGAGAGAACCAGCCCTACTTTGAGGGCATGCGAGGTGAGTCTCCCTTTGGTTAGGCCTGCTTCGAGGTTCCTGGAGAGGGTCTGACTTGTGCCGAACAGACGGCACCGGCTGGGTCTGGACCATTCCACTGCATAACGACACAGTTTCAGTTGGCGCTGTCCTGCGCAAGGATATATTTGAGGAGAGGAAGAAGAGCCTTGGCGAGGGCGCTACCAACTCACAGATGATGAATGAGTGCATCAAGCTCTGCCCCACGATCCAGTCACTACTTGAGCCTGCCGAGCTCGTCACCGACATCAAGCAAGCTACCGACTACTCGTACTCGGCTACTGCGTACGCTGGACCCAACCTTCGCATCGTAGGTGACGCCGGCTGCTTCATTGACCCGTTCTTCTCGTCCGGGGCACATTTGGCGCTGACTGGCGCACTTGCGGCCGCGGTGACCATCAAGGCATCCATCAACGGCGACTGCAGCGAGTACCAGGCTTCCAAGTTTCACGCCAAGAAGGTAGACGAGGGCTACAATTTGTTTTTGCTGGTTGTGTTGGCTGCCTTGAAGCAGATACGAATGCAGGAGAACCCCGTCTTGAGTGACATTGACGAAGCTGGGTTCGACCAGGCTTTCAACTTCCTCAAGCCAGGTCCGTCCCTTCAACGGAATTCTTTGTGCGCAGAGCTAACAGTAAGCTAGTCATTCAGGGCTCTGGCTCCTCCAATATCACCAAGCCCTTCTCGGCAGATGACATCTCAAAGACGATCGACTTTGCTGTCCAAGCGCTCAACTCATTCCCCACTGCGGATGATAATGACACTGCCCAGTCCAACGGCGATGGCAAGCTCCAGCCAGAGATGACCATGCCTGACGAGGGTGTCCTGACCGGCTTCAAAATCCTTGAACAGGCGGCGCCCAGCGCTGACACGACCAAGTTTGAGGGTACGGTCATTGATGGTCTGGTGCCTCGCCTGGAGCGCGGCAATCTGGGCCTTAACAGGGTTTGAATCATGGATATTGCGAACGACCAGGTAGTCACAGGTGTTGTTGTGTTTAAAAGCTTGAGACAACCACAATAGACAAACACAATCCCAGCTCTTGAAGTCATTCTCTTTTTCCCCACCCACCATAAACGAATGTCAAATTTATTGAGTGGGCGAACAATCAACTCTCTCCTGTAAAATCTAGTGCTTTCCAGCCCTTCATACTTAGGCAACTATGGCAGCCAGTGCGGTGCTGTTAGCGCTCTCGAGCCTTGACATTGGCCTGAGCCAGCCACACACTGTCTCTCGTAGGGCGTAAAATTTGGTACCCATGGGCGCCCACAGCCACTCAAAAAGGTTTGGGGTGGCCCGTGGGCACCGATAAGCGCCAAAGGTTTTTCTCACGGGCACGAGTGCGTAGCTAAAAATAGCGAAAATACTACAGGGTAGGCAGAATTTTTAAGTATAAGTATTGAAAATTATATAAAAAGATAGATAGAGTAGAATATGTTTTATATTAAATGTTTTATTAAATATATACATAATATAAGCTAGAGAAAAAAAATCTTATTAAATATATTTAATTTTTCCTTATTGTTCAGCTACTGTTTCTTCTAGTGCTGGGTGTAGCACTAATTGTTTATTCCTACTGTATGGCTTTGATCTATCTGATGATATTGAGTAAAGCCAAAAAAAACCAAATATATTTAATTTTTAATCTGCTCGGTAGTAAGAAGCTGTATGTATAATAATTTGCAACCTTTTGGTACCCATGAGCTTAACATGGGTGAACGGCCCGTGTGTATTTACTGCCATAGTCTCTCGCCGCACGCGATGACTTCTTGGTCAACCATGTCCTGTCCTATTTTCCTTTGCAGCCCGACTGCTCAGCTTTCTTGCTCTGTACCCTCCTTATCTACGGCTTTGGGCTGCTGAGACCGACCTCAGCCCTGGCGGTGATGTAATGCCTAGGACACTTGGGAGGGCAGCGCAAGCAAAACCCGAAGGAGTAAATAAAACAGACTGAAGAATTGAAGACAATAAGTTTGTTGATACCTGATGAAGAGATTACAACCAAGTTTACTTTTAGGTACTCTCACCACTACGACGAATAGAAACAGGACAAACATGGATTCGTCGAGGGCCAAGGTGGGCATAATCCCGACATTGATACTCTGTCCGCACGTTCATATCGCCCTGTCGCTATTGGCGCATCAAGAATGTGCCTCCACGCCCTCCCCGGCCGATTTCAGGCGCAGCTGCAGACATCACACATGAGAACTCCGCAAGATGGCAAGGATGGATTGTTACAGCAACACCTGTTCTGGCAAATCACGCCAAGATGATTACGAGGGATGGGAATCGCTCTAAGAGCGGCCCGGCCCGTCTGCAGTCAGCTTACTGCTGATCCTTACATGAAGGGAGCAATTTCCACAGTGCTAACTGTTAGTCGGCAAATTGGCAGATTGCGAAGTGGGTGCAGGGTAGGGATGCGCTGTTAACACCACACCACGCTTATCGCGAAGGTGTGATCCCTGCAAACGGCTCACACGGGCCGGAGCCGATCAGCGTGCGGCAACATCAGGCGAGCACGCCACAGATTGTCTCAGAGATTTGACTCAGGCAGGAATTCTGTCAGGCGTTTATTGCGGCCGACACACCTCACACCTTGCTGAGTCAAATCACAGGATGTCAACTGACATGTGGAAGATGCTTACGGATCAGGTCTTACGGATCAGGTCTCAGCTGCAGGCTTAGTCAACTAGCTGGGTACGCCAAGTGTTCAAGCAACAAAGATTGCCATCGACCAGTGAGAGCTTCCTCCTCCACGCGTCTTGCAACAGGCGAGAGATTGGTGACAGATGGCAACAACGCAAGAATCGCAAAGCCCCGACCCAAGCTCGCGGAAAACCGACACCTACGAGCTTGAGGAACACCAATACCATGGACAGGAGAACGATCAAGCGCACCCGGAAAGCGACCCAGGAGCCCCAAAAGGCATCAACAGCCGACATCCTCCGGCATCAGATCACCATGAGGACGCAGGTAACACCGGCAAAGTCACCCCTGCTCCTGTATCCAATGGCGTTCAGACCACGGATGAGCCCGATGCGAACATTGTCGACTGGGACGGGCCTGACGACCCAGCCAATCCTCAGAATTGGTATGCGTTCAAGAGATGAAGATTTTGGGGCACCTTGCTGACATCTTTCTCGCCAGGTCACCGTTGAAGAAATGGGGAAATATCGTCGTCCTCGCCATCATCACATTCAACGTCCCGCTGGCTTCCACCATGTTTGCGCCTGGCGTGCCCCAACTCCTCGAGGACTTCAACACACACAGCGAGTCTCTGGCTACTTTTGTGGTGTCTGTGTACATCCTTGGTTTGGCCGTGTACGTTATAAGTTCAAGGGGAATCTGGCAATGTTTGCTAACTGTCGCTCCTAATGCACCAGAGGCCCCCTTGTGTTGGCACCGATGAGCGAGCTTTACGGAAGAGTGATGATCTACCACGTCGGAAACGTTCTCTTCATCATATTCACCGTCGGGTGTGCTCTCTCAACTAGCTTGGACATGCTCATTGCTTTTCGCTTCCTCGCAGGACTGGTTGGCGCTGGTCCCATCACAATTGGCGGTGGCAGTATTGTCGATCTCACGACCATCCAGCAGCGTGGAACGGCCATGTCTATTTGGAGCCTGGGACCACTCATGGGCCCCTCGATCGGTCCAATTGCCGGAGGCTTTCTTGCCCAAGCTGAAGGCTGGCGTTGGATCTTTTGGGTCCTCACGATAACTGCCGGTGTAATCACAATCATGGGCTTCGCCGTTCTTCGCGAAACACACCCGCCGACGCTTTTGAAGAGGAAGACGAGACGCCTCCAGAAGGAGACCGGTAACATGCAATTGCGCTCCAAACTCGACTCGAACATCGCTCCGAGGCAGCTATTCCTCCGGTCCATTCTGCGTCCTTCAAAGCTCTTGATCTTCTCTCCAGTCTGCCTCCTGCTTAGCGTATATGCCGCCTTCATCTACGCTATGATTTACTTCATGTTCAGCACCTTCAGTTTCGTCTTCCAGGACAACTATGGCTTCGGCCAGGGCACTACTGGCTTGGTATACATCGCTCTCGGTATCGGCATGATGATAGGCCTCGTGGTCCAGCAGGCGACGGGAGACAGGATTCTGAGGAAGCTGGCCGAGAAACACAACAACGGCAAACCGAAGCCTGAATATCGGCTCCCTATCATGATGCTGGGTGGCATTCTGATTCCATCTGGACTATTTATATACGGATGGACAGCGCAAAAGCATATCCAGTGGGCCGTGCCTCTCCTGGGGACGCTCGTTGTCGGTGCAGGTGTATGCATTATCAACATCAACGTCAACCTGTACCTTGTGGATGCATATACCATCTACGCAGCTTCGGCTCTTGGCGCATCGACCGTCTTGCGCTCTGTTTTCGGCGCTACGTTCCCATTGTTTGCCCTGCAGCTCTTTAACAGCATCGGTCTCGGCTGGGGTAATAGCCTGCTCGGCTTCGTTGCGCTAGGCATGTGGCCGATTCCACCACTCTTCATCAAGTATGGCGAGTACTTGCGAACGAGTCCCAAATTTCAAGTCAAGTTGTGAGGCACACATAGTATGCGGGGGTCAGGAATGGGACTGAAGGTATAGACCCGGGAACAAGTGTATGGGGTCAGGAGAATCGTGATGGGGACATCAACGTCCATGATAACACAAAAGGGAACTTGTCATAACACAGCTAGTCATGCCAAGCAACGATTTAAATTACACTGTTTGTGGTCGCTACTTGTATTCGACAATATTGATCTAGGTAGAATGAATGATCCGTGTGCTTGCTCACTTGCCAGACTATTGGCAATACTAACTTTGATCCAGGACATTTATACCAATCAGTTCGTAAAAAACAGGCGCGAATCACAGGCACTGGTATAGTTCATGCGAACACTCGATTGTCAAAGTTCAATAAGTAAACCTGCCTGACGGTTAGGAGTATGTGAATTCGGGTTATTGACATTCAAGTTACAAACGAGCACCAAACAAAGCACCGAAATAACCGTTTGAGTAAAAGCAACCAAAAGCCATTGAAAAGACGTAAAAAAAAACAAGCATCCATTCCGATGTCCAACTTGTGTCCCATAACATTGACCTAAAATTCCATGCCCTCGAGAAGTTTGCTCTTCTTGGCAATCTGCACCGCAAATGCCTCCATTGGCGTAGCTGCGAGGATTTCCAGGAGCGGCATGTTTGCTTTCATCTCCTTGGAGATCCAGTTTCGTACCTCGAGAGCTACAAGCGAGTCCACGCCGTAGCGATACATGGGTCGCGAGGCATCGACCTCGGAAGGTGGGATGCGGAGAATCTCGGCAACCTTCTTGACCAGGGCGTCCTTGACGATGCTTGAAGCCCCCGCCGAGTCATTCTGAACACTGGCTGCCGACAGCTTGGAAGACAGCGAGATGGATGAGCCGTCACCGGCGCCTCCTGCTGGGTTTGACGAGGTGCTAGTGACAGCCAGAGGTCCGAAGCGTGGGTCGTCAAAATACGCAGGCTTCTTAAGACCATTACTAGCAAGGATGTCACCCGTGCCGAGACCAACGGCAACCTGGGCTGGGCAGGCATCTGAGCAAGCGTCCTCTCGCTGGCCATTGATGAGGCTCTTCATGAGGGCGTGGAAGGCAGGCTCCCGGATACCAAGGACCTCTTCCCAGGCCGCCATGAAGTTGGAAGTCCCCTCGGCGATGACGCCGACGTCGCGCATAATACCTAGATTGACCGAGACAGCCTTGAGCCCTTGGTGGCGGCGCCACTTGGCAAGCGTGTCCTGGAAAGTATTACCGGCAGCGTACTGGGCCTGACTGGGGTTACCAAAGACGCCAGCAATGGACGAGCAGAAGATCATGAAGTCGAGAGGGCGGTCACTGCTAAAGTAATTGTGCAGGTTCCATGTACCCTGGACCTTGGGTCGTAGACCAGTAGTCCACTCCTCGTACTTCATCTTCTCGAAGACAACGTCACGGAGTACCATGGCCATCTGGATGACTCCCTTCACAGGCGGTAGCTCCTCCGAGCACTGCTTCATGGCGGCAAGGAATGAGGCGTCATCAGAGACATCGCCGCGGTAAACCTTGACGTTGGCACCATGAGAGACGAGCTGATGTACCGTGGTTTTCGCCTCGGGCTTGGAGTCACCAGAGCGCGCCACGAAGGCAATGTTGCGGGCTCCAGAGGCAACGAACTCGGTCGCCAAACTGCGACCCAAGCCTCCGAGACCACCAATGATGAGGTACGTAGCAGAAGGATCGAGCTTGAGCGAATCCTTGGCTTTGCACAGAATGGGCGCCTTGCCACCATCCTGCGTATAAGACAGAATCATCTTGCCCAGATGCTTGCCTTGTTGCATGACGCGGAAAGCATCCTCAACCTCGCCGACAGGGTAGACGGTCACAGGGTATGCCGGCTTCAGGATACCCCGGGAGAGGAGGTCGAAAACCTCCTGCAGGATCTCTCCCATTGCATCCGGGTTCTCTTGGAGAAACGTGACCATGTTGATGAAGCTGAAAGTGGTGCTCTTGCGGAAGGGGCGCATGTCTAGACGCATGTTGTCTGTGATGTCGCGAAGTCCAATCTCGATGAAAGTACCAAATGTTGCCAAGCAGCTAAATGATTGTCTCAGGAGCTCACCAGACAATGAGTTAAGAACGCAGTCAACACCGCGGCCGTTGGTGATGCGCTCAATTCCCTTGACGAAGCTGGTATCACGAGAGTTGAAGATGTGCTCCTCTGGGATGCCATACTGCTTCATCAGCAGTTGACGCTTCTCGTCAGTGCCCACAGTGGCGTAGACGGTGAGGCCTAAGTGTTTGGCGAGCTGGACGGCAGCCTGTCCAGTTCCACCAACAGCGGCATGGATGAGGACGGACTGGCCACGCTGAAGCTTGGCGAGCTTGACGAGGGCGTAGTAGGCCGTGCAGTGAACGACGGGGATACCGGCGGCCTCGTCGAAAGAGAGGTTGTCGGGGATCTTCTGCGCAACGCGGTAGTGGCATCGGATCTTAGTGGCATGAGTACCACCGACTGTCAGGGTGCTCACGCGGTCACCGGGCTTGAGATTCGCTGCGCCTAACCTGCCTGTGCGAATGACAATACCACTAGCCTCCTGACCAAGGCCAGACACAGGGAGAAGACCCATAGAGCCCATGATGTCTCGGAAGTTGATGCCCGAGGCCATCACCTGCAGCTCAACTTCGTCATCGCCAAGAGGCGTCGATTCCATAGCCTCATCAGGTACAAACTGTAAGGTGTTGAGCAGACCGGGTTTGCCGACGGCCAGCTTCAGAGCAGGGGCGTCCTGATCCGTAGGCAGGCTCATCACACGAGTCGAGTCAAGCAGGTGATGGCGAATGTGATCATCCTCGCTGAGGTTCCTGTAGATGCGAGAAACCTTTAGAAGGCCACCAATCTCCATGAACTCGCTGTCCTCGGTAGGTGAGAGGAGAATGCGCGAGGCCAGAGCAGGACCATGCTCGGTTCCCGGGCTCATGAGATGCAGGACCTGGACCTTTGCGCTGGCATATTCGCTGCGGATGACTCGGGAAAATCCATCAATCAGCCCAAAGGACGGATTCGCTCCCTGGGTGACCCAGAGGAGGCGCTCTGAGTTAAGCATCAAGGTGCGGACACCGTCAAACTCGGCTTCGGACAGGTCCTCCAGCAGTGGCTTCTCAAGCTCCAGTAGAGACACGTAAGTGGTGGAGGCGTCGATGCCGGCACCAACACCGACCTCTGTTGAAGTGGAGAAACCAAGGTCGTTGAGGAGATCCTCGATCTCGTGAGCAAAATTCTGTGCCGCAGTGGACGACTTGGCCGGGGCCAGGATAACGGCCTTCTTGCCGGTGGAGCCGTTGCTCAGCCTCTCGGGCTGGGTACTCCTTTTATTACTGAATTGTTGAAGAGTGAGCGAATCAATCCCAGCGGGGGCCGAGGTGGAGAGTTCGAAGCCCTTGGCTGCCAGCACAGAGATGCACTTGTTTCCACCAACGCTTGAGGTATCCGAGTCGACAAGAAGGACGGTCGAGTCAGGCTTAGCAAGGCTAATAAGACGCTCTATGATGCTGTCGGTGTCTGCCTTGAGACCCTCGCTGGCGTGGTACGGAATGACAATCAGGTCTGCATGTGCAATGTCAACAGCCAGAGGGGCGTCCAGAGGGCCGAGGGGGAACGACTGTGCCAGCATGTCCTCGTCGATGCCCTTGGGGCCCTCTTCATCAGCGGTGTTGGCTAGGGCGTATCGGACCTGGGTCTGGTTAATGACGCCCTTGGGCAATTTGGACATGACTGCGTTGGGAAGTTTCGTGGAAGCTGCAACCAGCTCAATAACATCAGCGGCTGGGCGGTTGTGGATGTTCAAACGGATGAGCTATGATGGATGTTAATAGACTGCGTACATTTAGAGCCCCTATAGCAACATCAGACACGGCTTACCTCAACGAGTCTATCGTAAGGGGTAGAGGCAGAAGTCTTGGAGATCACCTCACCGACCTCGCTCGGCTTCATCAGGTCGAGGGCGTAGTTCCACTGAATGTCTGAGGCGATCTCCGCTGGGTCGACGTCGACAGCCTCTCCCTCGCGCGCTGGCTTGGCGGCATCGTCCACGTCAAGCTCCGCAAGGCGGAAGTCGGTGATGGACAGGAAGACGCGCGATAGTTCCGTGTCAAGCGTGGTAATGTTGGCCGACCACTCGTTGAAGCCATACTTGCTGGACCGGCTGTACCCTGGCATGATGTAGCCAATATCGGCGGGAATGTCCACGGAAATCTCCAGCTCCCCGATGCTTTTGGGAAGCATGGGCATGTCAAAGCCGAAAGACCCGGGACCATTGCTGCCGCTGGTGCTGCCCAGCCAGGCTTGGAGGACGGCATCGAGGGCCGCACCGTGGATGAGGAAGGGCCGGGCTAGTCGACCCTTGGTGAAGGTCTCGCCAATGTCAGTCATCTGGATCTCGAAGGCCGTCTTGCCGTTACCGGGGTGGCACGTCTCGACGCCACGGAAGATGTCTCCATACTGAAGAGCCGACTTGGTCATGGTGTCGTAGAACTTCTCCTTGGAGCATGTGTCGGGACACTCGCTGAGAATGCGGCGGTAGTCCTCCACGCGAGTCTTTTCGATGCTGGCGTCTTCCCGGATCATCTGAGGACTGCGAGAATCTTCGTAGTTGATGGACAGAAGACCACGAGCGTTGTTCCGGACGGTACCGGTCACACCAGTGGCCGAAGAGACTGTGAACTCGAACCAGGAGGCCCGCGTAGATCCTGTTGTGCCAACAAGGTGAGGCTGGATGTGGATGATGATCTCTGTGGCCACACCTTCAGTGAGGGCCATCATGGCAGTGAAGGAAATGTCCCGCAGCATGAAGGAGCGAGGCTTCTTCCCATCCTCGACTATCTGTTGGGCAGCCTCGAGGACGACGCTGATGACACCAGCACCTGGGAATAGAACCGTGGTTCCGACGGTGTGGTCACGCAGCCACGGTTCCTCCTCGAGACGGATAAAGCCTCGCCAGACGCGCTCCGTCTCGCTCATACTGGGCATCTCAGCGCCCAGGATGCTCTTGGCAGGCATCTTCTGAGAGACAATCTGCCGCTGGAAACGGGAGTCGGCGCGGAACACCTCGGAGTGGTTCCACTGGTACGGTGGCAGATCGGTCAGTAGGTGGGTGTGGGAGTCGCCGTTGACCTTGGACACGTTTACGGACACGCCGCGGCGGAAGAGCTCGGCAGCAAGGTTCATGCTGGTATCGACGGCACTCTGTCCACGCGTGAGCATAGACGCGTAGGCGACATTCTTGATGCCATGGTGGGTGAGGATCTGTTCGACAGGACCAGCCAGCGCGCTGTGGGGACCGATCTCAACAAGGATGTCGACAGCAGGGCCTGTTTCGCTTTCCTCGCCAGCGGGAGCGACAAGCTCCTTGAGAGCGTCGGAGAATTGCACCGGCGAGATCAAGTTGCGCACCCAGTAGAAGGGGCCGAGCATTTCGGGATCAACCTCGCTACCAGTGACACTGGATACCATGATGATGGGCTCCTCTTCCTCTTCCTCTGACATCTGGCCATCGAGCTCCTGAATGGATGTGCGGTACTCGTTGGAGCAGGCTTGCATGTGTGAGGAGTGATAGGCGACGTCAACCTTGAGGCGTCGGGCAAAGATGCCGCGTTGCTCGAGCAGAGCTCGCAGAGTCTCGAGGGCATCAACATCGCCAGAGAGGGTAATGCTCGAGGGAGAGTTGACACAGGCGACGGTGACGTTGGTTCCAGCATCGGCAATGTGCTTCTTTATGTCTTTGGGCGAAGAACCAACCGCCATCATGCCTCCCTTGCGGTCCTTGAGGCCAGCAGACGCCTTACCACGGAAGTAGGCCGCCATGAGGGCATCGCGGTGAGTGAGTGCGCCCATGCAGTAGGCAGCACCAATCTCGCCACTAGAGTGTCCCACCACCTTGGAGGGGGTGATGTCCCAGCTACGGATAAGGTCAACTAGAGCGATCTGCAGTACAGAGCAGATGGGCTGGCTGATCTCAGGGACGCCGACGCGAGACTCCGACTGAACCTTGGACAGCTCCGTCAGGGGATCCCAATCCGCACCGAACT
Source organism: Ilyonectria sp. MPI-CAGE-AT-0026 (assembly GCA_020744155.1). Classification (NCBI taxonomy): domain Eukaryota; kingdom Fungi; phylum Ascomycota; class Sordariomycetes; order Hypocreales; family Nectriaceae; genus Ilyonectria; species Ilyonectria sp. MPI-CAGE-AT-0026. The sequence continues at coordinate 280,173 of JAGPNQ010000010.1, read as the reverse complement.
CGCGCAGCAGCTCAGCTGACTTGGCTACCGAGTCCGCGAAGACCTTACGCTCCATCAGCTCCAGGCCCATACGAGCCCACTGGGCGCCCTGGCCAGTGAAGACGAAACCAATGCGCGGCTCCTGGCTGCTGGGGCTACGAGTGGCGTTCTCTCCCAGTGTCGTGCTCAGCTGCTCCTTAAGCTCGGCCGCGCTGTCGGCGAAGCACGAGGCCTTCCATGATAGACCCGAGCGTCCAGCGGCGAGCGTGTGAGAGAGATTGGCCAAGTACTCTGGCGTCGAGGCAGCCGGGCCGAGGCGGTCGATGTGCTCGATCAGCGCGCTTCCGATACGCTTGAAGCCAGCTTGGTCGTGGCTGCTGAAAGTAAAGAGCCTCGTGGAATGATTGGGAGTGCCGCCATTTGGAGTGTTACCGTTCTCGAGCAGGCTGTTGGGCCGCTCAAGAACGATGTGAGCATTGGTGCCTCCCATGCCAAAGGCACTGCTGGACATTCGTCGCGTTTGGCACGCAGGCCAGGGAGTGAGCTTCGTGGGCACAGCCAGGCCCCATTCATCCAGCTTAATGGCCGGGTTTGGCTCGTCGAAATGGATGTTGGGCGGGATGAACCCGTGCTCCATAGCGAGGATGCCCTTGATCAGACTGGCAACACCAGCGGCCGACTCAAGATGGCCAATGTTCGGCTTCACGCTGCCGATCCATAGTTTCTTGCGTGACGGGTTGGTCTTGAGTCCCTCCACTCCGATGGTGCGGTAGATGGCACCAGTTTCTGTAGGGTCACCAGCCTGGGTGCCCGGACCGTGGGCCTCGACATACTGGGTAGCGCCATAGTCGAGCTTGTTAGACTCGTACACGTACTTGATCAAGGCGGCCTGAGCTGCCCCTGAAGGCATCGTGACACCCTGAGTCCAACCGTCTTGGTTGACACCAGAGCCGCGGATGACGGCGCGGATCGTGTCACCATCCGCAATGGCTTTGTCTAGCCGCTTCATGACAATCACTCCGCAGCCTTCGCCACGGGCATAACCGCCCGCTTTGGAGTCAAAGGCTCGGGACTGGCCTAGAGGGCTGAGGAAGCCCAGGTTGTTGAGCTGCATAGTACTTTCTGGGACTAGAGTCATGCCAACACCACCGGCAATGGCCATCTCTGACTCGCCAGACTGTAAGCTTTGACAAGCAAGATGAGTAGCCACGTGGCTGGATGAGCAGGCGGTCTCAATAGTAGCGCTAGGGCCGTGGATATCGAGAAAATGGGAGATGCGATTTGAAATCATCTCGTCGCTGGTACCGAGCAGATGGTACTTGGGGTAGTTGCCGAAATCTCGGACAATGGAATCTCGATAATCACTCATCGAGGTGCCCATGTAGCAGGCAGTCTGCGTGCCGGCCACCTTGCGCAGGGGCATGCCGGCATTCTCGAGGGCCTCGTACGTGACCTCCATGGCGATACGCTGCTTGGGGTCGAAGGCGATGGCCTCGGCGGCTGTGATGTTGAAAAAGGCAGCATCCCATACATAGGGGTCCTGCTTGAGCATGTATCCGCCCTTGACGGGCAGGACATTCTGGCGCTTGTTGTCGAATCCTGGGTGGTGGAAGGCATCTTCGTTGTATCGGTTTGTCTTTGGTGTGTAGCCATCTCGTCCGCTCTTGAGCATATCCCAGAACTTCAATGGGTCTGTAGCATCGCCGGGAAAGCGACATGCCAAGCCTACAATGGCAATGGGAGCCCTAGGCTCACTCGGCATGGTGGACGGCATTTCAGCGTGACTGTGAGAAGTGGGAGAAAAAGGAGACAGGTCGCTTGAGGTTCTAGATCATGAGATGAATGAGACAATACTAAACTAAACGACGATAGTTTCTTCTTTCTCGATGTATTTTATCAACCTCTCTTTCAACCCTTATTGTTAACTAGACGTCGACAGATTAGTTCCTATCCGTAACGCCGTCTCGTGACATGGAACAGTCACGAGGCACGATAAGAAATCAAAGTAAGCACCCTCAAAACGACCAATAGCAATAGAATTGTTACATTTCCTCGTGCAATCATGTCTACAGTCGTCAGCATGCCGATCTTGGAGGATTCAATAGTAAGCCTTCACGTCGCGTGAAGCCAAGCTTAGCCTCTTTACCGAAGGTCTGCGAAGGTCAGCATTCTGTATCGCCAAAATCACGCAATTAGGTAAGCCTGTGCTCTGTCTTTCACTCCTATCGGGGAAATGTAGGAATGCTCGTGCTGCGAGGCTATCATGGGCCCTGAAATCACTTGACCCTAGTGTTTCCTCGCTGTTGCAAAATTACATTGTCAGCATCGCGCATGGCGCAGATGCATTACTGTAAGCTGACTGCATGTGGTCCACACTGTACAATACAATACAACCCCTGCATGTTCGTCCATTGCTGACTCAAACCCACACACAGGGGTCGGATTGTAATGATGTGCCGCCTGAAAGATGGTGGGTACGCGGTGGCCATTCACGGACGTGGAATTACCACGGTACAGTGTCTGCGTAGTAGTTTACAGTGTATGGATTACCGGGGCCCATTATCACAAGCTCCTTGGCGGAGTTTACTTCACAACGTACTATGTGGCACCGACACGAATCGGCTACTAGGGAGGGGAAAGATTCTCACTCCCAATCCGCCCAAGTGAACACCCAGCAGACAAACAGCACGACAAAGTTGTGCTGCAGTTTCATTAATTCGCTGACGGAGAAGGAACGGAGGATTTCATCATTAGATCGTACACTCATGAGTATCGTTTAGAGATTTGTTACATCTACGTAGTAACTATGTAGCGCAACACCCCTGATATCCCAACAGGAATGGTTGCCCCGCTTATCAGGACAACCTGAAGACACCAAAATACACACACACACACACACCCCACAACGTAGCTGTATAAACTCCGCAGGTTCCACCACTGCTATAGCGGTGGCGGAGAAGAAGCCATCTATAACTCCGCCAAAGTCGGTTCCTAACTACTTAAAGCGAGCAAATCGAGCTTGTGTTGTCAATATATTTGATACCGCAATAAAGGGTTTCTAACATGGCCATCATTTCAATTTCGTTTCTGGCGCCTGCCGTCCTCTACGTAGTAAGAAGCAAACCTTGTGCACCTATTCCTCAGAATTACCCACTAATGTACTTCGTGAACAGACATTTGGCTACTTTCTGGTTACGGCCATCTACCGAGTCTACTTTGATCCACTTGCCAAGTTCCCAGGCCCGTGGTACTACGCTGCCTCACAGATTCCCATCACCATCCAGCGAATAAAAGGTGATGAGGTTGCTACCTACGCCAAACTCCACCAGAAGTATGGGCAGTATGTGCGTGTCGCGCCGGGCGAGTTAAGCACCATCAACCCAGCTGCCGCAACGGACGTGTACGGACATCGTAATGCCGCCCGTCAAATCCCCAAAGACTTCAAGGCCTACTATATGAAGAACCAGCGAGGAGACGGCACTGAGGGTCTCATGACGGCCGATGACGAATCTCACCGCCGCATGCGAAAGATCTTCTCGCCAGCCTTCAGCGACCGAGCCATTCGCGAGCAAGAGCCACTTCTGAAGAAGTATACAGATCTCCTCGTGGAGAAGTCGGGTGAATGCTGCGACTCCAAGGGTAAGGTGGATATCCACATGTTCTTCAACTTTGCCACCTTTGACTTTGCTGCCGATCTCGTCTTTGGCGATGGTCTTGACCACCTGGAGCGAATGGAATACCACCCCTTCCTAGCCAACATCTCCGGCGTCGTCAAGTTTAGTGCTTTCCGGAGAGCTATTCGGTCTTTCCCTATGATGGACAAGATCTTTGCTCAGTTTATTCCAAGGTCCATGATCAAGAAGCGCATGGAGCATACCGACTTCTGCGACGACCGGGTCAACAAGCGGCTGGAGAAGAAGGTCACCGACCATCCGGATATGTGGACTCTTGTTCTGCAGGCTGAGGATAAGGGCGAGGGTCTAACCTTTGGCGAAATGCGCCAGAATTCGTTCCTCATCCTGACGGCCGCCACGGAGACGACTTCGTCGTTGATGACGGCGCTGACCTTCCTCCTGGGCCAAAACCCGGACAAGCTGAAGAAGCTGACGGACGAGGTTCGCGGCAAGTTCAGCTCGACCGAAGAGATGACCACTCTCACCTTGCCCCGTCTGGAATACCTGCAATGCTGCATTGAGGAAGGCCTCCGCTGCTATCCCCCTGTGCCCGGCGGTCTTCCTCGCCGCACCGGGCCACAGGGAGCCAACCTTGACGGCCACGAGCTTCCTCCTGACGTAGGACCATTCCTGTACTCGTTCTAGAGCCTCTAACTGACGTACCGACAGGTCGTGGTCTACTATGCGCAGTCTGCCGCATATCATTCTCCGATGCACTTTGCTCGTCCCGACGAATTCATCCCCGAGCGGTGGGCTTCATCGCCCCCTGCAGAATTTGCCAACGACCGTCTAGAGGCGGTCCAGGCTTTCTCCGCTGGTCCGCGAGACTGCATTGGAAAGAAGTAATCACTCACGCATCTCTCCTACATCTAGCATGCATCAGAACTGACTGGTCTATCTAGCCTCGCCTACCACGAAGCGAGACTTCTGGCAGCCAAGTTCTTCTGGACGTACGATGTGGAGGTCTGTGAGGAGAGCATGGATTGGATGAAACAGAAGACATATATTGTTGGCCTCAAGAAGCCGCTCTATGTGAAGCTTCACCGGGTCAAGAGGGATGCTTAAATCTCCCGGGGTAGCACTAGAAAACCTGACTCGCCCCAGCTCGACCTGGACACACGAAGAGAGCTGGAGTTCATGACTTGGGCAGAATACTTGGTGTGTGAAGTCAGACTCTCTCCATTGCACATGGGGCAGTTGAAACTTTGCACGTCAAGTGTCGGGAGGGCGCTCTTGGGTTGAATGCATATCTAAGTAGGCTCATGCCTAAGAAAGCACTTTTACTGCATTCCTAGCGTAAGAGATGATTTTGTGGATATAGGTTTATAGAAACGAAAATTCTTCTTTCTCGTCTTCGTCATTAGGGTGTCTATCCCTGCTGTTACAGCGTCACCTTTCTCTATCTCCTGTATCTTGTCGTGCCCCATGTAAGAGACGCGCCGTGAACCCAGTGTGATCTTCTTCTCGCTAAGGACTACTCTGCAGCACTGGAATAAGTCGCGATGCTAAATGAGAGACGAGCCTTCAAGTTAGAAAGCCTTCTCTTTAGTTTATAAGCTTGTCCCTCTAGTCGAAGTTTGTGTGTCGTTAATCCAAATCGTCGGGTCCAGTCATGGTCCCGCCACCTTTCTACCTCGGGTTTTCTTGCTCAAGTCCCCCCCGTGCGTCACGAGTGCCTCGACAAGATCGACAGATCCCGTTTGCACGGCAACGTGTAGTGGTGTCCAGCCGGCTGCGTTTTCAGCATTGGGACTGGCGCCGTAACTCAGTAGCCGGAGCACGACGATCAACTTCTGGCCTGCTACGGCGACGTGTAGTGCCGTGTCCGCATTGCTGTCTCGCTCGTCTACGGCCAGTCTTCCGTCGGCGAGCAGCATATCGATCATGTTATCGTGGCCGCCCTCGGCCGCAATGTGAAGGGCGGTCTGGAAAGTGTCTGGTTCATCAGTGTCGGTGTTGTAGTTGCCATTTTCCAGCGCCTGGTCACTCTCGGTAGCATCATAGGGCTGGCCGTTGCGTGGGGGTGTCTCGGGGGAAGTCCAGTAGGACGGTTGAGGGGGAGGGGGCTGTTGCTTGGCATTAGTCGTCGACTTCGGGCGGGTGCGCTATGCTTCATTTGAGCTTACAGGTGGGAGGAGAGCACGAGCATTGCTAGGCTGTTGCAACCGTGATGGTTGTTCGATTCGCTGCGAACCACAGTCAGTTATGGGTTTGGTTGACCGAAGGAAATGCCGTTTCAGATTGCCTACGCCGTCTTGCTGAAATTTGTGGCTATCTGCGGGGAAAGCGTTGAGCCATTGCGCTGCATCGTGCAAGTGGCTAGTTGACGGTGGCATATCAAGGTCCTCAATGGTAAGATCTGATCTGTTGGGATTGTTAGGCTCATGACTTTGTGCATCGTCGCCTTGCAACCGTTGGGGGCCCTACTGTAGTGGAAGCGACATGGCCACTACTGAGTCTTGGAGTTGACTCAGGACATCTACTAGGGTAGAGTTACGATTGGACTGGAGATTTGACGAACTTGACGACGACTGAGAGCTGGTGTCAATTCTATTATCTCTACGACTGCTCCTGCCAGATGAGGAGCCCGGCTTCTCCTGGGCTTTCGATGTGAGTCGAGCTTGTTGCTGTGATTTTCCACCTATGGCATAGTTTGATTAGTGACTGACGTAATAGATGTATCGAATGCTTGTAGGAAGACGCCTGTACCATCAGATGCCGACTGCTTGCCTGGGCGATTGATCTATCAGCACATAAACCACGGACTAGAAGATGAGGAATGGCTGCGGGTGACGTACTGCGGAATCTGCGCTGAGCATCTCTGTTTTGGATTCTTCGACGCTCAGCGGCATCCATCAATAGTGTTTGGACAGCGTATATAGGATGTGTGGTACAGAGCTGGCGATGCATAGAGCTAGAAGAGTCACATAGAATGGAGCTGATGAAAAAAGAGGAACTCTGATATCCCAGACGGTACCTCCAACCCTTTGCTTTGCTTTTCCCTGGTCCCAAGCGCCCAGACAACACGATCTTGGCTTAAGTAGTTTGGTAGATGGTCGCCTGCGTCTCTTTGTGTTGGGTCCCCTCAGCAGGAGATACGACGAGCTGCAGAGAAGCTGCGCCCGTGAGGCGTCTGACAGTTGGGTGGGGAGGACAAAAAGTATCGGTCGTCCGGCAGACCGAACATCAAATCGTACTAGGGGAGACCGGCCCGCTCCCGCGCAGATGCAGATCGCTTAGCGCTGACGAGATGGAGGATCTGCTATCAGGCATACTACGTAGAGAGTACGGGGGGGCGTGGGGCGTGGGGCGTTGCCGTACTTATGCCTGCTACCGTAGTATCTGCGTTATCTATTCGCCCTCAAAGGGAAAACACATGCTGCTGCATTGCAGATGTTGGAGCGGCCGAGCTTCCTGTCTTGCCTCACGCAATACGAAAACAGTTGCTCGTCTACCGTCAGCAGCTGGGGCGGATAAACCCGGGAGGATGCGGTATTTTTCTCAAACAATATTGCCGAAATGCATTGGCCGATTGCTGCCTGATACTCAATCCTGCGGCAACTCCAAAGGAGTCATGTGCTTTGCCGTCCGAACCGCAATTTGCCTTGGTCAGGCCGAGGTGGCTTACTGGGAGGTTGCAATCGCAGGTGTTCAGCATGATACGCTGGAAGGAGACTCGAGCAGTGACTACCTAATCATGGCACGACTCTATTTGTATTGTTCCAGATGTGTATTATGACGGGGCATTGGGCTCGGGAGGGGAGGCAGTGAGCAGGACAGAAAGCTATATCTTGGGAGGCAGATAAACTTGAAATAAACAAATTAGAAGAAATTAGCCAGTTATCATTAATTAATAATCTTGTAGTTATTTGTGCTTTGAATAAGCATTGGAATTTGCGGCAATTGCTTTTGTTAATAAACAACTACCTGACCCTCCTCGGTCTCTTCATTGGGGATATCTCTGCCAATACGGTACCAAGGGTTACGTGTAAATTGGGTGGGGCTGTGTGTATCATTATTTTTCCAATTGACAACACTTTTGCTAATCAACGACCCCCCTTATCCAAAGGCTCTTTCCGCATGCCTCCGCTGTGGAGTGCCCCTCTTTGGGGAAAGAGAAAACAGCGTCGATCCATTGCCGTTTTTATTTTTGAGGTAAGCCCTGTGGAAGACTCAAACACGGCCTGCTTGACCGGCTGCAGCCATCACAGCCCCATTGTAGGGAGTGGAGTCTTACGTACAATATAAGCAAGACAAATTTGAGCACACGCTAGACAGGGGCCGAATGGCATGTAGTTGAGGCTGACCGCGCGGCGGTGGACATAGGGCCATCGTGCAACGGTTATTTTCCGGAAACGTCACTTGAAGATAAAAGAGCGCCTAAAAGAGACACCGGTCAGAATAAGGTAGGGTGGATTTCAACGGCCGTTACGGCAGACAAGCTTTCCTTCTATCATCCTATGCGTCCATCGCCACTGGCGTCGGTACCGGCCTCGTCCCTACCCCCAGTCAAGACACCGAAGCGTCCAGAGCGTCTCGGCTGTCCGAGGTCATCATCATTTCATTCGCTTATAAGACTGACCCAAAGACCCTCATTAGATAGGAAGAATATCGAGAGCTTTCCACACTTATCATCATTTCCAACTGTTGGATGCAACGGTGCCTCACCTATATGTCAAAGGATTGGCACATTGCTTTTCAGTGTATCACCAGGACCCGTCAGCATGGCACAACAAGACCTGGACTCGACAGTCACACTCCCCCGGATCCTGTGTCTACATGGCGGCGGCGTGAACGCGTCAGTGTTTCGGCTTCAATCTCGTAACATAATTCGACGCCTGGCCGGACACTTCCGTCTTGTCTTTGTGGAAGGACCCTTCATCTGCGACGCGCACCCAGACATCATCCCAGTGTATGGGACTTATGGACCCTTTCGCCGATGGCTTCGTTGGCTCCCATCCCACCAACCTGTCGATTCCAAGACGGCAATTAACGAAATCCACCTCCAGCTGCGGAATGCCATGATGAAGGACAATGCACTCGGCGCCACGGGGGAATGGGTGGGCCTGATGGGATTCAGCCAGGGGGCCAACATCAGCGCTAGCCTGCTTTACACGGAGCAAATGCTGCGAGAGAAACTCCGAAGCAGGGCGTTCGTGGCGAGTTGGCGGTTTGCGGTGCTATTTGCCGGACGAGGACCCTTGTCAGTGTTAGATAACCGGCTGATGGCGCCGCAGGATGTTGGGGATGTCGCACATGCAAGCGTCGAGTTCAGGGATTGGCCGGATGGTCTTGGGACCGAACATGTCCTAAAAGTACCGACCATACACGTTCATGGGATGACGGACCCTGGCCTGCAACACCATCGTCGTCTCCTAGAGACATATTGCGAGCCGGGGACAACACGGCTTATCGAGTGGGACGGCGACCACCGGATGCCAATTAAGACAGCTGATGTTGATGCTGTGGCACAGGCTATCTTACAATTGGGGCGCGATTTGGCTATATTATGATATGTGACACGAGATAAAGGCGGACCGAGCCGGGCCCTTGTATTACACCTTACCCCGTCAAGCCTGAGGGAGGGGGCACAATGGTATTACTGTGTTGGATCGTAATCCTGGATTACAAAGCCTCTGATAGATCGATACTCTGACTCTAATCACAGGGTGTCAGATTACATCATACCCCTCTTGAGAAAAGAGGGGGCCTGAGGCCATACAAGCATGGCCTACTCCGTACTGGGCTCAGTATTGTATTGGCTTGACAAGTTCAGAATACCTTGCACTCTCACTCACCACTATTACCAACACAAGTTGTGCAACAGTGATTCATTTATGCGTTTTTAATAAGGCGCCTTTCGTGTTCTGAACATTACTAAAACCCACGGCCAGAAATTGCTTTGGGAGAACATGGCTTTTTGTCAGGCGTGTACAAATTAGCCGAAGTTCTATTGTAACCTCGTGATCAGGCAATACAGAGTTTCCTGGCTGAGTGGCAGCTCAACCCGACCTTCCTCATTCGGGCTGGTCTCGGATATGTCTAGGTATATAAACCACCGGCGAGAACCTTGCCCACCTTTTAACTAAGCTTCTTTCAATCCCACACCACAGAACTCATCTTCACCAGACCAAACCCTCATTGCCGACTTTCATGCATGCCTTACCTATTTTAAGCTTAACAATTTTAGCTGACGCTCTCCTCAACCCATTTCAATTTCCTACGGTACCTATTTCAACTATGACTGACCGCAAGGTATAATGAGGAATGCCCCGAAACTGTTGTGTCGCCTGCGCATTTAATAACTCGCCGAAGAAAATCATCTACACCTTTGATGGGATAGAGGAGTGGCAGAAGCTCAACCATACGGTGACTGTGTAAGGCTGCTTTTTAATGAAAATTCAGAGTCCCCGCTGACATATTAATACAACAGTATTGTGAAGGAAGACACCGGCTCAGAGAGTTGGATTAGCGATCGAGCCCTACCTCCAACTTCGCATCCACCGTGAGTACCCTCGATCCTCGTACTATACACTCAGAGACTGACGAATGCCATGGCAAGCCCTCTCACTTTAGGAGGCATCCAGAAGCTGCAGGACTTGGACGGTGTGATTGTCAAGGAAGTGGTTGAAGAAAAGTAAGAAAAACTACTACAGATTTGTGTACTTAGATTAGGAAGATCTGCACCAAACCTTTCTACAGAAATGAATATCATGGTGAAGTATTGACCTTTTTGTCTGTGCCGTGGCCCATTCTGCACTGGGTTTGTGGACCGCAAAGATGGGATTTTCTGAGCTCGGTTCTACCTTCTCATTATGTTGTCAGAAGATCACATACATATCAAATCCCCTCGATAACATGTGTAATTATGTTCTCACAGAGGAGTGGCTCCTGTAGACGCGGCACTGTAGTGTAGCCGTGAAAATGTAGAGGTGAAAATCGAAACAGGCCCTGTAACATACCAGGAATTCGCAAGTGAAGAGCTGGGTTAAGAAGTGTATTTTTGTCGGCGAATTTGACAAAGACTAGATGGCTACCTAGATGACCAACAAAAACCGCTTAATTCTTGACGCCCCCATGAGCTAGGGAGTTGCCGAATTTGAATAAGAATTTGGTTGACGACGACATTTTTCTTTGCTTCCTGGTAACAAAGCAATAAAGAAAAGCAGTTTGATGTCCCGTCTCCCCCTATTTCAATAAGACCCCTACATGTTGCTGCTGATGAAAGAGTACAAGCTACCAACACTAGCGTAAACTCCCGCGAAGTTGGGCTGAGCACAACCCTCACCCCATGAGACGACACCGATGAGAGCTCCAGAGGTACCAGCAATGATGGGACCGCCGCTGTCTCCCTGGCACGAGTCCTTACCCCCTGCAATCAGGCCAGCACAGAACATGCTGGTGGTAATGGCAGAAGTACCGTACTGGGACCGGCAGGTCGCGCGAGAGATAATGGGGACGGTCACCTTTCTCAGATCAACGGGAAGGGTTGATCCACCGTCCGTGGTAGTACCCCTGTATTCGAGGTTAGCACTGCCCTAAGATATCTTGGGTGAACCCGAGTCGACGGGGAAGAGGATATTTACCAGCCAGCCACGGTTGCCGAAGAACCGGCAGCAGGGTCGGAGCCCGACGCAGCCAAAGAGGCGTACGAGATGGTCGAGCTAGTCGAGATTGAAGTCGACAGACGCCAGATCGCGACGTCGTTGTTGTACGTGCTAGAAGAATAGCTAGGGTGAACAGTGATGCGAGAAACCCCGACGATTGTGCCACCACTGTTGCGCTTCTGTGTAGTTGTTAGTCTAAAGCTATTCTTGTCCTTGAGTTTCCAAGAAGCACGAAAGACCCCTGAACAAGCAATCGTGTTTCTCAAACCAAAAGAAAGGCATAAATAACTTGCCTTGCTTCCTGCGCGAACCTGGACGTTCGAGGCACTCTGACCCACAGAGCAATGGGCCGCCGTAAGTACAGTATTGGCGTTCAGAAGGGTGCCACCGCAGAAGTGGCTACCACCGCTTCTCGACAGACTGACGATGAAGGGGAAGTCGCCGGCGGCGGCCAGTTCTCCGCCGACGATACCAACCTCCATAGTGATATCTGGAGTCTGAGGCAGGGCCGCTGCCATAGACATGGAGGGCACGAGTGCGGCCACGAGAGCGAGTGTCAGTTGCATTTTGATTGCTGAGCCGGAGAGTGTTTGCTAGTAGAGAGAGGTTGACGAGGTGCTTGGGAGGGCGATGATGGAGTCAGAATGGCGTCGTAGGCACTGAGATTTATAGTAAATGAATAATCCTTAGCTACTCTTCTCATTATCCACCTGCCCTTCTAGTGCTCCTCCGATTCAAGAAGTTGTATGTCAAATGAGGTATCTTTGTTATCAAGTGCCCCTGTCCGAGTGATGATCCGCACCCTTAAATTCTTAGCATGGTACGCGATGTTATTCAACCATCAACTGGAGCAATTCGGCAGAGGTATGTATAGGTGAAGTTTCAGAACACTAGGTAAAGCAGAGTCGTAACAAATTACTCCTACGAGGTACGCAGGAGGTTTGCCAAAGCCACCATAAGAATCGCTGTGATATCCAGTCGTCAAAAGACCTACTATAAGACCTACTACTAGATGTTGTATGATGTGCCATGAAATCCATTGCAATCTCTCAGTGTGCCAATGTCCGCGGTACGCAGGCCTGTGGAGACCCAAGGGGATACGTAGTTTCCAAACACATCGGGGTCGCGCTTTATGCTTCGTATCGCCGAAGCCGATGGGAGCGGTAGTCCCTCTATCAAGAAGGCGGACCAAAGGTCCGTTAGGTACTTCAACAATCCACAACTTAATCCATAAACTTGTGGTCGGAGCACCTCAATCCGATGCTAGATTTTACGCATTTGGACTTCTGCAAAAACTCGCTAAGGTGCGACCGGATAAGGTGCCCAATAAGGCAAGTCACTGTTCGACGTAACATCTAGAACCTATCCTTGAAAATAACTCGAATATGAAACGTTGATTGATTGGGCACGGCATATCGGCAATGGGCCGATCGTCTCGAAGAATTCGGCGATGCTGTCGATCTCATTAAGCTTAGAACTGTAATATTCTCCGAGTCAAATGTGAGTTCGTTTTCTCGCCGACCGATAAAAGTATAGTTTACTGATAACACACTCTAGCCAAATACGGTAGGCACTTAAGGCGGTTAAGTCCACCACTACTACCCTATGCAGGCTCTATGAGCCTTGTCGTCGCCAATTTAAGGTTACATCCTTTCCAGGCCTCCTTCTAAAAATGGAAATTCGTCGGGAACTTTCGCAATCATCACTTGGCAACGTGAACCTTGACATTCCACTCCAGAATACATATGACCAGTAGCACCAATCGTATCGCAGTACCCGTCCATGTGTAGCTCCAGCGGAACTTTCAAGCTTAAAGTTAATCAATGCTCCTTCCAAACTGGTCAAAGTGCTGCCACGTAATAGGTAGGAGGTTAAAAGTTCACTCATTCCCTACGTCGCTTATCCCACAAGACAGGCAACCGGATGAAATTCCATATCGACGCATCTTTGAGACATGTATCAACTTGAAATAGTCTCTGGAGTCCTAAGCTGGTGATGAACGCTCCTCTATAAGTTGTTTTTCATAGCGGCAAGACGAATCTGTCACAAAATCGAGCTGTATGGTGAATATTGAGATACTGGGGAAATATAGACTAGTAGAATAAATGTACTGGGATATGTCCAATAGTGCAGTCCCACAATGTCATTTTTATAGATTACTAGGGTGCCTGGCTCACTGAAGTGAGCTTCATACAAAATAGTGACACTGTGCAGGTTTGTTATCCCAGTAAGAGGTTTGCGAACAGCGCCAAAACGTCACCCGGAACTTGCCTCACCGGGTTTTTTTTTGGGCACACACCCCCTCTCTAAACTTTCTCGTTTTTCTTTTCAAGACGGGAGGTCACTCGGGGATGAGAGTCACTCGGGAGACCGGCAATAGACCAGCAGAGAGGCATCCACGATGTTTGGTCCCGTGAGTACGAGGTGGTCCAATAACGGACTGGTGGATCCGTTGCGGTCAATTTGAGCAGCGCAATATTGTTCAAAGTGATGATGATGATCTTGATGATTGCTTGGGCCCGAATTGACCGGGCCGGTCCGAGAGGGGGTTTCTGGTAAGTAATCAAGCACTTAACGTGGAACCCAAAGTGGCCGTCAAATTTCCTACGTTTCTCCGAGCATACCTAATAAATTTCTCACGGTCATGAGATGTTGCATTGATTCCTTTGGACATTTGTAATATCCCAATGCTTTCATCTATACGAAACACTGGATCTTCCCGACCCTCAAGCAAACCTGCAGAGGCATTTCCCGAAACAACTTCACTTTTACAACATGCTATCATTGGACATATTCAAGGCAGAATTGGCGACAGGGTTATCAAACGCCTTGGTCTCAAGTATGCTTCCCTAGAGCATCGGCTAGCTGAGGCTGAAATGGTGGATTACTATAGAAAGGGACACGTTGCCACTACCAGACGCAGGGATGAATGTGTTCAAAGAAAGTGCAAATCTGAAAGGCGCCACTGACTGTTGATGAGGCCACTCGAGGGATGAACAGGAATTCGGGTTGATGTGAGACAGTGAAGGGTGTGGCTGTGCACACAACGAATGCCATGGATCAGTTGACTTGCGACGACCCAGGTTCCACCGGGTCACACAATGAAGATGCCCGTAGCGCTGTTAAGCGTCATGTACCCAGCAGTCACTTCCTGTGAGTCCCACATGGTGCTCTCCAAGCTCCACTACACTCCACAAACAGCACAACCAGCCTGGGGGTTCGCTTTTCTCGCGCGGAAGTCTGTGATGGGCATTTATGCTTAAATATCATGCTTCTTGCTCTTGGCCCTTCCGAGAAATTCTCCTACCTACTATTCTTCTTGATAATCCCTTTACACAATGACTAAAATACATGAACACAGCCATCGCTCGTTGCGGTGGTGTCACAGGCCTCTAAATGCTGCTGGTCCTTCTACGTATAAGAGGCCTGAGTTGTATGTTCTGGTTCTCCCTTCTTCGGCCTCTTTCCCTTCCGCGCTCCCTTTGAGTCAGGGGTTCGTCAGACTGTAGAAATACCTTCCTAGCGTCACGGAAAACGTATAAGAGACCGGCACAGACGAGAATTTGCATCCCAAGAAACCCAAATAAGATGCCCGGATACAGTCCACGAAGCCTCCTTTGAACAACCTCCCAGGTGACCGAGGCAGGATAGACGCCGCATTCGCTGTCACCCTTGCATTGCCGGTAGCACCCAGGGCGATTCAGAATCCCAGCCTGGGTACTGAAGATGATGAATGCGAATGAGAGCACGGACAAGGCATCCATCGTTCCCGTCACATACATTTTCATTTTCATGGGGATTGACGGAGCACCCAGTCGATTGACAAGAAGCTGCATCGCGTATTTCACAATATAGATTGACACCATGATCAACTTAATAACCGTGCGGCAGTTGATTCCCTGTGGGGGGACCGCGGCAGCCAACCATATTGCACCAGCAGACCCGATGGTGACGATGAGAAATGCCACAACGTCGAGAAGCCGTCGCCAGCTTGTGGTAGGGGCGTTGTGTTCTCGCGAGAGGTTTGGGTATTGCCGATCCGGCCTCCAGTTAGGAATCGCCCCGTTGCTGATCTGTCTGTTAAGATCCCAGCGAGCCCAGTCGGTTGGCACATCGTTTCTATAATTGCCTGCCTCTCGACCGTGAAGTCCCTCTTCAAATTGCTCGAGGAACCGCTTAGCCGTGTGGGGTGACTGCTGTACGCTGATGATAGAGGCAAGAAGGACGTTGGGGATGATATGCACCATAGTCATAGACGAGGAGAGACTCCAGATGTCTATGTGCTGAGGGTTGGTCACATCAAAGGTATCGGCGTCGATATAGACGTACTTGAGCACGACGGCCATAAGAAACCCGAAGATGGCTACTCCCACTGCCCAGAAGTTGGAGCCACGGTCCGCGGCAAGAGCTAAGGCTGCGGCTTCGAAGCCAGCTGGATTTTCTGCTTCGCATCTGCGACAACTTTGTATCAGGCCATCTGCTCACGAGACAGTAGAGTCTGATGGGTTACCTTATCAAATTCTCCATCGTTTTTGGATGGCCGTTTGAGGCGTATGTCAGGTACACCAAAGCGATGAGTCTGCATCGCCTTTCGATCCTTTGCTCGACTTCCCCTGCCTCTCCAGGCTCGGATTCAGCCTCAACCCTTTCCCCGTCAACCATGGTTTCCTTCGTTCTTTTGAGCACAATCATGCAGGTCGCCAAAGTGAAGAGATAACTGCTCAGCGAGTCGATTGGATCGCCAATAAGATGCAGAACTGCAAAAGCCTGCGTCCACCACCCAGTAAAAAGCTGGGGACGGGGAAGCTCGGAAATCAGCTGCAATAGAGGCAGTTTGAAATCGATCAGCCGGCTGAAAATGACAGCCACCGCATAGGGCGACCAGCGACCGAGAAAATTAGCAAAGAAGGAGTTCTCGCCTTGGAATATTTCATTTGCAACGGTTTCCTTTACCCCAATGCCATCCACTAGATCATGGGGGCAGGTTTCGCTGAGGTTCCCGATTAAGTCGATAAGAGCCGTGGCGCTGAAGTGAGGCAGCGGAGTGTGGGTGTAATTATTGCAGGCCATTTTGGCGAATGGAGTGTTAGGCTTAATCGAGTCAACGATAGCGATCCAGCATTTCAGTGAGGAAGAGGGTATGGGTCAGCCTGAATCTGAGATCTTAACAAAGGGCGATTGGCCTGAGAAAGATGAAGGACCAAGTCAGATCGTCGTTCTCATCGCCGCGATAGGCATCTCTTATGTTCCGTATCCTATACTCAATCTCGAATGAAGAGAATTGTGCCTTAGCAAAGATTTACGCCCAAAGGTACAGCCACCAGCGAATTCAAAGTGACAACTGCTATCGCCTGAACAACGTGCAGTTGTCTACTAGCCAGATTCGTAGTAATACAAACGGCATGGCTTGAACTATTGGTGATATATGTCAGCCACTCCAAATTCGGCAAGATAAGAAAGTGACAAGGCTAAATTAGTCCATGCAGCGATAAGCATTGGTTAAAAATCAGTCACAAGACTTAAGCCAACTTGCATTTTCTTTTCAGCTGGTGGTGGCTGGGGCATATTTCTGCGGCATCTCAGCCTCCATACTTCGTTGTACGTAGCCTTGGACAACAATTGCACTTTAAGATAATAATCAGCTGATTTTAAGATTAGCACTACTGAATTTGGGGATGTTTAAGGTGCTTGTCTCCAGCTTGGGAGCTCCTGTTGCACAACTTGTTATTAAGATGCTCTATAGCAGTAAAGAGCTTATTCTTTTCCATTTCTATAGTGGGAGACGTTATTATAACTAACTGGCAGGGATAGAAGGAAAGAAAGATGCTGTATAGGACTAATGGCCCAATAGGATGGTTTCCGAAGCCTTCTCGCTCAACATATAGACCCCAATAACCGGGAAAGCCCCAGGAGACCTAGGGAAAGCACTGGCATCCACGACTCGCAGGCCAGAAACACCACGGACACGGAACTTGGAGTCCAAGACTGCGTTTTTGTCAGAGCTGGGGCCGATGGAACAAGTGCCAATAACGTGGTGGCCGAAGATATTTTCGCGTATGAAGTCTTCGTCATTGTTAGCAACAGAGCAGCTTCCATCGGCACCAACGGTGCCTGCGCAAGGTGGCCAGGAGATATTGTAAGGAGCGAATGGCTCCTGGATGCGGTTGAAAGCCCGGCGACCCCAAGCGAGGAACTCCTTGATGGCGGCTATGTCGCCTGCAGCGCCTGTGCCGTTGAAGTGTCGAAAGTTGATTTCAGGTGTCACGGTCGGATCGGCCGAGCGAAGCTTGAGGTATCCAGCTGTACTGTTCCCATGTATATGGACGCTATGCATACCCCAGGTCGTAGGGGGATCATCCCACGATTGCCCGGTGTTCCGGGGCCAAAAGCCACGGAATCCAAAAGAACCCGGGAAGATGGCAATGTCACGCTCGTCGTTGGTGGTGTGATTAGTCTTGAGGAAGGCCAATTGCATGAGACTAGGCTGAACATATGGTCCCTGGCCCTGACGGTAAAGTGCAAGACATGGGTCGCCAGGAGCCCCAAAGGTGCACTGGGAGCGAGGACCGCCAGGAGCAGCAGAGAAGTCGAAGGCCTGGGCACCGTGTCCAATAACGGCAATTTCGTTGTGGTCTTGCATGTTACGGCCAACACCTGGTCGATCAGCGACGACCGGGATCTTCAGAGCCTTGAGGTCTGCAGCTGGTCCAACGCCGCTGAGTAACAACAGCTGAGGCGAACCGAATGATCCACCACTGAGAATAACCTCTTTTCGAGCATAGACCCGGCGTGACGTCTTCTTCACTGTCGAATTATAGCGGAGGTCACCCTGAAAGCTGCTTTTGCCTTCTAGGTAGTCGAGACCAATGGCGCGAGGTACTGAGCCCCCTTGAGGCTTGTCAAAGAGGACCTTGGTAGCGTAAGAGTTGAGGCGGACCTCCAAACGGTACTTCTTACTGCCTTTCTCGTCAACGGCGCGCAAGGTATCGAGCACTCGCGTCCTCGAGCTGTAGCGAGCCCAGGTGGTATTGGCATGCTGAGGCGCACCCACTAGTCCTGTAATCTGGTCTCGGTCGGGGTTCAAGACTTGGTTAGGGTCAATATTCAGGATGTTTGCCAGGTCCTCGGGATCTTGGCCCGCCTCGGCGGCCATGGCCTTGAGAACTGCAGTTGCTTGAGGTGAAGAGAGAAAGACGGTGCCGTTACCCAAAACTGTTTCAAGATATCCGTCGAAGCCGTGGCCTGGGGTACCACGTGGGCGGTATTGATTCTTCTCTAACTTAATGAACAGTTCCCCCATATGAGTAGCACTGGGATTTGCTGCGTCAGCCTACTTCCATAAAAATCACAAGATAGTAAGAGTAGAAGGGTCTGGGGATAACTTACTTCCATGAGTCATCGCCTGTGAGGTTTTTGATATAGTCCCAGTCGCTGTTGGCGGGAAGGACAGTCAGAGCCGAGTTGACAATAGACGATCCTCCAAGTGTAGCGCCACGGGGATATTGGATACCAACAATCTCTGCTCCATCAGGTGCAGAGCTGCCTGGACCAACCCAAAGATTTCCGTTGGGAAGCCTCCAGGTAAGATGTTGGTACTTTTTCGTCAATTCGACATCGTCGTAATGACGAACCCAATAGGTCCAAGTCATGGCAGTGGTATCTGCGGTGTTTGTCAACGCAATAGCGTTCGTGATCATAGCAGCACTGTCGTCGTCGCCAGCCTCGAGCAAGAGAGTCCTGAAACCAGCTCGGGCTAGATTGACGGCCAATGGACCACCTCCAGGACCGGAGCCGACTACCACATAGTCGTAAGTATCGACTGAGTTGGGAGTCGTTGCCAATGCAGAGACGGTGCTGGCCATAAGCAGGATGCTACCGAGCCTGGAAGCCGCCTCCCAGGGGCTTACAAACCGCATGATTATATAGCGGTGCAGATGTTGGATATATTTGAGAGAGAGAGAGAGATCGTTGGAACACTTGGGACTGAAGGATGGATGTGATGAAGGGTGAAAGCTCGAGACAGATGGAGGACACGTCCCTTTAAGTACATCTGGCAGGAAGTAATAGCCAGGCCCACAAGATGGACATTACTCTAGGGAAGCTGGTTCAACTCCCACATTAAGTTTGACTCTCTTAGACCCCAGTCGTCTTACTGCACTAGATGGAAGGGATGTATAACACGACTTAACGTCGGATGTTTCGGATGCCAAGTCCCAAGCATATTGCAGGCGCCGGGTTTTGAGAAACCAATGCCCAATAAAATCTCACTTGGCCCCTGAACTACCGGCTCTTACGGGCGGTGCCAATCCAGGTTTATTCAACCATGATAGTTAAGCGAGCCCAGTTGGCCATTGATTTATAATCCGGGTCTAGCCGCTTTCCGCTCGAGCTGTAGCCTTAATACGATCCCTACAGTTCGTCGAGGAAGAACTTGAGGCCATGATAGACCAAGTTGTTAGGATTCTTTGGGAAGTCAGGCAGGAGTTGAAGACAATAGTGCAGCAGTAAAAGAGAGCAGTGGTTTCATAACATCAGGTGGGCTTACTGCCTAATTCTTTATGTTTAATTCTTTATGTTCCACGCGGAACGACATCATCATCATCCCACATGGGCCACATCAACCTCGGCCCCGGTCTAACTTTGAGCTATAGTCCTTCCCGGCAATAGGAGTAAATCCATGAGTTAACGCCGTGAATGATGCTTCACACACAAAATCAATTAATATGATCTCATATACTGCCATTCGCCTTTTCCGTCACAGATAGATATACGGAGCATAGCTCGCTGTGATGACATTTTACCCCATTTCAGCCTAGTGTGTCTCTCACTGAAGTTTAACATTACGTCTAGATCTCCCGAGGTTTTGTCCTAGCTCCACTTGATGGCTTTCTTTCCTCCTTCAGCCTAGCCCTCGAGGCGGAGTCCACGCATAGCGCTAACCCTAGTCTAGGTAGCTCCCGTTGATCAGTTTTGTTCAATCTCAGGTGACTGAGTCTGACATGCTTCACTGGCCACATTTGCGCGTTATTATCAAGACACATTAGCAAGTACAATAAGACGCCGAGAGAAATTGATAGAAGATTAGGTACCTTGCAGCCGCCCATCTCAGCAATAATCCACGGTCAGATGGTGAATAAAATTTCGGCCGCACCCCAATTTGTAGCTCTGAGCAAGGCATCTGACCGACGTCCAGAACAAATACAAGTTGCGTAAGAGACATCAAAGTACGAGGTATCTTGTCTGCAAAATCCAACATGCAATATTAGGAAGTACTGTCACCTTGGCTAGAAACTAGGAGAGACCGACGGTACCCTCTCAAAGACATAGGTAGTATAGGGTAGGCCGCCGAATGCGAGCCCAGCATCGCCACACGAGATGTTCCCAAATAGAGTTAAAAGAATGTATATTTAAATTAAAAAGAGTATATTTCTGGGTCCCTTTTACTGGAAGTTTCTATTTACGCCAATTAATGCATGATCAGGGGAATACTTGGGACTTGGCATTTTTTTTACTGAGGAATATAGAGTGTACATTCCTCCCACACCTGTCGAAATGCCCTTAGTTTCAAGGACATACTTCCAACTCAACTCTATCGGGGAACGGGTGTATCACTGACTTCGCAAGATCTTTGCAGGGTTTTCACTTAGAGCCTTGAATACACCAAATCCTCGCCGTACCGCCTTACGTGTGCTATTTTACGAAGGCCTCAAAAAGAAAATCGATTTTTGACGGCGGAGCGGAACGAGAACGAACACGAAGTTGGTGCTAGCAAGGATTGGTTAGACTTGAGGTGATGCATTCCCCGTGGCCTGTGTCTAGTAACACGACACGAACCGGTCGGGGTCCTCGAGTCAAGAAGAGCACGAAAGAATCGAGACCTGACAGCCAGCAGCTTGGCTGTGAACCAGGGATCTATAAATTAGCTGCTTGGGCAGCGTCAGGAGGCCTGGTGGACCGACACTTAAGAGTTTCCCCACACCAACCGAGGAGAAAATGACATTGAGCTAGGATATACAACCACGGGAAGTCCGGGCCTCATGTTAAACTTTAGTAAGAGACAAACTAGGCCGAAAGGGGAAAAAATGTCATCACGACGAGTAATATATATGTGACGGGAACGGTGAATCGCAGAAACGCAAACCACAAGCGAGCCGACTACTTTCCTACACTCACTGGTCTACCATCTCCCAACCCCTTGGTAGCATTCTCCCTCGAGGAATGCTTCCGAGGATCCCGCAGACCGAAGACTCGGCTCGTCCTAGACAACGACGTTACGCTCAAGTCAGGTAGCATGCCTGGGTTTCTTAGCTGAGATTCTAACCCTAAGGAATCATGTGAATTCATGAAGAAGCTATGTCCCCATTGTTTGTGCTACACCCAATGCGCAGCTGATATCCATCATGCAACCCACAAGTTCTGTACTGTTGCCTCGGATTCCAAATTTCTATCGTACATTGTAAGTGTTATTATCTCGAATCCACTCGATCTTGTAAGAAAACGAAACGTTGTTACATCACCCTGCTGATCGCTGTCCAAGAATAGGAGATACTCATTCCCCCATGTTAGCATATGTAATACATCTTCATTGATTAGCGACATTACTTACCCCGCGAGAAACCCGAACGTTGAAGCCTCTCCAGTATTTGATGCCTGCTGCGGTACTCTGGACCACAAGTCAGTGGAGTCTTCGAGAACTTTCCAATTAGAGATTCACCTTGATAGTCACTGTTGCAATGTATCCTATTTGGCAAACTGCTTGAGGCTGGCACACGACGCTGGCGATGTAACTCGTTGGTTGCGGGTTTTGCGACAGGCTGTTGTTGAGAATGGACTGCAACTTGGTCTTTAGTTGAACCGTCGTATCCGATTTTCCGCGTTTCGCCTCCACTATAGCCAAGTAGAGACGAAGAGGGTCACAGAAGATGCGGATGCTTCCAGTCATCATGTCACTAAAACCATCCTGTAGATTGTTCGTCCCGACCCATCTACGTATGTCGGTAATTCTTTACGAATTAACCTCATAATATGATGAGTAGGTGAAGACGTTTACAGTAATAATTTCTTGTTTGTCAATCAACGGTAAGTACGTCCAGGTAGCAGTAACTCCCCAGTTTCCGGCTGGCGCAGAGAGATATGGTTGGTACCACGTTCCGTACTTTTGCGTGTCCAAGGCCAGCTTGTCGATCAACGCAGGCGAGTTTGGATCTGGGGCGCCTACGCGTTCAAAACAACGGGAGTTAACAGTGTCGGTGACACCAACCCCATCCGTAATATCAACTAGAGCACCAGGACGTGATTTGTTCTTGTATATGGTCGATCTCTGGTCGATGACACTGGTCGGGTAGTCAATGAGCAGCACGGTCCCTAGTTGAAGTCCACAGCAAGCGTCTAAGACGGAAGGCGACGTGCCTTTGTTGATGGTGAGAAACATGTGATTGCCAAAAGCAGAAAGTCCCGCAGTGTCAAAATCGCAGAGCATCAGAGGATTGTAGTCCCGATTGCCGGAAAAGGGATTGTTGCATTGGTCGTCTGGATTCTTCGGATTTGGGGGAATTTCCACCCTACCAATCAGATGAGTGGGGTTAATATAGCCAAAGGGCTTCATGTACTTCATGCGCACAGAGTTGACGGTTGAATCGACACCCAGTGACACAACAACCTGACAGAGAGCAGCTAGGTCGTAGCAGTTGACGGCATGTTTCAGGCCTTTCTTGGTCACACCTTGAAGGTCAGACAGCCATAGGTCAAACCAGCATTCGATGCCTTCATTGGCCGTAAAAAGGGTGCGCAAGCTCGACGTTAGACTCCAGCTGGAGTATTTGCAAGCTCCACTCCAAGTCTCGTACTCCAGCCGTGGATCTGAAAACACGGCTTGACCGCAAAAGATGGCCAATCTATAGCAGTCTTTCCGGGAACTTGCTCGGGTGTTTGCATCCATGTGGGAAGATAGTTGCTTAGTCGGAGAAAAGCCAGAGGGAGGCCAGACCTATCGAAGAACGGTGGAAAGTTCGTAGGTAAGATGAAGACTTCAATGGTGGTCTCGCATGTGTATTGAGGCTGGTCGCTTTTGGAGCCTTTAAGCATCCATATCGCATCTCCATACAGCGCCCACGGGAGTGACTTGGGCTGCCCATTGACCGTTGGTTGAAGCAGACTAAGGTACTTTAGCCCCGTGGTTATGTCAACGACTTCCTTGGAGTTGAAAATGTCCCAAGCGTCGAGCTTTGCCGTTAGCGTATATGGCGGCGTGAGGTTTGGTAAAGCCGCTATGCCTGCCGGGGACAGTTGAACTTCAAACGTGGACTTGAGGTTGAGGACTGCTGGAAATGACTTTGGGGGACCTTTGCCATCCAGGTCTGTGACGTCCCATATGGAAACAGGGCCCGGCGCGAAGTAGCATTTGGTAGGATTGGAAAAGTGGCCATAGAGAGGGTACTCTAGGGCAGATACTGTAATAGTTTGAATGAAGTCGAGGGAATTGCCATTTTGAAAAAGGTGACTGCATTGATCTACTATCTAGATCAGGGTGATTGAAGTATGGAATTCTGTGCAATAAAGGACTTAATATACTTGTACGTTCGGGAAGCAGCGGAGTGACATGTGAGTTCAATATTACGGGCGACGGAAGTACCATATTCTCTCAATAAAACGGCACTCTGATGTCTCCACGTATCGGTTTTTCGGCGTGCGACAGGCCATCAAACTGCATCACTTCAGCCTGCTCAGTCGACAGCCTGTGATCTGCCTCGACGCTAAGCTGTGTCACTGTTTTAGAGAGACTACGGTAGATGATGGAGAACAACTAGTTCGAGCTTTTGAGATCGGCGCCCAGCGTGTGATGGAAGTTGCTGGAAGCATTACAATCGTCTAGATTTGCTTTCCAGAGGCCGAAGGGCTTCTTGTAAGGGGCATTTTCAACTCGGGAATTCTCGGTACTTTGGTCTACTATATTAAGGAAGGATCTACAGCCCCTTGCAGACGAGTACATCCATATGAGCCAATAGCTGAATGCTCTCAACACTGCAATATGAACCATCTGACTCTCGTAGACTGGCCTAGACGACAGATGGATAATTCACAGCCCGCCACTTGCAAGCTGGCTTGCCTGAATTAGGACAGGAAAGGAGCTATTGATGGGGCTGCAGAAGTCACAGTGCCGATTGCCAATACATCGCGGTTTCCAAGTCCTGAAAGGGTTCTAGCACCAACCGCTACGCGTCGCAAGTGTGATTGTACCGTGCGGAGCAACAAAGCAGTTGTACATCTGAAGTGATGGGCATAACAGAGTTATAGACAAAAGCCAAAACTGGAGGGGCAAAAGGTACGTCGTGTAAATTTGGATTCGCACTGCATGCGCTACAATAAGCAAGAGTGTGTCCGTGTGGAAACTCTTTCAATACTTAGAAACCGCGACCAAGTTGACCGTCGGCACTGTATTGAGATGTGATAACATGCAAAGGGTCTAAGCGTTAACATAAGCGTCCACTAGTCGAATTGAGAACGGAACACACAGAACCGTCCAGAACTAAACTTGTGACGCGAAATAAACAACCGAATACCAGCTCTTCGTGAAATTTCGAGCCGATTGGTTACAGGTCATTGTCATTGTTGAATTGATGAGCTAATTCAGGTGCCCCACTGCTGTCTGCTTAAATTCCCTAAGATACTAGTGTTTCTGGAGTTCTTTCCCCCTAAAGGTTATACCAGGGATTAAAGCGCTACTGTTAACCGGCTAGATAAGGTGTACCTCTAGCTATCGATATGTCTATCTGTTTTCTTATTAGCAATTTGGTACCCTTATCTGCCAGACATGCAGATTCGCGGATCCCGGAATCCCAATCTCACTCACTCGTCAGCTATATAGCGGGATTTTATGCTGAGGCAAAGAGACATCTAAAAAAGTTGTATAACAGAGAGCCTTCTTTCAGCTGTGATATGTTATGTGATATTCTTCGCTCAGAAGTGACAATATCTTGACACGATAGTCCCCAGAAGTCGCGAAATCTGACCTGCACAGGGGAAGAGATAGACGTGAAGCTGATCCTGGTTCCATATTATCAATTGTTCTCCTACCGGTTTTGTACTGTAGAAAATATGACTGACTTCTGCGCGTCTCTTTACTGTCTGAGCCGGTATTCTAAAGCCGGGGCGGTCTTCAGCTGGCTATTGGATAAACTGATCCAAGACTTTGCCCCAGGTCGCACGGAAACACACAAGCCAGGTATGTTGATTTTAGCTGCTACCTCGTCTTTCGGATCGCACGGATGGCATGGGCTGATCTTCGGCTAAAGCGAAGATGAAAATTCCCGAAGAATCAAGCGGGGGGTTGAGTATTATTCTGACTTTCCTGATTTGTACCGGCGGGTCAGCATCATATTGGGAAGGAGAGAATGAATGCCTGCAGTATGTCACATTTAGAGTATCATGTTAAGCTCATGGATGATGTGTCAGAAGCTAATCCTAGCATGACGTTCTATCGTACTCATTGAAATGCTGCGAGCATCAGACCTACTGCAAGCTAGAAGCCAAATGCAGCAGGTCCATGTAGACGGACGTACCATTGCAAGTGGATAAGTCAACTTCCCGGGAAAAGAAGAAAGGATCGCCGGTGATAGCGGACCGTTTGTCTAGCAGTACTGAATACTTGCTGATAGAGAATTGCTCATAGCGGCATATCCACCTCGTGCATGTTTATGCTTATTTTTCTTCCCGTATATTGGCGGAGCACGGCAGTGTACGCTGTGAAATTCTCCTTGAAAATAATCGACAGGGATTGCCAGAGACTAACTTGGACATGGGGTTCATGATCCCGTATTGGAAAATATAGCTGGACCTTGGAGAAACTTTATTCGAGATCGTCGCCAATACGAGCGCTTACTTATCCCAAGGAGGCATGTCCCAATTTTGCCAAGCCTGCAGTGAGGTTACATGTCCAAAGTCGTCTCTGATAACATGACATGGTACCTAGAACTACCAGAATTGTCGTAAACAGTCATAGATTGTCAAGATAAGTTACTAGTTATCCCTAGGAATATATAATATGTCAACATTCAGCTTCTTGTCTTCCTCTTTCTTGTTGTCAGCTACTCTCAAAAGTTCTCCCACCTCTATTCCCAAACAGATTTCTCAACAATGGCATCTAAACTTTCACTTGCAGCTATCCTTGCAATGCCTGCCCTGTCTTTGGGGTCCCCGCTTCCTCAGGTTCCGGCCGGAATTGTCGGCGGCACTGAAGCCCAGCTGGGCGATTTCCCTTACATCGTCAGTATCGCGAGAAATGGCGGTCGCTGGTGTGGTGGCAGTCTGTTGGACGCCAACACTATCTTGACAGCAGCCCATTGCTCTCAGTTGAACCCCTCAAGTGTGCAAGTTCGCGCAGGAAGTCTCGTAAGCTGTTTCGCCCCTACAGGCTGAGATATTTCAGCTTGTTGCGGTACCTCTCGTACCCATCACAAAAGCTGTTTCGAACTGACTTGGTTGCAGAAATGGTCGACAGGAGGCAAGCAAGTCGGCGTCTCCTCAATTGTTAGCCATCCTGACTACAACGCGGGGACCGTCGATAACGACGTCGCCATCTGGCGTCTTGCGAGCCCAATCGAGGCCAGTGACACGATTGGTTACGCTACGTTGGCCAAAAATGGCTCTGATCCCGTCGCGGACTCTCTCCTTACGGTTGCGGGCTGGTAAGTTGATTGGGAGACTCAGGTCGTCTTGTCTTCGTGAGCAGTAGAAAACTAACTGACGACACAGGGGTGCCTTGACCCAAGGCGGGCCTTCGTCCGAGGCTCTTCAGAAAGTCACTGTGCCCGTTGTCTCACGTGCCGAGTGTCGGGAACAGTATGGCGAGGCTGCAATTACTGAAGGCATGTTTTGCGCTGGTCTGGATGAAGGAGGCAAGGACTCCTGCCAGGGCGACAGCGGCGGCCCAATCGTTGATGATGCGACTGGTGAGGTGGTTGGAGTCGTTTCCTGGGGTCAAGGGTGTGCCCAGCCCGGTTTCGCTGGTGTGTATGCGAGGGTTGGTCAATTTATTTCCTTTATTACCAGTACCGCCAGTACGGCCGTTGCAAATAATAGGTCTATAGGATGAAACATCCTATACAGACTCTAGATATGCCTCATGCACCAACCCGGGTGGAAATACGAATCCCCTGTTGAATCCCGGCGAGCTCGTCTCAGCTATGCGGCAAGATGAGGACGAGGAAGATGCGCGGACTACGTACTCGGCGGCGACTTCTGTGGGCCAGGCCAATGCCCAAAACTATATCATTATCTGTTTAGGGGTTCTAGTAGCACGCATACGCGGAGGGGGGACTAGAAGCTCAAAAATATTAAAAAGAAATTCAACAATAGATCCGCAATTGGGACCAAGTACCCGTCCCACAGATTCAACAACAGCCCAGAACTATATATCTGATCTTTCCCACCACATCCACAATAATCTCCATCATCATAGACTCTGGGGGCAGGCCGGAACTTTGCGGGTCGCTCTCTGAGCTCATCAAGGCCTTTGCGATCAAGATTGGCTGCGAGAAGCCCTCGCAACCCGACCGAGACGTCATGTACTTTACCCACAAGCACCACAGGTAAGCTTTCTGTAAATGGTTAGGAATAACCCCAAGGGAAGTAAGGAGGATGCTCCAACGGCCTAGGTAAATTGCCACGGAGATCGAAAAGCTCTTCCTTGATCCCCACGATGATGCCTCTGGAGACGCCCGTGAAGCGGATCTAGATGGCATGTCTCTCCACGACAAGATGAAGATGTGAGAAAACAATGCTTGAGTGTATATGCCAGAGAACGATCGTGGTGAGCTACTTGACGGAGTAAAGGATCAGGAGGAAGAAATTATTTCCCTGGAAGAGGTCCCCAGATACAAGAAGATTATACTCGACAGCTCCACCTACAGTTGGTTGATTACGAATCTCCGCAAAGAATGCTCACTGCAATGAGGTGAAACAGAATTACGCCTTGTAATTGACGACATCCGCCAGACGGTTCTGGACAAGCTTCCCTCGGGGAGAATCGGCAAGCGGATAGTCCTGCTCAGGCACCACTGCACGTTCCTTCCCTTGTTGACGCCTTTGAGGGGCCGCATATACCGCGCAAACGATGTCCTTCAATCGAGATGGGCTTCGCCAAAGAGTATATCAGAGGTAGTTACGGTGACCTGCTCGTCGGACGAGGCACAAGCAATAACAGCCCGGGAATACATTGTCCAGACGTGGCCGTCTGCGGGTACAGTGCTCCTCGAAGTCCTTCAACAAGTGTTGGGACGTAGTGATAGAGTCAAGCCTCAGTGTAAGTTGATCCAATACTTCTGTACACAGGATCATTACCAAGCCATGCTTTCCGATACAACCAGTATTGCCGCACAAACCCATGGGCCTCATCTTTTTGTAACTGTTGATGGGCGGGCTTACTCGATCGTGGAGTGTGCTGAGCAGCTGGCCTGGCTGGCTTCTGCCATTCACCCCCCTCGAAACAGCTCCGTCACCAGCTGCATTACGGGCCAGTCCACTCCCATGTTCGACCTCAGTCTAGATGGACAGATCTCCAGAGACGGCAATTAATCACAGGCAAGTCTTGGTGGGGGGGCAAGCACTCAACGATGGCGGCGTTAGGTCTGGGCAATCCCAATGGATAACCAAGTCTTCGGCTCCTGTTGAACGTGGTAAGCTCCCCTCGCATCAAAATTCGTCTTCATGAGGCAATTGTGACTGACGAGCATTTCAAGATCCCATGCAGAAGATGCATTACATAGTAAACGACGCAGGGGAGCCCCCGTATCCGCCGACCGACAGCTCGCTTGTACTAGCATTTGACATTAACGTGATCGATGAAGGCGTCACTGCTACGCATTCCAAACAGGAACGAAGCTGGCACAAGCTACTGGAAGATATAACGATGTCGGTGGTCGTACATGGCTTCTCAACTGCACGTCGGCTTGAGTCCTGGCCAGGACTCGAACTTCCTTTTGGCCTGCTTCTGAAAGCCGCGGGGGCTTCTGGTACCGCAGTCTTGGGTGGATTACACTTTCTGAAGAGGTCCAGGATCCATTTAAAGATGGCCAAAAGGCTGCACAACGTCTTTTATTGGCATGAGATGTACGATGGAACGGGATCCACTCATGGCACAAGCAATTCCTTGAGTCGCGGGCTCAACTGGGTGAATCTTGTCACCATCAGCAAGGCCGATCTCGAGACAGGTCGGCACATTGCCTGCGATGGCAAGTCAGCCTCTTCTGATATTATAGATAGTAAGTGTCGCCTCCAAAAACCTCTTCCTTCCTCGTCCCTGACGTATTTATAGAGGCAGATTCTATTTTTCCACGTACCGTATCCCTGGCGGACACGCCTTTAACCGATGACATCCTTTCCATGCCTAGTGACTCCGAAGACGTGGACTATCCAGAGCAAAACAGAATTGACTTCCACTTCTTCAAGCGTCTTCCATGTCGCTTGGATTTAGCACTACAGGCTGATGCAGAGGCCAAGACAAAGAACGGACCTGGCGGGGGGGATCAAGCGACTGGCTCCTCGACGCAAGGGGCACCGAACGTGTGTCAGACCGCCTCGAGCCTGACTACGTTAGAACCTTAGCGGAAGCGCCCA
The DNA here is from genome assembly GCA_020744155.1 of Ilyonectria sp. MPI-CAGE-AT-0026. Taxonomy (NCBI): domain Eukaryota; kingdom Fungi; phylum Ascomycota; class Sordariomycetes; order Hypocreales; family Nectriaceae; genus Ilyonectria; species Ilyonectria sp. MPI-CAGE-AT-0026. The sequence continues at coordinate 250,301 of JAGPNQ010000010.1, read as the reverse complement.
CGGGAAAACGGTGGGAGCTCTGGTGATGAAAGCAACAATGAGGGTGGACACGATCAACGGCAGCCCAAGTGTCCTAAAGCACACCAGCCCAACTGCCCTGTGGGGTCGAAATACCTTGCCTGTCCCATCTGGAAGCTCGACCCGGACAAGCAGCTCCGGCGCAAATCTAGGCCTAGACCGTTCCAGGAGCAGTGGCTCGCCATCTAGAGAGTCTTATTCCCGGACTGCCCGCAACCCTCGTCCACCGATTTGTCCATGCCTGGTACAGGGTAGCCGTCTCGGGTCCGGGGTGAGTGCGCCAAGAACATAATGGTGGCAGCATAACAATCAGCCCACAATCATCGCTGACCATACAGAGCATCGCGATTGGAGAGAACACAGAGACAAATCTGCAGCTAGAAGCCTGGTGAAGCAATAGTTTGGCATACGAGTTTGTGGGTTCAGGCCCAGAACTCAAGTGGGGCCGATAACAATGTAAGGGCACAACGTGTGAGGTCTGGAACATTAACGGAGTTGTCGCCGGCGGTGTGCGGTAATGATGTGAAAGAAAGAATATAGAGGGCTGATGTAGAGTCCAACTCACACATGACTCCAGCTGGAATGTTTAGATGGAGCGGCTGACGACATGGTGAGGAGGGGATTGTAATGCAGACTTCGTCATTGGCTTCTCCACTCTTCATCTTGGGGCTGGCTGAAAACGCAGAAAGCCCACTAGTAAAGCGAATGATGCTCCACAGCCTGGGGTTGATAGCTAATACTGTATGTGGAACTTGTCTTGACGAAAAAGACATGATTCGCAATAGTCTACGGCAAGTGACCGAGTGAGCGGTCTTGTAGCTCACTTCAAAGGGCCGGCAAGGCATACCATAGGTTGGTTTTGTAACTCTTGCTCTTGAGGATGCCGGTCGAGTACTCATCAGCCCGCCATACAAACAAAACTAGTCTCGCCTTACTTAGGTTGATCCACTCAACCTCATTAACCTTTTCAACCTGTCCTGAACTGAGACTGTTAAAGTAGCTTCCAAGAGCAATGGCCTGAGGTGGCTCATACTATGTGATGACTAAATGTGATGCCCGATTCGCTCCTCAGCATTCTTATCCATTTATTTCCCCGCACACTCGGCATACTAAGGCCTTCCGTCCGTCTATAAGTCTCAGACACAGGTCTAGAAGTAGTATATTGAAACCTTAGTTACACTGCATTATAGGCAGCCACGTCAAGTAGTTCAACCCTTTTGCGGTACGCTATGACACGGTTGTGTAGGCCGAATCAGCCAATGAATATCTCTTTCGTAACGAGCATGAGTTTAAATGATGCAAGGGCGAAAGAATTATTCCGCGTTATTTTCGGTGGCGCAAGGGGATCAACATATTGGCAGCTAAATCTGCCGGCGAAGCCGAGACTTTGTGCCAGATAGTCTGGTACTCTCCAACAAAATAACATTCAGCTACGTCTAGGCAGTTTGGCTTTTGGGTATTGTATTAGATCTACGGAGTAGGTATACAGCAACAGGCAGTACCCTAACAGTTGAATGAGGCTGCACTACGAGCTGAAGGCGTGCCTTATTTGCTCGCACAGATTCCTCGTCTACCTCGAGCACGCAGCATTTCATTTAATAGTCTGCCTAGGCTTGGATGTTTTGGAGATATACCCCGTATAAGTTACGAATGTTTAACCCGCAGTTTTTAACAGAGTGGAAGGAAATCGCCTGCCAGCACGGCCCAGACTACAAACACAAGTATAACCCGTATAGTTATATAACTCCATAAGGAAGCCTCTATAGGCTGAGTTGGGCATATTGATGTCTGAGGTTGTCAGCAGATAACTCTATTAGTTAGAAACATTACGCGCTCAGTTATTACTATATTGGATCTAGACTATTATAGAACACTACTATATATTAAGACCTGGGATGGGTATTCAGTTGTATTAAATGCGATCAGCTGTTAAACATAGCAAAGCTTGAAAAACATATAAAGTCTTCGCCAAGTCACATCTTCCTTAAACAACAACGCTTATCACTTTTCATCCCACTTCACCATTACACTCAATCATACAAAACATACGATCCACCATGTCTGCCGCAGTCCTGTCTGGCCCTGTCCCCGCCTTGGGCGACATCCTTAAATCTAAGATTAAGTATGATGTGGAGGACAGTTCCATGAAAGTTTGGGACAAGGGTGTGCTCTTGAATGAGCTTCAACGACAAGACCTTGTGCTCAAGGTCGATGACCAAGGCGCTGCCAATGGCAGTCTTGTTTCCAAGCGGAAGCTCAAAAAGGGAACCTTCAAGGGCACGCAGTTGGCAATGAAGGAAATCTACAAAATGGCCGGAGAAGCGTAAGTCACACACCCCCCTTATCCTCTCATGTGCAGAGTGTTTGCTGAAAAGTAGTTAGCTGTACATCCCACTATGACTCGAAATCCTTCGAAAACATCATACCCACGAGGAGAACTCTTGAGGCGAAGCAAGCTATATATCAATGGAGCGTTGATGGAGGATTTCCTCCGCATTTGAAGCCCGATACTCCGTCACCTGACACAGAGGGAATCTTCAACCAGCAGCAAGCTGGCGAGATTAAGGGTATCGCAAGCACATTTTCTTTCGTTGTCCCAGCTGACATCGTCCACGACGGCGACACGCCATACGCGGGGCCAACCCTTGCCGACTGCGAGAAATTCAACAATGCAAAGATCCAAAACACGGATACAGACATCATGAAGGGCAAAAACATTGGCAACCTGGCTGACTGGTATACGGATGCCCGATTCGCTCAGCAACACCTCAGCGGCGTCAACCCGTGTACCATTGAGACGGCTTCACCGGACAAGGTCAAGGCTTACGTCGCTGAAGCAGATAACCAGGGCCTTGGTGACATGAAGACGTTGCTCTCAGGGGGCCAAGACCTGCTTATGCAGGACTACTCGCACTTCCGTGAAGCTACTGGTCTTGGCAACAACGAAGTCTTCTCGAACAAAATCTTTCAACTGACGCAGGGCTCTGGGCCCACTCTCACTGTCACTGCCACTGGAAATTCTTCCATGCGCTATGCGTGCGCGCCCATTGTCATCTTCCAGCTTCACTCTGATGGGCGGCTTCATCCGTTGGCCATCACGCTTGACTACAAGGGCTCTCTGGATAACTCCATCACCATCTTCAACCAAAGATTGACTCCGGATGATACCGAGGTTGACGAAAAGAATGACTGGCCGTGGAGATACGCCAAGACGTGTGCTCAGACGGCCGACTGAGCCAGGCACGAAATAGCAGTCCATCTCGTTGACACGCACTTGATCGAGGAGGCTATCATTGTCGGTTCGCACCGGATGATCCCAGAGGAGCATCTGCTGTACGAGATTCTGAGCCTGCATTAGCTTAAAAAAAAAGTTGGGTTTTTTATAATAAAAAATATCTTTTTTATATTTGATTATTTAAAATAAAATTATTTTCTAAGATTATTAATTATAAATAATAAAATTAAAATTAAAAAAGTTAAATAAAAACTTTTATGAACTTATTTATTATTTTTTAAATTCCCTTTTAATTTTAATTTCTAATTTAAAGTAAAAATAGTAAACTCTATAATAATATACACACTATTACCTAAGGATAGCTAAGAATATATATTAGGCAGTATATAATAAGGTAGGTTGTAACCTTAAAATCTGCAAGCTTATCTACTCTTTCCGTAAGTCCCCCTTTAACTCCAATCTCCAATTCGGGGTAAAGACGGCGAACTCCATAATGGCATGCACATACGTTCGGCGGTGTGCGATAAGGTGGGTCGTGTGTGATCTTAAGATCTGCAGGCTTATCTTCTCTTTCCCCAAGTCCCCCCTGAACCCCAATCTCCAATTCGGGGTAAAGACGGCGAACTCAACAATCCCCGTCACCCGAGGATGGCCAAGCACATGCGTTAGGCGGTAGCGCACTTCCTTAGCACGTCGACACCGAGCCTTGGCGCCACCAGATTCCCGTCGGTCAAGTGGCGGAGTAGCCACGGACCCTGTCGCTTTAAACCGATCTGGGCATGTTGAACATCTCCTTGCCGGCCAGGTCTGAACCTTGGACTGGGAGGACCAGTGGCCCGCCGCCTAGAGTGTCAGCCATGGGGTTCCAGGATACTTTCAGCGCCAAGCTTCGGCGCATGACTCCCCGAAGCCCCTGTTAAAGTTCAGCAGGCCCAGGGTATGGATGCCTCGAGCCTCGGCTCTCCACAATCAGTCAGAGCCAGAATCTTGGAATTCCTACCTTCACAAATCTCAGGTATGTTGATGGAGCTCCCACCGCTTTCGCTCGTCGCCTTGCGAGCTGCTTATCTTTGCCCCCTTGCCCAACTCTTTTCGAGATTTCGCCCAACAGCTATTGTGGGCTGAGCTTCCTCAGTTACGCAACCTCCTCCGCCGCCGCCGTCACACCGTCACGATGGCATCTACCACGGAGCTCAAGGTTCGCCGTCGGCAAGACTATCATTACCACCTCGACTACCGCACACGGTGGTGAGTTTACGCCCGAATGCTTTCAGGTGCTTCAGGTTCGATAGCCTTTTTGGAAGCTCCGCGGAGATCAACTGCGTTGGAAGATTATTCGAGATCCAAACTATCGTGAGCCACTCTGCTGATGTACAATGTCTAGGAGCGACAACGACATGTATGACCACATGAACAAGTCGGTCTATGGCTTTTTGTAGGGACCCATTCCACGATGCCGAAAGCAAACAAGCTCCCTTTCCGTTCTAATAGAAAGCTCCAGGGTTGACTCGGTGATATATGCCTATCTCATTGAGCACTGCAACTTTCATCCGCCGACCTCCGAAATGTACGGCTTAGCCGTGCACGCTGATACAGATTTCTTCTCATCGATCGCGTACCCTGCCGTCGCCGAGTTGGGCCTGCGCGTGAACAAATTGGGCAAATCCAGCGTTACATATGAAGTTGCCATCTTTGAACTGGGCGTCGAGGAGGTCAAGGTCGTGGGGCAGTGTGTCCACGTCTTCGTCGAGCGTTCAACAGGGAGACCATCGAAGAGTGGTATGAGTCCAGTCTTGAGACAAGGCCTTGAGAAGCTATATGTCCGGCCTAATACGAGCAAATTATAACCCTTACTACAACTCCAACTCAAGCGGTGTGCCATATTGCTCCCCACTCTTGAGAATCTTCTCCATCAGCTCTAAATCAGCCAGGGCATTCTCTGGACCTACAATGGATTCGGTTTCCCTGCAACCAAGCTCTCCGCCTAAGCTGCAACCTCCTCATCAACACCAGTAGTCAGCGCAAGCCCCTTAACGGTTGATTCGCCGTCTACCAGCTTGACAGTGACGGCATCGCCATAGACCTTGACAGTGCATTTCTCGAGCCCCAAATCCCATTCCAACGCGCTCATCAACGGCCCGGACGAGACTTGGAAGGTCCCTCTTGCGCCATGCTTAGTCTTGATAATAGCGTTGAGCGTATCACTAGGGGAAGATGATCTTGCGTCAATGTTGTCAAAGCTCAAACCTCGTCTGGCTTTGAGTCCCCTGTAAGGAACATTCTCGTGGTTGTAGCATGATGAACACCCACATCTAGCAAGAAACCACCTTCATTTTCAGGCCTCTCCGCCACTCAGTCCCGAGCAACTTCGCGTCCTCCTCCTTCTTTAAAACGCTGTTCTATGGTCCGCAAAGAGATCCCAATAGTCAAATCTAAAAGGGGTTCCCCTTTCGCTGCTGAAACGAAGTGATAAAACGGCATAACTGGACATCCAAGGTTTATTGCTTTTTATCTATAGACAGGATTGCTTAGCTCTGTCTAGATACAGTCCGCCTTACCTCAGCTTAGGAGCTGTTTATACTAGATATGCACTACCCAGGCGTCTATATACTATAGGTTCGTTAGTGGTGCAGTAGGAGTGTTATAGAGCATTAGAAGCAATGCTCCTCGCTCTATCGTTCTTTATGGCTCCAGTTGCTCCTACCCTATACTGAGGTAGGGCAGTGTCGCCATTCTGGTTTATTGTTACGTACATGGCTTTCTGCCGGCCCTGACTTCGTTAGTTTGATAACTTACTAACAGTAGTTATATCAAGCAGGATGATAAAATGTACATGTAAAACTTGAGAGATTAAGGTTCTTACTAAGTTCATTATATTTAGTATTAAGATGATGTCTTATGCTTTTTGCGGCTGTACTAGGCCTTGTTATCTCATCGGTTCAAATTGACCTGTTATTCGAAGTATATAACGGCCCCAGCCGTCTCGCTGTACATGTATTACAGCCAGCCTCATGCTTTCTAAAAGATTCCATCAAAAGCGCTCTTAGGGGAAACCGACAATTATATTAGAGTCCTTCAATCAGATGACGGAATACATTAATACATACTCAGTAAGTATACCTATAATCCGGATCATATTCTCCCAGTTCCCTAATCTCCTCCTGTGACAAATTCTCTACACGATGATCCTCTTTACCAGCCGCGCGCCTCCGATTTACATTGCGGAACCACAGGCCCATAGCCCAAAAAAGCATTAATGCTATAACAATCATCGCCAGGGAAACGCTGTGGCCAAGGGTGAAACGAGGCCCATCAGCTGAGCTATAGAGCTATGCAAAACATCAGCGTGAAGGTCCACTTTTGCGTCCAGTGATCTCAAACTTACGAATGGTGCTAGAATCCCAGACATGTTTCCAATCGTCACCTGCAACCCCGTGGCCACTGTTCTCTTGCCATATCGCAGATTGTTGCTTGGCAGCCATGACATTGGAATACCAACAATGGCATAGAGTCCTATGGCAACAATACAGCAACCGAAGTACTTAACACCACCTGGAGCAGGGCTGATGAGAATGCCGTAGCCGGCTGCGGACACGAGTCCGAGGATGACGACGTATCGAGTTCGCCGCTGGCTGCGGTCCGAAAGCCAAGCAGTGACCAGATACGTTATAGCCCCGAGTGCATAGCAGGGTACGGTTAGGGCCTGGACCTGCGCAACGGACCAAGTCCCCGACTTCGACAAGTCTGATAACTGGGATCTCGGGTATAACTCGGGATTCTCACATCGCATGGTTCCTAAGCCGAGGTAGGGCGCATCGTGTCGATTAGACAGAGCCAAGTAATCCTGTCTGCGAATGAAGAGCCAGGCTTACTATTTCTGCCGACTTTTTGGTTTCTGTTTTACACGTGTCTCGGAAATCCGCGTCAGCAGGTCGTCATTCAGCGGTGTAGGAGCCAAGCCCCGGCATCGGGACCTTTGTTTGTCCACCCCATCAGTCTTATTGACTGATAAATTATGATACAGCTGGGTAGCGTCAATAGATTGCGCTTCCGCTAGCTCTGAGGTGTATCTACCCCCATGTAATAGGTGTAGGGCGTAAGGCGTAGGGGGCGTAGAGAATGAGAAGAGTAAAGGGTACAGGGCGCAGGGCGCAGGGCGCAGTGACTTCTGCCGCTATTCGAATGGCTTAGCGAGGTGTGAAAAGAGGTAGAAAACGTTGCGAGCAGTGATGAATGAGGAAGCCTGCAGGGAGTATTCGGCTTACTCAGTCCAACACACTTTTTCCGAAATTGGAAGGCAATCTATTCACCTACGTCGATTGTTATAACCAACGAAGATGAGTAAAGATTTATCAGCCCAGTCACCGTGAGTCTGCTCTCGAAGTGAGCCAATCTGCTCCGAGATCGCATACTTCCGAGACGGATGTTCATTTAGGTGCAGGTACAAATATCTCGGCGAGGTCTCGTTACCTGTGGTGTATAATCAGCCAGGTATGGATGCAATACACGACATGACACCAAATTGTCTGGAGCGCGCGGCTGAGAAACGTGCCAAACGAAACTCCCTGATTCCTTCCGAATGGCGTCTCACAAATTGCCCTTCCATCGAATCTGTCCCAAACGCCCTGGAATATATTCGCAACTCGGATCTTCTTACTTCAGAAGAACTTGCTATCACGGAAACATACACTGTGCCTGATCTTCTTCGAAGGCTTTCTCAGGGTGAAATCTCTTCCCTCAAAGTCACGAAAGCATTTGCAAAGCGTGCTGCACTGGCGCAGCAACTCAACAACTGCTGTACTGAAATATTTTTTGACGATGCCTTCACAAAAGCCAAGGAACTTGATGAGTATTTGAAATCGACTGGCAAAACGGTTGGACCATTGCATGGCTTGCCTATAAGCGTGAAGGACTGCATTCATGTGAAGGGACTAGATAGCACACTCGGTAAGTTTGAGTTGGTGGACGCAGGCTCTAGCCCGTGTTCAGGAGTTTGTTTTGGTACTAATGTTCTAGGGTGGATGGGGTTCATCAACAAACCTGCACCGGAAGACTCTAGTACTGCAAAGACACTGCGGAAGCTCGGCGCAGTGCTATACGTCAAGACGAACGTACCGCAATCACTGATGGTAAAGTCTCGGTCACGGTTAAGCTTCGTATTAGCTTCGCTGATGGGCCATTTAGATGTCTGATTCGAACAACTTTGTGTTCGGACAATGTGTCAACCCCCTCAATCGTCGACTCATATCGGGCGGTAGCAGTGGCGGCGAAGGCACGCTGGTTGCGACATGTGGTAGCCCTCTGGGCATTGGTACCGATATTGGAGGCTCGATCCGCATCCCCGCGGCCTTATGTGGTCTTTACGGTCTGTCGCCGACATATTCTCGACATCCGTATGAACGGGGAGGGTAACTTCTACCTTGATTGTTAGAAAAGACTAAAATGATGCTAACTGGCTTTTCATCGAAAGATCTAGGCAAAATATTGTGCTTGCTAGTGCTGGCCCAATTGCTACCAGTCTCGCAAGCATCGAAGCATACATGCAGACTCTTCCATACGCAGAGCCATGGAAAATCGACCCGAACGTCGTTCCCCTTCCTTGGCGTACGGATAAATGTACTATCCCACCAAACCAGAAACTGAAGATAGGTTTCATCATCGACGATGGTGTGGTGAAGCCTCAGCCACCGATTGCACGTGCTACGAAGGAAGTCGTCGATTCTCTAAGATCTGCAGGCCATGAAGGTAAGATGGATGACCGTCCTACAACGAAAAAATGCGATCTGACTCCAATGAACTTGTAGTCACAGAATGGGATGCAACATGTCATGCCGCTGGTTTTGAAATCTTTGAGAAAGCTGTCCTCTCTGATGGTGGCGCCACGGCTAAAAAGATCCTCGACGCATCCGGCGAGCCGTTTATTGAAGGCATGTATATCGGCACAGCTGCAAATCTGCTAACCACGCCACAAACTCACAAGGTAATTTATTTCCTATTTGGTTACAATGAAAAGAAACAATGTTGACTTGGGCTCTTTTTGCTTCATAATAGTTATGTGGTGAGAAATATGCTTTCGAAGTTGCGTATCTTCAGCGCTGGAAGGCGGCTGATCTCGATGCGCTAATCATGCCTGTGACACCATGGGTGGGATATAAGCCTTGGACATGGGTAAAGTCCCATCAGTATGTGGGCTATACAAGTATTTGGAACCTGTTGGATTGGGCAGCTTTGACGCTGCCTGTCACCAAGGTTTCCAAGGAAAAAGATCAACCCTTAGGGAGTGGCTGGCTGCATTACAATGCCAGGAACCCTTCTGACGAATTCAACAAACAACAATGTAAGTGCCTTTTTACTCGAGCAGAACTCCACTGTTTAGTCAGTAGAGCAGAGGAGAGTTGACAGTTATCACGTAGACGAGTTTGACCTAGTGGAAGGCATGCCGGTAGGAGTGCAGATTGTTTGTGGGAAGTACGAAGACGAAAAGTGTATTGCTGTTGCAAAGATTGTTAACAGTCTTATAAAAAATACCCGCTCTTAACCTGAGGGATTAAAGTATTTACTAAGTTAAGTGCAGTATACTATACTTAGCTTGCAGTAAAATAAAAAGACTTTTCTCTCCTCTTTTATTTATTTAGTTTATAGAATATATTATCTTATTTTACTTTATATTCTTTTAAAATTTAATGTTATAATTTAATTTAATTATTCCTACTATTTAAGATTACTATATAGCTTTAATCTATTTAATAATATTAAGTAAAGTTAAAAAAAAAACTAAATACTATAAAAATATAACTATTTATAAATATTTTATATTTTTAAAAAAAAGTTAGACAATATATAAAAAATAAGTTAATTATATTATATTATAAATAAATAAATTTAAAAACTGCTAATATAATAAATTAACTTTAAGCTTAAGTTATAATTAATAACTTATTAAATAGCTATATCTTACTTAAGTATTAAGTTAATATTACTAAAAAATATATTAGTTACTTAATATTACTTTATTTATTTATTCTTAAAACTCTTAATAATATAATTAAAATTTACTTAAAGTAAGATTAAAAGGTACTTTAAATAGAATAATCTGCATTTTATTATTAAGGGCAAGGTATATAATATCACTAAATTCCAGTATAAGCATCTATATATCTCGTTTATATCTAGTCGACCCCAGTACGTTTTTCACCAAGAATCGATTCTCGTGAAAATAGGAAAACAGTATATTCCCGATAGTTTTGGGTGGGATACAAGTATTCAACATACAAGTATCATCTAGAAATACACTTTCTTTTATCCATTCGCTTTCTTACCTTGGGTATATGATACTAAGTTAGATGCAGCAGTGAAAATAGTGACAGCAGCAACGGCGGCAGCACGGCAGCATCGACGCTACAGAGCCAATTGACAAAGGAGTCAAGATGGGTTGGGTTTATGAAATGGTCTATGCACCTCCTTAAGAAGGCCCGGCTAATGCTTCTAAAGGCAGAGCAGCCACCTGTATCCAAGGCGGCCGAGGCGCAGCTATGGAGCGAGGAGGAGGCTAAGGCAAACCGGCGGCAGCAGCAGCTTTCAGCAAGCTTCGCTTGAGTTATGGGCATAGGCCGAAAGCAGCTGGATAAGGTGCCAGATGACACACTCGAGTAGCTTGCGAGCGTCGACCCAGCTAAGTCAAACGGTAAACTGTTTGGCGAGAAAGAGGACTTAGAAATAACAGACCGATATTGCTTATACTTCCAGTGTTATCTATACTACTGTGTTAGGGTCTGGGCGCTTGGGTGTAAGAAGTTCACACCCTCAGTTTCACACCATCTCTCACTGATTAGTACATTGTTCGGCATGAGAGCCGGTGGCTCTGACACATACTCTCTTACCAGAAGGCGCCATGCCTTGAGACGTTGGCTAGTTTCGACGAACAAGCTGTAGCTTGAAATACACAGCTAAAATCCTCATTCGTACCCACTCAGGTGGCGTGGTGTTTGTAAGCAGTAACGAGGTTCGGGAATGGTGTGGGTCACTTTGGATTGATTCGACGCCGGAGAATGTGGAGGATCACACCGCAATTTGGAGATTAAATCTTAGGTAAGAGACTCCAAGCGAATCCCGAGATGGAGGCTAAAATGAATACTGAACACTCAAAATCCATTGTCTTCGTATATAGGATTCCCAACCTGAAATCTCCAGCTCGATTCTACTCTCTCTTTACAAGCAAAATCTCAACAATACGGAAAGCCTAAAGTCCAAACCCATCGGTGAGCCGGATTCTTTTAGCCACATCGCCCCGTTGAAGTGAAAATGTAACTGACTCTGCCCAGACACAACCTTCTCAAGCCACAATGTCCAGCCTACAGTACTACAACGAAACTGGCGCTGGCCAGAAACACAGCGACCTCTGTCACTACTCCCAGGCGGTTGTTCTAGGAGACATTGTGAAATGCTCTGGCCAGGGAGGCTGGGATAACACCGGCAAGCTCGATGCAAATGATGTCAAGGGCCAGGTGGATCTTGCATTTGAGAATGTGGACCGCGTTCTACAGACTGTTGGCCTCCGAGGCTGGGAAGATGTTTATTCAATCCGAACGTACCATGTTGATATTGGTTCTTCATATGACCATACAGTCAAAAAGTTGAAGAACCGGATTCCAGGTCACCGCCCGATATGGACTGCTATTGCTGTGCCCCGTCTGGCATTCCCTCAGATGCAGATTGAAATTGAGGTGGAGGCATACAAGGGAACTTCAAACTAGATTAAGAGACTTGAATAAGAATACGTTTATCTGCTTCACATGTTCTAGGTCCAATGTTAGCATAGCTATCATCGGGGTAAGTAAAGCTGTAGCTCTAAGTCGGGCGGGACCCATTTGCATCCAGCAGCCCTACCCCTCTGAATCTGGAGCAATCATCATTGGTACTATGTGAGCATATACCAATGGCTTATTTCCATTCAGACATATACTGATAGGACGGATGCGTGCGCAGAAAGGTGATCCCAGTCGATTCCCATCGAATGTCGGCGTCGTGGTTGGGCCTGGCTTTACTACTGCACATCTACCGGCCTAGCCAGCAGATCCGAAGTCTGAGATGCTGGAGAAAGACTTTGTGTAAGTTGGTTGGGTCCTGGTCCAGTGTTTTAGACTTACTCTCCATGACTCCCACCTTTTCCCATCGGACGTCCATCGTGGGAACTACTAGGATCCGAGTCTCGCGCACAGAACTATCCAGAAGTGTATCACCTTTGAAAGGAACCCCAACATCATGGTTTGCATTGCCCACGATCCCGCCGTGGGGGAGACACTGCCCACTATGAACAATGATGCAGCGAACGGAACAACGGATGGAGGGAGAATGGGCTCAAAGACGCCTGCCATTGGGACTTTTTGAATCAGCTGCCTCGAAAAGGGCAGCCTGGCCGGGCGAATTTAGTGGAAAAGTATTTGTGTGACGGGGCATTATATGAGGGTGCCGAGGCTGTGAAAGCTGCCTGAGAATTCACCTAAGCTACGACGAAAATAGACAGGACATTTGGTACATGAATTGTAGTGATGAAGGGTCAATTTATAAGTGTTACCTCTTCCAAAAGCCTGGCATACTCATCAAGACTCTGGCCGAATAGCTGCGTGAAAGGTCTGTTGCTGTAAGACTTCAAAATATGTGCCCAGGTTCTCAAATTAGAGATTGCGAGATCATTCATGCTGGGATCCGTAGGCAAGGCCTCGGAGTCCTCAATCGACAACCAGGCGACTTTCGTGAGTTCCCAGACTCGACGGAGAATCTCAAGCTCAACTTTGAGTCAATTAGTCGTGATGTTCAGGGTTGATCCTCGAACCACAATGAGTCATACCTTTGCTCGGTGAGCATCCAGCATCGAAGTGGCAAATCCACTTGCTCAAAAAGACGATGCATTCAAAACTCGACACAAGACTCTCAAGGCTCCAACAGCTTACGTGTACCCGGACAAAGAGCACGACTCCTGAAGCTGCTGGTTGCTCCAACACCTCCACACATTGATTGACGGTGTGCAGCAAACTCTCCATCGGCAACCTCGACGGGTCATTGCAATGGTGTAACGCAGCAGCAATTTTCTTTGCATCGTGGGTGTGCAACAATCTCATGCCGGAGCTAAGGTCTAGGAGCAGGCGTACATAGACCAATCGAATTAGGCATCTCGTGTCATGAATCAAGGCCTTTTGGGTTCTGGACGCAAATGCAGCTGGTCGGCTTTCGAGGGCTTGCAAGGCTTCATAACATTGGCCAGCTGCCCTTCTAAACACATCACTTTTATTAGCAGCGGCTTGCAGATTGCCGGACATCTTGTGAATGAGATGATGTGCCTCTGGGTACCCGGGTGGCACTACTTACTCGACCTGTCCGGAGCACGAGTTGTCCTGGATGCCGTTATGATTTGGCGTGGTCAGCTCTCTCGGAGGTATTACCCTCCGAGTGAGAAACGTGGTAAGGATGTATAGAGTCGTTGGAGTGAGACCCGTAGGTTTAGGTACCGTCCCTTTGAAGAATGTCTCAAAAACCTGATGAATCTCATCTGCCTGTGGAAAAGGTCCAACTGGGGTGTTTAAGGTCGCAGAAAATTCTTCGGGTGAGCGAAGGTTCCATGCATCCGGCGAGCAGGGGAATCGAACATGCTGGCCAATGTTCAATACACCTGGCAGAGATGGCAACAGAAAAGTTTGAACCAACACCACGCATAACCCAAAGACTTCAGTACGTCTATCAGTCTCACCCTTTGCCCATTCATTGAATTCTGCCTCACGCACATTGAATGCGGAAGCTTCATTATTTCCCAAAGAACATATGAGCCCGCTCTGCAAAACACCAAGATGCTGGGGAAGAGTAAGGGGTTGGTCTCCTTTGACGAAGTCAGTGAGCAACAAAAAAGCGCTTGCCAATTGAAACTTCCTGATGATTTGTATTAGCAATTGTTAGTATTGGCTTTGGCACATTGACATACTGTCCAGTTTCCTGTTGGATATTGACTTGTGATGTCCACAATTCAAGAGTAATACTCCTACTAGCTCTGAATAAACTCGTAGCGTTCCTGTCTTCGAAGAGTAGCTGGGCACCGAGAGCAAGAATGGCTAGCTTGAGAGATGGATGGAAGTTATCGGGCCTGAGACTCGGGTGGATGACCTGGAACCGGCCATTTTCCATATATCTTTTGTAGTACCTTTCGATAGACTGCGTAGGTGGCAAAGTAAAACCACCCAACTGTCCAAGATATGGCTGCAGCATATCATCAGATACAACTAGAATTAGATAGTACGCTCCCATTAGCCCTGAATCTCGTAGGTCAACCTACATCACAGAGACACGCTTACACAAGCAAGACGTCCTAACCTCTGGACGCTCCAATTGGGAGGATGGGGAGTGACCGGCTTCGACAATATCTGGTACTGAGATTCTGTCACGCTCTGGGTGTGAGGCAATTTGTCGGAGATCCGCTACTTCTGGGAAATGAGCTAGTTGTCGCAAACCACTGTTGTTGATGAAAGTCGTAAAGTCATGGAGTGGGTTGTCTTGGGACGGTTGATCTCGAAGTGTCGAATCTGCGATTGGTTGATAACTTGATCAGTTCACCAAAAATCAAGCAATATTCACACATTTGCGTTGGTATTGAACGGGCATCACATAACATTGATGTCTTACATATATGATGGTACTCGGGTGGAAGTGGCAGGATACTTCCAGATGAGATAGAAGCTTGACTTGGCCGACTGTCGGCATCCGAGCTGGCCCCAGCAGTGGAGACTGTTATCTCGGCCTGAATGCTACTTGGCATGCACCGAATGTCATTGTGGACACTTGCAGGTGCGGCTGGTTCATGGACCAGTCTCTCGTGGCGGCGGAGCAGGTCGCGTCGCGTAAAAGAGGAACCACATTGACACGCGTAGGGTTTCTCTTTCGTATCTTGAATGACCCGTGTTCAGCGAGCGTCCATCTGGGGCGAGTATTCCAGGGGGCCAGCAGGAGGGGGTGTCTCCAGAGTGGGGAACCTACGTGTGCGTGTATGACGTTGAAGATGCTCCGGCCTCCGGAACGACCGATTACAGTACGAACATGAATGTGGCCGGTCCAAGCTAGAGAAATCGGAGGCTTCGGCAGGGATCTGGTTCATGTTGATGGCAAATTGAGGGTTGTGAAAATAATCTCCAAACTCCAACGGGGACTCGAGTTGGAGGTATGGATAAAACCAGCCCATGTGGGTCGAGATTCTTATCAGGGCGAGGCTGACAAATCGGACATGACGGTAGGGTATTGCTTAGCGGGCAAGCCACTTACGATGCATTCCCACGTGTGGAGAGAATAATCCAGGTTCATGGATGTCGACGGCTCTGGTCAAGTTCTCTAACCTTCATCGAAGGCTTCATGGAAGGATGATTGTCCCATGACGTAGCTCCGTGTGACATCCTCACCCATCATGGCCTCAAGCATCGCTCAGCGCAGGCCAGCGCCATCGAAAAAATTCGCAACTCCTCCGGCCAAGTCAGCCTGTACCGCCTGGTAAGCGAGCCAACCGCCCCGAGTCAGGTTTTGGAGCGGCCATGGCCATTCTAACCGTTGACCAGCCGAGCCTCTCGACTACGATGCAGTGGCCACAGCCCTTGCAACCGTGTAAGACTTTTTCCTTGTAATGTAGACCAGTTTCAAGAATTATTCTCACCCCCACAAAGTGCCTTGCAAAGAACCGCATCTGCGTCTTCACAGAAAGCCGCAGAGGCCTGAAGCGAGATGCGACTCGTCCGGTAGGTCAACCAACGTGCCCTTTGCCAGACCCAAGACTGAGTCTAGAGGCATCTGGTCCACACGATCCCTATCCTGAAACACAGTTGAGTCCAGTCGTCGTCGATGACCCAAAGGGAATTCTCCCACCACTCTACAACGATGACCTCGGCACAATCCAGTTCGATGATATATTTGGAGGAGACTCAAATGATGACCTGGATACCTTCTTCGCAAGTCTATTCAGCTTACCCTCGTATCCACCTGCTGGTGTCATCGATGAACCCCTCTTTGATGGTTTAGGGCCGCCACACATCCATGTGCTACGAAGATACAAGTCCGATGATGACGTGTGAGTTGTCCCTGTTCGGCGCGTAACCTCATGCTTTACTCAAACCTCCAATACCTGTTCTCAACAAGTTGCAGGGTTCAAGCATACTACGAACTTATTCACCCCGCCTTTCCCATTCTACCTCCGCCCTTGGAGCAGGATGTGGAGGATCGTGCCGAGCCGTGGGTACCAACTGGGCAATTTTTCTCCGACTATGAACCATCGTCGCCTCTTATTTTGGCTCTGCTCTCCATCCTTGTTCTTCTGCCACACCCGCATGATGACCATAGTTCCGACGAGACAGGGCGAGAGCTACGCGCTGGGTACGCCCAATCACTGGCGCAGTGTGCGATTGAGTCCATTAGGATCGCTTCGGAAATTGCAACACCGACCTCACCTTCGTCTCTTCGATCACCTGTCCACCCCCATGTGCCCCTAGAAAATGAGACACCGATGGCCTTGTGTCTTCTTAGTATGTATCAATACCTCCACCATGGGAATGCCACGAAAATGCGACAGCTAGCAGAAGAAGCTTTTGATTCTTCAGTAAAATTGTCGCTACATATCCTCCCGCATGACGACACCAACTTCTCAGAAGCCAGGAGACGGACATGGTGGATGACGGTGAGTATCTCCTCCGACGAGCTTTTGATCCTGCCTAAGTACCAAATGCAGTATCTCTGCATGTGTAACGCATCCATCATCAGCTGTGAGGTAGGTGATAGCGCCAGGGGACGTCTGGTTGGGAAGAAATTAACCAAAAGAAAACAGTCACCGACACGGCCCATGATAACCAATACCTTCACAACCCCATATCCCTCGATAGAGAATGACTCTGAAGTATGTCTAGATCGCCGTCTAACAAGGCCCACCCGTCTAACATTGACTCAATAGGTATGGCGCAAGTACATTCGCGCAGAGGAGACGTTAGTTTCTGCAACTCTCCTTCTTGTTGCCCTTCTGAGAGGATTTTCTTCTCCAACGTCCATTGTCGACTTTTGGCAAAACATTCACTTCCTCAATACAATCATCGAGTCTCAACTGGATGGGCTTGATGCAGGAGGAACTCAGTCAAGGGATTCGAGCCAGCCACCGGAGATGCGAGCTGGAGACTGCTTGAGAAGGCTCACCTGGATACGATTGACTAGGTACGACATTGGCCCTAGGAGACAGGTTCCACGATTAACCAGTCTCAGTTCACATATAAAAACGCATAGGTACCATGCTTTTCTGAGTTCTACGATTGTTCTGAAAAGGTTTGAATCGCTTCCATCATCGGAAACTTTAGAAGCGTCAACTACTTCAGATGAGACTTTCAGCCTCGAAGAAATGGGCATCGCCTCCCAGATATTCCCTTTCACGGCTTCCGAGTCGAGAAAAATATGTTTCGAATCATCCACCAAAATGGCAGCCGCCTTGAAGATGCTAAGCTCCAATGTTTCAGGTCTGTCGGTTTCGAACTCTCTTGCCATACTTGACCCTAAGAATTCCAGTGGCACCATTTGCCTGTTCGGCTGCACTCGCTGGCTACACCGCATTAATGACACACCATTTCACATCATCTTCAACAGATGAAAATGAGCCACAAACTGAGTCCGACGCAGTGCGTGGGCAATGCGAGCAAGGAGTGAAGGCTGCCATCGATGCCCTCGATAACTTTTCCGTTGGCTTTGAGTCCATGAGGACACTAAACGGTGATTCTCCAACTCTTGACCTGAAGCTGGAACTAAGAACTTTGATATTAACGATGAAACCATTCTAGACCAGCTGCGACGAGCAGCCGCTGCATGCAAGATACTCCGAACCGGTTAAGCCTCTCCTTGGCCGAAAGATCCGAAACAGGCCTGCGAGAGGACATTGAGCCCTGAAGCTAAAACTTCGACGACAGAATGATAGTTGACAATAATGAGCCTTATCTCGCGAGTAGTACTTGGGCTTAGCGCTTCTGTGAGCATTGTGTGACTGTGACTGTGGTGAGCCCATCTCACGGTCCGAGATCCGAGACCCGACCATGCCGATCTCCGACTCCGAGGATCATAAAGAGAGGAAGAGCGCGAACCCACAACATAACTAAGAGCCCATCGGCAGCTCTCGCACAGGAGATCCGATATCCATGACACACCCATTGCAGTGTGCCTCAGTCCGTATCAGTGTACCATCAAAGAACACAATCGCAATGGTTCCTCAGCCATATGATCGGCCGCTGTCTGCATCACCAGCTGCCTCCGACGACGCCCGCTCTAGCCCTCCCCAACGAGACTCGGACATTCCAAGGTTGGAGCCGCAGCTCCGGACTTGTCCACTCACATGTACCCCCACAAAGTATGACCCCGACTGCTTATCAAGGTAAGTAAGTCGGCCTGATGCTTGTGACGTAGCAAAGAGCTTCCCGGAATTTGGAGTTTGTGTTATCCGTTGCGGGGACAATCCCCAAATATCTCAACTTAAATCTCCAACTAGTATCTCGGGATCCCCAAGCTTCCTCCTTACCTTCAAGGATCCTAGACTTGTGTTCCAGGATCATTGTGAATACGCTCGGTTACCACCTTGATTGCAATGGCAACGACGTCACCGCGCGAGTAATCACGGGAAAACCGTGCCACTACCGGCACTGCCCATGATTCTTAGATTAGTAAGGAATTGTTTCGTCAATACGGGCTTAGGTTAGCCAATCACGATCAACCTGTGATGGGTCTTCATGTTCCACTGGTTGTTGCAAACGGCTGCCCCAGAACTGATCATACCCCGGATCAAACGCCGACGCTATTCGCACTGCCGTCCTCCCCCTCCCCCCCAACTTGGAATTCCATGCTTCGACTGGTATGCTTCGAACCCCCACCCACTTCATGAAGTCAACCGTTCCAATACCATGAAACAAACTATAAAGATGGGTTCATCCTCGCCTGTTTAGATATCGGCTGATATGCCACATAGCACCACTTCGCTTCGACATGCGCTCATTCTTCCCCCTCTCCATCACCCTCTTGGGTGCCTTGGCCAGTGCGAATCAGCTGGCGCAGATGAACAAGGCACTGAACAAAGTATTCCGACACGATGCCAACACCACAATACTTCATGTTCAACATTTTAAGCCTGGCGACTACTTGCTCTCCACTGCTCCTGGCGATGGTACACAGCCAATCATACCTCGTGCTAAGAATGGAGTCACAGTTGTCAAGTTATTTATTCGAACTACAGGCGATGCTCCTGCTGAGCCTGATCCTGTCACCGGAACAGATGTTGGAATCGAATTCTGGTTCCCCGATTCTCTTTTCTGGACTGGGAGAATCATCAACTTTGTGGACGGTGGCTTCCAAGGTAGCCCTCATGTGACGGCGCCGAACTCGTCTGAGGAATCCTCTTTCACATCAGTTCAATTCTCAGAATGGGCATCCAAGTATGGTTATGTTTCAGCCGTTTCAAACGGCGGCCATATCACACCACTCACGCATGATGCGAACTACAATGGCATTCTCGACACATCGTACCTTGTTACTGCCGACAACCGATACAATCTAGAAGGCTGGAAAAACATGGCCTGGCAGGGTAATCACCTCATGGCTATCAAGTCCAAAGAAATCGCCAAAGCTTATTACGGCCGAGACCACAATTCTGCCTACCTCCTTGGATGTTCTAGTGGCGGTCGCCAGGCCTATCAAGTAGCCCAACAATTCCCGAATGATTACAATGGCCTCTTGGTGATAGCACCATCGCTTCATGGATCCCAATATTACACCAGCACAGGCTACCCAACAATTGTCGTCAACAACGATCTTCAAGACCAACCCTTTACGGATACACAGCTCGAAATGGTTTCCCAAAAAGCAGTAGCGCATGGTGACACGGCAATCACTGGTCGGCACGATGGCTACATCACTGATTGGCAGAGCAATACTTACGACCCTGCAAAAGATCTCTCTGTGCTCCGAGTCGAGGACGGTGGAAATTGTACGGACAGCTGGGCAATTTCCATGGTTCAAGCTCAGGCGCTGAACAAGATTTGGTATGGCGTGACGAAGAACGGGTATGCCCCAGACCCTTCCGTTGATAACGGCAGCAAGCTCAACAAGTCTTCAGACCTTTTGTACTGGGGCAAGCTTCGGGGTATCCGATTGAAATATGTGATTGCGCCGGCAACAGTTCCCAGTGTTTTCTTGCCCGCCGCGTTCCTGAACACTAGCCTTGGAGATCCAGAGTACTTCGCCAATGGAACCAATGCCTGGACTTCGTCGTCATACCAAGAGTTCGCGCAATACATCATCGATGGCCCTGGAATTGACGACAAGATAATCCAAATGGATGCGGCCGACCCGGATATTCGAGAATTCCAGAGTCTTGGTGGTAAACTGCTTGTCTACCATGGGCTGGCGGATCAATTTTCCCCCCCTCAGCACAGTGCTGCCTACTACGAAGATTCGGCCAGTATCACTGGCGGAATGAATGCAACCGCAGATTTCCACAGACTCTTCTTCGTACCGGGAATGGATCATTGCTCACCATCGTCTAATCAAGCAGGAAATGCAAACATTCCCTTCGCACAAAGTGAGCAGTTTTTGGAAAAGCTGGTCACATGGGTGGAGAAGGGAGATGCCCCCGAGAAGGTTATAGCCCACTCGGACGACAATTTAGTTAGCCGTCCCATTTGTCCTTATCCAGCATTGCCAAAGTATGATGGACATGGTAATGTCAACTTCGCGTCTAGCTTCTCATGTTAGACGTTGCTTGCCATCAGTATCATGCAGAAAGGTTCATAACACCATGTGTGGGTTTAGGCCTTCGCATAACTAGGCACCTAGAAACAGAGAAATTCTGAATTTTATTCATTTCCTATGGCCTGTTTTCAACAGGAAGGTCAACTGATTTGACGATATAGAGGTCTAACACCTCAGATAATCTTGGGGCTAGTTCTCAGACCATGGTTTCAGCAGGCATCATTTTTAAGACACGTCAGACATTTTTAGGCTTCTCAATTCTATGACATCTTGGTTCAAGTTCATATTGATCTATTCACCGTCAATTTCATTGACCCGGTCTTTTTTCAGGTATCCAAAGCGCGTGGCTACTTCTTTCCAATGTCGTCGCCAGTGCTGCAAGAATTCTTAGCTGTTGCTGGCAGTCCATCCAGAGCCGTTCCTGTAGACCTACCATCTCAACCCTGGCGGGCCGCTTGGCCGCGCGGTTCATCACCACCGCGAGCTTCCAGACCCATAGCGTCTAGTGAGCTGGTTGTCTCTTGCACAGACTGTGCGTCGGAAAGTTGTATCCCGAGGTTGGAGACGATGCATTAGTTTTGTGTGGGCCGTCGTTGGGGAAGTTGGAGAATCCCGAGTCCTTCGTTAGCCGGGACCGTCTCGACTAGCTCCAACACCGTCACTATCATTCATCGCTTAGCTCATATCCCATACGGTACTTCACTTCCCGTCTCGGCATGGATTGCCGAGTAATGATGAACAAGCGGTGGATAACGGATGACGGCTAACCAACTTTACTAGGCTTCGCCCTTACCAGTCACTGACGTCGGAGACTGATCATGAGCGTATGGGTCTTCGGGGTTTTAAGTCTCCACAGCCCACGGCGCTTCTGGATTCCCCAATCCAGTGGGGACTACTGACGGCGAAATGGACGACGCTGCCGTTTTTAGAATATCGAAAAGAGATCTGGCCACAAACAGGGGAAACAAGAAACGCTTGAGCATTGGTCAGCTATCGGTACTGGACTGGTTACCTCGGACCTTTCTGTCTACAAAGGCAATTCGTTGGAATATGCAAATCATTCAACAACTATATTGCGTCTCGCATATCAACTTAAGTATGCTCCTAAAGCACCATACATAGCTGTGGCATATTGTCTTGCAACCTTGTTTCCGGGTCCAAGGTCGGTAAGCCTGTTCATGACATATGATATCGTGACTTTTCGGTCGAGATCCATAATGACCATTGAACCACCAAAACCTCCTCATAGCCATATTCTGCCAGTCGTAACCGACACCCCAGCGTAGCGATTGATCGATCACGAGATCAACACCTCGAGCTTGCTCTTGGAAGATCTGATCCACCGTTCCACACGGCAGAGCGCCTTCGCGCCCAGCCAGGGCAATGGTGGACATAAGCCGTGTGAGAGCTCTAGCATTACCGTGGCCGTTGGCTGCCGATATGTCGGCTTTCCTCCAACCTGGGGAGTTCACCAGGGCTGGCTCAGGGACTAAACTGAAGACTTTGCTGCGAATGTGACTGGACTCGCTGGAAGCATTGCTTTCGCCAAGGTTGATAGTACTCGACGATTCAAACACTGGAGATACGCGATGCTAGTCTTCTTCAGCAGCGCCGATCTGGAAATCAGCCTCGAGAGGCTTGGCCATTTTCTCTGCGACGAATTGTTTCATCGTCGAGCCCGTCTTGCGCCGTACAAGCTCCCAGCAGGTGCCCAAATGTGAGCGAATGGTGTCCTGACGCTGCTCCAGGAGTCCACCAAGGCGCCTGATCGGCCAATCTTTTTGAAGCCCCTTGTCCATCCATTATGTCATCAAAGGCGACTGGGTCTTCCCAACCCGCAAGCCCGGAAGTGTGATTGAGTAGGTGTCTGACCTCAACATCCTCCTTGCCATTGCTACCGAATTCGGGCAAATGTTGCACAACCTTATCCGAAATGGAGAGGATCTTCCAATCAACAAGCATAAGGACGGCAAGGCTCGCAACCATCTTGGTTGTTGAGTACACATTGACAATGGTGTCCTTTGTCCATGGAATACGGCGATTTTCATCCGTATAGCCACCATGGAGATCGACAACGTCTTCATCGTCTACATTGACGAAGATGGCGGTACCGATTTCTTCTCCATAATTAACAAACCCTTGAAGTAGATCTCGAACAGCGTTGAACTTTGGGTCACAATGACCATATACCGTAGCCATATTGCTTGCTCGTTGACGGTGGTTGCTGGCCAGTTGATGTTGAAAATACTGAAAATGGTGCCCAGAAAACAGAACATGGCGACAAAATGATTGATGCGTAATCAGACTAGATGGGACGTGGCTCGACCTTATATACATAGGGACTCATGAAGTTTTCTCAGGGTGGGAGCTCAGACTCTTAACAATTACCCGAACGATTCTGATTATAAATCCGTGACGTGTTCTTCATATAGACCACAGAGGCTATATCCACTATCTCGGCATTCCAGCAGCACGACTTCTAATACACTTCCGTGATGGAAACACCGACATGATTTAGTGCCACACAAATTATTCAGTTCTGTAGTCGATTTCCATTGCCTGGCTCCACTGCATGGCCGAGAATTAAGTGGAGAGAGTTTAGTAGTAGTACGCTCTCCAAGTCTGATTAAATAGAAAAGGTGCACATGTCAAGGTTCTACTAGTTATGACCGCCTGGTCCCAACCTGGGTCGAGATATAAATAGCGAGCTATAATGTCGAGTAAGATTTACTTGAATGTATATATATACATGTATTCAAGTTAACCTCACTAACTCAACTCTTAACTTAGCCTTCATACCTCCCAACTAACTTCCAATAAGATACAGCACTAGATCGTCTCAGAGGCTTGCCATAAAATATCATGAAGATACAAGTGCACCAAAGAGCAGTGCCAAGAACAGCAAGCAGCACAAAGGTGTTCCGAAGTCCAAGATTTTCAATCATAGGAATGACAGCGTATCCAAATGCAAATCCTATCCTGATCAGTAAAAGCCCTTAAGTCTCAGGATGTGTGAGTTACCCATAAGATTGCGTACGAGAATAGTAGAAACTACTCCTTCGCCACCAACTTCCTTGTAAGTATCAAGAATATAGACAAATCCCAGGTTAGATCCCATTGGTAGTGTAACAGAGATAAGGCCAATGCCGATCACAACCCCAATCCAATGGATCTGATAGAACGCGCCTACTCCGTAAAGTAGACACCCGGCTGGATGAGCAACAAGGGCCAAGATACACATCCAAAGACGGTATTCCGGCTCCATAATGCCATTGTTCTTGCGCGAAAGCCTTACTGCCAAGATATCCGTAATCGATCCTGAAAGAAAGCAGCCAATGGTAACGCCAACGACGCAAGATAGATAGGTGAGACCGATATTGTTGGCGCTGAAGTTGTAAGGTTCGTTGCTCAGGATCAAGGCCAAGGAGCCACCAACGACATTATACCAGGATAGAATGCCACCAACCAGGAGCCCCGCAAAACTTATACCGGAGTATCGAAGAAGTTGGAACGGTAGGAGAAAGAACTTGAAAGTATTTGGCTGCCGTGGGTCACGAAAGCCCCAGACCTTGAGCTTCTGTGCGTAAGTCTTAGTACTCTCAGGAATGGAAGACGTGGCTGGAGTCTCCTGAGGCATGCTGGACGAGTCGCCTCGGTTTTGCATGGAAGCGTCCTTAAGGTCCTCAGTGTAGTCGGGCTTCGCGTTGACCTCGAGAGGTCCAGATCCAGGGGCGGCTTCCTTGTCAGGAAGACCGGAAATTGCTGGGAGATTGCAGGTGTTGCCATAGCGAAAGTACATGGTTTCTTCGAAGAGGAAAAATGTCAAGATGGTCATGACAGCTCCAAGAATGCTCATGGTGTACTGAATCCATCGCCAACCATATTCCTGAGCTATATATCCGGATGTGACGGGCCCGAGAAATGCGCCACACCACAGCGTCCAGCTATAAACACTCATATAGAATCCTCGGTCATGGGTAAAGTGAATGTCGGCGATAATAACTTCAAGAAGCGTCTCCACAGGCGAGGCAAGAGTCCCGAGGATAATGCGGTTGGCAAAGAACTCGCCTCTGCTGCTAATATATGCGGTCCAAAGATTCGCAAGTGCGGTCCCAAGCATGGAGACAATGAGAGTAGGACGTCGGCCATAATTCAGGGCGATACACTGGGTGATCAAAGTGCCCCAACCAAGGAAGAGGAACATCAGACCATTGCCAGTGCTCAAGTCCCCAATCGAGATGCCTGTATCTCTCTCGATCAGGACGTAGGCAGGGGAGAGGCCAGCACATGTAAAAGCCGAGATGAAGCACCATCCCATGGCACAGACGACGGTTGTCGTCTTACGAGGGGGAGACCAGCGTAACGGATCATCTGGGTCATCACTTGGCTGGGGTATAAGGACGATATCTTGAGCATTCTTGCCGTGTTCGACATGAAGCACATGTTGAGTGTCGACGAGCTGGACAGTGCCAGGGATAGGAATATCGTCACTCATCTCAGATGTGCAACGTGGAGGTGTGGAGGTGTGAAAAGAAGAGGTGAAGGGTTGTGAGTAAGGGCTACCGAGTATTCGGAACGGAGGCAAGTCAGAGTGGGTTCAATGTCCCGTTTTGTAGATTTGCATCTCGTTATTTGCCAAACGACGAGAAGTTCAAGAGCCATCCTGTGCCCGATAGTGACTTTTCGTTTACGGCTAGTGTGGGTAGTAAATGGTGGACATGCAGCTAGTCGGGCACATCTCCACCTCCTTACATGCGGAGAATTGTGAATGACTAGGATAGTGTCAAAGTGTCATGTGTAGGAAACCTGGGGTAAGACTCCGTCCCACCATACCACCTTATCATGTGCATGTGCAGGCTCCACTGAAAGGCTCATCCTCTCTGATATCAAGCTGATTTACGTGTGCTCATCCGAACGGCCGCCCAGCATCTATCTTATCTTGTTGACATTCCCTTATCAGCTGTAGACTCAAAACCCTGCCGTGGCAACTGTCGGACCATCGGTGGCTTCACTAAACGCGGAACGCTTTTCTACCCCAACTTTAGTCTATCCGCTATTGGTCTAGTTGTATGAAGCCGTGTCAGTCCCGAGCGATTGGGCTTAAGCGGCATTACGACTGCATCCCAAATGGGAGGCTTTTGCCCCGACATTCCTTCTCCACCGCTTGGGTAATCCCCATCCACGAAGCCAACAACACCTGCTCCCCCAATGGTGCATTGCAAGGCCTGGACAGCGACTCGCTGCTCGAATAGGTCATAAGCCCAGATACCAGCACCACTATATCTAGTCGATATTCCTCCCGGGTACAGAAATCTTCCGATCACTGTCTGATACCTTGGTCTCGTTTACCCCACCTAATTACTCCTCGGCTGGTCTCTTTGGGGGTTAAGCCCACATCGCTGACATGGGGACCGATTCGCTTGTCAATATTCGCAAGGTCCTTGTGGCCAACCGAGGCGAGATTGCAGTTCGGTGTTTACGAGCCTGCAAAGAGCTGGGCATAACAAGCGTTGCCATCTTCACCAACGCAGACGCCACTTCCCAACATGTCTCCTCAGCAGACGAGGCCGTATTACTTCCTGGGAGCGATAGTACCGCCTACATAGATGCGTGGGTCAACAGGATCCGACCAATAATCACTTCAACATGTCCAGGTTGCTAACTAAATCGCCTGAACAGAAATGCCATTCTCGAAATCGGCAAATCGCGCGGCGTCGATGCCGTGATCCCAGGCTATGGCTTTCTGAGTGAAAACGCAGATTTCGCCGCCGCCGCGGCTGCTGCAGGCATCATATTTGTCGGCCCGACCATAAACTCGATTAAAGCCATGGGACTTAAGCACGAAGCCAGGCAGATCGCACAAGCGGCAGATGTCCCGGTTATCCCTGGGACTTCCTTGCTTGCGTCGGCTCCGGAAGCTGTCGAAAGTGCAAAGCAGCTCGGCTTCCCGGTTATGATGAAGGCTACCGGCGGCGGTGGTGGCATGGGCTTGCAGATCTGTCATAACGAGCAGGAAGTAAGCAAAGCATACGAACTTGTCGAAAGCCGTGCCGGTGCTTTGTTCAGTAACAGTGGCCTATTCTTGGAAAAGTATTATCCCCGCTCAAGACACGTCGAGGTACAAGTAGTAGGCAACGGCGAGACCGTCGTCGCCTTTGGTGAGCGCGAATGCTCGCTGCAACGGAGACATCAAAAAGTCATCGAAGAATGTCCCAGCCCAATCGTGGAGAGGACCCCCGGTTTGCGTCAGAGGCTGCTCGCCGCTGCCGTCAGTTACGCGTCTCAGCTCAACTACAAGAGCGTTGGCACGGTCGAATTTCTCGTGGACGATGAAACGACCGACTACTTCTTTCTGGAGATGAACACCCGGCTACAAGTCGAGCATGGAATCACCGAGCTGTGCTACCAGGTCGACCTCGTTCACCTCATGCTGCGACAAGCCGACTACGAGAAGGGTGGTCATCTTGGCATCCCTACGACCACGCTGTTTCAACTTGTCAGAGAGCAGCCTCATGGCGCTGCCATTGAAACCCGTGTGTATGCTGAGGACCCTCTGCGTGACTTTGCGCCCAGCCCGGGTGTTTTGCAGAGTGTCGAGTGGCCTGCAGGTGAAGGAATTCGAGTCGATACTTGGGTTAAGAGCAGTGGCCAGAATATCACTCCACACTATGATCCGCTGATCGGCAAAGTCATGGTCCATTCTCCGGACGGTCGAGAGTCAGCTCGCAAGAAGATGATTGCTACTCTCCGGGCCACGACACTGCAGGGTACGCAGACAAACCTGGCATATCTCAGCCAGGTCCTGAAAAGCAAGAGCTTTATCGAAGGCAACACTCTTACCAACTTCTTGTCCAGCTTCGAGTACAAGGCTTGTGCTATCCAAGTGCTGAGCCCGGGGTTACAGTCCACCATCCAAGATTATCCAGGTCGTCCCGCAGTCGGGCACGGCATCCCAAAGAGTGGTCCGATGGACGACCTGAGTAGTCGTGTGGCCAATGTCCTGGTTGGGAACGAGCCGGGTACCGAACTTATCGAGACCACGATGTCCGGGCTGGAGCTCCTGTTCCATACTTCATCAGTCATTGCAGTGTGCGGCTCAGCTGTTAATATTGTCGTCGACGGAAAAAAACAGTGCCTCTGGTCAAGATTCGCCGTCAAAAAAGGGCAGACGCTCAAGCTCAGCAACGTGCAAGGTGATGGATGCAGGACCTATGTCGCCATCAAGGGCGGGTTTCCGCAGATCCCCAATTTCCTCGGCTCCAAGTCTACAGCCCCCGAACTTGGATTTGGTGGTTTGCAGGGCCGTAAGCTGCAGTTGCATGACGTCCTAGACCTCGCTCCCGAGTCGGACAGTTGGGCAGCTTCAGCTACACCGTTCTCATTACCAGACGAAGTGATTCCAGATTTGAACTTCGACCAAGTATACTGTCTCGAAGGTCCTTATGGGTCAGAGGATATCATTACCCCGGAGGACAAACACACGATATACAGCAGCCCCTGGACGGTTGGCAACAACAGTGGGCGGAGTGGAATCAGGCTGTCGGGCCCTACTCTGAACTGGTCTCGCTCGACAGGCGGCAGCGGAGGCTCACATCCGTCGAACGTGTTCGACTACGGTTACCCACGTGGAGGTATCAACTGGACTGGTGATTCACCAGTTATCCTCTCGTGCGACAGCCCGGACATGGGCGGCTTTGTCTGTTTGTCGACCATCTGTTCTGCTGAGCTTTGGAAGATCGGCCAGTTGAAGCCTGGCACTGACGTGAGACTCCGTCCAACAACAATCGACCAGGCCCTAGCACTTGAGCGACACAAAGAGGAGTATATCGAGGCGGTTTCCAGATGCTGCCAAGGTCACGACCATGCTGTGCCGTGGTCGCAGTTGAAGTTGGAGCCAGGTGCTTCTAGATCAACTTTGCGGACACTTCCGGCGACAGCGAATCGTCCCAAAGTGACCTGCCGTCAGGGAGGTGACAGATCCGTCATTGTAGAGTACGGCGACCAAGTCGCCGATCTCAGGAATACAGTGTGTGTTGAGGCTCTCCACAAAAAGCTGACGTCTCGCGGGTTGAAGAGCATTACTTCCACACCTCACGTCGCCACGCTCACTGTACATTATGATCCTTTTCAGATCCACCAGAGGGATCTCGTCAGGATCTTGCTCGAAATGGATAGCCAGTTTGAGGATATGACAAATGTCCAGCTGCCCGTTCGAGAGGTTCATCTTCCCGTATGTCTGGATCATCCGGAACTTCAACAGGCGACTCAGCGGTACATGAACAACATCCGTTCGCAAGCGGCATATCTTCCGGATAACATTGAGTACATTCGAAAGAACAATGCTCTCAATTCTCGTCGTGACGTCTACGATGCATTGCTGAACACTTCTTGGCTGGCAGTAGCTGTGGGCTTCTTCGTCGGCACACCTATGCTGTTCCCAATGAACCCCAAGTATAGCTACGTTGCACAAAAGTACAATCCCTCACGTGTATATACTCCCAGTGGTTCAATTGGACTTGGAGGGTCGCTCCTCGGGCTATACCCCGTCGCATCTCCGGGAGGCTACCAACTTATTGGACGGACGCTAGGCACTTGGGACCCAGCGGGCACCCGCCCTGGGTTCTCATCATCTCAGCCTTGGCTCTTCAACTATTTCGACCTAATCAAGTTTTATGAGGTCTCTGAAACCGAGTATGCTGATCTGGAACGTGAGCATGCGGCCGGGACGTTCACCTTCAAGACTACCAATATCACACTGGATATTTCGTCTTGTATTGCACGCTTCCAAGCGGCGGAGCGAGATCCAGACCATTGCGACTGGAAGAAACGTCAGCTCGAAGCATCAATAGAAATGGCGAAACTTGAGTTGAAATGCATTGAGGAATGGAATGCGTCCAAAGACGAGGCCGGCTCGGCAACAAACGGTGCGACATACCAACACCCCCCAGACGCCGTCTTGCTTGATTCTCCAGTCAATGCAAGTGTTTGGAAAGTCGAGGTCGCAATTGGCGATGTCCTGCGAGCGGGTCAGACGATCGCAGTTCTGGAGGCTATGAAGATGGAGATCAACGTGGTTTGTGCAGAGCACCAGGCGGGAGCAATCGTAAAGAGTATAATGAGCCCTCCTGGAACGATTGTCAGTCCAGGGTCAGTTATAGTGGTTGGGGCTTTGGCATAGCACACTACTGTTGCAGCCTTATAGTGAAACATGGGAAAATGACTTTTCGGGAACCTTTAACTATTGTTCAACACTGTGACTTGCAATTGAAACTGGAAATTGTCGCCCCATGGGCACTTTCGTGTTGTGAGCGTATGCTATAGCGAACGGACGGGGGGTTTCGAACCGAGAAAGCGTATTTGACCTACCTACCGCTTAAGCTTGGCTAAAGCAAAACATTTCCCACTCCGTCTCACTGGTCATTGTGCCGTTCTAATTTTCCTTCCTCTTGAGAACCAAGAATGTGCACCAACTTCCCCCTCCTCAAGACATTCAGGGCACATGGACTCCGAGTAATTCACAGTTGTAACCAAGGACGAGAAATTCTGGGTTCAAACGAGCGACAATAGCAGCATTTGTCGGATATTTATATGTTGTTTGACTAGATGAGAAAAAACCGACGGACAATGACACCTGATGATCCAGCCTAGTAAGTGGCGAATGAGACATCAGCTTCCGGCATCTGGAATGCTTCTTCAAAGCCGTCAATGACCCTCTTGATGAACTTTTCCTCAAAGACAAGCATAGGCCGCAGTCTAACAGTATCTTTGCCGCAAAATCCAACGTTGATACCTAGAAGCTTCATCTTGTACGAGAGCATGACAGCGCCGTTTGTATCAAATGCGATGAACGTGCCCATGCCCTTACCACGCAGGTTCCTGACGAGGTCCGGATATTTTCGGGAGAGTTTCTCAAGCTCCTCGAACAAAATGTTACCGATCTTTGCAGCCTTGTTAACGAGATCCTTATCCTGGATCTCATCAATAACAGCATTGCAAGTAATGATCCTGGCCTCGTCGCCCATCCATGTGTTGAACTGGCGATAGGCTTTGTCGGGATTGATTAGGCTATTGCCGAAAAAATAGCCTGCAGTCTGAGCCTTTTTGGCAAAGGTTACAATATCCACAGGCTCTTCAAGATCCCAATGCTCATGAGCCCAGAACTTACCCGTCGGGCCAAAGCCTATGTAGTCCCTTGTAAGAGGAGGATCGTTCACATGGGTAAGTGGCCTGGCTTACCTGTCTGCACTTCGTCCACGATCAGCACCGCCCCGTGTTTCTTGACAATCCGTTGCAATCCTCGGAAGAAAGAAGCCGGTGCGTGGTTATCACCTCCTTCGCTTTGGACGGGCTCGACAATGACTCCAGCCACTGGACATCGCCTGTAAAAGTTAGCCAGGCCTAAGTTCAGGATAAAACCGCTGAGAAACGCACCAACTGCCCATGATCCTGTCCACCTCTTCCAGGCACGCCTCGACCTCGGCATCATTCTCTTTCGTGTGGGCTTCCAATGGGTATTTTAGCCGGGGAAATCGAGCTTCCGGCCAGTTAAAGGAAGGAATGTCTAGCTTGTGGATGGGCTTTGAGCGCGTTGTCGAGAGGGACCCGAAACCTCGGCCATGGAAGCCATTTGCGAAGCTTAGGATGGCAAGCTCAGGAGACCCAGGTTGCGTATTCTTCATGCATGAGTCCAGCTCCTCGTTGGTCCATGCTACACCCTGCCCACGCTTGTGGAGTTGATATAGGAAGAAAGCAGCCTTGAAGGCAAGTTCGTTCGCCTCGGATCCGGATTGGGCAGGGAAAACCCTGTTATGTCCTGGTGGAGCCACGCGAAGCAGTTTTTCAATATTTTTGTTGATGGTGGTTGTAGGCCAAACACCAAGCGCAGGTCGGTTGGACAAAGCAAGGACCATTTCCTCGGAGCGTGCGGCTTTGAGCAGAGTCGGGTTGTTATAGCCTACGGCATTGGATGCAATTTGAGCGAAGCTGACCACACCATGGAGTCAATTGGACGCTAGTCACAACAAGGATGTGGGTGGTTCAAGACTCCTGCCTTTGCAGCTTGTGGCTTCACTTACACATCGAGTAACTCGTTGCCGTCAACGTCGACAATACTGCCATCAATGTCAGTTATTACAGAGCAAAAGACCTCGCCGAGAAGTCAGGCTTCTTACAAGTTGTCGTGACTCTTTGCGTAGTCAGCAAAGAACTGCACCGCACGGGCATCGAGTCTGGAATCGAGGTTGGAGATGAGCTCCTTTGACAGGGGGCCAGGAATCTGACGCTGCGGCGACGAAGGGGTTCTAGCAGGCATTGTTTCGCTCCTTGACCTGTGATAGAGGTAATGGCTTGAGAACGACGAGATATTCCAGAGATCTTGGTTTTAAAGGCCTGAAACGACAGAAGGATCGCAACGTAGATATGGTGATTTGCTCTACGTGTAAGCTTTCTCGCCTTCCATCAGTTTGGCAACTGTCGTACATCCATCAGGCCCTTCTCCAACTCCTTGTTTAGAACGGGTTAGCCCCCCCACAGGGTAAGTTGGGGTAGATAACCGCCTTTAGCTTAGTTAGGAACTGGTCCCGTGTCTCTAGGCACGAGTCCCGCTCCTTTTTCTCCCCCAACCAGGGCAGTTTGTGAAGCGCCCTTTTCACCTCCAAGTACTCGTGAAGTGGGGAGATCGATGACAAGCTCACTTTGCAAACTAACACCCTGAGGGTGTGTGAGAACAAGTAGTGGCCCCCGTGGGTGGTCTAGGTCCTGGCCACCCGGAAACTTCGCTCTGGCATGAAGATAACTCGGTCAGGTGCAAACATAGGTGGTCCTGGTAGGCAGGAACAATTTGCGCCTCATGACAATTAAAACATGAGAGCTACATTAGAGGAACGATAGGCATCAGTGCGTATGCAGATCGTATACTCCGTATACGCGATCAGACTTGCTAAGGCGAAGGCGAAGAGAAGACCGTCTTCGCTCTAGCTCATGTGTCCCAAATCCGGTCGTGAGTCGACCATCTGACCACCCGGAAATCAATGCTTAAGAGCAATTCCAGCGATTTAGCGAGCGCCAAAAGTGGGCAACAAATGGTGCGGTATCACCTTGCGTTCCGTTTCTCGAGCAGCTCAGCCACAAACGAGAGTGTTTCTCCGATGGTGTGCACAATCTCAAAGACCTGAATCCCCTTGAAGGTCTCGGCCCAGAGCCTGACGGCCGCGACAGCTAGTCGGCGGATGCGAACGGGGTCGTCGTCCTCAGCACCAAGTGAATCTGCCAAATGTGTCTCTTCGATCAGATGGGTGATCATGAGAATCAGACGTTTCTGGCTCTCCTCGAGGGATTCCATGCTAGAGGCTTCTACCAAGCGAGACATGTTTTCCAGCCATCGGGTTAGCAATAACGCGCATGCAAAGTTGCTGATAGCATGCTGGACACTCCATTGCCCAGTCTGTGTCCGAGCGACGAAAGCAATGCCAACTCTGACGGGTATTCTGAGAGCGTAGATGCACTGCAATATAGCTTGCTCGAGATGGCTGCACTGCAGAGGAAATAGCAGTTCGGCACTCGCAAAGGGTTGTGCTAGAGTTTCTGGATCACGGCATGTGAGGTCGCACTGAGCAGCGAGGCCGACACTCAGGCGGATGTGCGCCAGGCGTACCAGTGCTGTAGAGTTGAATCCGAGGGGGCCATATGGAGAGGCTGGATCTAAAGTTGATTCGGACGTCATATCCCAAGACGACTGCCATGCTCTGAGCGCTGCCGCATAAGATCTAACAAGGTCTGGTGGCAATGATGGTGAGGAGCTGGTCAGGCAGAAAAGCCCTTGTCTCTCAAAGTAGAGTTGCTGCAGTAAGCCATGAATAAGCACGTAGTTCCCAAATGCCGTTATTGATACTTCCTTATCCAGCGGCTGTCCACGGAGTAGCTGTCTGAGGCATTGCTGGAACGTTGAGTTTTGAGATGCCCCCGTTCGCCTCGCTTGCTGCCACGAGGTCGCATTCGTAGCCTTCCACTCAGCGGCAGAGCACGGCAGGGGTATGTGAATGGACGAGTTGGGAATGGCAGGCGGCACGTCAAAGCACAATGTCTGCAGGTTGGTGACGATGTAGGCGGCGTACAGAGTCCGTCGCTTCTCTTCCTGGCGGTGCCATTTGTGCCAGTCCAACTCTAAGTCTTTACTGCCCCAGTTGGTTTCACCACGCGAGTCTCGTACTAGGCCAACCAGTTGGCTTGTCAGAAGCAACGAGTCCTGCAGCAGAGGACTATCGACCCAGGATGTCAACTGGGCAAGAACAACCAGTGCTTGAAGTATCTCGAGGTCTTTATTTGAGCTCAGGACGCTGGAATGAGGAGAAATGATATGAGAATCGGTATGTAAGCCTCGCGGGTTGGCCGTTGGAAGCTCAGCGTATCTTGGGTAGTTTGTGGTAAGAGGCACCACCAGGTCCCGGCGACGCTGTTCAAGAGCTTCGGTGACGATGGAATTCGAGGCTAGATACAGGGCATAGCCTTGCGGGTGCTCGTAGCCGTAGAAGGCGCCAATGGCACAGAGGGTCAGGAGCAGCAGTGGACTCATCGTGTCCGAAGACGTTGAGGGGAGGTGAAGGAAAGGAAGATGAGGGTAGAAGCCTTTAAAGTACCTCGAAAGATAGCGCGACATAGTTCGTTGAGCAGGTAAGCTGAAGCTGGTGGGCAATTTATCCACGTGCTTACCGACGGTCCGCAAAAGCATGTCGTACGCTTGCGTTGAAACCGTGCAGGGGACTGTTGCTATGACTTCATCCACCATATCAAGATCCCTATCGGCATTCACAATAGTCAGGCAGTGCTGCGTGCACTCCTCGTGCGAGCTTTGCAGCGGACGCCGAGTCATCGTGCCTGCAAGTGGCTGTTTTGAGTCACCTTGAGCATCACCCGGCGTATCAACTCCATCGTGTGCGTGTTCAGGGGAATGATCCGGGACGTCGAAATTCTCCAACATTGACTGTACGAGTTGCGCGAACTGATCATCCATGAGAGGAAAACCTCCATCGACATAGCTGTCTATCATGTCCGAGCCGTTCCAGAAGAAGTCAGCTTCAAGGGCTGAATAGTCCAGCATGCCTTGGATTTCCACGTTGTCGATTTCCACTGACTCACTCTGCGCTCTAGCCATGGGGATTGGTACGTTGTCATTTGCATCGATCATTGGCCTCTCTAGTGGGGGACAGCGGACCACCGAGCTGTTATGCTCGCTGCCGGTCCGGGCGGACGCATTGGGGTCGCTATTGCTGGTCGCAAAAGGCAGGCCCAGAACCGCGGTGCTCTTATCCCTGACAGCGTTGAAGAGTTGAGTTGCGTGACGGGAGTGTTCAGGTGATATAGCCTGATTGCTGGCATTGGCTGGAGGGGCATCGGTAGCAGGAGAGGAGGAGGAGGATGGAGCCGAGTCGTGGCCTGTCCTTATCGGCTGCGAAGTGTGGTTGATGAAAACGTACGTAGTCGGCTCGGGGCGTCGTAGCAAGGCTTCAGTAGCCAGTTCGTCGGCTCGAGGAAGGCTCCTTTCGTTGTATGAATGAGACAGGCGATGATGACGAGCAAGTAGGTCTCTAGACTGCTGAATGAGTATCTGCCGAAGCAAAACTCTGCATGGATATTGGGTTATCGTACTGTCTAGTAAACGCGCGACCGCAGAAGCACGTAAAAGGGTGTTCTTGGGTGTCTAGACAGGGAGACGTAGATTAGTGATATGTGGCTAACAATGATAGAGGGTGAAAAACACCGTACGCGTCCTTAAATGCCTTCGCAGGTGTTCCTGGCGTTTGAACTGTTTGTTGCAAAAGCTGCAGGGGGCGACCGGAACTCTGGGACGGCCTTTCATAGTGACGAGGGCGCAGATTCCCTGTGCACTCAAAAAGGACAAAGATGCGTGATTATTCGAAGTTGAGAGTGACGCGAAAACGGGAGAAATTGGGATGACTCGCCGCTGGCTACTTGTTTATTTGTTTAGTGGCGAAAATGTTGGGGTAGTAAAAATCACCCCTACCCTATAGCGCCGTCACCTTAGGTGGTGTTGTCCTTGTTCCCCTGCCCAGCACAAGAATGAGATTAACACTCGCAGCCTGACGTCCCATGTTGATACAAACGTACATAAAACCAGAGCTCTATTTTTATAAAAGTCCCTTACTCTTATTCGCTTCATCAACCGCCTGGCGGACCCCCTTGATGTTATTCAGCACCGTGGGCATATCCGAGTGAATACATATACTAAACGGTTTATTGCCAAATCCAAAATCGAAGTCAACTCCATCAACATCCTTGCCAGTATCAGTCAGCATGGCCGATCTTGCGCGTTCGTAGCATAAGTCGGAAGTCGCGGGCTTGGACTGGGAAACGGGCATCAGATTGCCATCAGGAGAGTAGTCGATGTCTACATATATCTCGCCCTGGTAAAGCAGACCCAGCTCGTCGCATGCAGCCTGCTGTGTAGGATTCTGTGATGCATAGACGGGTACATTAAAAGAAGCGCAAGCTTTCAGCACGGCTCTCATAATTGACTCGTCTCGCTGCATGTAGAAAAAGAGCTCGCCGTGAGGTTTAATATGCGACAGCTCGAGGCCCTCGATGTCCAACATGGACTTCAGAGCGCCCACCTGATATATGATGAGGGCGTACATATCTTCTGGATGAACTTCGATTTTCCGTCGGCCAAAGCCAAATAGATCCTGCTGTCCTGGATGAGCGCCAACCTTAACCCCATACTTCTTGCAGAGGCGGACTGTCTTGAGCATGATGGAGGGGTCGCCCGCGTGGAATCCACAAGCGATATTTGCAGCATCGATATAAGGCATGAGTTCTTCGTCCGGTCCCTATAGCGAGATATTTTAGACCATTTGCGCCGAGCAAATCGTAGGGTGGTGCTTGTTTACCATCTTCCACCGGCCAAAGCCCTCACCCATATCGGCATTGATCTCATATTTCTTGACGAGTCCGAGCGCCATTTTCTTCTTTCGTGCGTTTGGCTTGGTAACTTAGATGGTGCGTTTAGGTTTTCAGAAGCGGTTCTGGGCAAAGTGGCTTTGTTGATTGTTTGACATCATGTCGACCCGACACTTGTCAATAAGTATCTCTGCTCTTGTCGCCGTCTGGGGTTGCTCTGTTGCACAGCTAGTCGGAACTAGCCTCGGTGTGACCGATGGAATGGTCTTGCCTTCCCCATAGGGAGATGTTGGTCGGGGTAGAAAATCAACGGCCGAAGCCCATTCCCTTTCCAGCCCAATAGATTGGGGCGAAAATGTAAGGTTGCCTCTCTTACCATCAACGAACCCGACCCATCAATCTGACGAGATTTCGTTTCCCCAACTGTGCGCGTTTCGGGAAGTGAGGCCGACCGATTCTTGTGTTGCTGATTGAGCGTCCCCCCTCTCAGCTTAGTCTTTGGGGTTCCGTGCGGAGTGCTCAAAACGAAGCTACCAAAAGGCTCAATTCAGTTAGAACCATGTTGCCACACTACAAGTCAATAGGGAGTTTCGGCTTCTGGGACCCTGGTAGGAATCCTTGACGTCCCGGGAGCAAGGACCTCCAACGTATCGGGTAATGTTATATATCCCACGTCAACTTCGCCCTTGCCAGAAGTTGTCCACTCCAAGAACATCGGCCTTTCACAATCGCTACACTTGGTTCCTCGCATTCGTAATCGCCTTCGAAAACGACTCTTCGGAGACACTTCATCAACATGGGCTCTATTTCGGTTGATCGGTACACCGACTACAGGAGTGTATCTATCGATGGCCTCCCCTTCTTCACTCCCAAGCAACGGGTGCCCGTTGGCACGGCCATTCTAGCGCCTGAGAAGGGTGTTACTGAGGATACTATCACCCCCGCGTTCCGTCCTATCACAATCCGTGGCAAGACCTTCCAGAACCGAATCTGGGTTGCGCCTATGTGCATGTATAGCTGCCAGGATGGCGCATTCAGCGATTTCCATATTATGCATTATGGACAATGGGCTATGAGAGGAAGTGCATTAATTACACTCGAGGCTGCGGCTGTTACAATGAGGGTGCGTTTTCTTTCCTAATATCGGATTTGAACATCTCGCAACAGTTTTAAGATGCAATCATGTAGAAAAAGCTAACCACGTCTTGTAACGATAGGGTCGCAACACTCCACAGGATGCAGGTCTCTGGTCTGACGACCACATCCCGCCTCTCAAGCGTGTTGTAGACGTTATCCACTCGCAGTCGCAGAAGGCCGCCATCCAGCTCCAGCACGCTGGTCGCAAATGCGGTGTTTGTCCCCCATGGCTTGGACTCCGCCTTATCCCTGACGAGTTTGGAGGGTTCGCCAAGGACGTCCAAGGTCCGACTGCTGAGCCCTGGAATGAGAATTACGCAACACCTACCGAAATGACAGAGGATGATATTCTCGAGACTATCGAGGCTTACGGTCAGGCTGCCAGACGAGCCTGCCAAGCTGGAATCGATGTGATTGCGATTCACGGTGCGCATGGCTATCTGATTCACTCATTCGCCTCCTCTGCTGTAAGTTATTTCTCAAACTATTTCTCCAAAGGTTTCGATACGGGTGCATCTGCACTGCACACCTTAGAACAATCAACTCTGACTCGTATCCAATCTGGCAGACCAACAAGCGTGTCGATAGATGGGGCGGTAGCTTCGAAAATCGTACTCGATTTGGCGTCGAAGTTGTTCGAGCCATCCGCCGCAATATACCCAAAGATACACCCATCTTTTGGAAAATCTCTGCTGTCGACTGGCTCCCTAAAGGCGAAGGCTGGGAGCTTGAGGATACTCTTCGATATGTGCCTATTCTAGCCGATGAAGGCGTCGATCTGTTCGATGTATCGAGCGGCGGTTCAGATAGGCGGCAACAAGTCCAACTCGGCCAGCAGTACCAAGTCCCTTTCGCGAAAGCTGTGAGGGACTTGAAGATTCCAAATGTCTTTGTTGGTGCTGTCGGATGGATTCGGGATGGGGAAACTGTCCACGATGTAAATTTTCTTTCCTATCCTATGCCCCACGTTGGCCTGGCACTAACTCTACATTCGCAGATCTTAAGCAATGGCAAAGCCGACGTTGTTCACGTCGCCCGCGAGTTCTTGCGCGATCCCAATTTCGTGCAAAAGGTTGCCCTCTCTACAAACGTCGAAGTTACCTGGGTTGATCAGTATCACCGCGCTCCAAGTGAGTTTTTTCCAAGCTCCCCTGTTCATATAATTGGTTGATGGCAATCGAAGAGAGGATGAGGGAGGTAGAGTGTATAGAGACTAACAATATATTAGTGAACAGGAAGTATGTGGAGTCAACGACTAGTATATCGACAGCACTTAAAGCTGCAAGCAACGTCACGCAAACACACGAGAACCAGGCTGCGAATAAAATTACTACGTAAGGTTTTTTAGGTATTGAATATCCATAAAAACCCTAGGATTTCTTCTCCCGTCTTTTCCCAGACACCCGCCTCTCATTTCTGCCGTCCCCTGTCATCTATAGATTGCCGCCAGCTTCCTAGATCTATATTTTCTATTACCGGTTGCACTTTGGGCAGCCCCGATAATGCATGTCCCATTGGACTGCACATCTAATACTGCTGCTCTGCTCTCATTCAACGGAGCACGGATTCTCCAGTAGTGTTGCGTATTCGAACAAAGATTGTCCCAGCAACTGCGCGAACTGTTTGTTACTAGGAGCTGTGAGCACGTACGCCCAGAACCTGACCAAGACCGAGGAGAGATCTTCCGGGCTGAGGTCTGGGGATAGGCCATCCACGCCTTCCGGGGAGGACCAAGTACACAGCAGCAGCGCCTCAATATGCCGTAGCAGCTTCGACTAGGCTCATACCGTTGTGAGTCTTGAGTCGAACCGGAGCTCCAACAAATAGACGTACCTTTACTGACCGCAGCGTCGTTGCCGAGGCGAGACAGCCATTTGGCTAGATTCAATGTTGACTCGAATACTAATACTAAGGATTCTAGGTTCCAATCAATCATGCGAAAGCGAACAAAGAATGTCATCCCGGTTGTTGCGGGTTCTTCAAGCACGTCGACACACTGGCCTAGGACAGATGTTAGAAAGTTGGGGGTGGCTACGTCGGGCCACTAGCACTCGTAAAAGGCGGTCGCAATTCCCGCAGGACTCCGAGTATACAAACAATTTAGACCGTAGCCAACTGGTACGCTGAAAGCTAGACGCATATGCACAAGCCGTAAAAGCGCCCTTGCATCACTTATCAGAGTCTCAGCTTTGGGCGTGGAGGCCACAGCGCCCTCAAGTATTGCAAGACATCGAGTAACAGTTTGCTACGATTGAACTGGGTCAGTGACATGATAGTCCAACCATATACCGACGTATCATGGGCCATGTCCACTATCCACACTTACTCGACTCGTTGATGCCCCAGATCGAGGACATTGGGGGGAAGGATGGCGGAGGTGGCATCTCTCAAAACGTCCAAGTGGTAGCCCAAGATCGATCCCACAATGTAGAGGTGTTGGTCAGTGACGCAGTCGGGTTGAGATGATACTCCAGAAAAGATCTGGCCAACAAGGCGCTCGAACCATGGTAAAAGATGATGGCCCCGGCCGCTTTGCACCGCTCTCCATTCTTGGTAACTATCAATGGTCGATGTAGCCCAGACTTTTGGTGAGCAAGGAAGCCAAAGATGCGGACTGAGTCTTGAAAATGCCGGGGGAAAGCCAAAAACGAATCCGTGAGTAGCCGCGATAGAGAAGCCAATGACTTGTATGCGTCGTTCATCTCCAGTTGGGCCCAGTGATGAAATCCAGTATCTGGTGCCGACAAGTCGAACGACACTTCTTGACTGGCAGATGGGTGGTGGGAGATGAGCCCACCATGGAGAAGCTGGATTTCCATTGCAAGCTCATCACTTTGTTCCATCTTGACGTATTCTAGAAGGAGTAGGAAAGTGGCCGCCAGCTGGATAGCAGGCCTAGCATGGCGTGAGCAACATTACGGTGCCGTGGGGAGGACAAGTTTTGTCCGTAACGTACCCATGTCTAGTCGATTGCAAGTTTTGCCCCGTTGAGTTCAAGAGCTTGATAGCGATGCCTTTGCTGGCTCTGAAAAGCGAGTCGGCATTTTGCGTCTCAAACAAATGTCTCGCGCTGAGGGCTAGGGCGGCAAAGCGTAGTACGACGTTTATAGTTCCCGGTTGCAAGCATGTTTGGTGTATGAGCTGGATCCTGTCGTTTTCTCTCTTTGGTGTCTAGACCGCCGTGTCATTCATAGTCAGTGATGGCCGACGCGATACAGAAGTGCCGACATGGATATCATGCAAGACGTAAACGTACGGATACGCGTATGGTGTTGGAGATGCTCGGGCTGACGAAACCCGCGTCCGTAGTAGGTGCAAATATGTCGCTTGCTCGGGTCCTCATTGTTTGCTGTGTAACTTGACGTCTTCATGAAGAGGCTCCGCAATAAAGACACAGCGTGGCCGACTTTGCCCCCTTGAGGTCAGTCTTTGCATCGAGTGATGTCGGGGTCTCCAACAAGTTCGGGTCTCCAAAAAGTAAAGCCAGGACAAAAAGCCGAAATTGCGGTCTAGTGTCGGGGATCACATAATCAGCCCCCCAGTCTGTGCTTCAAGAGTACCAGCCGGACAATGATGTGTACGTTTCACAACTCTCACCAGCGAGTCACTAAGCTAATGACGTTATTAATGGCAAGAGTCTTCGTGCATACTATCGATTAATCCACCATTCGTTTCCTATCCTACCCCCTCCCACTGTCGACCACATTTCCTCTACTCCATGCTACCCTAGAGGAGCCTGAGAGCCTACTTCGCCCCTTGTTCTAGCTCTTTTATCCATTCTCGTTCTCTCCCCGTCTCCTGACTCTGAGGACCGAACTGCACCGAATATGACGATGCGTGCGAGCGTGGCTCACGCCTTTTCCAATGGTGCAGCTGAAGCCTGCGAGATTTGGTCCAATATCCCGGCTGTAGGCTCACCCCGCTCCACCAGCCCTCCGGTTCATCCAAATGTGCCACCTGATCTTGAACCCCCTCTAGCGTTCTGCGTACTAAGTCTATATCAGTATCTGCATTGTGGGAATTACGTGGAGATGGCAAGGTTTGCAGAAATGGCGTTTGATTATTGCACAGGGCTTTTACTGCATAAAAACATCAATGAACATGATGAACTCGTAGCAGAAGCTAGCCAGAGGACTTGGTGGATGACGGTTCGTGACATCATGGCCTCGTGAGTCAGTGTACTTCTTGCTGGTGAACTGGACTATAGTATCTCTGCGTCTGCCACGCATCCATTGTGGCTTGCAAAGTGAGTAATACGGTGGCCAATATACCTGTGTATGTGTATATGAATTTGGGCACTCACAGTTTGAGCTGCCACTCGTGCGGTCCATCAGGATAATTGACGTGCAAACGCCATATCCCACCTCGGAGTATAGTCATGAGGTGCGTGCCCAACGACCCGAGGGAGAGAGGAGTAAGCAAGCTGAACTCATTCCATATATGGTGCCTATATATCCAGGCCGTAGAGAGCCTGGTAACCGCTACTCTGCTCCTTGTGGCTCTGGTCAAGGGGTTTAACTCGAAAGCGGCCACTTCCAGCTTCCGGCAATCACTTGAAGTACTCGATGAATCATTAGGCCACGGTTGAGTCGATTAGCGGATGTTGCTCTGGAGCTGCCTGAGAATGTGAACTCTCCCAAATCGAGGCTGACTAGTTCTTTGTTGACCATTAGCCGCATGAGGCTTATGAGGTTCGACTCTTCTGTACAAACAGTTAACGCAGACCGGCTAATAGACCCGTCCAGCGCTCACATCAAGACCCACAGGTACCAGGCTCTCATGGATAACCCGGGTATCTCGGATAAGTTCGAGGCTTTTCCACTGTTAGATGTAGCCGATCGGCCCCCCCGTGTACGCACGTCATTAAGACCCTACGTATCAGTAGAAAATCAGATATTTCCGTCCACGAGCCTCGACTCGTTGCAGGTTTGCTTGGATTCATTCGTAGGTATTGCCGCGGCTGTCGAATCATTCGCTGACGAACATGCGGGCAAGTCATTTCCTCTATTGACCCCTGGAAACATCGAGCTAACATCCTGCCAGTGACTCCATACGCTTGCTCTACACTTCTGGCGGGCTACGCGGCCATGATGATTTTATACTTCCACAACCCTGCCGTGCGCCAGATCTCACCTCACCTCACATCCGATCAACTTGAGGAACAATGTAGGTTGGGCGTGGCCGCCATTGCCCGTTTCCTATCACGACCCTCGGCTGGATTTCCATTTCTTGGCACACTGACTGGTAATACTCGCACCTGGCAACGCCTAGGTTGTTTTGCTTTTGCTAACGGAAACTTCTCGACAGCTCAGTTTCGCAGAGTTGCTGCTGCATGTGCCTTGAACTGAACTATCGGAACAGCATTGAGGTCACAAGTACTAGCTGACGTTGGCGGGTCTTTCTGAAGAGTTTTTGTCATTTAAGCGTCGTCGTTGAATTAAAGTCTTCTGGACACTCACTGTATCCATATTCTTTTATCATTGTTTGTAGTAGAGTAGTGATAT
This sequence comes from Ilyonectria sp. MPI-CAGE-AT-0026, assembly GCA_020744155.1. NCBI lineage: Eukaryota > Fungi > Ascomycota > Sordariomycetes > Hypocreales > Nectriaceae > Ilyonectria > Ilyonectria sp. MPI-CAGE-AT-0026. The sequence goes on along the minus strand of JAGPNQ010000010.1, from coordinate 206,711 downwards.
CAGGAACTAATCTAACTTCTGTCTGCTCCCTCAAGGTGAGCAAGTCGGCGGCATAAGGTCAAAAAAATACAGTTTCTTCTACAATTTAAGTATTTAATAACCTAATACTCTACAATAACTAAATATTAAGTGTTTTTTTTACTTAAAAAAGTTAAACCTATATAAATATATAAGCTATAGTCGGCTTAAGAAGCTAAGCCCTGGTTCTTTCCCTTCTTTATATATTATCTTCCTATCTTATAATCGAAATTATACCTGTATTAAGAACCGTAATCGGCCCGGCCGACCTTATAAGTCCGGCTGCATCGGAGTATACCACCAATCGAAGCACCACTAATATGAAGATCCTGAGTCAAGAAACGAAGCTGGTATCACCGCTGGAGCGAGTCCAGTACTTCAAAGACCCGGCGGAAGCTGAGGCCCGAGTGGCCTTGCTCTCCAACACGGATCGGATCAACCTAGCGCGGCTAGGTTGCCAGGCCGCCTCCATCACCGCGGAAGACCCGGCTCTGAAGAAATTTTGTCGCGGACAACAGGGCAGGCTGGAAGCCCTCCGGGAAGCAGTCGCAAGGAAGGCGGCTACGGAAGCAGACGAGGAAGACCTCGAGAATCTGCGTCGGAACAGGGCGTGGGTGCTGGAGCTGCTGGGGTTGCTGGAGAGGGTTCGGCTTCAGACTGCTTCATGAGTCATCGGGGGCGGAAGGTTTCTGGGTCGAAGGTTGACTACAGGCGAAGGTTTTGGGAGGCCGAAGGTTGTTATACATCAAGGTTATACTCTAATTCACTTTGTTAAGCAACACAATAGTGATATCAGGAACAGTTGATTATTACACTTATATTTGGAAATATTTCTATTATGTCATAGAGATGTGAGTTCAAAGTCTTTGAACAAATCATGGAAGAACTGAGAAAACTGACCTTGTATTGCATTTCCGTTGTACTGAGTCGTTGCGTTCTTAGCAGGTATATACAGACTCCTGTTAGCTGTCTTACTTATAAACAACAGTTAATGTGATGCCATCATGTCCCTTTTTTTCCCCAGGCAAGTCACAGTCTCAACAATGCAAAGTTCGAATTTAGCACCGTCATTAACGGCATAATGGTCACTAAAGTTCACTTGGATACGTTTGACGGATATGAGTACATAATGTAGGATTGGGGTCAAGTGCCACTACAATCTCATTTCTACCTCTAAATCTCTAACTCATGCATGTATGACACAACCCGATTCTGTGCCGTTGACTGGCATGACCATATTGCTGCTTGAAAGCTCAACTTGGATGGCGTTTCAACCAGCGAACCATACTATTTCTGATTGCTTCCATCCCGCCATCACTCTCAGACAGTCTGACTGAGAGTCTTGTCCTTGCTCTCGACGACGTCGTCGTCGGGACGTGCTGGAGCCACCTCTATGCCGTCGATCTTGTGGCCGTGACTGAAATGAACCTCATGGGTGATCTCGTCACCGAAAAGAACACCGATCTCTTCGAGGGTGAGCCCATTGGTCTCGGGGAACCAGAACCAGATGACGGCCACGCCAGCAAGCGGTACAAAGATGAAAACTGCCCAAGCTGATTAACTCGAGCCATGATCAAAGCAACACTATCATTATACTTACCGAGATAGTACTTCCAACCAACCCCTGCAAAGGCGACAGATGCGGATCCTGTATAGATGAGTGTTGTAGTAAAGAGTCCGGCAACTGAGAAAGATACGCCCTCAGCACGCATCCAGGTAGGGAAGATCTCGGCGAGATACACGCTAAGTTTCCAGTTAGCATACTTGGTTCGCCATAGGATCAAGAACTCTGCATGTCCGTTACAGGCTATACATTACTTACTAGCAGGCTATTAAGTAGACAATCTAAGTTAGCATCATACATAACCAAGTATTAGGTAAATTGAGGTGACTTACAAGCATCCATACCGCCTGCGAAGAAAGTGATGAAGAGAAAGAGGAAGAAGACTCCAAAACCATTACCCACGGCGTTATCAGTACCTGCGAACTCTGCGACCATGGCAGCTTCGCATGCAAGAGCGCACGCAGCTCCAGTCTGTTTCGTTTTGCAATTGTCAGCAGCAGTAACTTTCTCACTGCACAGAGAGAACTGACCATTCCAATCACCATCATTCTGGTCCTGCCAAGGCGATCAAGCAGCATCGCATTGACCCAGTTCATAAAGCAAGCCCATGATGTGTAGACAGAAAGCAACAACAGAGCTCTCCATCCTGTGATTCCGAGACCCTGGTATAGAACGATCTGGTAATTGTTGATGACCTGAATGTAACGCCGGAGTTAGAAAACGTCTTGTTGCTCTTGGGAGGGAGTGTTGTTGGTAGCTCTGCGTCTGAGCGTTGAGCCGCAATAGACGCGTATTGGGAGGCGTAAATGGACGCGTAGGCGATAGAGACTCACAAGAACACCGCTACTCTGTGCTATGGCAATGGCCAAAAAGCCACAAAGGAGTCGCTTCCGAGTGTTGGGTTTCTTCCACAGGTCTATCCAGGAAAGCTCATGCTCGCGGTCAAGCTCGATTTGACGCTTGATTTCTGTAAATTCGTCGCTTGCTAGGTCATGGGTGGTGTCATTCTTGTTTGAATGAAGTTTCTTCAAGACCTGAAGACCTTCGTCGAGTCGTCCATGGTAGATGAGATATCGAGGTGATTCGGGAAGCCAGCTACTACCCAGGAGGAGTATCGACGGTGCCAACATCTGAAATGCAATGCACAGACGCCACTGAATGTCTGGATTGTCCTCAAAGTAACATCCTAGACCGATCCAGCTAGCACCAGCCTTCACAAAGAACAATGTGTTAGCAAGATGCAAGTTCGATGACTACCAATGCAGAGGAATCAAGTGTACTTACATAGCCAGCGACGAGAAAGACTGCATGCATGCCAACCATCTCTCCACGGGCATGGGCAGGCGAGACCTCGGATTGGTAAAGAGGGCAGATGGTATCGATCATGCCCGCTCCTATACCTTGCAGTCCTCGGCCAACCAGGAACATGGCGATATTGGCGCTGCCTGTAGTAAACGCCGACGCTGCGACACAGATGGCGCACACAAGTTGAACAGATCGTTTTCTCCCGAGCTTGTCGGCCAACCAACCCATCGACAGGCACCCGATGAGACCGCCAGCAGAGTACAGACTGTTCATGGCTTGGGCACGTTAGCTCCTTTGTCAACCAGAGAACAGTACGCCCACGCTCACCGCCTATCATTTGCGTGCTCCATGCAGCATTTGGACCCTCTCTGCTGAGGTTGAAGAAGGACCAAAAGGATTCCAGGCCCGTGGCCGAAGCAATAATGGATGAATTGAAGCCATAGGTGTAGGACCCAAGGGCTGTAAACAGCACGACAGCCAGGTTGTATGGGTTGACTCTCATGCTTTCTGTCTTGTTATACCCTGTCGGTAAGGGCCTATTGGAAGCTCTTGTCAAAATATGGTGGCACAGGTCGGCCAGTTCCAAGAGCGTGCGGGAGGTTGCCGAATTTATCGACGACTAAGTCAACCGGAAGAAAGATCGTACGTGTGTTAGGGCGCCCCCCCCCCCCAGCTCCCTTATCAATGGGGCTTGTGGCAGGCTTCCTTTTGGCTTAGACTATCTAGGCCACTTGGAACAGTCGCCCTTGCCTCCCTACCTCGTTCGTCTCCCCAGCCCCTGAGGCGAAGCGACCAGGGCAAAAGGAGGTGGTGCCAAGCCAAAAGTCTGGGGAAGCTTCGACGTTAACATCTAGCCCGAATCATCTTAGCCAAGCCATCTTCTTATCTCTCGGGATTATGTTCGGAACTTGACCCACTTAGCTCGAGACGTTCGGATAGTTGGGGGCCTCTCCAACTGAAAGACAACCGAGGCGCAAGCGGGGGAGCAGGCGAAGCAACCAGGGCAAAAGGCACGTCGAGAATCTAGGAAAGCCTCGGCAATGACATCTACCTGGCCTATCTTACCTCTCGGGATTCTATTCGGGAAATTGACCCACAAATAATGGGCTAGATTAGCTCGGGATGTTTGGCTAGTTGGAGACCTCCCCAACTGATTGCGTTCTATTAGCCGCAAGGCTATCTGTTGGAGTCGAAATCACTTGGACGTTTCCCCGCCTGCAAGAAAGGGCTGGAAGGTTCTCCAGAGACGCAGGTGATGAGCTGGGTTGGAGACTGTCACTAGTTAAAATACGTGTGGAGACACGTATGTATCTCTTGGTGGCTCTTGATGTATCGAGACTGGTCCTCTGACCATTCAGTTGACAAAACCCCACTAGCTGTGATTATCATCGATAAGAAGAGCAATGCGTCAGTAAGCTTGCCGGGAGAGGAGGCTTCTCCAGTGAACTCGATAGACAGTCTCGGGATTTACGCGATTGAGAGTTCAATTTCGCGTAATTGATGGCAAGGTCTTACCAGAGCTCAGACTTCGTCTGGCCTTCGATCAGGCCGAGCAGCTTTCCGGTTGATAACGCTTCTCTTCTTTATCAGAAGATAACAACCCCCTTCATAGGCAGCTCAACTCGGTCCGTTTTTCGTATCTACCCTGACACTATGTCATCAGTCCAGCTACCCCCCTTCCAGGGTGTGACGGTTACCGTTCGCGCCATCAATACTGGCGGAAAACTAATCTGTCCGTCAGACACTTTAGTTCAGCCGCGCATCGAAGGACACGAAATCTTCAACTTGCCAAACATCGCCTTTCTGATCGAACATGGTCCCTCAAAGACCAAAGTCTTGTTCGATGGCGGCGTTCGCAAAGATTTTCAGAACTTTTCGCCGGCTGGCATGAGACAGCTCCTCAAGTGCGTCCCAGACATGCACGCCCCTTTTGACGTTCGGGACGTCTTGGATAGGGCTGGATATGATTGCGACAATCTCAGTAAGTCACCGGGCGCGATATCAGATTGGCGGCCCCAGAGTGGCAGAGTACTGACACACCACCAGCATCACTAATCTGGAGGTACGTTCCTTGACACAGTTATGAAATCGATAGCAAGAATAACGATTCCTCTTGTAGCCACCATCACTGGGACCATGTAAGCGGACCAGATTCCATAGCGATAACCGACCTCGAAGCTGACGCGCGGTTTCCAAGATTGGCGATGCCACAAGGTTTCCAGACCATTGCGAAATAGTTGTCGGCCCAGGATTCAAGAAAGCATTTTTACCTGGCTGGCCTGTCAACCAAGACTCACCTCTTCTTGAGCAAGACTTCGCGTAGGTTCAGATCTAAATCCTGGAGATTGTGGAAATAATTGACAGCGTCCGATCAAAAAGTAACAAAGCCCTCCGCGAAATAGACTTCGGCATCGATGGTTGTGCCATTGGTGGCTTCAACGCTGTCGACTTCTTTGGGGATGGTTCCTTCTACCTCCTTGATACGCCCGGGGTACGTCATGTGTCCTTCGGTCTGACTATTCTAGAAACCATGATGCTAACGACATGACCGGCAGCATTCTATCGGCCACATGTGCGGCCTCGCACGCACTGACGAGCAACATTTTGTTTTCATGGGAGGCGATATCTGCCACTTCCCGGGTAGCTTTAGACCAACCAGTCGATTTCCCATGCCTGATCCCCTCCCTGAGGATGCTTCCCTCGACCCCCATTTCACTCGACCTTGCCCGGCGTCAGTCTTTACTTGCTGTCATCCTGCTGGCCAAGAGGGTGGCCGACTGAAGCCGTACTATTCCGTTTCCAGGTATGAAAAAACCATCTACGACAACCCCGGCTTGGCGGATAGCAGCGTGGAGAGACTGTCGAACTTTGATGCGAGTCCCAATGTACTGGTAGCTATTGCTCACGACCCAGCCATTGCTGCATACATTCCCACTATAGACCAGCCGGGAAGGGAAAGGAGTAGCATCAACAACTGGAAGGCCCAGGGGCTAAAGGAGCGATGCCATTGGGACTTTCTTAACGAGCTCCCCCAAAACGGGAAGCCTGGTCGGCCAAAGTTGGTGGACGGCTACGAATGTGCAGGGCAGAAATATCGTTTTGATTTTGACGCCATGACGCTTCGCGCAGATCAGAACTAGGCGTGATGCGCCGGGGAGTTGATAGGGCTGCTTGCAGAGCGAGACTAAGCTTTACCTTCCCTCCGTAGCCAGCATGTTGAATGACAGCGTCAGTCGAATCAAGACCCGTCTTTTCCAGACAAATGCTTGAAGAGTGAGATGAGCTCCCATATTGACTTTGGCCATGAGGAAGGAAACCTTGTCGGATTGCTGGGCCTGTGAGGTGGACACGACAAGGTGGTACACCGAGGTGGAGTAGTAATCACCGCTCCCCCTTTTAATTCGGGGGTGAGGTGGTGATCGGTCAGCTACTCAACGCAGAGACAATTCCATCCCACACTCTCCTGGCTCGTCGCTAATTTGCGGGGATGGATAGCCCAAGGGGGGGTGGTTAAGATCAGTTATCTCAGCAGGCTCTTATTAGTGTCTACTCGGCCCGACGGGGGGTTGCTCGCTGTCTAGGTAGTTATTGTTCGTCACCAAGCCTTGTTCCTTATCGAATTACCTCAGCTGAGGGACGATTATCAGCCACACGCGGGTGTGTTCGCGTAGCGCAGCTGTGTCTTAATTACAGGAAATCCCGAACCGCTTCCCAGAACGCCTGTGGGTTCTCACACATGGGCAGATGACTTGTGCCATCGACTACCTGCAACTTTGCCCCTTTCTCAGTGAAGTGATTCTTGAAACCGTGCATAGCCTTCGAGACTGCTCCGTTGGCGTCGTGGCTGCCCGCGACAAGAAGGGTAGGCCCGCGAATTGAGGCCAACTGACTTGTCAAGTCGTAGTCCCACAGAGCCGCACAACTGTACTTGAAGCCGTCGACGCTATTGTCTGCTGCCATGTCTGTCATCCAAGTGACGAGAGACTCGTTTTTTGAGCTGGAAGGATGAAACCACCGGGTGACTGTCTCGGCGGCCAGCCTACGGATGCCTCTGCCGCCATCGGCCTCGGCGATGGCGATGCGTTCTTTCCATGGCTTGGCACCATCTGATGGTGAAGCGCAGTTGACATCGCAGACGATGATCTTGCTTACCATGTCGGGGTACTCGATGGCGGTCTTCAGCGCCGTGGCTCCACCGATCGAGACGCCGATCAGAGCATGGAGATTGGACACGTGGAGGCCGTGAAGCAGAGTTTGTATGTCGGCGGCCAAGGCCTCGAGTTGGACGTGACCAAGTCGCGGGATGTCAGAACGACCACGTGAATCGTAGCGTAGGATGCACAGTTCTGGCCGTTCGGCTTTGAGGATTGCCACGAACGGATCCCACATGTGCAACGAGGTGAGCAGCGAATTGCTGAATACGACTACAGGGGCCTTGGGATCCGCGTTGCCCTCCAACCTGTAGGGGATCCGGAGTCCATCTGGCGCCTTGATAAACGAGCTGATGACTCCCTCCTGGCCAGAGCTAGGTTGCTTGACAATGCTCGAGCCCTCGTCGCTAAGCTCGCGAGATGCGTGCAGCTGAGCCAGAGACTGAAGATCTCGCGGGCCTGTACCAAAGACATAGAAAAGGGAGTATTTCCGGCGAGTCTCGTCCTTGATGCAGTTCGTAGCGATATCCCGTGTCCATTGGGTTGAGATGGACCGTTGATGCTCCGTGCCGCCCAGGCCGTTTTGTTTGGCAAACTCGTTATACGCGAGGTACGTTTCCTGTCCATTCGGGCCTTTGGGGGAGCTTTTGAAGAGTCGCGTCCGCGACCATCCAGGGACCTTTCGTAGTAAACCGCCATGTTCTTCTTTGTACCACTTGAGGTACTTGGCGGCTTCTTCGTCACCCTTGAAGGTCAACTGGTTGGAGAGAACCATGAGACCCTCTGCCTCCTGGTCAGTCAATGTCTCAAAGGGCACGAACTCTGGGTGGCTGCTCTCCCACAAGAGATCGTAAAAGTAGCGCTTGACATCGACTTGACCCATCGTCTCGACCTCGTAGGCTGAGGCGTCGTCTCGGAGCCTCGTGTACGTAGGCTTCGAGAGCCACGAAGTTGACGTCAAATCATAGACGGCCATATAGGCTGTTGTCTGGCCGTCACTGGCGCGATAACGCAGCCCGTTGGTAAAGATTTCTGGAAGACGCAGCCGCACCGGCCCATGCTCGTTGTTGTACCATTCGTGAACTGCTCTGAGGACAGCCCATCCCTAGGCTCCATCGTCACAAAGAGTATACCTGGTTGGCTCATGGTGAGATGCGCTGCGAGTGTAGTAAAGTGTGGCTCCACGCGTCTGACGGCAATGACGGCCCGAGTTGTATCGTACAGCCTCGGGGAATTATAAGTGTTGGTGATTTACGAGCGCCTGAATGCTTACTGCCCTATTCGCTTCCTACTTATAGAATTACTTTTGTTACCATTCCGTCGCCAGGAAGGGTGAGCGGAGTAATACTTGAGTACTGGACTGGGAGGTCAAAGTACCCGTACTTAAGAAGTTTCGCTTATTTTGGCGTATTGCTGATCAATGGAACGGGTACATTGAGATCTGGTACTTGGAATCCCCGTAGACACCGTGAGAAATCATTGTTGTCCTTGTTGGAGACGATGGATCGATGTGGATTTGATCCCAATCCAACGCCATCCTGACTCATGAATGACAGCGCCATATTAGAAAGCAGTGGCTGCTGCTCTTGGTAAGCAGATAGATGTGCATCATGTGGTGCATGGACTACCCGGGGGCTCTCCACAGATCTCAAGCTAACCAAACTTGGAACTGCTCTCCAAACCGTAAGTTATGTCATGTGTCTCCATCCGGCGACTATCCCGTCTCCATCCCGTCTCCAAATGGGTCTCCACCAGCATGCAATAGCCCGGTCATTTTTGGTGACAGTTGCTCCAGCGAATCCGTCAATATAAGAACCTGAATTGGTAAGCTATCGGCAATTGCTGGCCCGCCTGGACTTTATCCCCTCGTTGACAACTTATTCGTATTACGTTGCTCGAAACCTGCTATTTTAGTCCATATACGCTTCACCATGGCTGATGATATCCCCAGCTCCAAGCTTCCCAACGCGAAACCCAGAAATGTCAGGGTCGCTGTTGTCCAGGCTGAGCCAGTCTACTTCGACCTTGAGAACGCGACCCAAAAAGCCATTCGCATTATTGCGGAAGCCGCTGGAAAAGGGGCCGAGCTACTTGCTTTCCCAGAGGTTTGGATCCCTGGCTATCCAACATGGATCTGGTAGGTCCTTCTGAGACTATTACGGTTGATCTGTGTTTGACGTCGACCCAGGGCACGAGGCTGCGACATTGACCTCGCCAAGCGCTACATTCAAAACTCGCTCAGTCTTGAGTCGGAGCAGATGGCTCGTATCTGCGCTGCCGCAGCTGAGCACAGAATCGCCGTCGTCCTAGGCTACTCAGAGCGGGACGGCAATTCACTCTTTCTAGGACAGAGCTACATTGGAGCGGATGGTGTCATCAAGATGAGCCGGAGAAAGATTAAGCCGACACACATGGAGCGGACCATCTTTGGAGACGCTAGTGGTGATTCGCTGCTGAATGTTGTTGAAGACCCTCAAATCGGCAAAGTCGGTGCATTGTGTTGTTGGGAACATGCCCAGCCACTGCTGAAGTTCCACACCCACTCGCAGGGTGAGGAGATACACGTCGCTTCTTGGCCTGCCCAAATGCCCCACGAAGAGGGCAAAGGCCTCTGGTCCACGGCAAACGAAGGTGAGTTTGCAGCTCTTGTGCTACATTGATCATGTTGTGTAAATACGGCGGCTGTTGATGACTCTGATGCCTTGGCGCGATCTGACATGTGGCTAGGTTCCCTCAATCAGTCAATCACCTACGCGATCGAAGGGGGTTGCTTTGTCCTTCATTCATGTGCCACTCTTAGCCAGCAAGCTATCGACATGATGAAAACCAGCGATGGTGACCAGTATTATGCCCCCGGTGGAGGCGGCTCGTGTGTCATTCGCCCTGATGGTAAGATCATCACGGAGCGACTGCCTGACGATCAAGAAGGCATTATTGTCACCGATATTGATCTGAATGACATTCTCCGATCCAAGGCGTATATCGACACTCAGGGTCATTATGGTCGGCCAGACCTCTTGTGGCTTGGGGTTGATACTCGGGTCAAGCCAAGAGTGAGGCATGAGTCCTGATAAGGGGCTTCAACACTCGGATGCCAGCTCACCGCGTGGCGATGGTTTCTCTCTTGACAGCTTAGACGGTGGCGTTGAAGTTATGTAGCTTTTGCCGGACTCCCATTTGCCTTGCAGCTCAGACACTTAATCAAGTGTTCTCGTCTCTCAATGCTGAGAACCTGTTCTGTGCAATTGCCCTCTCCATAGATTGAATCGTGTCAAGTTCAGAAAATCACCAAACCTACTAATCGAAATAATTAAAGAAACTACCATACTCCATCAATAGAGCCCGACGTCCACATGTATTGTGACCTTTGTTCAATTAGATTGTCCCGTTGACTATTATTCGGACAGCTGTCATAAGCCTGCTCTGAAAAAAAATACAGGAGCCAGTATTGGTAGTTGCTGGGCTGGCCATTCTGAATGAATGAGCCTTTGGGAGTTTCTAAGTACGAGGGCCTTTGTCTGATTTTGACGGGATAGATGGTCTAACCCGACAGTGCTTGAACATCATAATACTAGAGATGGGTATTCCTTATTCCTTTGACTGTCGTAAGCTATAGCGATTTGAAGGGCTCGCAGGGCGATTCTCGAGTTCAGATAACTACGAAGATTCAGTACTCAAGATGTTCTGGGATAGGTTCCAGTAGTAAAAGGAGAGAAAGTAGAGGAGGGAAAAGAACTATTGCACTCATCCAAGTAGCAGCTTTGCTGTTGGATTGTGTCCTATTTCCCTCAGGCAATAAGCCCGGAAAACCTTTCAATTCATGAGCTCATAGCCTTGATTCTGAAACTCCGTCGTACGATTCAGCTTAGAAATAAAATACGATATTCCAGCTCATGAACTCAATTATTAGTGATTCACTCCACATCAATCCCGAGACCCGTGCGCATGGTGGCGATGCTAGTATTGCCACGGTACAGATACCACACAATCACCGGTATGTAGCTGACGTCGAAAATGTGCCCATTAAATACATAGAATAACTCTTCCTTGTGGAATCTAATTGGTATTCTCTGTCTGTTCATTGAGTGTTCTGTGCTCTACTCAATGTTGATTTCATTGGTGGGACCGCTGGCCTTGGTGCGAGTTTTCATAATCCCGAAATTGGAGGCTTGGGGTAACAATTCTGATATTCGAAGTGGAGTATTTAGATTGTGTCCCCACGTCCCACACCAATAAACCGGGGTTTTGGACACATGATCCTTGTACGCTGGGTAGGGCACTCCAGAGGCTCGCTGCTAAGTTTTGCGCTGGTCTTCTTCGTATTCTTCGCCATTGTGGAGTGAATATTTATGGGAAGTCGATTGGATGGATGAAGGACTTGATTTTAGAGATGAAATCACTTCACTTCACCGCTTCTAGCTCGCACCCAGACCTTAGCAATGCGAATCAAGACATCACGTCTCTTGTCCAAGACGCCTGGGCACCAAGTCACCAGAGAGCAAGCACTTCAAATTCAGTCTCTAGTTTCATAGCCTGAGTATCGATTCATAATCCAAGACCTGGGACCAAAATGAGCCACCCTATTAGAGCCGCTGCGAGCCTGGCTCTTCGGCCTTCCGGTTTCGGATCCGGCACGAGAGCACCAGTCTCAATCAGGCCATGAACAAAGCGGTCAATGGTCTTCACCACAAGCCTGGCGATGTAATGACCACCTTCTAGTCAAGGGTCGAAAGAGCAAACAGTCATCGAAGTCGGCTTGATCTTGGATGAGATTAGTTCCATACGCTTGAGCAGGTCATCGGAATCAAGACCGCCAGGTGATGGCCACTCGTTTGCACGTCCCAGAGACTTGTCAAGAACATCGACATCCAGATGAACGTGGCTCTTGGCGAACTTCTGTCGCTCCAAGACTTTGCCAAGATCAGTTAAGTCAGCGTGCTTGGACGCGTCACCCCACACGGCGGTAAGCCCTGTTTCTTTGATCCATTTGCGCTTGGACTCTGAGACGTCACACACTCCGATGAATGCAACTTGGTCAAGACTAAACGATTTAAACCCCGGTACCGTGTTCATCAGGGCCGGCCAACTCTTGCCACACATCATCGATGCTGCCATGCCGTCGAGGCAACCGCTAACATGCACATCTGGCGTGTCAAGGTCATCATGTGCATCGAACCAAAGAACACCCAAGTCTAGGACTGAGCTGCTTAGACCAGCGGCGGCGGCGGCGCTGGCGCTGCAGTTGCCGGACAGAATGAGAGGGAACTCATTGAGCGAGACGGCGCGTGACACTGCGGTCGAGATGCGTCTGGTGATTTTGAAAGGTCGACCAATCTCGCCTTCGAACTCGTCCACTGGCGCGATGTTGACAAACGTGACGGGCGTCAAGCGCTCGAGCTGCGACGCCAAACCGTGCGAGAGAATCCGTAGTGGCCCACCTCCAACTCTCTCATCATAGACGCCAGCATGATAGGGGGCTACAATGATGCAAATAGAAGTTGCTATAGAGAGTTGCTATAGAAAAAGGAGAGTAATGACAGAGCCCCTCGTAAGAAATGGTGCTCTCACGGCGCCCAACAGACATTAGAAGAATGAACAAGCCTTCTAGCGCATAGTTAAATAGGGAGTCAAGTTAGCTCGATTTCTAATACTGCGGAGACAAAGCGTAAAATATGGGGAGATGCATGACTCCAACTCAAGATCCCGAGGTGCCTCCTTCACGATTTGTAATGAGAGTAGAATGGGGATGCGAACAAGAGAAAATGCACCAATGCGAGCACACTGTCCTGTTGCGCGTACGAGCCAAGCGAGGATACGGGGTAAAAATCTGGCCGAGACTTACCGAAAGTGGGCTTGATCACCAAAGAAGTGGCGTTGTATATGATAAATAGCCGCAACAGGGTTGACAATAAAGAGTGTGGGAGGTCCGGGAGGTCTGCCGAAGCACACTGGGTTCTGTATCCATTCATCACTTCAAGACATCTTTTCAAATTTGATGAACATTGCCTGCCATGTCAAAACTCATCACTGTATTTGGTGCTACCGGAGGCCAAGGAGGCAGTGTCGCGCGCTCTCTGCTTGCGAGCCAAGCATCAGCTTTCAAGATTCGCGCTACAACTCGCAGACCTGAGTCTAAAGCAGCTACAGCTCTTGCAGCTGCTGGCGCTGAAGTTGTCAAGGCAGATGGCCACAATAAGGGGGACATGGTGGCCGCGTTCACGGGCGCATGGGGCGCGTTTATTAACACCAATTCGGATGACCCGGTCAGACACCCCGCCGATTCGCAGTCATTATCATTCTGACCAAATATATTTAGTCTATCAATACCGAAGGCGGCCCGACTGAGACAGACCTTGGAAAGTTGATTGTTGACGCCGCTTCTGAAGCTAGGGTCAAGCACTTGGTATACAGCAGTTTCGCCTCTGCTACCAAGGCATCTAAGGGCCAGGTCCCGAACCTCGCCTTCGACGGTGAGTTTGACCTTTTTGTTTATACATTCATAATCAATTGTGGGCTGTTGATACTAATACCGTACGAAGAGAAGCATGCTATTGCACAGTACGCTCGCTCCAAGAACTTCGACACCTTCACTGAGGTTGCCCCGGAGAGTATATGGAGAACTTCTTTATTGAGGCAATCGCGCCTATTTTTGGCGGCTTCCCTTATGTTCAAGATGATGAAGGGTTCTTGACGTTTCATGTACCGGCATGGGGAGGCAATGAGCAGGTGCCGTATCTCTGCATGAATCGCGATTATGGGGACATCGTGCATGGAGTCTTCCTCAATCCTGAGGAGTATGATCGAAAGTTCGTGCAGGCGTTTAGCGAGCCGAGAACTCACCACGACGTTACCAACACTTTTGAGAAGAGTGAGTTATTTCAACAAGTCTCTATGTTTGAGTTCTATCACTAATGTCAATGCTATAGTCACGGGTAAGAAATCTCGCCACACGGTCATGGAAAGGTGGCAGGACTTACCAACCCTTGGACTTACCGTTCTGGAAACCGTCAAGAGAATGCATGGCTTTTGTCAGGAGTCGAACGGTTGGTACTATGGCTCTGCCAATGATAATGGTCTAGCTTCCTCCCTGAAGGCAGCAGGAGCGAGTGCCCGGGGAGAGACCGGAGAGGATACCAAGTTGACGACTTTGGATAAATTTTTCAGACTTCAAGTGCCGGCATAGATGCATTACTCTGAGCACAACAATATTGCTTGAGACCTAAAGAAACGTAGTTTTCCAAGTCCCGGCTGCAGCTTGAGAGTCTAACATACGGCTACCTGAATACCGAAAATGCCAAATTTGCCTCCACACGGTCTTCTCCTCTTCTGTTCTTCTAATCACCTGCCATAAGGGGTCCGCCACGTTCCGGGTGTGGACAGACGCGGTCAACCGACACAAGACCTTTGGTATCCTCAAACACATCGAACCAAGTACTATAAACGTGCGAAAATTACAACTGTCAATATGAAGTTTCAATTGATCTATCAGACTATGGATCTATACGTTTGATAGACTGCTCCACAATTTGGAAGACAAGTTAACATGCACAGCCTTCGCTTGAGAATATGTGTCCAGTGCGGTGTTCAGTGCGTATTGTCCCAACTCACGGCCAATGCCAGATGACTTATAACCGTCAAAGGGAATCCCAAAATGAGAGTCACCGGACGAATTGATCCAAACTATTCCTGCCTAGAGATTGCGAGCTACTGGGTGAGTCTTGCTCATGTTTTCGGTATATAGAGCGGTTGCAAGACGTAGTGAGTATCAATACATTTGCGGATTGCCTCCTCCTACGTAGGAAATTCAGAAAAAATCACCACTAGTCCAAAGATTCACTATTGAACGATTCTCGAGTATCCGGGGCCTTCAAAGAGGTCAGCAAACATTAAACTGGACAATTCAAATGCCATGTTCGGAAGCAAGAAGTATATTGAGAGAAGAGGTCAGCACACTGTTTCATCAAACCTACAGTTTTTGTAGATATAGCAAGATCTGGGACTATTGATAATATCTAACAGAAAGCCATGCTATAACCTTAAATATTATAGTTACAGCTTGCGATGTTTTGTGACGGTCGTGCTCGGATCCAACCTATACATAGAATAGGGTAGGCTGAACTAGGTTTCTAAGAGATAGACTAGAATCTATATTAATAGAATAGATAGGTGTATTATTTACTAGGGGGTTTATAATAGGTGGGGTTATGTTTAGTAATAGTTAGGATGTAATAATATATAGTAGTTAAAGTAAACTCAGTTAACTAAGTGCGAAGGACTGGCTCTGGGTTTGTTCAACTAAAGGGTGCGGTAGATTGGTCTATCTAAGGCTAAGGAGCCGGAAGAAGAGAACGGGCTAGCTCTAGGGAAGTCATGGATTTAGAGGAGAGCTCTCGCTTGCAGAGCGGTGGTACCTGGCAGAAGGGAAGGTCAATCTCGCCTAGCTCGGTCGGCCTCGGCCGGTCGGGAGCGCGTGCCCCCATACCGGGGCTCAGTCCGTGACATTATGTAAAGATTAGGTAGGGGAGTCATAAAGCCAGGATATCTTCCTACATACATCAGCTTCAGATTTCACAGACTCTGCTAATCGAAACTTGAAACTTCTCGGACTATAGACGCTTAAAGATCATATTGCTCTGTCTTACGAACCAAAAATCATGTAACTTCCAAGAACTGTTTGAATCGGCTAACTTGAAGGTATAGCTCCGCAACAATTGAGGAACGAGCTTCGACATCTCCCTACTATAGTAATTAGTAAATGAGATATTCAAAAAGCGACATAGACGTACATCAAGCTGATGTTTTTCCCGAGACATGTCCGAGCACCTGACCCAAAGGCAAAAAAGCTCCGGTCCATGAGTTTGTAAAATTCGGAGTCGGCTTCTAACCAGCGTTCTGGTCGAAAATCATTCGCATCCTGGCCGTAGATATCTGTGTCATATGCCAGGACCCAAGGGTTAATTCCCACAACGGTGCCAGCCGAAAGGTGGATGTCGCCAAAGTCGGCATCTCCCTTAGGCACCACTCGCTCAAGTAAGAACCCTACGGCGGGGTGCATTCTCCGGGCTTCTTTCAGGCAGGCCTGAAAATGTTTAAGTCTGTTGCCTTCGGCAAAGGTGATCAGTGTAGAAAGCTCGTCTCGCCTATCAGCGCCATCGATTTCGTCTAACAGGATATTCATGCACCTTAGGTTCTTACACAGATAATAGAGCAAAGAACGAAGCGAGATCGCGGTGGTATCGGAGCCCGCTAGACTGCTGAAGGTTAACATCGTTGACGTTGCAATAGTTGGGGAAACAAATACATGTTACTGGTAATATGGCTGTGAACTTCGGCGTCTGCAATGGCAGTAGGCTGACTATCTCGGGTCCATTTGAATCTTGCCAGCATATCGCGATGTTGGGTTTTGGACGAGTCAAGAGACGAATAGCGGTCCATCTGCATCTTGGCAAATTCTGCGATATACGTTCCGGACCCAAGCCTTGAAACTACCGGTATGATCATGGCCAATTTCGCAAGGATCTTGTTTCCCAGTAGATATTTATGAACCGACGGAACCTGGCCAATGACGGAGTTGTAGAGAAGCCTTCCTTCAATGGCGTTGATGATGCCCGCTACGTCGGTCTCCTTCGACATGAAGTCGAATCGATTGGAGAAGGTGATTGAAGAAATGATGTCGAACGCGTACCATTGGAGCCAGACACCAAGGTCGAAGGGCTTACCCTGCATCTTGTCAAACTTTTCTTCCAGGATACGAGTACACTCATCGGCCATGGGTTCCAGCTCAAGTAGAGATGTCACGGCGAAGGCATGAGCGACGGGTCTTTTCATTGCTGAATGAGCACGCTCGTTCCGAATCGAGAAGATAGTGGGGACGGTATCGTGAGACGTGCTGACATCAAAAACAGAATAGAAGTCGCTCTGCAGTCTCGGTCAGAAATTATACTTGTTGTATATAGGAAGGTGAGAATTTGAGTGACCTTGTAGAATTTGCTGGTAATTCCATAAATTTTAGCGATGTACCGAGCATCTGCGACCGAAACATGATTCGGGCCTAGTCGTACGAGTGGGCCGTATTTCTTGTGGTATTGCTGGTGTATTTGGAATTGCCGGCCGGATGCTGCAGAACGCAGTCGATCAATGGCGGAAAAACTAGCTAAGAAAGGCCCGGGAACATCCCTGATGCCTTGTCGATACCGAATGCGAAGACCCAGTAGAGCAATCAGAATAATGCTGAATAGGAGAACGTTTTGCGGCGTCAGGTATTTGCCATGTTGGGCACCGACGTGTTGCAAAAAAGACATGACAGCCAGCTCGAAGGGGGAAAGCGTTTGCGATATTGACCGAGAAGCTCTGGAGGAGAAGACAGAAGATTAATTTAGGGAAAGTGTGCTTTTTGAGAGGCAATATTTTGTTGGGCCTAAACGTTCTCTTATACCCAAACGGAGGCACTAGAACCCCGTGGGGAAGAGCTTCCGGAGGTACAATACAACCCCTGGAATTATTACCCTCCAGCAAGTACCTCTCCACTTGGTACGCTTTTTTAAAGATCTGGATTTGTCATGGCTATAGACACCTTGTTGTGAGGATTTTACTCTTTTAGCCCGGAAAATTTACCTATTGAGGCTAGGAGCTAGTGATGTGGGTGGCAGCAATGGTAGATAGTCAGTGGCTAAAGCTACGATTTACGTGGGGGTACCTAGAGGAGGGGTAATAACCTAGGGGTTTTATTACAAGGCTCATCTTGGGTGGAAGTCGGATTCTAGCAAACTGCAAGCTCGTGAATGGATGAGTGCGGGGAAAGCATCCGAGCCTAGGCAGTAGGAATGGAGCTTCGGGTTGACGCCGGGGCTAGATCGGAATCGTTGCCTATGATGAGAACGGAATTCATTTGCCTTCTTGCCTCTACGAAGCAGTCCCCGGCCTTGGCCTTTACCAACTGGACGCACAACGTCTCACCTACGCCTTCCCTTCCAAGTGCTCGAAGGATTTCCGGACTCCGGATTCGATCTCAGGACAGAATCATCGCATCATCACACTGATCGCGATGAGTGTAAGTCCCTACATGATAGGTCTGAAGAGAAAAGTGAGTGGGCCCGGCGTTCTGCAGTCCCTTGCCATCCCTTACCGCCCGCGTCATGGCCCAGGCCGTGACCGTTAGGTCATGGCTAAAAGTAGGGCTGTGAGAAGGATACAATGGGTTGTTGAAGAAGATGACTGATGATGTAGTAGAGAGAATGGTTTAGTAGTGGTCAGGTTTAGTAGATAGATACCATCTATCTATATCTACATGTAGCCTACATCTATCTGTCTATCTTCCAAGCTATACCTAAGCATCTACATCTATCTACCCGACGCGTTGGTAGATAGATGTAGATGGATTCCCCACCCTGCCAACGGGGCATCTTGGGCCTCGACCAGCAACTAATACTTGCTAGTACAGGTGAAGCGGGCTCGATATAACGGCTTCATAGCTAAGCTGTACTGGTTGATGTCTCAACAAGGGGCTTGTAGTAAGGCCTGATTTGGGTGGTGAGAATGGATACTTGCAAGAGAACGCAGACAAAGCATCAGTAGCGTAATTCCGAATTTCCGAACTGAATCCGGGTTCGACCGGACGGACAGTCGGGGCCAAGCCGAATTGAAATGGGTTATCCGAAGCGTTCCGCCACTAGCACTGCTCAGCGATATGCTATCACCGTGTCCGATCCGTTTTATCACGCTGCTATCATGCTGTCACGCAGATTACTTGATTCGCGGCTAATAATGCAAACTTCAGGTTAGTTCAAAGAGCCGGCTTCGGTCTGGCGGCTCCTTGTCATCTCCCGAGCTGCTATCACGGCGTGTTCTGCCGGTTGCTCACTATATAAAGCGGAGAGGTTCGAGCGGGGGTAAGCCATTCCTCAGATCGTTTCTCTCTACCTACTACTTTCACTTCAACCATGGCGTCTCCAGCTGCACTTCGTGGCTTTGCTGGGGCGTTGATTGATCGTTTCGCCTCATGGTACTATGAACTTCCTGCTGAAATATGCACCTACACGATCCAAGAGACCCGAGTACCGCTTGGAGATGGCGTCGATCTTGTGGCCGATATCTACCAGCCCCTCAATTCTCCATTAGGAACCCTCCTAGTCTTCAGTCCGTATGGCCGGGGACTCAGTCTTACTATCACAACTGCCCGAGTATTCGCCTCTCGTGGATATCAGGTCTTGTTCGTCAGCACCAGGGGCACTTTCGGCTCCAGCGGCACATTCGATCCGGGTCGCACCGAAGTCGAAGATACTCAAGGCGTGTTGAAATGGATGCGGAAACAACCATGGTACACTGGCTCATTCGCAACACTGGGCGCCTCGTATCTCGGCTATTGTCAATGGGCATTGCTTGAAGATCAGCCAGACGATATGGCTGCTGCCGTCGTCATTGTCAGACCCCACGACTTTAGTAGGCTTTTCTGGGAGACAGGAGCATTCAGCCTCAGCTTGATTGAGTGGGCAGACCTGGTTTCTTACCAAGAAGAGGAGGGATTCTTCGCAAGTTCAAGACGCATAGCCACAGCCAAGACAAGGTTGCAACCAATTCTTGGCGCTATACCACTGGCAGATGCTGCGGACGACCTTTTCGCCGATCGCGCCCCCTGGCTTCGAGACAGAATTGCACGGGGAGATCTGAGCGATCCGTTCTGGAAGCCTATGCAACACCAGGCAGTCCTTGAGCGCGTGACTATCCCAATCTTCCTGATCAGCGGCTGGCAGGATGTGTTTCTGGCACAGACTATGGAACAGTACTCCGTCTTGAGCAAACGGGGATCAAACGTTGCCCTAACTGTCGGACCCTGGACTCACCTCGACGTCAATGGTGGAGGAACGGTTAAGCAGAGTTTGGACTGGCTTGATGAGCATCTCGCTCGACGTGAAGAACAAACACGAGCCATGCCAGTTCGGGTGTACGTCACAGGTGCCGAAGAGTGGAGAGACATACCAACATGGCCTCCAGCCACCATATCCCGGACATTATACGTTGACGGCTCCAACAAGCTGTCTCCAGACAAGCCAATAGGAGATGACTCGACCTATAGGTTCGATTTCAACCCAAGGGAACCGACTCCGACCATGGGAGGCCCGATACTATTCGGCGGGGGAAAAGTCAACGACACCGCACTATCTCGACGCTCAGATGTTCTCATCTTCACTTCGTCACCATTGGAGGAGGATGTGGACGTTTTCGGGAAGCCTTGCGTTAATCTGACCCATACAAGCGATAACCCACACGTAGATTTGTTTGTTCGACTCAGCGAAGTTAACGCTAAGGGCGTCTCGCATAACATTACAGAGACGTACCGTCGACTGGAACCAAACCGTGAGTCGAAAATCGTGCAGCTCTCTCTTTTGGACTGCGCGCATAGGTTTCGCAAGGGAACATCTGTACAGCTGTTGATTGCTGGAGGTTGTCACCCTCAGTTTTACCAAAATCTTGGAACTGGCGAGAATCCAGGAACGGGATCAACGACAAGGCCTGCTACTCACACCAT
The DNA here is from genome assembly GCA_020744155.1 of Ilyonectria sp. MPI-CAGE-AT-0026. Taxonomy (NCBI): domain Eukaryota; kingdom Fungi; phylum Ascomycota; class Sordariomycetes; order Hypocreales; family Nectriaceae; genus Ilyonectria; species Ilyonectria sp. MPI-CAGE-AT-0026. Next base: position 186,148 of record JAGPNQ010000010.1, on the reverse strand, counting down.
ACACTTTGGAGGATCGGCCGTTTCAAACCTTGTCCTGCCTGTAGGCGAGTCAGCATCAGAGTAGCACGCGGGTTCAGTGTGTTTATGCACGTAGAGTGTTTTCTTCAGTCTGCGGCGGCAAGGCACGCTCATTTCCTTGGTCTTCACTTCACAGGTTTTTGTAGCAATTCGTTCGATCCCTCTATCAACCTTACACCAAATCGATCTTCTGTCGCATTGCTAGCTACGGCAAAAGCGGAATGAACACTCCGCTAATGCGTAGTGCAACAATGGCCTATAGTAGATGTGACATCTTCTCTCCATCCGTGGAGATGAACACTACTGCATTCTTGAAATTTTTGCTACACTCAATACTCACTGCCGTGCCTTGCGTAGAGTAACACATCTGACCCCTCCTAAGCGTAGAGGTCTCCCTCCAACGACATAGCACTCTATCGACCCCTCTGTCACATAAAAAAACTCATCGCAAGGATAAGTCAAAGTAGCTGTGCCGGTCGCGTGGGCAACTCCCGCAGCAATTAAGCCGTCAGGAGAGCGATAGGCAATCATCTTGCTCCCATTGTACCTGGGAAATCGTGTCTACTCAAAAGAATCCCAGTTTTCATGGACCACATTTGACATAATGTTTTGTGTACGAGCTGAGATGGTCAGGTGAAGGTGGCGACTGTGAAATGAGGTTATTTGGGACACGACATTGTCTCTGTACGCTTTGCTAGAACTCATAACTCAATATTGTATATAGTATAAGAGAGTCTCATGGTCGACATACAAGAATGGTATGTCTGCCACCAACAATTGATACCGCCATCTCCGCTTCAAACAACTTCCAATTGACGGCAGGACTGCATTGCATACATGATTTCTCCAATGAGGTACTCAACAGCAGCAGCAGACAATACTGTTATCCTAGTCGGAGGCGTGGAACCCCACTACAGCTTCTCAACGGGCTCCTTTGTTGACACAGCAGCCTGAACGCTGACTTCAAGATGCCACTGTGGCGAGCCCAGTCTGGTGACTGGGATGATCACGCAGGGGGGACGGTGAGTCCCGTATTTGTCGGTCAAAAACTCCTCGTAAGGTTTCCAGATCGGAGTGGCCTCAACCGAGAAGTCGGTGCAGTACATGGTAACCATGACCAGGTTGTGAATCGATGCACCGGCCTCTTTTAGACAGGTCTTGATGTTGTCAAATACTAAACGAGCCTGCGCCTCGAAATCGGAGGGGGTATGACCGTCTTTGGTTAACGCAATTTGCCCCGAACTGTAAATGAGTCGAGATGGAGACTCGACGACGGCGACGTGAGAAAAATTGTAGTCGATATAATCCGGTAAGGACGGCGGGTTGAGGAGTTGGATAGGGGTATGCATGTTGAAGCGAATTCGGCTTTAACGATGATCTCGTTTCCACTTTGTCTTTTGGTAAATGGAAGATTGTAGCAAAAAGAGCAGGTTCAATATATCCTTGAATAACAGGGGTAGAACTGAATGAAAGAGTTGGCGACTCAAATGGGCGGAGCATTTAAAGAGAGTAATGGCAATGCACGTCAAATGTGCCCCTCGTCTCCTGGATATCGCATTCGATCTAACCCTTACCCGAGTCGTCAAGCGCGTTTATCCGAGCGGTACTGACGGAGTAGCTGTGTCACCTTCCGAGCTTGGCTGGTCACAGGTTGGTTCTAGGTGCGGCCGGTTTTACCGGATTGGGTAGGCGCGCTTATCGTAGCTCGAACTTGGTTGCACTTATCCATTTTCCAACATTCCCCGCATGCTTCAACCATGATGGAGCGACGCGGCGGCAATCTGTCTGTCAAAGGCGAGCCTCTTTGTGATCTAATCCTCAATGCCGAAATCCTCAATGCCGAAATCCCGGATCCAAGATGCGGGGTATCACAGTCCTTGGAAGAATTTGACAAATAGCCTCCACTTCTTTAAGACTAACTGCGATGAGTTAAATCCGCAGGAATCATTCTTTGGATGCCGCCTCTTGCGGCTCCAACCCCTCTTTTTGGTATTTTCAAGGAGATGTTGGAAGATGACCCTTTATTATGAAACCTCTGATAGATTGATATCCTGACCGTAGTCAGAGGGGTATCAAAAAACCCCTCTTTGACCGGCCCGGGCTGATCCGGGCCCAAGACAATCATCAGCAACATTTTTATCGCTTTGAATACTGTTGCCCTGATCAATTTGACCGTAGCGGATGCATCAGGAGAGTTAAAAAAATACTAAACGTACTGATCCATATACGGCAAGATGAACAAAACATGGCGTCATCCCTTGCTTTGTCGAGTAAAAGTTGCCCGTTCCGGATATCTGTCACGACCGGCTTTGACGGCGGCAGTTTACCGAGTAGTTGAGGTAGGCAGACTAATATTTCCTATTTGAACTCAACCGCGCTTATCAGAGTTCGGCGCAGTGGCGGATATCCAATCCCACCCTCTTCCGAATACGGCACAGAACATTTGTTTAAAAGAACCCCTGGGAACAATGAGATTACAATAATTTTGCCAAACCTTTCCTAAAGACAGAGATTCCCTCTTTTTGACTACCGAAAACAAACATCAATCATTCTCAAGATGGCGAAATTACTGCAAGCAGATGCTGTCGTTATCGGCGCAGGTTTCAGTGGTTTGCAAGCAGCAGTCGATGTCCAAAAAGCTGGTTTGAGCGTGTACGTCCTCGAAGCACTCGACCGCATTGGCGGAAAGAGTTACACAAAGAAATTGCAATCCGGTAGGGGCCACGTTGAGTTGGGTTGCACCTGGATCAATGGAACCACCCAGACGCGCATGTCGGCTTTGGTCGAAAAGTATGGTCTGGAGACACGGAAGCAGTACCTCGACGGCGTTGAGCTTACTCTGGACGCCACTGGTCAGATCCATTCCTCGAGACACGGCGAACCGCCATCAGTAAGTGAAAGCAAGTCTCAATGACAATTACAACACGGCTGATGATCTGTCCAATAAATATAGACAATCGACCCTACAGAAGCAGCCTTGTACAGAAGGATCGTTCAGTTGATCAATTCCGAACAACGAAAGTTCGATCCTAGCAGCCCGGGTCAACCAAAGCAGACTCCAGCATATGCTGATACAAGCCTAGATGAGTGGCTGCAGCTTCTAGGCGCTCAGAAAGGCCGCTTTGCGTACGAAGGAATACGTTTCGTTTGTATTGGTATGTACGGTCGGGAGCCTGAAGAAGTGGGCCTCTATCCATTTCTAGAGTTGGTTGAGAGTTGCTTTGACTGGGATGGCATCTGTTCCGATGATGTCGGAGGTGGACAACATTTGAAAATCCGTCAAGGTTAGTCAACCTTCTACTCTTTTCTCGCTTCTTGATTGCTCTCTCCTATCGGTAGATCTCTGGATTTCCAAAATTCTCGCAGCTTCCAGAGGAGGGTTTGCTGATTCTTCTTAGGCACATCTTCCCTATGCAGTCGCTTGGCTGGCGAACTGCGAGCCAATGCCGTTCTCCTCAGCAGTCCTGTTACTCAGGTCTATCAAAATGACCACCACTGCCTCGTCACTACCCAGAACGGCTACGTTGTGGACTGTTCCAAGGTCATCATCACTGCGCCCGCAACAACCTGGGACAATATTGCTTTCACCCCTCCCCTACCGGCGAAAAAACGTGACATCTTCGCTGCCTCCCAAGCCGGCTACTACACCAAAATGGTCCTTACCTACCGGGAGGCCTGGTGGAAGGAGCTGGGACTACTCGGCAAATTTGCGAGCTGGAACGGCCCCCTCGCCTTCTCTTGGGACATATCTGATGAGCGCTACGACCAGTACTCTATTGCTTGTTTCATCGTTTCCAGTCGTGACTGCGCGCCTTTCCGCGAGCTTACGAGACTGGAGCGTGAAAAAGCCGTCTTGGACAACATTGCAGAGATGCTAGCCAAGGAGTATCATGATCTGGTTTACAATGTCTTGGAGATCAATGAGCAAGACTGGTATGGGGAGAGATGGATTCGTGGGGTGACATATCCGTCTATGGCCTCTGGTAAACATTTGAGCCTCGCTCCGGCTATCAAGGAACCCTTCATGAATCTTCACTTTGGTGGGACAGAAACAGCGGCGGTTTTTCGGGGTTACATGGAAGGGGCTGTGGAGTCTGGTGAACGAACCGCAGCCGAAGTGATCCAGGAGATGAAGGGACCTGCGCGGGCAAAGTCTGAAGTTAGCCTTGCGAGACTCTAGATGTCGAATATCCCCACCGATTTCATCTACCTGAAGCTGTTGCTCAAGGAAACGGCTTTAGTGTGTGTTCTTAGATACTGCAGAACTTTTACAACAAAGCTGTTCTGAATCCGGCGGTGGCAGTCCGTTCTTTTGATTGGACATGAGAAATTTGCATCAATAATTAGTAGAACAGCAGTATCATTGAGCAAGTGTCGATCTGGAGGGCAAGATGAATGAACAAATTGACAATGCAAGAACTAGCTGTGAAAGAATGTGACACATTTCAAACAACTGCGATTGATCTTGGGCCCTATCGGCGTAGAGCGGCTACGGTCAGCAAATAGTCTCCGAGTCTAATGGGAGTGCGCAACTTCCCTTAGATGAGTTTCTTGTCACCGAATGACATTATCGCACCGACGTTGAACCACTCGAAGCAGATCGAGGAACTCTGATTCAGTTTACGCCATTGAAACGGGACAAGCTGATGACATCTGCCGAACATCAGCTCTAAGCAAAACCCCGACCTTGGTCCCCCGGAATGAACTGGTTCAGTGGAGAGAGTTCCATGCGCCCGGGAATGAGATAAGCGCGCTTCATCAACGCGGTAACATCACCCGTAGTTTACAGATTACCCCCACCGACATACTACTCCGCATCGAGCCTCTTTTACCGGAACAAGGATGTTGATTTAACAGCATTTGTCAGGTCAATAGGCTCCAGATGCACTTCCTCGGGGCTGTGGATGACACCTTCACACTTGGAGCAAGCCAATTGGTGGTTGCACCTGGGACCGTCTTTCTCCTGCCTCCCCTCAGCTACCCCATAGCGCCCGAGGGAACTGCCGACGAAGCCATTGGTGCGGGGTTTGAAAACTACTCCCGTACTAATAGCTTGCAATACTACTACTATATATGGTACCGTGGAGAAGTATGAATACAGTCGCGTTTGAAGGCACCAGAAGCACACCATCCTAGTAAGATTTTCAAGGCAAGAGGCTTTGCACTCCAGCGAGGCACCATCGCCACCAACTCTTACAACGCTCTTTCATTCCGGACGCCTTGTCTCTCTTTTACACCTCTCTCAATAGTGAACATCATGGATTCTTCAACAAACGAAAAGCTTAGCACCCCTTCAGCTGCCAGGGTTGAACTTGGCTCCACAAACATTCTTCCCGTTCAGCCTCCTCTTACCGAGTTTCTCGCAGAGGCAGTTAATGCTGAACAAGTTGCATTGGAGTTGAACAAAACGCTCAATGCAGCCCTTCAAGCTGGAAACTATCGGGCAATCGCGGGTCTGTTCGTCGATGACGGCTACTGGCGTGACCACCTTTGTCTATCTTGGGATTTCAGAACTCTGAATGGACCGGAAAAAATCTCAGCCTTTCTGGCGCTTTATGGCTCCTGTCTCCTTAAAGTCGATCTTGACAGGTCGGCGTCGCACAAGGTACCGTGTATCTCTTCGCTCGATGTCCACGGAAGGTCGAAGTGTGTCTCTTATTTCATCACCGCCACCACCGCGACGGGCACTGCGCGAGGCGTAGTACGCTTGGTCACGAACGATGGGGCATGGAAGATCATCACTTTTTATGTGGCACTTGAACAGCTGAAAGGCTACGAGGAACCGAGGGGCTCTAGACGGCCGGTCGGAGCAGAGCACTCTGGAAGTCGGGGCATGAAGAACTGGCAGGAAAAGCGACTTTCTGACATCAACTTTGAAGAGTCCGAACCGGCAGTTCTTGTCATAGGTCGGTTTGGCACCAATATATTCATTCTGATGGTAGCGCTGACTTCAAACTAGGAGCCGGACAAGGGGGCCTCAGCTCTGCCGCCCGTCTCAAGATGCTTAATGTCAATACTCTGGTCATCGATCGAAACGCCCGTGTGGGAGACAACTGGCGCCAGCGCTACCGACAACTCATTTTACACGATCCGGTTTGGTTCGACCACCTGCCGTATTTGCCATTCCCAGATCATTGGCCGATTTTCACGCCAAAGGACAAGATTGCCGATTTCTTTGAGGCCTACGTCAGTCTCCTTGAGTTGAACGTTTGGACTGCAACAGAATTGAAAGAAGCCTCTTGGGACACCACAAATCAACGATGGGATATCACGCTGGAGCGGCAGGTAGCCGGCAAAAAGGAGACTTGCATATTCCATCCACGCCACATCATCCAAGCTACGGGCCATTCCGGCAAAAAGAATTTCCCTTCCATCAAAGGCGTGGATGCCTTCAAGGGCTCATTGTGCCACAGCGCTGATTTTCCAGGAGCTCGCCCAAACTCGCGAGGGTTACGGGCAGTTATCGTCGGCTCTTGCAACTCCGGCCATGATATTGCGCAGGACTTTCTCGAGAATGGATATCATGTCACCATGGTGCAGCGTTCCTCAACCTGTGTGGTCTCATCCAAGGCTATTACAGAGATTTATCTCGGTCCTTTGTACTCCGAGGGAAACTTGCCGACAGAAGATGTTGATACACTTCTCTGGAGCATACCGACCCCTTTACACAAAATGATACAGGTGGAGACGGCAGCACTCGCAGCCGAACACGATCGCAAGACTATCGAAGGGCTACAGCGAGTAGGGTTTGCAACAGACCAGGGAATCGACAATAGTGGTCCTTTTTACAAATACTTCCAGCGCGGTGGCGGCTACTACATCGACGTGGGCTGCAGTCAGCTAATCATCGACGGTCATATCAAGGTCAAACAGGGACAAGAAATTGCAGAAATTGATGTAGACGGGTTGTTATTTGCCGATGGTTCTAAGCTTCAAGCTGATGAAATCGTCTTTGCGACGGGATACCAAAACATGCGAACGCAGGCTCGACTCACTTTTGGGGACGCCGTCGCTGATAAGGTTGAGGACGTTTGGGGATTTGATGAAGAGGGTGAAATACGGACTATGTGGCGTAGGAGTGGTCACCCCGGTTTCTGGTTCATGGGCGGAAATCTGGCCGTGTCACGGTATTACGGAAAATTCCTGGCACTACAGATCAAGGCTCTCGAGGAAGGATTGACAAGCTATTGAAATCCTCAGCTATGTAGTGACGTCTCCAAAGAAATCAACTAGCCCAATGATATGAGACCAGAAAGAAAAGTCCTCCTAAATACCTGGACCCCGCCGTGGTGATGATTCGCGTCCCTAGGACAGTTGCGTAAATCACCAGTTTCGTCATGCCTAGCAATTACTATAACATTATCGATGGCGCTTCACCGTTTTCCTTCCTCAGATATTTTGCGGCGCGCAGCAGGTTGAGTACCAGCCTTAATGCTTCTCAGGCGGTTCTACGGGCACGCTCGTCGTACTTCACGTCCCCAACGGCAGGGCAGGAGAAGTTAGTTGGTCTGTTAGAGTTAAACCGTAGAGCAGATTTGCAGTACTTAGTACATGTATTTAATCATTTTATATATTACAAAAGCTAGACCGGAGTATACGCTTCGCGAGAGAGTAGGTTGTCGGCGTGATAATTGAGTTTTCAGCCCTAGCATACTTATATTCGCACGCATCTACGTTATAATAAAGGGACCAAAATGAAGATATAGGCTCGAGAATTCCTCTGAACTAACTGTGATAACCATGGGCCTTATGCTTTAGTTTGATTGAGGCTCAGCCAAACCTCTGTCAAGTACTGTCCCTAGGCAGGCACGTCGACTTTGCATGAGACTTCAAACTCCTACCTCACCATCTGATTTTAAACCATCGCTAGGACCATGAATACCTTGAACGAAAAGTTGCCTCGGCGCTGTGTAGTTTTTCCTTGCATAAAAGATCCAATTCACCCCAAATATCGAGACACCAACTCCAACTATAACGACGGCATAATTCATCGAGCCTGCGTCAACTGGAACGAAGGTTGGAAAGGCGCAGAAGACAATGGCCACAACCATCCAGCAGACACTGATGACGTTGAGCACCGGACCCGCGCGGCCCAGGTTGAAGTAGTGAGTGTTGGGGATCGCTTTCCACCGGCCTATGATGACGCCAACTAATGGAAGAGTGTATGAGGTGAATAATGACATGATGGATGCGCTGTACATATTGCCGATAATGGCAGAGGGCCCGAACTGAAGAAGGCTGAGAAGGACGCTTGTCACCACCATAGCAATGATAGAGTTAACCGGTAGATGTCGGCGTTCATCGACTTCGCTCAACCAATTTGAGAAGGGCATGCCACCGGAGCGGGCTGTAGTCCAAACGATTCGGCTAAGGCCCGTGACCAAAATAGGTACATCGAAGAAGTAAATGACGGCGTAGAAGAGCGCGCTGATAACTGTAAGAGCCAGAGAGTCGTACGAGTCCGAAAGAAGTTGATAGATTGGTTGTCCGCCGATGGGTGTCAACAAGTTGCCGGGGTTAACTAGGCAAAAGAGGTACACGATGGTCATGATAAGACCAGATATTCCGCATAAAAATACCGTGCCGATCATGACTTGGGGAATCTGCCGGTCTGGACGAGGCACCTCTTCGGCCATGTGTAGGGCGGCATCAAGGACGCCAGTTGAGCCTAGACCTGGAAGTAAGCCTAGAAAGAAAACCATGCCATCAGATCCCCAGCCAGTCTCGTTGATAATATCGACGAAAACTCCCTGAACAGACTGCTTTGGGTTGGTGCGTATGAGCAAGGCGAAAAATATGAACATTGTTCCGGCGTTGACTATCCACATCAAGGTCTTGGTTATTCTCGGAAGCAGCCCATAGAGTGGGATGTTCAATAATAGAGCCAACAGGGCCGGAGCAATTCCGAGTAAAAAGATGTGGTACGTCGCTGCGGTGTAGGACTCCTTGCAAATGGAGACAATTCCAAGCGTGAGGTTCGCCGCGAAGAGTAGAGTGCCGGTCGTAGCGAACACCCACCCCATTATTGCGAAACAGCCAGTCCAGTATGCACAAGCGCGAGCGTATTTCTTGGGCATAGTGCTGTAAGCCAAGAAAATTTGCCCTGTACAAGATTAGAGACCTTCTCCCAATGCAAACTCAGGAGGCAAACATACCAGATGCGTGAGGATAAATCGAGGCTAGCTCTGCCAAACTGAGTGTAGAGATGACGTTGAAAACAAATGTGAGAATGAAACAATAGAGGAAAAATGGAGATCCGCCGACGCCGACGGTAAAAACGAGATATGTGCCGATAGCCATGGGTGTGGCGCTGAGAGAATAGGACATGCCGATGACGCTGTAGACACCAAAAGGTTGTTCAAGCTGCGAGTGCTCTGCTGTCCCTTCGGCCACCGAAATAGCATTGGAGGCGAGAGGCTCAAGAGGCTCCTTCCTCTCCGCGTCGACGGACTCTGTCTTGTGGGACGCCATGGCAGTGTCGTAGTATAGGAGAGGTGCTGGAAATGAGACAATAGTATGCTTGAACAAGTGCACCAAGAAGTATATCTATCAAAGAGTCATGTATCCAGTCAGAAAACTGAGGAGGACGAAGATGAGACGACGGACCATATATTATCAGAGATGGCAGACATAGTTGTTGATGCATTGTACGAGCGGGCGAATCTTGCTACCTTAGATACGGAGGCTCACCTTTACGCTAGTTTAGACGGCGATGGCTGCCTTTGGGAACTACGGTAGATGCGGGGTAAAGGCTAAGATTGCTTCGTTTGGCTCACAAACTTTACGCTATCGGCTGAACGGCATTCAAAAAAGACAGCAAGAATCTCACGGAGTCATGGCTTAGGCCCTCCGGATGGTCAAGCAACCGTTGTTCCGTCTAGGGACTTAGCCCATAGAAACGGGGTCAGCCAATTCCATCTGCCGAAAATCAGCTCCGAACTCCAGAGCTCCATCGTCCATCCGAGGATGATCAATTGTACCCAGGTTAAGCGGAGTAGAGGCGATTCCAGCCATTCGTGAACGAGATAAACGCGCTTATTCAATGTGGCAACATTTTCCATGCACCCCAAGATGTGCTGATCCCCACACCACCATCAGCTTTCTCAACTTTGAGGGGGAGTGGAGACGATTCCAGCCATCATCCATCCATCCATCCATACAGGACGAACGAGATAAGCGCGTTTATTCAATGCGGTAACCTTATCCTATCCCATGCTCAGTGAGAGAGGCCGATGCACCCCAGAGACGCTCCCTCGACGGATAAGTGGTTCAGCCGGCGAAATTGGTGGTGCCGGGTTTGAAATATACCGACCTCGTCTTTACAAAAGCCTGCCTCTTCCCGCAATTGAAGGTCATCGCCAAAGCTTCCACCCAGGCTGCCATCTTTGCGCTCTTGTCAACTCCTCACTACGGCTTTCGGTTTAGGAACCCATCATCATCCACCCCCACCCCCCGCCATCATGGCTGATTCAGGAGTTATTTCCAATATCAATGGGACGCTTCCCGCATCATGGTATCGCGAGCCTGCCATGTTTGAGCTTGAGAAGAGAGCTATATTCTCTAACAGGTGGCTCCTCGTCTCCCACCGGTTGCGGTTCGAGACTACTGGAGAATTCATCAACTTTGACGTGGCAGGAATGCCGATCCTCATCATCCGTGACCGTAAGATGGAGTTGAAGGCCTTTCACAATGTCTGCCGCCATCGAGCGTATCCGGTGGTTGAGAAGGAGTCGGGAAAAGCCAGCATCCTGGCCTGCAAGTATCATGGTGAGCCAGTTCACACAACAGGCAACACACTTTTGAAGGGAAGCTAATTCAATATTCTAGGCTGGTCCTACGGCCTGTCGGGAAATCTTGCAAAGGCTCCTCGCTTCGATACCGTAAACGACTTTGACAAGTCCCAATTTTCCCTCTTCCCCGTCCACCTCCATGTTGACAAACTAGGTTTTGTTTGGATCAATCTTGATGCGGCATGTCCTCCGTCAACTTCATGGGAAGAGCATTTCAAAGGCATTGACGAACAAGAGCGTCTCGCCGGCTTCAACATGGATGACTACAAATTCGACCATACTTGGGAATTAGAAGGGGCTTACAACTGGAAAACTATTATGGACAATTACAATGAGGTACCGGCGTGTTCTACAAGTCCTTTTTGGGTCTACTCTAATACTAGCAGTGCTATCATTGTCTCACAGCACACTCTGGTATTGCGGCAACTCTCCAAATCGATACCTATGACGTTAGGGTTCAGAAAGGTTGGATCGAGCATCTCGGAGAACCTAAGGAGCGTTATGAAGAAGGGAAATTCGGCGTGCAACCTTCATACGTGTTTCCGAGCTCCACCATCACCCCGTCGTAAGTTGCCACATTCCGTTGTAAGCACCTCGAGAACTGATTCTAACCGGTTGAAGTGATGACTATGCCTACCTCTTGAGAGTGATGCCGACATCTTCAACCACATGCAAGATGGTGTACGAGGTGTATCGACTAAAATCAGCCTCTGATGAAAGTTTTGAAGAGATTGATGCTTTTTTCAAACAGGTAGAGAGAGAGGATAAGGGGCTTTGCGATGCAGCGCAGCGAAACCTGAATACCGACACCTATGTGGCTGGTCCTTTGCATCCCCAAAAAGAGAAAGGAGTTATGCATGTCAAGAAATTGGTGAAAGAAGCGATCGAGAAACACTTGGCTGCGGAACGTGCACAGGGAGTAAAGATTAACCCTAGCAAGAGAGTTGCAGTCACATCAGTCTCTGAAGAAGAGACCTTATGCAAGCTTGTATGCGATGGAAACGAAATGAGTGCAGGTATCATGGCTTGGTAATTTTTTATATCCATGAATTTCTAAAGAAACCATCAAAAGTCTCTCTCATCACACTAGCTGACTAGTCAGTGAGGAAAGTTTCCATTGTGAAGCTCAATGTATTTCTTACAAGACGTGACGTGACATCTAGCGTCATATAGATTAATCCCACAGCTTTGCCATTTGCTCCTGACCTAGTTATCCCACAAATAAGCAATTTAATATTCATTCAACGGTAGAGTCCTGACATTGCTAACAATAAAACATCTATGAGTGGACAGCACGACTTTTCGGGGGCAATTGATTTGCCCCCGAGGCTGATGTTGCATCAGAATTGGTAGGGGCAGTTGATGTATGTGAGAAGCTCTTGATTTCTAACTAACTGAGGGCCCAGAGCGGCTCCCACGTACAAAGATGCCCTTGATATCCTACGGGCCGTGATGAGGTCCTCGAAGTAAAAGAAATGATAGTCTCCAGGCCGGATCGCTAGGAATCCGGGTCTTCGAGACCGGAAAAAGCAAATACATGATATCATGCTGCGATACATGTGACAGCTGAGATTGACTGCCGTGAGGTAGTCTCATTCTCGTCCCCGACGCAAAGCTTTGGCCACTTGCCAAGAATTGGCCCAGTATACCATTTATCTAGATCCTGAGTTGATTAGAAAGATGCTTTTCACTGAGACTTAGCTATTATTAAAAATGTTACTCCTGAAGCTGCCGCCATAACTTAAAGCCAAATGATTCTGCAGTCAGCCAATACTGATCTTGGCCTTGTGTATGGCACATACTTTTTGAATCCCATAAGGTCCATAAAATGCAAGATCAGAATCCGAGTGCCCCCAAACCCAACCTAGCACTCGCAAAACGCTTGAGCAGGTATGCATTAGATGCCGCTGATTTCTTAGGGCTGCGGTGAGAAAGTCTCGATGTTCAGTCTTTCGTAAACAAGAGCCCGTGGTGATGAGGGCCCAAAGCAGGTTCGTCCAGGCTAAGCTGTCGATAGGTAGATGTTGCAATAGAAGGATAAACTCTTCAATGATCTGATCGATCTCGGCAAGAATTTTGTTGGTCGGACAGCCAGGCCCGTAGATAGCCACCCTTAGAAATATCAAGAGTGCTTGTTGGTAGAGTAATCCGCCAGTCAAATCCATCGAAGGCAGAGTTAATCCTTCCGAGCATGAATTCGGCCGTGGATGATGCGGAGTCCATTGGATAATTTCCGTTTCTAGTCGAAAGAATTCTTGCAGAAGCGTTGGGTCATGGTGTCGAGCCTCATTTACTGCCGGCTCCCGGTATGCTAATCGGACAATGTCTGGAATCAAGCGGAAAAGTTTGAAAGACAATCCGAACATGAAGCCAAAAGTATTAGAGCCCTCCAAGACGGGAAAGTTGTCTCCATTGTCTGTCTCCTCCAGACTTTCATGCTCGCGACCGATTTGAGTGTCATCAAGGCCCACGTTGGGGGCAATTGCGGAAAAGTAAAGCTGAAGCTCTAGAATAAAAGCCACGAGTTCCTTGTCTTCTCCGCTCAAGGAGGCTGCGGGCAGAAGAGCACTGCTTGCGGTCAGATGAGACTGAATGGCACCAGACATATCCCCATCCACAGCCTATATCTCTCAGCCATGTGATTAGCAAAGAGTACTTAAAATGTGATTGTAGAGACGGTTTATCATAGTGCTAGAACTGACGTACCTCAAAGTTACACAACAATGCCAACAACGCTAAGAAATGTGCAATATTGTCGTGCTTCCCTTGAGCTACCTTAGTTATGTGATACTTGGCAGCTCGCAATGCCACAGCGTAATGAGATTTGGCAATGGCTGTGTAATAGGGGTCAGAGAAAGAAAGATGAGAGCTGCTGATTGCTAGGACCGCATGTAAAACGTCGCTATGTCGGTAGGCGAGAGGAATAACCAGGGTGAGAAAGGGGTTAAAGTCGCCCTCCCTTCTGACAGTCAATCGAGATGCGGTGGAGCAAACGTAATGCTGAAATAGGCTTTGCTCCTCAATTTTCCCAGGAAAGCTAGACGAGATAGGAGGCCCCAAAGGCATCATATTTGGGGTCGGAGGCCCACCAGCTCGCTCACAGACTGGAATAACAGCTTGAGTAATTCGTTTTCCTGACACTCGATGAGCGATAGGAGCCGGGCAGGATGGAGACGACATGTCATGGCTCGCATTCGCCGTTCTCGACCTTGTCGAGTTAGCTCGAATCTCCTCCCCGGATGCAACCGTTACATCCGGAGCAGGTGTTTGTGACGGCCATGAGCAGATGAGACTGTTTCGCGTGCATCCTTCACAGACTGGGCGTCGCTCTCCGCATTTTTTTCGCCGCAATCGACATGTCAGACAACCGGATTTTGTTCGAGTAAAGTTTGCACTCCTTTTTGACCGTCTAGTGATGTCTTGGCCTGTATCGGGGGTGATGATGTTTTCCCATACGAATTCTGTGGTGGCAGCCGCCATGAAGCAGCCCCTTTCTAAAGGAGGCAACAGGAGTTAGAACTGAGAGCCTGTGGGAGGGAAAATCCCACTTCTGTTTTGACATACAGTTCAATTAAGTTCTGGTAGGACGAGTGCTTAAGAAACACCTGGAAAAAGGAATTGCCGTGTCAGGGATGGTTGGGTCGTGGCGCTTTATAGGCAATTCGAAGGGAGCTAAGGAAATTCAAGTTACTGCCTGAGGTTTCAATTTTTGCCTAGTGCAATGCGGGGTAGACATATCCAGCTGCCGCCCCATGCTACTTAGCTGGGGATTTGGGAGTTAGGGTTAGGAAAAATCGCCGGTAGTCGGGGAACACTTTTTTTTCAAACACCAAAAATTATATACCTAAATAAAGAAAGTTCAATTCCAAGATAAGCGAACCTGGTCCCAGTGTCGTATATATTTTGTAGAATTAATTATAGCATTTGAAAGAAACGTGGCCGGAATGCTTGTTTAACGGTTAATTTAAAATGGGTATAGCGGCTGGCCCTATGGAAGTCTTGGTTAACGATTAATTTAAAAGGGTATAGTGCCTGAATGAGGGAATTAGGTAAGCAATGATAGTAGGCCCCGGAGCTGAGGCCACTACTCTATAACGGGCTGGTATAGTGTGCAGAAGGTTATTATTATTTATAGCAAGTATTTAAAAAGGCCAGGTTGGATATTAATAACAGGGTTATTCAAATAGATATTCAAGATTAAGTAGCTAAGGTATATATTATTAATACGATAAAAGGGGACTAATTTGGTGGGTAGTGGTTTAGTTTACCTAATTTAAGTAATAGCATATATTTAAAGATAATATCCTACTACTATAAGTATAAATATATAAGTGTTATCTAATAGCTTGAACTTAGAGTATAATAAAACTAAAGAAAATAATATATAAGAAGTAGAGAGAAACTATTAAGAGAGTAAGAGAGACCAATACCAGCAAATTAAATTGAATTGTATTTTTAAAGAGCATATTAAAAGAGGTTAATATATTGGACCTACGTTATTTGCTTTTTCTCCCTTAATTATATAACCTATATAGCTGCTAACGGCCCAGGGTATACGTCAAATACTTTATATTATTAGGTCTGTAGCTGTCTCCTTATAGCAGAAATAAAGAATCACAATATCTCAGCCAGCTCTAAAACGTTATAGCCGGGCAAAGAAACCCGTGGCCTTGGAAGAGGAGCGGGTGGCCCAAGAACGCGCCCTGCACCGGGAACGATCGAAATGACACTACCAACAACAATATCAATAAGCCATCAAACCCAAACGCGCGCCGACTAAGTTACCAGGAATAACATTTATATACTATTACCAACCTCATCCGCCAGCTATCCCGTCGACGACGGACCCAATCGTTAGCCTCTACTTGGAACCACATATCGAAATACCCACCCCGTCCAAGCCGGAATAACCACTGCGGATTGAATCCACTTATAACCGAGATAATAATAAGCCTAGCAAGCTTAAAGCGGGCCAGCAGGCACCCCTTGTTTAGAACCTCGATGAGAACTCACGAGCCAACTATCCAGGCCCGGCCGATGCAACAGAACAACCCCTACTTTTTGAAGACTCTTATACTTAGTTCTGGCTTCTGTTGCAAGGGTGCGATGCCGCCGAGGCTGCGCTTCGTCAAGGCCAAACTGACCTATCACAGCTTGAAATGCATAACGAGAAACTATAAGAATTAGTCAATAAAGTCCAGCAATTGCTCGTCACGCCGAACGGCCGAATAGCAGCTAACAACTAGAAATATAAACATAAAAATAGCAATACTTCACCGCAGGCTATTAACTTAGTCCAATCTCTAAGTACCTCACTGTCGGGCCCATACAATAACCTTGCGGGCCAGAGACCAAGGCCTGCTACCTTAACTCAAAACTCTCACGCCTCTCACACCTCTGGGGCCTCTCATGTATCGTTGCAGGGATAGATACCACTACAGACGCGTCGGGAAAGCGATCAGTCAGATTACCATCACCGCGGCCAAAAAAACACCTTATACGTATGGCTGCGAACTCTAACCCAAACCCTAGAAGATTCGCCCAGCTTGACTAGGACTAGGACCCATTATGACCGCAACGGATATCTCTTGTCGTCAGCTATAAATGCCAAGACCTTTACCGAAAGCCACCTCGTCTTTGCTGCGTATCCTCGTCAGTTGCCGAGATACTTTAGCGTCAAGTAGAGCTACCATGGGCTTTATATATGGAACCTGCGCCGCCGGCTCGAGCGACAGGACTATCTTGTCACTGAGGATATCCTCTGCGGAATCCGTTTAGCTATCGAGCTGAGCGGTTGGCAGGATGTTATGACTCTCGTGCAGACTATCTAGCTAGGTATACCTGATGCTATCTAGCTGAGCCAAGCTGAGATTAACGATATGTGGCAGCATAACTATATTATTATACCTATTTTCCTACTAGGTGTTGACAACACAATCGGTCACTGGTCTCTTGCTATATATTACAGATATATATCCCATTTCCTCGTTTTTAATTCCCTCTAACCTGACCACTCCTGTTACTTAATACTATAGAAGATCCATACCTCAGTTAGGCAGCACTCTATGCAGGCATCGATTCATAATATCCCGACTACCCAGCAGGTATATAGGTGGACCTGTGGTCTAATAACTATCGAGTGCGTCCGGTATTTCCTGAAGGTGCAGGACTGGACTATAGATAGGTGTGAAGCTGGGGCCCTACTATTTAGATAGCTTGACTAGATGCAGCAGGAGCCTTACCTATCCGAGATACAGGATCCGGAGCTGAGAGAGGTTAGTGCGATATCATATTGGATTAAGATTATCTCCCAGTACCTAAGCGCGGCCTCGCCATTATTCTATGTGACTACCGCCGTTAATGATAAAGAGACCGACTCAGTACTGCTGCTTATAAAGCTTGAATCCGCAATAGATGATGTTCTCGGAACCATGGAGCTAGCTGACCCTGCTGTGCTTCTATTTGAAGAGTGAAGTGGTATAGTAGGCTGTACTTGCTAGCAGCACGAAGACGACCACTCTACTCAGATAAAGAAGGCAGAAATAGAATAAGGGGCTCTTCTAATATATACCTTATTACTGGATATAATAAAAAGTCTAGAGGGCGGTATTTTAAGTAACGATACAGATAAGATACGCCTACCTTTAATCTTGGATTCGGTAAGCGATTTTTTATAGCCTGGATTCCAGGAGTATCAGTCCGGAAGTAGTAATACCTACTACAGTGCCTTGTATAAGATAGCTATAGAGGGTATAGGAGATAATAGGCCTATTCCGCTCTATCTCTATATATATATATACTATAGTTTATAATAGCTGGAGCGTAACTTAATCTTGTTATTATATAATATTAATAGTTTCTGTAACTTTCCTATATTACTTAGTATTATATAACTAGGTTTCTAGTAGTATATATAGCTGTATATTACTCTTAATTAAGTTAATAATATCTATTTTAATATGGATATTCTTCCCTCCAGTAAGAAGGGCGATACTATATTTACTTAGCCTCTTTATAATATATCTAATTACTATCTTAGGCGGGTTATTAGCTTAGCAGATATTTATATCTAAGCCTTCTTCCCTGCCTTATTCCGCGACTGGCTATCCGATTCTTATATACAGATCTATATTCTGTAAGAGAAATTCGTGCATTAATATAAGTATATTATATTGCCCTTTATATAAACTGTAATCCGCGATAATAGCATACTTCAGTATATCCCCAAAACTTATACTATTGCCTTATCTAACTTAAGTATATCTTAAGAGGCTCTAGTAGCTAAAGTAATAGTTGAGGAAGAAGAAGCAGAGATAGAAGAGGAGCTAGGGGGGTTTGTAAGAGTAAAGAAAAGAGAAGAACTGGCTAACTTATTGGGGTTTTACCGTAAGTATTTTTATATAACTATTCAGGCTTAATATCTCGTGGCTTTATAGATAGAAATACTGGCTAGGGCCGCCCCTTTCCTATAGTATGCCAGTTTGCGGCTTTATATAGCTGCTAAAAACACGAAGCTAATATAGATGCAACCCACGCTCGAGTTAACACTCGGAAAGTGGCGCCACTACTGGGACTCTGCTATTAATAAGATTTATATAGACCTGCAGCTTACATATATTAACATTAGACGCCAACTGACGCCTACCGAGACGGGCTCGCAGGAACGAGTGTTACTCTGGCGCTGATACTGCCTAGACTGACTTTGGCGTCGCCGGTTATAATAGAGCTAAGTTTAGAATTGTCTTTATTATAGGGAGGTTAATGGAGATACCGGCATGTCTGGGAGGCGCTGTAGCCTGCCTATTTGCTAAATTACCTACTTACTACTAAGTTATTAAACGGAATATATCCTATTTTAGTATATTAAGAGGTTAGGGTGCCCTAATACACACATACCCAGAGGGGGGACTAGAAGCTTAACAGTAAAAAAAAATACCAATAATAGTATCAATACTATAGACTATATACCCAATCTATTTAAAGGTTAATAGTATACTCAGATAGACTAAGGTTTCTAATCTAACTAGTTACCTTTTCTAATACCTTTATAAACTGCAGGTAATAGCTATACCTTAAAAAAGCTAGATTAGCTTGGAAAGCTAGATCTACTAGAAAAGCTAGATCTTAGGAAAGATAAAATCCTAATAGATATAAATACTCTGCAGTCCCTCGTATATTCCAGCTATCTCTATATCCTCTAATACACCTCGACAAACTACAATCCCAAAAGAATAAGATATCTTGCCCTTCCCGCCTTATAATTCAGACCGACGAGCTATACCCAACTTATCAGTATCTATATAGCTTCCAATTCAATCTGGAACAGTTAATAGAGGCCAACCCAGCTCTTATTAGAAAGCTATAAGCTATAGCTCGAAGATCTAGATTAAAAGATACCAGACTATTCCAAACTGACAACCCAAGTAACTTATATCTAGTGCAGTTACTCATCTTTAGATGCCACACAATCCGAGAGCTGGCTGGCACGGATCTAGTCCTATAATACTAGATTGACCAGGAGCTGTGCTACCTCAAGATCCTCCGGGAGAACTGCAAAATAGAAAGAATCCCTTTAGCAGGGAAGGAATTTATCTAGAAATTACGCGATAAGTACACGGCATGGACGATGCAGCTGATGAGTGATGTGGTGTTAGTTAACTCGCAGCTAAAGAGTTGATGACTACAAGAGCCTAAGGGAATTGATAGATGTTGCAGAGGAGGTTATGTACTTGGTGGTCTTTTCTGGAGTTAGCGGACTGATATAGAAGAGGTAAATAACTGTACTTAGGTTTAAGATTAATAGACTAAGTTTCTTATTAATACTTGTGTAAGTATATAACTATATAGAATTTGAAATAGTAGTTAGAATAGTGATTTTAATAATGCTATTTTAGTATATATATTAATTATAATACTCTATTTT
This sequence comes from Ilyonectria sp. MPI-CAGE-AT-0026, assembly GCA_020744155.1. Classification (NCBI taxonomy): domain Eukaryota; kingdom Fungi; phylum Ascomycota; class Sordariomycetes; order Hypocreales; family Nectriaceae; genus Ilyonectria; species Ilyonectria sp. MPI-CAGE-AT-0026. The sequence goes on along the minus strand of JAGPNQ010000010.1, from coordinate 166,417 downwards.
ATCCTTGATATTTAGATAGAAAATGCGCTTTATTATATATTTTAAATGCTTTTAATAAGGATTTCCTATAAAATATACTTTATTTCTTTTATTTACTATTAGAAATAAATATGATATTATAGCTTATATTTATTTAATATTAAAGCTTAAATAAATCTTTAATTTTAAAGTAGATTAAATTTATAGAAAGTTATTTTGTTTTTATTTCAATATATTTAGATATATTATAGAGGTTTATATTTATTATTATATATTATTATATTCTTTTATTATATTTTTTATTATATATTATATTAAAATTAAATATATCTATAGAATATTATATTAAAATTAATTTTATATTAATTATTAACTTTAAAGAAAATAAGTAAATTATAAAAGCTAAGTTTTAATTTAAATCTTTTTAAGTTTATAATTTTCTATATATACTATAAATTTACTTTAATATTATTTAGTAATTATATTTTAAGATATTTAAAAGAGAGGTATAATATATTTAAATTTATAAAATAGAAAGTTAATAAATTAATTTAGTTTTTTATCTTATTAACTTAAAAATTCTTTTATATTAATTTAATAAATTATTAAAGTACTTTTATTTAATAAAATATAAGAAGTTACCTGCAAATATTATAATTTTTAAATTATAAGCTTTAAATTAATTTTATATTATTTACTTAAGATATATAAAAGCCTTATTTAAGACTTTCTTAAGTAAAAGTAAAAATAGATATAAGATTATTTAGTTTTTTTTTTACCTTTACTTAATATTATTAAATAAATTAAAGTTATATAATAATCTCAAATAGTAGAAATTAATAATAAATATTATACTCAGTATTAGAAGAAATAGTAGCTAAATAATAAGATTATTACCTACTAGTTTTTACTAAAAGCTTCTTTTTAACTCTTTTAATTTTAATTCTACTATCTATAGATAATAAAGTTAGTTAATAACTTTATTATCTGTAATTAATAACCTTACTATCTGTAGTTAATAACCTTAAAATAGTAATTTTATTTTAAGTAATAAAATATAAGAGAGGCTAATATCTTCTATTATTAAGAGACTAATTTCCCTTCTAATACTTATTCTATTATAACTAATTTCTAATATAGTAAATTTACTTAAGTAATTCTTTTTATAGGTAATTTATTATATTTATATTATAAATTCAAATTTTAATATAATTTCAAATTCTTTTAAAATTTAAAAGATAAATTAAAAAGATAGAAGCTAAATTTCCTTTTAAGCTTTCTTAAAAAAGAAAACCTATTTAACTTATTACTATACTATCTATAAAACTTAAATAGAAGTTAGAGAGTTATATTAGCTATTTTTAGATATTATTTACTTTTTAATAATAAAACTCAGGTTAATAGATAAGAAAATAAAATTCTTATTTATAGTCTTATTTTATCCCTTAATAAGGAAACTTAGTATTTAAATTTTACTGTATTTTTATTATATATATATTACAGTTACTAAGGCCTAAGTTTAGATTTTAAGTTACTTTTTTCTTTTCTACTAGAATTCTATCTAACTTTTTCAACCTGTAGCTATTTTAACCTTAATATATACACTGCTAATTCCCACAACCTAACCTAACGCCTTAAAATCCCTAATACCTATAATAACCTATTTAAGTTATTTAAATCCCCCCTCTTACTCTAGGTAGCTAGTATTTATACTAACCTAATATAATATAGCAGCTCCCGGAACCAGAGGTTATATTCAGCCTCGGTAATATTCTAGAGAAAGATTTAACCCCTTAGGTTGGGATTATTAATATTTTTAATTAAGTTAGATAGTATATTAATTTCTATTTAAATATTAGAGATAATATTAATAACCTGATTTTATTACTTATTATCTCTATTCCTATTATTAAGAAGTAAATAGTATCTAAAAATAGCTAATATAATTTATTAGCTGCTATTTAGAAGTTATAAATAGTATAATAATAGCTTAAATAGATTTTTTTTTTAAAAAAGCTTAAGAAGAAATTTAATTTCTATCTTTCTAATTTATTCTTTAAATTCTGAGAGAATTTAAGATTATATTAGATATTATTTATATAATCTGGATATAATAGGTTATTAGTAATAAGAGCTTTTTAAAGAATATTTACTATATTAAAATTAATTATAATAGAATAAGTATTAGAAGGGAAGTTAATTTCTTAATAATAAGAAATATCAGTTTCTTTTATATTTTATTACTTAAAATAAGATTACTATCTTAAGGTTATTAACTATAAATAATAAGGTTATTAACTGCAGATAGTAAGATTATTAACTATAAATAATAAAATTAAAGTTAGAGGAATTAAATAGAAGCTTTAGGTAGAGATTAATAGATAATAATCTTATTATTTAGCTACTATTTCTTTTAGTATTAGATATAGTTTTTATTATTTATTTTTACTATTTAAGATTACTATATAACTTTAATATTATAACTTATATTAGACTAGGCCCCGACCTTATTATATATATTAATAATATACCTACTTATTCCTACTACTTATAACTAATTACTCTAATTATTAGATAATTTAAGTAATTTAGTAGAAAGAGAATTATTAGAATTATTAGATAATTTCTATAATTTAATATTATGATATAACTATATAGATACCTAAGTAGTATATATTTACTATATATAGCTATTTAGCTTTTAATATAACTTAATTACCTTAATTATCTTAACTTACTATATATTATTATATTTAACTATTACTAGATATAATATTTACTTACTAAGTAATATCCTAATTAATCTGTTAATATAAACTTATAGTTTATCTACTAGTAACCAGTTTTCTATTTACTCTATACTATATATATAGCAGATCTAACATATAACTATTATATATTAAAAGCTTTTATTTAGAATAGTTACTTATATTAACTATTAAGTAATATCTTATATTATTAAGATATTTAGAACTAACTGAATTTCTACTACCCTAAGTAATATACCTATACTACTAGCTTATATAGCTCTAGTAAATAATACTAATATAGCTGCTGAAATTAAGTAGCTATATAACCTAGTTTATATTCTATAGCAGTAAATATAAAATATACTAATAGCAGTTACTAGAAATACTAAATATAACCTAGAGGAAGTAATAAAATTACTACTATTAGAAAAGTTTAATAGAATATCTAGTAATATTATACTCTTTATTACTAGGATAAAAAGATACTTCTAATAGTATTTATAATAGTTAGTATCTATAGAATTATAACTACTATTTATAAGTAATTTAATAATTAGTAATATTAAAAATTAGTTTAAATCTATTCTTAAAGATTTTCTTAATAATAATAAGGCTGAATAAAATTAAGATATAGTTAACTTATTTATAGATTAGAAAAACTTTAAAATAGCCCTTAAAGATATATTTAGAATAGTTAATAAAAAAATAGATAGCTATAAAAATTTATATATTTAAATAAATCCACTCTACTGCTGCCTATACTATTATATTTTAATAAGTTACCTCTAAGTTAGATTAAGAAGATAAGATACTTATAGAGATATTCTACTAGAAACTAAAAAATAAGATTAAAAATAAGCTTTATAAAGCTAATTAATCTAATACCCTTATAGAATATATTACTATAGCTATTAAAATTAATAAATAATAGTATAAAAAATATAAAAAGAAAGCTATAATATACTAAAGAAATTAAGATACTTTATATAATTCCTACTACTCTAATTAGTAAGGAAATAATAGAGGATAAAAAGGTAGCTAATAGAATAACTTTTATAGAAATACCTCTTAGAGGATATATACTAAATCTATAAAACTTAAAGCTATATAAAAGCAGCTATAAGATAAAAAAAATATTATATATTATAACTGTAATAAGAAGGAATATTTTATATAAAAATACTATAAATTTAAGAAAAAATAATAATTCTAATCTATATCTACTAGATAATAATTAATTAATATAATCTAGAGGTAGAAGGAATCTAAAATAGCTGTATAAATATAAATTATTACTATAATATAAGGTATATATAAGCCTTCCAGCTCGGGCTGGCCTGTATATTTACCCAGCTAAGAGTAATACTTATTCTAGAAGAAAGTAGAAATACTATATCTAGAAGAACCTACCTTAAAAATAAATAGGCAGAAAAAACTAATAAAGTAGATATCTATACTGGAATCCCTAATAATTATACTAATAGTAGGAATATTTAGAATAATAGCTATAATATAATAAGAAAAATAACTAGAAACCTATAAAAAAGAAATACTAGAAGTACTGGATACTTAGAATAATATCCCTAATAAATAGCTAGAAGACTATAATATTAGGAATAAATATCCTTATCCCAGTAATAAAAAAAAAAAAAACTTCTATATAGAGAAATATATACCTAATATATAGAAAGAAATAGAATAATTATAGTAGAATAAGGCTATACTTAATAAGTAAGGTAACTAATAATAGAAAACTAAGAATATAATATACTAATAGCTTATAAGAGAATAATAAAATACTAAATAATATAAATCTATCTATCTTTATATAATAATAAAATATAAAATAAGAAATTATATAGTAGAATTTAAAGAAGAATTTAGAAATAACTCTATTCTCTATTTTAATATAAAAAAATATAACTAGATTTTATAAATCTTATATTATAATTTATAATACTATTACTACCTAAAGAATAAATAGATATATAACTATTACCCTCTAAAACTATTAAGTATCTCTATTACCTAATTATATATAAAGAATAATATAGAATATTATAAAAATACTAGCAGATATCTAAAGTATTATATTACTATCCTAGAAACTAAGATAACTAGATTTCTATAATAATACCTATAAGAATTACAGAACTCTTAGAATTACTAATACCAGAAATACCAAATTTATATAAAAATTAAGATATATCTTTAATATTAAATATAGAAAGAATAAAAATATTTCCTAAAGAAATAAAAATACTTCTAACTAGAAGAATCTAGATATAATAAATTATCTAATAATAATATTTAGTAAAAAGAAATAGAAAACTAGCTTAGAATAATTAGAAAAGAAAACCCTAAAATAATAATAAATAAATAATATAACTATAAAAAGAGATATAATAAAAAGAAGTATAATAAAAATAAAAAGAAATCCCTATACTTATAAAAAATAAAAAATAAATATACCCCTATACCTATACTGTAACAGTCGGGTCTAACCTAGGGGTATAGAGTAGGTCCGAGGCGTGGGGTATATAATCAAGTAGATCAGGATATCGTAGTAAGTAATATAGGTCACGGTCTGGTAATAGTAGAATAGTAGATTCAATATAACCAAGTATGTTAATAGCTAGTAAGGCTATCTGTCTATAAAAGTGCTAAATGAATATATATATACCGTAGGGATCACGAGGATCACGGTGGTGATCCAAGTAATCCTTCTAAACGGATTGTAAGGCTTATAGTAGTGATCCAAGTGATCCATCCCTAATTGGAGGAGAAAAGTGGGTATGTTATAATTCTGCCGGTTATAACCGCCTAATCCCAACCTGGGCCGTGACATGATATCCCCCCTTCTATTAGCCTTATCCTCAAGGTCTCATTATAGGTCTCCTAACCTCCTTATATGCTCGTAGGTCTAACTTGCTTTTCTAAATATTCCTGCGTGCTGATCGTCATGTCAGGGCGCGTCTAAAAATCTACCAAAGCGTCACAGCATTCCCTTCTTGCGCGCATTATTAATTAGAAAGGCCAGGAAATCATGCCTTGCACGTATTATTTCAATAATTATAAGGTATGCCGGATTTCTACAAAATTGTCTCGTTGTGGCGAGTGCATTCGTCGTAGTCGCTCGTATGATGGTTCCAACGTGACTTCTTTCCGTGGGTTATTTCTATTTCTGTCTGCCGCGCTGGCTGCTAACTTCTATTGCAGTATCCCGGAACCTGGAAGCTTAGCAGCGGCTTGAAGCCGACATTGAACAGGCAGAAGGAGTCCTCGCTGAGACGCTGGCCAGGTTGGCCCGTCTGCGTACTCAGCGTCGCTCTCTTCGCGAGCGGAGTTCTGCATTATTTTCGCGGGGCATGCGCGATATAGACGAGGCGGACGGGGTACGTTCTCAAGAGGAGGCGTTGCTTGCCGAATAGCAGGCCATCGGGGAGGCCTAACTTTCCGGTGCTATGGATATGATTGATTGGTCCGTTATCTTGGGTGTCATATCTAATCCCGTTTCTTCTTTTGCTATTATTAATAAAAATTCTTTAGGAGGTGCTGCGTGTAGGTGATGTTTTTTGCTGGTTCCTACTAGTTATTGCTCTTGGGGTAGTTTTTCTATTTAATAAGGTATTTAGTTTTATTATTAACTTTTTATATTATGAGAATCTTCTTAATTTTATATTTCTTAGGTTTTTTAACTTCTATCTCGGGCTTATTGCTAAACTTAGCTATAACTGTATTTTTTATATTTTTAAGGAGTAAGATATAGAAGATAGGATAAAGTCTAATTTTTAGTAATAAGTTTAAATAGTAGTTATTTTCTGAGATTTTTTTAAGAATTTTATAGGAGCTAATATATTTATAATTTAGTTTTTTATTTTATTATTTTATTTTAATATTTTTTATAGTAAGAAGGATTATATCTCCCTTTTAAAAGAATAGTTTTTTTATTCTTTTTATATTATAGTATTTTTTTATTTAATTTTTAATAAATTTAAGTTTGGTTTTTATTTCTTTATATAAATTTTTTAGATTTTCTATTATAAGAATAGCTTTAAGAATAATTAATCTATCTTAGCTTATTCTATAGGTATCGGGAGTAAATCTAAAGTTAGTATATACTGGAGTAAGCTTTATACTTTTATATACCAATATATTATAGCTTAGCTATATAATTAGGAGCTTCTTAACCTAATTATTCTATTTATAGTTAATATAATACTAAAGGTATTACTTCAGTATTTAGTTTATTTATTCTATCTATCTATTAACTTAGATATAAAATATTATAGTAAGTTAGTAGTTTAATCCTAAATAATCTATTAGGCTTTACTAAAACTTAAAGGTAAATAGCTATTCTTAATTAGAGAAAATCTCTATTGGGAGTCTATAAATACTAATAATATTTTGTAAAAAGATATAAGTAAATTACTTTATATCTATTAATTTCTAGTAGGATATAAAATAGGAAAATTTTATAAGTCTATTTATAATAATAAGAATATTATTATATATAACTCCAGTTATAAGGTTCTTTAATAGGGGTAACTTTATAATAAAATCTATAGTAATTAAATCTTATAGTTACTTAGCAACTAGTAGGGGTTACAGTTCTTCGTATAGTTTATAGTATTAAGCCTTAGTTTTTTTATAAAGGAGGTATTATTTAATTACTTATCTTATAACTTTCTTTATATTAGGGAATTAGTATATCGGTCTGACTTATTTAAGAGTTCTGTTAACTTCTTAGTATCTATATAGCAGGTATTTATAAATTTCCTATATAAGTTAGTACTGCAGTTCTCTAGGAACTTGCTATTTATCTATTTTTTTATCTAGGGGCAGCTTGTCGTTATACTATTAAACCCGATTATAGAGATTATTATAGTTCGTAACGGCATAGGTATTTCCCAGGGTTTTTCTTTTTATTTTAATTGTTCCGCCCGTAATTCGGTCTATTTTATATTCATATTCCGATTCCTTTTTATTCGGATATTCTAAGCACGTGTCAATAGCGTACTGAATTTCAAGGTGGAGGCTATGAGTGTTGTATATTTCGGAGACTTGTTATTTCAGTATTTCTGGGTTTCTATTGTAAGGGCCTTTCTTGTGTAGATCTTGGATAATCTTATGTTAATAGTAGTGCGGGATGTTAATATGCCTATTCTTATACCTGATATTCCTATCTTATTTTAGGGTATTATCTATAAAGTCTTATATAGTATATATCTTATATATTATATTTAGATATTTGGTATGGGGTTGTGTTTTTGCGTACTTATAATATACTTCTGCTTAAGGTATCCTTTAATATTAAAGTTGAGGATCTGTTTATTTATCTTAAGCTTACTGGTATTAAAGTTATATTATTAACTAATAGTATCGGCTTATTTATTTTCTAATCTTTTTCTGTAAATAATTATATAATTAAATTCTAAAAGATATTTAGTATATTATAGTTATTATCTGCTGAGTTCTTATATAGTTATAAAATATAAGATATTCTTATAGTCTATATAGACCTTAATCTTATATTTACTTTTTAGGAGGTAGTATTAGAATTCTTTAAATAAATTAATAATTATAAGAAATTCTTTATTATAGATAGGGTAGTTAAGTTTAGCTTTATATATTTTATAGAAGAAGAAAGTAATAGAATATAAGACCCTATTATTATCTTTTTAACTAATCTAAGTACCTTAGGCAAAGTTTAATAAGTCTATTTTAAGTTTGATTTCTTATTTAGAGTTAAAGGTTACTAGTACTAGCTTGCTTAGAATAAGGTTCTTAATAATATTAAATATCTTTTTTACTTTTATATTCTATTAAAAGTCTACTCTTTTCTTAGTAAGTTTAGTAAGTAATATAGTATAACTGCTAAAGTTCTTAAGAAACCTTTAGTAGTAATTAGCAAATCTAAGAAATAATTATACTTTCTTAATATTTATTAGTTTCAGCTAGTTACTAACTATAGTAATTTTTTTTAAATTTATTCTAATCTTATTATAAGAAATTATATATCTAAGGAATTCTACTTCTATAGTATAGAAGTTACTCTTTTCTAGTTTAACTAGTAATTTTATATCTTAAAGTATTTATAGTACCTTATAGATATATTCTATATATTTTTCTTCTAAGTTAGAGAAGATTAAAATATTATCTAGGTAGTATATAATAAATATATCCAGATACTTATATAGTATATTATTAATTATTTATTAAAATATAGCTGGTATATTTATAAGTCTAAAAAGTATAATAAGATATTTATAAAGTCCGAACTTAGTTTAAAAGATAGTTTTCTATTTATATCCTTTCTTAATATAAATAAGATTATATACTTCCTTTAGATTTAATACTATAAATACCTTCTTACTATAGAGTTAGTTTTTAAGCTCTATAATAAGAGATAATAAGATTCGATCTTTAAGTATAATATTATTTAATTATCTGTAATTTATAATAAGTTAGAGCTTGCTATTCTTTTTAGGAATAAATATAACTGGATATCTAGCTAATAACTTAGAAATCCTGATATATCCTTTTTATAGTATATCTTTAATATATTCTTTTAGTATATTAAATTATATTTTATTAAGGTTAAAGATTTTGTGGAATATAGGTATTATTCTATTTTTTAGTATAATTTTATAGTCCTATTAACTGAATTTAAATAGTCCTATCTTAAGTTCTTCTATAAAGAGTCTTTTATAGATATAATACTATACTAATATATTCTTAAGTTATTCTTTTTTAGGTATTTTCTTATAATCCTCGAGGTTTTTATTTATCTGTATAAATTATTACTAAAGGTATCTAATTATTCTTTAGAGTTATATTTTCTTACCTTTCTAGTATTTATATTATATTCCTTTTAGGAGTAATAAAATATCTATTATATTTTTATTCTGATTCTTATTCTTACTATCTTTAGAAGTTAGAATTAGAGATTTTTTATCTTTTAAGTTACTTTTATTATTACTAGAAAGTATATTATTATAATTAATAAATATCTAGCCAGTTTTCCAGTTAAATTATAGGTTATATTTTATTAGCTATAGGTACCTAAGAATAATATTATAATACTTTATTAATATAATATTAAGAGTAACTTCTTAATTCTATCTATTAATAAATATCTTTAGGTAATTAACCTATTAAGTTATCTATCTATTATTATACTTAAAGTTATTACCTTTAAGATTATATACTATATAAGAATTTAATTTATTCTTCTATAGTAGCTTTAGCCTATTAACTACTAACAGGTTAATATATATAGCTTCAGCTCTGCTATCTACTAATATAGTAAGCTATATACCTTTAACTTATACTTATAACTTAAGTATCTTTCTTTTTATTACTAATTCTATCAATTCTATTATATACAGAGCTTTTATTAGAGGTGGTTCTTCCTTATATATATCGCTTGCCTGTCGCTCTTCTACAGGTGGCGTTTGTTGTTTTTTATAGGGCAGCTGTCTGCAGAGTATTCTATCTCGGAGTATTTGTTATAGCTATTTCTAACCTGTCAGTACCAGGCTTGGTCCGCTTAGTTTAATCCAGTTTGCGTTAGAAAGTCAAATCCTTTATCGTGTATTTGTCTGATGCGCGTATTATTTTCCTGTATCTCTATGCCGTGCTTAGGGCATCCGGGCTTATTGTAGGTTAAGGTATTTCGTGCCGAGTAAGATTGGGTGTTCTAGATGGGTTCTTTGTTGCTATATTTGGGGTTTATCTCTCTATATTTCCAGTCTTCTATCTTACTTTTCCAGGCTTAATTAAGACTATTTATTCCTCTGTAATTTGAGAAATTATAATTCTAGTAAATTAAGTACTTAATATATTAGAACTTATCTTAGTTTTCCTAGCTATATTTCTTATAATCTAGTTTATTATATTATAATATCTTTCTAGTAATATATTTAGTAATATTTTTATTTTTATATTTATACTATTCTCTTATCTTTTATTATTTATATATATAGTATTTTTTAATTTTATAATTCTTAATAGTATTAATTAGGCTTATATAAACTGGTAGAAAAAGGTTCCTTCTATTCTCTAGTTATATAATACCTATTTCTATATATTATTATATAACTTAAAAATACTTAAGTTCTTTCTATAAGTATAGATTTTAAATTACTTTACTATTAGTTTATACCGGGTAATAGTTATAATAGATTTTATTTTTTTTATATTTTAAGTATATATAAATAATATATAATACCTATAAGATTTCCTTATAGTTAGGGTAGATTACTTCTATTCTTAGATTATTATCTTCTTATTTCTTTAGAATTATATAATATAGGTTATAGCCTAGTTATATATTATAGATATAAATATAGATAGAGTTATTCTTACTTAGTATTTATTATTTATCTGTAAGGTTATTATATATTTCTATTAGTTTTTTCTATATTTAGTTTTTAAGGATATTATATAACTAATATTTCTTATAGCTGGGTTTAGAATTTTATTTATTTTCTATATCTAGATATTTATTAATAGGGGCGATAATATTCTAGTCTTCTACTGGGAATTCTAATTTCCTAGCTAGGTATACTTCTCTTTTAGAATATACCTAGAGTTAGTTATCTTTTCTAATATAAAAGTATTATTAGAGTTCTTTTTTTTTTTACTTCTTAGCTTTTTATATTTTCTTTAATTTTTACTCCTTTTAAATTAGTAGTGGGGTTTTTAATTAAAATTATCTATTAGAGATATCATTCCCTCTTCGTACTATAGTAATAGTATAAGGTAGTTATATATATTCTAAGAGCTCTAGTAGAATCTTTTTTATACCTTTTAGAACTGGTTTTTAAGTTATTAAAATTCCCTAGTTGGTTTTTTCCTTATTAACTTATACTTAAGCTTATTACTTTAGGAGTTTCTCCTATTATTATTCTGGGGTTTCCTCTTCTATTTTTTTCTTCTAGGCTATACTATTTTTTTATTATTTCTTTTCTTATTTTTACTATACTTTATCTGAGAAGAGTTTATAAATTATAAGACCTAGTTATATTAAGTATTCTTCTTTTTAAGTAGCTTTTTTAGTTACTCTGGTAAAATTTCTATTATACCTACTTTGGGTTATAGTAATAGTTTTCAAGTAAATAGCAATTTGCAGTTTGCTATTATTATACTAGTAGTTAGTAAATTATATACTCTTACCCTCTAGTACGGGCTTGTACTTCTAGTTGGATTTTAGGGTATAATACTTACTTTTAAAGTAGCCTATCTTTTTACAGTTTTAGTATTTAACTTTTAAATAGTCTTTTTATATAGCTTCTAGTTCTATTAGTTCTAGTACTATTTTATAAAAGGTATTACCCTGGCGTCTTTTTTTTTAGTTAGAAGGATATTTTTTATTTTTTTAGGACTATATATAGAAAATACCTTCTGACTTTTCAGTTTTTTTTTCTTATTATCTTTTAAATTATCTATTATTAATTTCTACTATAAGTTATATAAGTTTATTATAGGTAGTAGGTTTATCTTTTCTAATTATAATATCCTTAACTTTAAATTTAAGTTCTTAGTAGAAGCTTACTATATAGGCCTCTTCTTTCCAGTTAAGTTATAATATAAAGTTATAATACTTAGCTGTATATACAGAGGCAGATCCTATTTATCTCAGTTTCTAGATTTGCTATTCTGCGATATATTTCTTATCTTGGAATCTATAGGATACTTTAAGTTCTCTTTTAAAGATTTTATAACTTCTATAGATAGCCCTAGTTTCCTTTTTTCTCTAGTTGTAGGTATTATTAATATAGTCCTTTATAATAAGTTCGAACTATTATAGAGTTTTATTCTTAAAGAATCCTATTCTATATTGGACCCTGGCTTCTTTTATAATAAATTATATTAGATAGTATATTTAGTAGGCTTAAAGCTATATAAGAAATTCTTAAAGTTTAATAGCTAAGCTATTATAGGAGTTAAGCTATTAGGATCTGAGGATTTCTTTAGTATTCTTACCTCTAGCTATATTAAAAGTAAGATTTTTAATATAGTCCTTATATAGGTTTTTCTAGCTAATAAGTTTCTATACTAGCTTATTATTATACTCTAGCAGGTTTTTATACTGGGTATTTAGAAGGTTAATTTACTCCTATTTATAGGCTATATTATTTTTAAATATAATTAGGAATTTATTAAGCTATACTAACAGTTTCTTATTAAACTATTTAAGCTTCTTAAAGTCCTTTATAATAACTTCTTTATTATTATCTTCTTTAATAAGATTAAGATCTCTATTATTATTAATAAGTAGGTTATAAGTTCAGTCTTAAAAAGAGGCCAAACTTCTAGAAGGTATTATAAGTACTATAATAACAGATTCGAGATATTACTCAAGTTAACATAGTAATATACTGAATAAGAGCTATTAATATATAACAGTCGGGTCTAACCTAGAAGTATAGGGTAGGTCCGAGGCGTGGGGTATATAATCGAGTAGATTAGGATATCGTAGTAAGCAATATAGGTTACAGTCTGGTAATAGTAGAATAGTAGATTTAATGTAACTAAGTATATTAATAGCTGGTAAGGCTATCTGTCTATAAAAATACTAAATAAATGTATATATATACCGTAGGGATTACGAGGATCACGGTAGTAATCTAAGTGATCCTTCTAAATGGATTGTAAGGCTTACAGTAGTAATCCAAGTGATCTATCCCTAATTGGGGGAGAAAAGTGGGTATGTTATGGTTCTGCCGGTTATGACCGCCTGGTCCCAACCTGGGCCGTGATATATACCCAGTAAGATATATAAAGAATAGTTTATAATAAATTACAGCACTTATATATACTTAAGATATAATAAAAAAAAGAAAAAAACCTATAGATATATATATAGAATATATAAAAATAGATTTAACTTTAAATAATAAACTGGCAGATAAGCTAAAAATTAAGAATAGTATAAGGTAGTTTAAATATAGATAAAAAACTATTCTTACCCTTTATAATAGAATAACAGATAGGCCTAGAGCTAGAAGAAATAGAACTTCTAGTAAAAGCTCTATATACTATAGAAAATATAAGACCGAATTACTTAGAAATCCAGGTATAAATTAAAAAATACTAGCTTGCTATATTAGTAGATAGCAGTATAGAATTTAACTACCTTTATCTAAGAGTAGTAAATAAGCTAAAGCTAATATAGCAGGATAAATCAAATCTATACTAAATACAGAATCTTAAAAAAATAAGTTTTAGTTATAATAGCAGATATATTACCAGAGAGGTTATTTACCTTAAGGTTTTTATAAATAAATATAATAAAGGTATCTCTTTTAATATTATCCCCTCGGTATAATATAATTTAGTTCTAGGCTACCTATAGCTATAATAAGTAAACCTACTAATTAATTAGAGGACTGGCTAAATAATCTTTAATAATATTAACAATTATTCCTTCTATAAGCAGGATTCAGATAATAATAATATAAAATCTCAAACTCCAGCTAATAATAGTACCGCCGATCTCCCAGGCCTCTGTGGGGACTATAGCTCAAATGTTGCCTTAGGGCACGCTAAGATATCCCCCTCATCAAATGAGCTTCGCCTGTCGCTCTTCTGGACGCTGCTACTTCTTGGGTTACTCTTGTTAGACGGAGATATGGACCACCATAACGCTACCGGCAAGAGGAGTGATCATTCCCTTTTGCCGTAGCGGCAACTTAGTCTGACAGCTCACAGCTGACAGCAGCTCACTTAACAGGCTTAAGGTTATCCCTAGCCTGCTCCGCACCTTACAGCCACAACTGAGGATGGTTGTCCATTCTGAACTCCAGTACTCCGTACTCCGTACTCCATAGTCTTGCCCGAATATGGACCTACTATCATAATGCAGTAAGCTCGCACCAACCGAGGACGAACGATACGCCAATAAGTGATATAAGTCTCAGGACACAAGCTTTTGACATAACTAGGATATTACATGCATCAAATGCTTAGAATGAAACCTCACTATGGTCCTACATCGCGTGGTAGGGTATATCGGGTCCTCCGTTTCGCTTGCCGATCTTGTCCTAGTTCATCAGTGCATTAGCTAGCCCAGGTAATACTACAAGTAGTTTCAGGGAAATTGTGACTTGTCAGCCACATGAAGTCCAGACCGATTGGATACGTGGCGATCATGATCTGGCTAGGTACAGTAGGGCCGACACGTCCTGGTGGCGGCGAATGGCGAGGCTAGTGAGAGCGCCCGTTTTCGCCCATCATCGTCCCTGGTGGCGATCCCTATGCGAATCTCAAACTAATTTGCGCTAGCTCACGGATCATTAGCGGTAGATCAATTATGGGGCTCAAGGTCCACGAATAAAGCGAAAAGGGGCCGAACGAGGCGCGATCGGCTGGGCAAATCATTCAATCAAGTGAGGAAAACGCCGACCTTGATTTAGAAACGTCTTCCCAACCCCGTTATTACTGGGCGGCTAATGGTTGGTTGACAGGATCTCAAGGGTGACTGTCTGAAAATATAAGCCCCACTAGGTAGTCTTTATTGACGAGTCTGGCTGCGATAAATGGGTTGGGCTTCGACGCTCGGGTCAGGCCCTTCAAAGGGCTACGCCTGCCCAAGTTTCCAGTCGCGACCGTTGTAAATATTTACGAAAGCTATCCACAACGGCGGGATAGTTTCCGTTACGTGCGACGATATGCTCCTATCATATGGCCTTAGCTTCCGTCCCGTAATCTCTCCGCTGTGCATGCTTCTGATGTCTTCTCACTGCAATGCGCGGGGCCTCAGATCCCTGATGAGGCAAGCTCGCTGGAAGCATCCAGTAGAATGAAGGCACGAACAACGGATCTGCGTTTGACTCCGGCACGTCTACAATTGTTCCCCGACTGATCAAGTAAACTTCAATATTTCGGGCTAGGCTGCACTCCCAATTGGGACCTGCAAGGTCTTCACAAAGGTTGTCACATTTGATACCGGACGAGAGCCTGATACGACGTGGCAATACGTAAGAAGTCACCAGCCTTGCTATGGTTCCACCGCCTAGCACCATGTCTCATCACACTACGGACTATCCTCGGCGCTCTTGTTCACCGCTGGCTGAAGGGCATGTATTGGCATTACTAGTGACTTTGTCTGAATTTTGTACGAGGGCCTGGTATGTGACTTACATAACGATGCCGACTGTGCCCTGCTGCCTGCCTATGTAGTTAGCAGAGTGAATTCCAATGGCTCGCAATCAACACACACCGACTTGGAACATCAGTACCATAAGTGATTAAATATATAAGGCATAATATACTGACCCAAGTACAGTGAATAAGAAAGTATATTTCATCTTGGGCCACGTATATGGTTCAGTTAAAGATCTGTAATGTAATCCAGAATTGAAAGTTAGAGACACACATCATATTCTAAGGGGAAAATAGACAACATATAGTCTACAATGCGAGCTTCCTATAAATTAACTCCGTATGAAGCGGCCCTCGGGAGTTGCGACCCGATCATACTGGGGTTCTGTGAGGAGCGGAGAGTAGTCATCCTTCCACTGCCGTGTGGTCCACGTAGAACAATCGGAGTAGGGTGTTGCTGGCACCCGGCGGAATAGCTCATGTTAGCAGAAGGACTTCCTCGAAGCCATCTGCGACCAGCCCGCCCGCTCTCCTTTCACAAATCGCAGACGGCCCTGCTGCAGCACTCAGTCGCCATTCAATGACAATGGGACATCGAAAGCATCTGGCTCGGGGCAAAGGACCTAGATGCCGTTCGCGCCCCCAGCGACTTCCGCCTGACCTTTCTCCTGTCCCAGATCCTGAATCTGAGTACCAACCGGGTTATCCAGCCCCATGGTCTGGATCTTATGCATTCGAGGCATATCCTTCTCGGCTACTTCAACACATCCTTCGCCGTTTGCTTCTCCGTCTTCCTCTTCTTCCCCAAGACAACGCCCGCCGCGAGAAGAAGAAAGATATCGACAGCTGCCAATGGCCTCTCCCGAGAACGGCAAGAAGACCTCTACAACAAGATCATCATCCCGGCCGTCCATGAGGCGATCCCGACGTGGCGAGGCCATCCCGCCGTCGCCCTCGCCCTAGATGCTACTCTGGGAGAGTCAGCGCAACCGGAACCTCCACGAGCATCTCATACGTGTGAACCACAAGGCAGCGCTCGAAGTGACTTACTTCCGTTCCTTCCTCCTCCGGGACGTGGGCACATATCAAACCAAGCCAAAGGCTACACACAACTCCAACCTAGGCTATCCGCACACACGAGAGCTCGGCATTCCCCGTGCTAAGGTGTATAGTTGCAACAAAGAGCCCTTTGGGGTCATTCTGAGCAGCTATCGCCTCTTCAGCTCCAGATTCCAGCCTCTGCTCGCCTTTGATGAAGGTAAGATTTAGAAGCTCTCCTCCATAAGCCAAGCCGCCATCAGGCCCCCATTGTCACGGCCCATGTCATAACCAGCATAAGCAGCCCCTCAGCTATTAATACAACTTAGTTACCTCAATCACCTCTAACTGCTACGCATCATCAGTAATCAACTATTACCTAACGCAACACTTAACCTCTCAGTAAGTGATATGCCTAACCGTTCTACTAACATAAATCCCGGTCTACCCCTTAGGAAACCAATCCAAACCTACCCTATACTCCGTATAGGCTAGATATTAGACACGACCGTTCAACTCTCCTGTAAATATTTTTCCCCCGCAGCTGCCGTTAGCGCTACGACAGGGGAAAAATTTCACAGGCCACCACGGCTAGCAATAGCTGCTAGGGCCCATCAGGGCACTAACAGCAGGCAGATGAGGGGTTAAGAGAGTTGACCTCATCTGTATTGCAACAGCCACGGCCGCAGCAACGGCAACGGGGGACGGTATCGCCCACGACAAGCTGATCTCCCTACGGGCCCGACCTCGGCTATAGCAATGGAATACCCTCGACCAGGAAGACCCAGCCGCTGTCGCCCAAGGCAGAGATCCGGTAAGGGGAAGCCAGCGACATACGCTCTGCAACTTGAGAAAAACGATCAGCGGAGGGTCTGACTCTATCATCGTATGACCATAGCTTTGGAGGTCAACCCCCCTTTGGCTTCTTAGAGCCCGGCTTAAGGCATGGACCTTATCGCCTGGGTGTCAGACCAGGTCTTTACAGTCTTGCTCTTACGGCCCAGCTCTTTGAAGCCCGGCTCCCTTGCGGGCCTACGCATTTGGGTCTTTCACGGTCCCCTACACAAAGACTGATTGATCGACGCAGTAGGCATACTGCGCCCGTACTGCACGCTGACGAGCAGCGGCCCTGATAACTTCTATTCTGCAATGTTAGATAACGAGATTGAAGGAGTCAAGGGGAAATGGGGTGACTGACGCGGGCGCTGACGAGGCGTCGATGCTGCAGACCCTACCCAACACCCTGATCTTGTCTATGTATTTAGATCCTTTTATTTAGTTAGCCTAGCACGCCATCTTGCCGCACCGACGGATTGGCGGGACCTTGTGCCCGTATGGCGTTAATGAAACACACACACACACACACACATAGACACGACCGTTCAAGAAAACTCACCTCTCTCTTACATCAACATCCCGCAGCTTGTGCTGTTAAGGGATTTGCTGTACAATACATACAACCACCTAACACTGCATCAAACCACCAACAACTCCAACCTCGCGATGGCCGACGTGCCAATTGCCCCCGATCCATTCGACCTCGGTCTGCGTACGCCTAAGCGCTTGAACAAAGGAGCTCGCAGAGCGCTGCTTCAGGGCTCCGAACTCGACATCGGTAAAGATGCTATCCCGGTCCCTGCGCGGGGGGTAAAAATCTCATACCTACTGAAGCTATTATCGAGAGATATATTATAATAATAATAATAATAATAATAGTATTAAGAATAGCAACTTATTTATACTAAGATTTATAAATAGTATTATTTTTAATATTTAAAATCTCTTAAATATTTTAATTAATATAATTACTACTATTTTAAATATTATATAGTATAGTTATATAATTTTTAAAAAGTATATTATAATATATTAAATCTTTTATAAAATTATTAATAAAATTATATTATAATTTTCTATTAAATATATCTATTAATATATTTTTAAATTTACCTAGAGTTTCTTAACTTTTTATATAGTTTTTTTTATAAATTATATTATATTTTAGGTATATATTAATATTATTTATATAGCTTAAATTAATAAGTTTATTATATTTATATTCTTTATTATTATAGCTATAAAGTTTAATATTAATAATATATTTTTTATATTACAGTTTTTAAAATAAAAAATTATATAAAACTCTTAAAATTTATAATTAAATCCCTTAATTACTAAATAGCCCTAATTAAATAATATTAAAGTTTTTATATACCTTTATAAAAACTTCTCTAATATACTTAATAAGTATATACTATATCTAAGTATATACTACACTTTTCCCTCTTATACTTAACTTTCTACTTTACTAATTAAATCTCAACTATAAAATATACTACAGTAAAATACAGAAGCTAGAACCCTTCTTATTTTTTAAGCTCTTTAAAATAACCCAAATCTAAGTATCTGATATACTATATTAATATATAAGGTATATAAGTATAGGCTATATTGCTAATAAAATAGTATTTAATCTCAATATAATTAGATTCCCTAATTATATTAGCTATTTAATTTAGAGAAATAGATTATTATTTAATTTATTCTTAATTTAGATTTATAAGAATTTTCTCTATAATTATATAATATTAAAAAAATAGCTAATTAACTACTTACTAATTATAATATATTATCTATTAGTAAATACTAGATTTCTAATTTTATTAAATAATATTAAAAATTTAAAATATTTTTTTTATAAATATAATTATTAAAAAGCTAAATATAAAAATCTAATTATTATTTATAATTAATTTAGGCTTATAGAGAATATAATTATAAAATATAATATTAATTTTACTAATATTTATAATTTTAATAAGACTGGCTTTATAATAAGCCTTATTATAAGTAGAATAGTTATTATAGATATAGAAAAATATAGAAATCCGAAATTAATATAGCCTGGAAATTAGAAATAAATTATAGTTATTTAGGTAATTAATATAAAAAGCTAAGTAATTTAGCTTATAATTGCTAGTATTATTTTATTAATTAGTATTAAAAAAGTAATCTTTTAGGTAATTAGGTTATTATAATAACTTAAAATAGCTAGACTGATAATAAAATAGATTTTAAGTAGCTTAAATATTTTAATTAGTATATAAAAAATTAATTAATTAATTACTATTATCTTCTAATTTTTAATAGATATAAAAATTATTATTTTATTAATTTTAAGAAATATTATAAAAAGAACTATATTATTATATTTTATATACTATTTTATTTATCTTATCTACTTTAGCTTTTTAATATTAGATATTTTAAGCTATTTAAAATAGCCTATAATTAAAAAATTAAGTAATTAATTAAATATTCTATAATTTATATTTTAAAAATTAAATTCTTTCTACCTTTTTATATTACTTATATAGCTATTATAATAAAAAGTAATATTAAAAAAGATTTTTAAGAGACTAGGCTTATTTCTTTAAACTTAGAAAATATCATATTAAAGCTTAATATATAACTACAGACTCTAATACTAGCTATTAAGAAAATTAATCTTTCTAGCTCTTAAATCTTAAAAATCTTAAAAATTATATTTAAGGCTAGTTTATAATCTAAATATCTTAAAAATAAATAAGAAGATATTAAAGTAGCTTTTTAATATTAATTCTTAAAATATTTAAATTATTTATTAAAAAAATAAAAATAATAATATATTAGATAGTATTATTAAAGTCTGAAATCCAGATCTTTTAATAGATAAATAAAATTCTTAATAAGTAATATAAAATAAAAAAAAACCTGCCTATATAAAAAAGAGAAGATAATTCTATATAAAAAAAGGGATAAAATAGATTAAAGAGATATTAATATATAAATAGTAGCTAAATTATTAAGAAGTAGTAGTTAAGGAGGTTAGTAATATAGAGGAAAAGGTACTATGGAATTTATAGAAAGACCGGTTATAATATAAGGATCTATTAGATTATAATTAAGACTTTTAGAGAAGAGTATAATAATTAGTTTTAATTAATTTAATATTTTATTATAATTTTATTAAGGTTTTAATCTAGAAGGTAAGGAAAAGTATAGTATATACTTAGATACAGTATATACTTATTAAGTATATTATATAAAAAAAGTAATATATAATCTATATTTATATTACCTATAAGCTTAATATTTTATTAGTAATAATTCTCTAAGCTATTTAAATACAGATAGAATAAATAATTACCCCTATTAACCTAATAATTTATAATAAGCTTATTGCCTCTGCTAATAAACTCACCAGCATACTCAGCACAGCAAAGATCGAGGATACAGCAAAATAGTATACCTATATAGTAGAAAACTGCCCCCGTAACCTCCCTGACTACAAAGCTAGACTATAAGATCGCAATCCGCGACGAGGCTAAGGTGCAAACCACGCTGGACCTTATTTCCTGGAGGGTCTTATAATATAACGACCCCGAGACTATACCTAATAGGACACTAATCCTATCCTTCACCAAGCTAGCGAAACACCGGTTCCAGCTCTTTGGAATTAGCGCCCGCTCTAGACTCATCACGAAAACAGCGCCTATAGTGCAATGCGACAGATGCTGGGATTGCCACCCCAGTCCTTCCTACAGTAGGATAGTACGCTGCAAAACCTGTGGCGATACTGGACATACTGCCGCGGACTGCATACGCCCCCCGCAATGCACCAACTGCCGCGGACCGCACGACGCAGCAGACGCCGACTGCCCAGCGCGGCCCCGCAAACAAGCCGGAATGATAGTCCGCCTGACGAAGTCCGAGAGATCGAGGATCAGAACCGCAGGCCAGCGTCTGTTCCAGCAGACCAACCCTACGATGCCTGAGTCGTCCCCCGCCAGGGGCAGCAGCGCACCGCCTCCGTCCTCGCCGCTGGTGGCGATCTTCCAGCGCTCTACAGCGCTTGTCCGAAAGTCAACAGTGATCGAGGAGGAAAACGAAGACGAAGATGCCAGTGGCTCGACCGCCCCGCCAGCCGCACCATCCCCAGCAAAGCGCCCCCGGCGCAAATCCTCTGAGAAACATATAGGGGATATGACAGAAGAAGGTGAAGAAGAACTGTAATGGGGACACAACTAAAGCCCCATATACGCACGCAACCACTGCGAGTTTTCCAGGCGAATGTTGCAAAGGGCAGCGCGGCCCACGACTGTGCACTGGCACTCGCGCACAAACGAAGATACGATATCGTTATTCTCCAGGAACCATGGACCGCTGTTACAAAAGGCCGCTGCCTCACAAAAACACACACAGCATTCGACGTCTTCTCGCCAGTCCGAGAATGGAAAAACAACGACACAAGGCCCCGGGTACTAACATATGCCCTACGACAGAATAGCCTCACTGCAGAACAAACCAACCCTCTACAGTCCAGACACATCCTCACTATCACCATCAGCGGCGTCACAATCATGAACTTCTACCGAGATGTTCTGGACGACGCCCCCTTGAACGCGATCCTTCAGTGGACTCCCCCCCCTAGGTTCCTCGTCGCAGGGGACTTCAATGCCCTGCACGAGTCCTGGCAATCACGCTGCGATAACGCCCGACGCGGAGGCGACATCGCAGACTGGGCCGCAGGCCACAACCTGCTCCTCACTAACCCACCGAACGAACCCACTGACTGCTACAACAACACTATCGATCTCGCCTTTTCCAATATCCCTCTCGCTGAGACAACAGTGGGAGACCACCTAGCCACCAGCTCAGACCACTATACACTCAGTACAACCCTCCCTTGCTTACGACCGGTCCCAGTCCCCCCAAGAAAATTCCGAATCGACACAGAGGACGATGTCAAACGCTTCAGCGACTTTATAAAGCTAGGCGCGCCCTCGCTCCCGGAATTCACTGAAGACCGAGCCTCCCTCGATAATATAGCCACCAGCCTAATTTACTTACTCCACACCGCTATCACTACAATCGGCCGCCCCCTGCGCAAGGCTGCAAAGGCGGCGCCATAGTGGACCGAAGAGTGCGAACGTCTACACACCTACTACACTGTGCTTAGACGCACTGCATTTAACGAGCAGGACGAAGCTCTAGTAGAAGCGAAACGAGATTTCCGACGCCTTAAACAAGCATAAAAAGAAGGGCTACTGGCGATATGTTATAGACGATATACGCGACTAATAGGAAATCTTCGGCCTCACTAAATGGGCCCGCCCAGCGTCCCCGTTTCAGTCCCCTCCGCTGCAAATAGGGAACGAGGTCTACGAAATACAACTGGAAAAAGCACTGGCTCTGCGGCGGGCCACACTGGAACGACACTCTGAAGCAGATGACATCGCGGGTGCCTGGATCCCACTCCCCGCAAAATCCTCGCTCCCTCTAAGTAACTCCGTTTCCCTCCGGGACGCTGAAGAAGCTACCACACGCGCCGGAAACACGTCGCCGGGCTCTGACCTCATCACAATAGCGCTCATCCAGGCGGCCTGGCCCTATATAGGGGAATATATCAGGCGCCTATTTGAGTTCTGCCTGCACATGGGACACCACCCGACGGCATTCAAGAACGCTGAAGTGGTCATACTCGCGAAGCCGGGCAAAGGAGACCTAACTACAGCCCGCGCCTGGCGCCCCATCTCACTACTGTCCTGCATCGGCAAGGACCTGGAACGCCTGATCGCCAGCCGTATCGCCTACATCGCAGTAACTATGCACATTCTGCACCCGCTACAAGCCGGAGCACTACCGAAGTGCTTAGCTGTCAACCTTGTGGCCCACCTGGTACACGATATCGAATCGGCACTGCTGCGCGGCAAAGTCGCCACATTGGTTACAATGGATATCCAGGGCGCCTTCGATACAGTGATGCACAACCGCCTGGTGCTACGACTGCGTGAACAAAGCTGGCCGGATTTCCTCGCACGCTGGGCGGAGTCCTTTATGACTGACCGCACAGCGAAGGTGCGCTTCCAGGATGTAACAACTACAACCGAACCTCTGCAATGCGGCCTGCCACAGGGCTCTCCAGCATCCCCTATCCTTTTCCTCCTATACACAGAGCCTATCTACAGGCTAGGACAGGGCGCAACACACACTGCCCTGAAGGCCCGCCTACGGCTGTCGGTTAACCGCCGGGGGTACGCAGACGACATAGTAATGCTCCGAATAGGCAGCTCGCTAGAACAAACAACTGCTGAAGTTTCAGAGGATATAGACGAACTGATTGCCTGGGGTGCCGCGAACGGCGTAACATTCGACCCAGAGAAAACAGAGCTTATGCACTTTACAAGGGCAAGAAAGATACCCCAACCCATTCCCACTGTCTACCACAACAGCACTGAAATTACCCCAGAGAAGACTCTACATTAGCTGGGCGTCTGGCTCGATCGCAAGCTCGCCTTTAAAGTACACATCTCGAAATGGGCTATCAAGGCCCGCAAAATCACCAACCTGCTACGCGGGTTCTGCAACACAGTCAAAGGCCCCCCCGCCCACGCAGTACGGCGTGCAGTAGTTGCCTGCGTAGAACCCATTCTGCTGTACAGCTCTGAAGCATGGTACCCCGGCGTCACGAATGCAGTGGGCACCCCGACGCAGACTCAACACCTAACGGATCGAATTGACTCGGTATTGAAAACATCGATACGCGCTATCCTCCCAGCGTGGAAAACCACCCTCCTCCCGGTGATGCACCGCGAGGCCGGAATCGCCCCTGCCAACCAAATCCTCGAGGCCCATCGCCTTCGCTTTTCCACCAGGCTTCGTTCTCTCGACCCAGACCACCCGCTAGCGAACGTCAGCGCAAGACAACTCAACCAGCGAGATACCCAACTCACCCGCCTACAGCACGCAATCGCCCTTATAGCATCATGCCCCAGGCCGCTAATCCTCCCGGGCCCCTCTAACAATATAGAGGCCAGCCTGCAAGACGCACCAAAACCCAGGGCTGCCCGAGCCTTCCGGCTGTAGGCCAAAGCCCTGCCGAAACACGACCTAGTAGTCTACTCAGACAGCTTGCAATTAACCTCCAGCGCCACGGGGTACGGATTCGCTATCTTCAGCAGCGACATTAAAACAGCGAACGGGAACGGACGACTCGGCCCTGCCGAAATCTTCGACGCAGAAGCTCTCGGCACTCTCGAAGGCCTAAAGCACGCTGTCGCCGCCCCAGAGGCTGCACAGCTCTACAAAATTCACGTCTACTTAGACAACCTCACAGCGGCACAGTGCCTTGTAGGCCGCCCGTCAGACTCCTCACAGGCCGTCTTCGCCGAGTTCCAGAACATCTCCAGAACACACCGGGTACACGTAAAATAGTGCCCAGGGCACGAGGACATCGCTGGGAACGAGCGAGCCGATGCCCTAGCCAAACTAGGTTGCACCCTGCCGGAGCCGCCCGGAGCCCAACCTACTCTTGCGTACCTACGCAGGGCAGCAAAAGCCAAACCACGGGCTGACTTCAAGGCCTGGTGGAACGACAATATGCCACAGAGGTACAGAGAGCTGGGCCTTGTAGCGACTCTCTCCTGCCCCAGCAAACTCTAAGTGCCCCCACCTTCTTGCAGCGCGATCCCAACACAGAGACTTCGCTAACTATCACAAAAGATTCCACTACAAAGACGCCAAGCTGACATGCAACTGCGGGAAAGGCAAGGCCCCCGAACATCCCTTCTATTGCCGACTGATTAAAAGCGACCTGCGGTTACGGCTGGCTCCTGCACCGCGGGACGCAATTAATCGCGTCATAGGCAAGGACTTTGGCGAGTTTATTCAGCTGTTAGAGGCATCGCAGTTCCACACTAAGATCTGCCCCCAACACTGAAAAACGCGCTACATCAACACTCGCTTCTCTTTCCTTTGTCCTTTTGTTTTATCTTGTTTCTTCTTCAGCCGGTCGATCGAACAGGGCCCCCTCCGGACGCCATAAACAGTTAACAGACCAAATAGCGCTCGTTTGACGTACCTCGAGACAGCCCGCCGGTAGCCTTGAGCTACTACGACATACAGGTCTTTCACAGTCCCTATATAAAAGACTGGCTGATCGACGCAGCAGGCATGCTGCGACCCTAATCGCACGCTGACGAGCGACGGGCTTGACAACCTTTTTACTGCAATGTTAGTTGACGGGATTTGGGGAGTTGGGGGGGAAAGGATGATTACGAGCGGCGCCGGCTGCGTCCTCTAACGCGTCGACCGGACCGGATTCCTAGCAGCCGGTCTGGAAGCTGTTCCAGGCATCGTACGATGATCCCAAAATGTGACATAACACCAAACAGCCTCAAGTTGGCAGACCACGCTTCAACTGCCGAGGATAGGATGCTGAATACTTGGAGAAACTGGCCTTCAAGCAGGCCTGTCACATAAGAGTCAAGCGAGGCGAGACCAATCAGCGGATGAAGAAGAATGTGGGGTTTCTGGGTGATCACGACCAATCGTTAGAACCGTAAATAGTTTAGCGTCATGGCCCTATAAGGCATGGTCCTCCCGGGCGTAATAAATTTCATTCATTCATGGGCCCCCGGGTAATCTAACTTAGCGTAGCCCATGAGCAGGGGGGAGTTACTTACACTTTGGGTGATGTGCAGAGGCGATGCCGAAACTCAACTCGTCAACGCAGCCGCACCTGAGCTTGGCGTACCCTGGGCAAGGGTGCTGAAATAACAACTCTACCCTGTGAAGGTCGACAACGCCAACACGACGGCGGTCCTTAACACGGAGGGGAACATTGTACAAGGGAGCGGTCGAAGAACAACAAGGTGAACGAGCCAGCTCCAGTGCCAGGGCGCTGTCTTGGTCAAAGGAGCCATAAACAACTGGTGGATGCCATTGCACGGCCGAGTTTCGTGCCCAATCTAGCTTCACGTATTTTGTGTGCGATCTCGGCGGGAATCGTCGTTTTGCGAGGGGATCCAGATCTCTGGCAGCGGCTGGTCCGCGGGGTGCCAACGAGGCCGTGGGTTGGCCGCGCATCTAGCTATATGTGCACCGCCATTGGCACTTGAGTTGCTGATAGTACATAGGGTTTTGTTAGGAAGATCAAACGCCGCAGCCACTATCAAGCCCAGCTGCCGCTTCCGATCGTGTATCCGAGGCGCGCTAGTTATTGGTGGTTGGATTAGTAGTGTAGATTGCCAGCCAATCACTTTCTAGCTCTCCGTCCGCGAAGCAGACTGATGGTGGAGGTTCGATAACGGACAATCCAAGTGGACGAATACGTCAGCAGTGATTGGTTGCCAACTTCACCTTGACCCCACCTCGATCAAAGGTTCCTGACGTCGACCAACGACAAACGCCTTCGACTGTCTGTGGCGGCCTGAAATAAAACAGAGTTTTCAGGGGAGATAAGACGCCACAAGCCGGACCACCGTCCAAAATCGGCCTTAGATTTTCCCTACCATTGGCTCGGATCCGACTGGCGTGTGCTTCTTGCCGTTCTTGGTCACTCTCGGTCTAGGCCTGTTCGGTTGTTCGGCAGGGGTTGGGGTCAGCTCAACACTTTCCTCGGACTCTAACCACTAAAGATCGATCATTTACAGCCCGTAAGCATGCCCCGTAAGCATCCCCCTGTATGATGCAGCCTGGACTGGCGCCTCCCAACTGAAATTCTTCCCCCAGAGGCTGTTGCGTTGCGACCCGACGCAGTTATATGAGGTGGAAATGCCGCTGGCCGTCAGGAGTCCACCTAACTCGGAACTTCCTTCAAAATCTTCCGCTAACTAACACAGGATGTCGACCGTTCAAGACCTGTTCAAGCAGTACTCGGGTCAGATCGTTCCGTTTTCGTTCCACGCCGGGTTCGTTAGCCTGAGTTACGTTGTCAGTCTGATTGGGGCCGGTTCGACGCTAGAGTTAATCAGTCGACGGACTTCTCACAAGGGCATTCATAACCAGTATGGCCCTATATTCAGACAATAGCTGGTGCAACTGGTTAACTCCGAAACAGAATCTTGCTAGCCGGTGCCGCCATTTCTATGGGAGGGATTGCAATATGGTCTATGGTTGTTGACCAGTTGCCGCCTTTGAGCTCGCGAACCCGCCTGCTGACACTCATGATAGCACTTCATCGGAAACAGAGCAATCTATATTCTTGACGGAGAAGACGAGCTCCAAATCGCCTACTCTACCCGGTTGACCATTCTCTCGCTATTCGTGCCTATTCTCGTGCTGCTACTTGCCTTCCTCGTCGTTAGCAGCAACGATCGCATGCGCTGGTGGCGTATCGGTTTATCAGGCTCACTATCCGGCCTTGCCATCTGTGGTATGCACTATCTCGGCAATGCTTCTATTAACAACTACCGCTGTAGCTACCAAACCGCCTATGTCGTCGCCGCAGCGCTGATCGCGGTTGCTGCGAGCACTGCAGCACTAGCGCTATTCTTTGTCTTCCAGGCTGCTTGGACGAACGCGTGGTGGAGGAGGACCGGATGTGCCATGGTGCTCGCGGGGGCTGTGTCCGGGATGCACTGGTGTGCCGCCGCTGGGACGAGGTATACGTTGTTGCACCTATATTCCCCCAGAAACGGGATGTCCCGCGATGCCACTATCATCGTGGTTATCTGCCTGGTTAGTATTCTCCATCAAGTCAGGCTCAGAAGTCTAAGACTAGTCAGTCCGTCGGAGCATTTGTTGTTATGGCCACTAGTTGGATCTACTCTGCCTGGATCAGAAGGAGCTATGCCAGTAAAGCACAGCAGATCGTCCTCGCTGCGGCTGTGTTCGATAAGCGAGGAAGAATATTGGTCAGCCAAGAAGGGTTGCTACCAAGTGAGGTGGTAACAGATACATTCCTGCAGAAGGTAAGTAGGCAGCTCCTTTGGTACTTGAAGCTCCGAGGTTAATAAACCACAACAGTCAAACAACGATGTCTTCGGCACGACCCACCCGCTCTTCCATTGGATGTTCCGAGCATCTCGAAACTGGTCGAGCATCACAAATATTATCGACCGCATGACCAACCATATCGGCTATCTTTCGCATAGCAGGCGCAATAACAGAACTGGAATCAAGCTGATGGGCGAGGATGGTCAGCCAATCGAAAATTACGATGTCATTTTTCGTGAACTCTTTTGTCTCGCAGCCGTTGCGCTCGCGTCCAAGATAAAGGAGAATCTCTTGGGTGCTGGCATTCTGTGGGACGAGATCTTCGCAACCGGTAGCACTTCGAAACCTGTGTGTCGACCGCAGATGGAACTCAATGTTACCGGCAATTCCGACCCATCTCTCCAGAATACCAACGTCTCTAAGGAGAGACTAGAACCGGATGATCTGGTCGAGAAAGGAGACAACCGAAGATACCAGGAAAACGGTCGGGGGTCTCTTATGTTTCTAGTACGCCATGTCGACAGCAGACGCGACGTCGAAAAACTCGAAACTGCGGGGTACCGGTTTGCCGAGTTGCACCAGGTGGTTGGCATCATCCACTCGAGCATGAAGATCAAAACCCCAGACCTCGGAGGAAGCCTGCGCAATATGGCTACTCATTCGGAGAACAACACTATACTCACTCCTGGAGTCTATCTCAGTATCTTTGCCGTCCGTGCTCGGTTGGGCCACCATGGGTTTGATGTGCTGGTTCAAAAGAACGCTAGGAACCTGCTCCCGGCTACGAAGCTGCCGTTGGAATATCTCGAGCGATGGCAGATTGGATTCCTCAGCCACCTTCGGCGCTTGACTCCCTCGACTCTTACACATAAGCTAAACAACATGAAAAGCCGCTCTGCCCAGGAAACCCGATTTATATCCGAGCTCCGCGACGCAATAGTTGCACTCAGGGGATGGTTCGACGACGCCACATTCGACGATGCAACGCTCATGTCCAAGGTCGTCCAGGTGCCTTGTTCTCCGCTCGAAGGGAACTCTAGGCCACCCGCATGCTCTCTCATCACATTTCGGCTGGTGCTTCCAATTCACGCCAGCGTCAACTTGCCAAGGTGCGAATTCAGCCCCCTCCAGTTCTTCAAGATCCGTCAGCTAGTGTATGAGGGTTCGCCACACCATGTTGCCTTCTCGCGCTCTGTACACCGCGAGCTGTCGTCTGTCTTGCATCACGCGCCTGTGGAGCCATCGTTTGGGTCGGGAGGCCCAAGATCCCGCGGAGGTCGCGAGGCATCCCCTCGGCGATGGCTGGCGAGGTTTGGTAAATCTACGACCAGTGGTCGCGCTGACAACAACGCCCGGGAAATCCTCACGGCGAGCCAGGAGCAGCTGTGGACTGTGGCGTCTAACCCTGGCTCGTCCCGCAACCCAGGTGGCGCGAGTAGTGTTGATCGCGACCAGAAGCCGCCGTCGATTGGCCATGCCGTTACGTTTGATGACCCGATGACTCATCCCATCAAGCGCCAGCAACTATACGGCGGCATCATGGTCTCGCAGGAAATCATGGTCGACGTTCAGGAGGTAAGTCGCTCAGTGAACGCACGTGGGGCACACGCAAGGCGGAAGCGAGGACGCTAACAATTAAGTCATCGCAGAAGAGTACAGGTGATACGAACATTGTCGCGATGAGAAACAGCAAGATGATTGATGATAGAACTGAAATTTCCGTGGCGCCGATAGACGTAGAGGATGCCACTGCCTGGCCGGTGAACTTTTATCCCGGTGTCCCGGGTAGGGCATTCAATATTGGGGCAGAAAAGGAGGAAGGCAAGTCAACATTTGTAGATGAGCTACTTGCACTTTGTATGGACAAACAGCTATGATGGGTGACTTTAGGATAGATTCTGTTGAAGGGATCGACGGGATAATTATGGAGGACTTTGTTGGATTTGCAGGTTTGGAAAATGGCGTTGACAGCAGAGTGTATCCGCTTAAAAATGACATCTTATGCGACCCAACAGATCGACCCGGACTTTGATCGGCAAGAACCAAAGAAGAAAAGGAAACCTCAATGTCGCGCAGGTGGTTGGAGCGTCCTTTCTCATTTGCCCCAAATCTCAAAGAAGACGGCGATATCTTTACATCAGCAACCGTTGGCCCATCAGGCCGCCTTACGATATGTGTAAATTCATGCGAACCTTGCACAGCGCTTTGTATCCGCCCCTCCATCTCCCGAACCCGTCTGACAGACCAAGGCAAGAATGACGCGTCTTGTGGTGGCATTCATGACTGAATGGCCGGGAGAGCAATATTAATTCTAGGCCCTCGATATGACCAACCCCAAGCCCCTGCCTGCGGGTCATCCCCCCGTAGAGCAAGGTGCCGACTCAGACCAAGTGTGGGAGCGCTTTTGTTTGCCGCACTTACTTTAATCATGTCTGGGTATGCTGTAATGCTTGAGAAAGCCTTGTCCAGGGCAATGTAAGGGGCCGTATCAACACTTGTGGCTAATACACTACTTTCCTGTCCAAAAATACCGCAAAATAGGTGGGTAGCTCCAGCCCAAACTGCTGTCAGTTGCTGAAGAGTGAGTTCGCCTACAGTACCTCAAAAGCCAGCTGACGCCACCAAGTGTTAGCTCCGCGTAGCCGGAGAATGGAGAAATGATTAAGTTGACGGAGAAACATACCCATCTATGGCACGTATGAATATGGCAGAAAGGTACACGCTTACAAAGGGGCTTCCAATCAGCGGAAGAATTCGGCAGTAGAAATGGCCTTGGCCTCTGCGCGGAAATTCGAGCTGGGGGGGAGCCGGTTCAAAGCGACAGATGTTAGCAAAGATAATAGGTTGAAATACATAGCCGGAGGGATTCATAGGTTCAGTCTGAGAGTGTCGTTTAAGCCGGAGTAGACATCTAACTTGAGAATATCACCCTAGGAATCTATGACTAAGAAGAACCGTATTTCTTAAAGAAATCTTCCACTGACATCGGCTCCAACTCTGGAAACCGATCATTTAAAAAACTTCCGTTCAAGTCCAGCCAGCCATTCACCATAGCAAGCCCAGCAGTTTGGTATATTCTGTCAATCATAGCCTTCGGTAAGAAGGCATACCGCTGGACGTTCACCAGCAGTTCAGTACTCTTGCCGGCTTTGAGATCTGCGACCGTGTCATACGAGACGTTGAATTTGCAACCTGTGCCAATCAGTAAAGGGCCGCGACCATGTGACACATTTGGAAAAAGAAGAGCCAACCTTTAGCGCTCTCAGCGAAAGCGACCAGCGCATTTAGGGTGAGCCTGTCTCCGCGGATGACTGAAGCCTCTGGCCACTCCACAAGGTCCAAAGAAGCTGCGACAAATCGAGCTACATCTGTGCTGTGCGTGAGGACGACAGGGTTATTGCCATCACCAGGCACAGCTGCCTTGCGGTTTTCGTGATCAACAACAAGAGATATGACGTTCAATCGCGTGGGTGCCTGGGGAGGCCCGAAGTAGTCCATGAACGTCCCATTGATGAAACGGGTATACTCCATTGTAGGAATGTCGCAGAGTTTGTTTATAGCTGCTACCTTGTACCCAGTCGACGGGAATGGGTAGTTGCTATGTTGGCGAAATTAGCTGCTGCAACCTGATCTTGGGGTAGAGGGAATAATACGCCTTGCTCGCTACCATGTAATCGATTCCAAACTCGCTAGGGGCAAATCTGCGCACAGTGGTTGACTTCACGGCTCCCTCAATGAGGTTCAGCTGGGCGTGGCTATCCTTTTCAGTGTTCATAGTAAGACATGAAACCATGGTGTCGATTGCATTGTCTTTTAGCACATCCGCAATATTATCCGGGGATGAATAGTCGACGACCAGAACGGTAACCTCGGGTTGTTTCAGGAAAATATCGGTTTCCTGGCGATAGTAAGTTATGCTTCAGGAAGCCAGGATATGGGTCTAGTTCACGACAAATACAAACCTTCCGCGACAAGACAAACACATCGTGCTTCTTCAACGCAATGATAGCCTCAACAATAGTGCCGCCAAGGCCACCTGTACCACCTGCAATTGCAACTCGGGTCATGTTCTAGTATTGATAACTCAGGGCTGTGATACTTTGGATACTGCTAGTTGCTAGGAATGTGATGAAATGAACGAGAACTCATCGAGGATATTTTACTTTATACTTATTCTCGGTCACTCTTACAAATGGACTCATGACCGTCATATTCACATGAACGGCAATGGAACCCCTCCGAGCCCGAGCATAGCGCCAGTCACAGGTGTCGGACATAGGACAGGAATTCATCCGTCTTACTGTACATGTCGGCGGTCGGTGAATCAGCGGCCGACACACCGACACGCCGGTCCAAACAAACAATTTATTACGCCCGGCGGCACTAGAGCCGAAAGGGCATTAATTACTAATATACATAACTATACATTGCCCAAATTGTGTCACGGTCTCCTTCAGCCCATATTGAGTCCTCTTGTTGCTTATATTTCCTTTGCCTATTGCATATTCCTTCTTCTCTGCGGGTTCCTATGGGTTAGTAGTATTAACGGCGAACTAGCTTGAAGCGTATTCTTTAACTGTTTAGTGTCCTATCCACGGCGGCTGAAGCGGTATTTGCTATTTTGATATGGGGTGAGGGTGGCGTTCGTCGACGGGGTTATGCTGGAGATGCTGGCAACTTGCCTGAGAAGAACGAAACTCATCATCACGACTTGGGCGAGACCTTGGACACTCCGTATCATGCGCCCACAACCTCTGGCGCCTTGATGCAGAGAACCGCTCACATTAACCATAATCACGAGCCCCATCAGTTCCAGGGTATCGAGCTGCAGAGTTCCGCCTGAATCAATTCGAGTGTATTTGCAAGTGCATAGTTGCCGACGGCAGCTTCTATCTTTCTGATTTAAATCAATGTGCAGTTTATAAGGAGTCTAACAATCCCACCCGGGACTGGTACCTCGTTGCTTTGGTCGGTTCATGTCGCATATTCGTTCCCATCCCGATATCTATCACGGAACCAGTTTTGGAGACTGTAAAAATATAAGCAAATATAAACATGAACAACTCATTGATAATAGACACGAAACTCCCTCAGCAACGGCTAGACAAACTAACAAGAAGCACTCTGGCCGGTGAGGGAAGTTGTTAAATTTCAAGGATCGAATGGCTTCTTAAAACCTAGTAAACGCGATAAATACCTGCCAAGCCTTAACTCTCAGTGCGACAACACCAAGCAGCCTCAATCCTGGAAAAACTGTATGCTGTTTTCTGACTACCTAAGCTGCATAATAAGGTATTGGGAATAACTATTACCAACCCCCCCCGCCCCCCGGGATTGAACGCAGCGACAAGCGGAGGGGTAGTACTTAACCCTAATAAAGCATCTATATATCTTGCTAACAACCTAGCGTTAATTCTTGGGTATCCGTCCGTCTTTTCAAGACAAGAGTACCTAACCAGTTAGATATACTGGTATGCGCCTGCTGTGAAATATCTTATTGAGCTGTGGCGATGTTTAACTGGACCTGAATATGCCCATGCACTTTATGTATACTATATTTAATCACCTTAAACATGTTCTAGAGTAGTTAATATATATGATTAAGCTAAAATCGCAGTACCCGACTCAAACTTGACATCACGCACTGTAAAAATCAGCCCGATGCCTGTGGCACATTAAACTTAGAATCGGCTTAAGTTGCAACACTCTGCACATATAAAGCCAAGAGATTACGGCTATAAATGAACCTGGACCCCTTCGGCCCACCTCTAACAAAGTTATTAAAAATTAGACAGTATGCTGTTACAACTGCCATAGCTGCCGGGTCCAAGCCCAAATAGTCTAATATTAGGTGGGGAAGGGAGCAAGCGCTACTTTGCTACCCGCGGTAGGAATAGGTTCGGGAAGGCGAGATCAAGGCATTAAAGGCTCTTATTGCTTGTAACAGGCCATTCAAGTACTATTTTTTAGTAGGGGGGAAGAGTGTGGTCTCATAGTTATCGAGATTTTCGTTGAAGCAGCTTGACGATGGCCTCGTGCCCATTCCTGACGGCAGCCATAGCGGCGTCCCACCACATCCCTCCTTGGACTCGACGTCGGCGCCCTTCTCGAGCAGCAGCTTGACTCGCTTGTCATCGTTCTCATCGTTCTCCTTGTTCTTCTCATAAAGGGACGACGGCGTCCTAGAACTCAGATGGTGGTCCATCCCGTCGCTTGTAGTCGTAGTGCTAGGCAACTCCGCAAACCGCGATCCATGACTTGGGGTTCCGCCAGAGCATAAGGTTCACTAGGACAGAGCTGCAATCGAAGTGAGGGACAGTCTAGAGAGGTCAGCGTAAGGAACCAGCATGCCATTGACAGGACGGGGAAGAGACGTACAGGGCTAGCGAGATTCTCTAGTTGGAGGTATAGCCGAAAAGCTGCGCTGGATGGGTTGTAACACTACTCCGCTCAGTCTATTCTTCGCTCCCGCTCCGTTACTACCTGAAATTCGATCATCATATTTATCTTGAAGAGGGGCTCACATTTAATCCAGAACGTTCGCCAAATATAATATCAATGCTCATTTACATTATATGCCACTATATATACACTGCAATCCTATCCTCCTATGTCAACTTGCCCAGTTTTATATCATAAGAAACAGAGGGAACCCGGCAAAGAAAAGCTCCGCAGGCTATCAACAGCAGATAGTTAATAACGTTGGCCGGCGACCAGCCCTACTGCTTCCAAACCGAACCAAGCCCACGGTCTTTCTCCCAACCACATTAGAACCTAAGCGTCTGCCCGACGCCAGGTGCAGCTTTCGAGGTCGGTAGTGTAGGATGTGAGTTCAGTTGAATTAATCGTCTGTAACGTCGGCGAGGGAAGTGAAGGTTGCACAAGCAAGTAGTCCTTCACCACCCAGGTAATGAAGAACGGCCCAGTAGCTATTATGATATTGCAGTAGGGCTGCAGTTAAGCCCAGAACCGGGTCATACAATAAAAGACCGGTAGTTTGGAAATGGCTGCTGCAAAAGCCGGATGCCTTGCGGATGATATCATAAAATCGTTGGTCACGCCAGTAGGTCGCGTTGATTTGAATACAGCAGTGTGTCGCGCTGTGTCAGACTCGACTTGGTGTAACGGAAAGGTCTCATTATAAAAGATATCCATGTCGAGATACATGCCACATTGGTGCAGCTGATCGTCTCTCCCGCCTGCGACGGTTCCTTTGTCGCTGGCCTTGATATCCGGGGAGTGTCTCAGCCCTTGCTGCGGTAGACGAATTCCCGGACCTGCCAACACCGACAACGTCGAGGCGCGAGAGCAGATCATGGTTCATCTGCGGCCGCGCTTGACTTTGGGTTATTGGAAGCGTCTGGGTCCCTGCTGGTCTTGATCCGTCCACCAGAGATTGCTTATTGCCTCCCATTCTTCACGGTTACTTCTGTCGCATTCCCCATCTTCACGCCGCGATCTGACCGTGTCTGCCATCTTGAGCTTCCATTCTCTGTACGCCGCTTCAGACGAGCGCGACCGAACTGCGTCCCATTCCAAAAATTCCCATTGCCATTCCCATCGGTCATCTGGCCCCTGTGGCCCGTTCATCGGTTGGCGGCGAGCTCGATCAACACCTCTCTCAAGTTTTCCTAGCTGCCAGTTGCAATACGCCTGCAAATATAGGGAGTACAGTACACGTGGCCGAAACCTCAAGTTATTGAAGTTTCATACGGCAAACATCCTGAAGAGTCAGATCTATACGAAAGCTGCTCGGACTCGAACGATGGCTCCTCGGACTGGGACGACGGCTTTGCCGAGGCCCTTCACCTGCGCTCGACATGCCGCTTGTCAACTTGGCTGCAGCAAGGTTACAACGGTATCGGCTCGCGGGGTCTGGAAGAAGACGATCCGTACTTGTCCGCATCATCATTCACTTCTTATCTTCCATCTGCTTCTACCTCAGCGGCCTTTCGTCATCGTCGTCCTTCCTTGCCGATCCGTTCTCGTCGAAGCTATCTGCAACACTACATGTGCTTTCCCCATGATTGCTTGTCGCAGCGTCGACTTCAATGCGATTGTCTTCCGTGGTATAAATAGCCACGCCCACTTGCAAG
Organism: Ilyonectria sp. MPI-CAGE-AT-0026; assembly: GCA_020744155.1. Taxonomy (NCBI): domain Eukaryota; kingdom Fungi; phylum Ascomycota; class Sordariomycetes; order Hypocreales; family Nectriaceae; genus Ilyonectria; species Ilyonectria sp. MPI-CAGE-AT-0026. Next base: position 129,684 of record JAGPNQ010000010.1, on the reverse strand, counting down.
CTTGAAGATGAAGATTGGCCAAGAAACCCCGTGTCCCTGTTCGTCTTTGACCGGCCATTGAAGGCAGCTGACCCATCTGGTCTTTCCTGCAACTCGATAGATACTGCATCAACTCCGCGAATAGTACGAATTCCTTCCGTGGAGACTCTTGTCCTGTTATACGTGGACGTGAGGCCTTTACTTGGAACATTTCCCTGTCGTGCTGTCTCAAGGTCGCCAAAAGTGCCGCTGGAGATAACACCACATTGTCGTTGTCTGGCAATTTTCCCTATCAAGTCTGCCATTGACATCTCGATCTTGAGTTTGACCATATAGGCGAAAGGATGAAACTGCATGTAACTAAATTCATTGTTAGGGGTGGTTCTCATTATCTATTCTGCTTCTCCTCGTCCCGAAAGTTTGCCGGTTCATGCAATGTAAGGTAATATAATGGAGTTGACTTACACGAACGTGTTTTTCAAGCTCATCATAGAGATAATAAGCACATCCATGCTGAGGGAGAATCCGACGATGCACATATTGAACTTGACCAGACTCTTATACTTGGTTAGACCATTTGCCACCAGGTTCTGTTGAACAACGCGAATGAAATAGAAATTGAGTGCTCCGTCGACAAGAAGGTAGATCCCCTTCTCGACACGGTCCCACCACTCGTTGATCCAGATATATCTCTCTGAGATCTGGAGACGGGCGGGGATCCAAATATTATAGACCGAGATATTAACGGCTGTGATTAAGACCGCAACACCGACCTTAAGACGGTATGCCGTTATCGGATCTGTGAGAAGGATAGAGCAACGATTAATGATAATTTGGAGAAGAAATTGAACCTGAAATAGTTAGAATCATTTATAAACTTCGGAAGGGTAAGTCGAGCATACTTACTTGAAGCGCCCATGTGGTAACTATGGAGGTTATTAACTTATTCTTGGCGACTTAGGGTGCTTTTGGACTGCTTACGAATGCAAAAAAAGAACGCAAAACTAGAAGATTCAATATTTAGTACCGTCTTCAAACGTTACATCACCAAGAGATCCCTCCTCGCACTCTCAACTGCCCTTACCAGCAGGTATCGATTGCCATGTCGCCATATTCGATTACCAGCACAGTCAGCATTTCCAGCAGTACCTTGACTATCCAGATATATTCGACCTGTTGTACCGATAGGAAACGTGGACTGTGCAAGGAGGAATCATCAAACACACATGGGATTAACGCTTACCTCGGGGGAATTATGCCTTTTAAGTGCAACCAGCAGATAATGCTGAAGATGAGGCATACAAGAATCTCCAGCCAAATCATCCATACATAGGCACTGCGGAATACGAGAAGGCCGCGTCTCTCGTAAATTCGTTTCGTTTGCTTCATAGCTGTCCAGGTGGTGAGCCATCCAAAGCCGATCGTGAAGCCCCAGGCCAGCGAAGCAAGAGCAAGGTCATCTTCGGTGACCTCTTGGAGGACAAAATTGGGAGAGAGGAGTGTGATCATCGTGAACCAAATATTGGTTGACACCAACTTGGAATGACCATAACTTTAGCCAGACTCTGGTTCCATTCAGAAGAGGCATCACAATTTAAATGAAGGACGATAGTGATCGAGATGGGCATCCTTGCCCATGGTGTTGGTGTATCATCAGCCGCCAGTCAATAGCTTAAGTCACAGGAGCTAAAAGTCTAGCCCTCGTACGGATCTAGTGACACAGCACTGACTTGCGTGCGTCGTGACGCCCGCAAGCATCCCCGGCCTCTGCACAGATTGGTTGGAATTCAAGCCTTACCATTAACAGCCCAGGAGGCTTCGGCACCTAAAGACGACTCCGGGTAAGAAAGCTTGTAGAGTTTCAGGCAAGCTTTCAGAGAGCACGGCCTTGCCGAACTGGTCTGGACTCGGAGGTTGCTTGCGGAGTGACGTAGCGTTTGGCGCCACACTAAAGCCAACTTGTATTTCCGATACTCCGGGGAGGGAAGCATGACGTAACCCGGGCTATGATCAACATAGAATGCTGAACGGCTTTTAGGTTGAACATCACTATTGGAGTAGCGCTCTAGGGTTGGAAGCTGGAGTGGTTGAGTGTCGCGAGATTGGATGCGATTCCTAATAGATCTGACTATACCTTCAAGTTAGCATAACATCTCGTCGGGTCCGCGGCGCAAAAGTATCAATATCTTGGGTAGCATCTACTATACCAAACACAAGATGCTACTAGCATAACAAGTAGACAAGCGAGTCATTTACTCGAATAGCTACTGATATGAGTTATTATTATGCAAGGTGTTGTTCTTTCCTATAGCTGAAATGACCTGTCTACTCTTAGTCTGTGCACCGCTGGGGCGGCAACGGCACTGCTGCATCGTTGACGGCGGAAGCCATGTGAAAGTGACAGATACCAATCCTAACGCCACGGGTTACTGGTATACAGACGTCATGCAAGTGTGACATCTGCTGCTCTTAGCGCTTGAGAGATGAAAACCTTGTGGGTGGGTCCATGAGTCGTAATATCGTGGGTCACGGTCACTTCATAGGGATGAGGCATTCAGAGGAGAAAAGCTGAAAGGGGCGCAGATTGATGTTGAGCCAGGTGGCGCTATTCCGTTCGCATTCCCGAAGGGCCCGGTGAGGGGAAGCAGGTACAGGGGCTGCTACCCTGTGATCGACGCTCTCCCTACATGATGCATTTTGGATGCCATTTTGTGGCTTGCGGAAGGCCGGTCTGGCCATGCAGGGGTGAAGTTTGTATTTGCGCTACTGTCCGCTCGCCCCGCATTCTGCAGTTGGGCCGCTGGGTGCTGTCATGGTCCTGGGTCAGTGACGAACTGTGGTGAGAAGACAGTGTTTCTAGCACTGACGTGAATCCTCGGCTATTAACTTTGGTTATGTGAAGATCAAGCCGTGCCGCCGCCCCTATGCCACAGTGTCAGCCTGACCTTGGCATCCGGTGACAGGGCTGAGATGGTATGCTACTCGACACTTCAGCAGCAAAGGATCCCGGATCCCGAAGCTAATACGCAGCTCGAATTTCTGCACAGAAAGGCCGAGGCCATTTCTACCGCCGAATTCTTCCGCTAATTGGAAGCCCCTTTGCAAGAACGTACCTTTCTGTCATGTTCATCTGTGCCATAAATAGGCATATTTCTCCGTCAATCTATATCATTTTTTCGTTGTCCGGGCTACGCGGGGCTGATACTCGGTGGCGTCAGCTGGCTTTCGGGGTAGGTAAACTTACTCTTCAGTAACTGACAGAAGTTTGGGCTGGAGCCACCCACCTCCTTTGCGGTATTTTCTGGCAGGAAAATAATATATTAGCCTTAAGTGTTAATACGGCCCCCTATATTGCCCTGGGCAAGGCTTTCCCAAGTATATCGATATACCTAGACATGATTAAGGTAAGCGCGGCAATTTCAAAAGCGCTCCCGCACTTGTGTCTCAGTCGGCAACTTACTCCCGTCCCAATGTGGCGTTATCCTTGTGACACTCACTTTCATCCAGGGTCCTGGGTGCACGGATCAGCCGGAAGAGTCTCCGACAAAACGACCATGAGGCTAACAGGAAATACGGGGAACTAGTAAACATCATGATCGACGGCACCTATCCAGGATAGCACTAACAATCACTTTTGTTGTGGGGATAACTTAAAAATCGAGTAATGCTCCGGCGCACAGACAAGCCACACTGGGGACTTGCAAACTGAACCTACTGGCCTAGTTAATACTTCAGCAAACTAAAGATTAAGCCGAGGGGCGATGTTTACGACTTCAACAAGGATCTAGACACTTGGTCAAATAATGGTTGCACCGCGGAGACCATCATCGGTTCCGCGATCCCGCCATAATTCAGGGTCTGCCAGTTGACATGTGAGTGATGAAGACAATCGGCGCTTTGCCAGGGGATGACCCACAGGCAGGGGCTCGGGGTTGGTGATATTGAAGGCGGCGCTGCGTATCTTGCTCTGCCAGAGGTCGTCCAGGAGCGTATCAGTGTTAACGTGCTTGCCCTTGGCGATGTTGGACAGAAACGTCTTCTTCGTGACCGGGATGTCGAACTGCTCTGGGTCGAGCACGCGCTTCGTCGATTGCGCTGATCAATCTTGTTCGATAGGAATTATGGAACCTGTGCCGGCATACGGGGTATCCCGCGTAGTTGTCGAGATTGCCTTACGAACTCTCGTTAGGTAAGAGTAAAGTGTGCCTATGGTTCACTCACCAAAGCAGACTTGACCGGGTTGAAGCGGGAGTCAGCAATCTTCAGACTCTTTTGCGTGACATTGAAACACGCTGCTAAAGCAATCTCCGCGGCTTTTGCCAGAGAAGCCCAGGTTCATGCTACCTGCCGCCAGCGGACCGAAAAGTGGCACCTTGCTACTTGTGGCGGATTAGTGCCTGGAACTCTTACAGCATTATCGGCAAGGTCGGGCTGGACTGATTCACACCCCTCAGCGCTGCCACACGGATGGCTATCTCTATTCCTTGGAACAGCCTTGATATGATCGAGTAGTTTAGCAACTGACTCATGCCCACTCCACGCTGCCATGTGAAGGGTAGCCCATCAATCACTATCAGCAACTCTTGACGCCATCACATTGTCATTCCAAAGTCAAACGCAGCTGTACAACATCGATCAGCGCTTCATTATCTCATATGTCACGACGGTGGTTTGACGTAGCGAGAACAGAGTGGTTCAAGAACAGTTGCATTTAAAGGACCCTTGTTGCCTAAACGAAGAAGAAGCAGAGAGGGAAAACCACAGCAACGAAGACACGTACTTTTCTATCTTCCCACAACTATTACCTGGGTTGAGAAACTAGACACCAGTCCGCGGTGGGCACTGCTGATCATAGTATGACTGCCGACAGCGGTAGCTCGACCGTCTCTCTTATTAACACTGAGCCTATGACATTCTCAACCATACCCCTAACAACTGAGTGTAGCTATGGCGTTTCTTCCGCCACTGGTTCACGACGTAGTCGAAAATCCAGCAAGTTGAAGAAAATAGGCACCATGCTTGGTTGGAAGCGAATGCAATTCGACCGAAGTTCACACACTTCCGCGTCCGTTGCTATCAAATACGGCAGATATCATATCTTACAAGGGTTACCGATCGCCCCACCGCAACGTTCCTTCTGCCACCACTGCCGAGCTGATGCCTTACGAGACGAGGAGTGCTACATCGGCAAAACATCACTTGATGAACCGCACCCAGGCCGTCGGCTTTCGCTTCCCACAGATACGGGGAGGGCGCCTGCATCAATTCTGATGGAAAGCGGCCTAGGGGACCGACAATGCAAAGGAACGGGTGGTGCGGCCACATATCCATTACGTCTCGTGCGTAAATGGGTTCAGTCATTGACGAAACCCACGAGTACCCCGCAATTAGAGGCTTTGACGCTGCAAAGTACTCCTCCCGGCATTTTTATCCCTGACTCGCTTTCCATGTCACCAATCGTTGACACAGAAACCATCGCCTACAGCTGGGATCGAGAGCTCGAACACCAGAGCAACGGCAATGCTGATATAAACTCGCGAGCTGGTTGTCTGGGCACGGAAGATTATTTCTGCTACTGGAGAGCTGACGGGGGTTCAAGTTCGGGGCTATGAGTTCCTCAAGACCCGTTCCATCGATGCACTTAGGGACGAGGCGGCGTCCAAGAACCATTATGCGGTGTCCCTAGGATCATCTGCCATTGCCTAAATAGCTAGCTACATCGCTCTCTGCCCGTTCGAGGCTGTTCGCATCCGCTTGGTCTCGCAGCTGGGATTCGGGCGTGGTCTCGGGGATGGATTCGCAAGGATTGTCAGGGAAGAGGGGATTTGAGGCCTGTACTCCGGGTTGGGTCCGATATTGCTCAAGCGGTATGCAATTCTCTAAGTAATCTTTTCGCTGGCAGTACACTAATCGTTCTAGGGTATTATACACATTGGCGACCTTCGTCGTATACGAGAATGCTCTCGAGCCAGCCTACTATCAGACAAGATGGATTGGTGGGAACAGCTTGAGGACGATAGAAGATCTTCATTTTTAAGTAACTGACGGCCTGAAGGGCCGTATTTTATAGAGGAATTTGATACAATAGATGTCTTAGGACAGGGATCGTGATCAGCCCAGTGACAGTAGATCAGCTGTTGGGCTGCTAGCAAGATCAGCTGTTAGGCCTATTAGTCCGTCTGGGAAAATAACAGTCCGTAAAAAGCATATAAAATCGTATGTCTTTGACCGCCGAAGTCGGCGATGTGACATCCTTGTCTGTTCCGTCTGAGACCTACAAGTGGGTCGACAAGTCGACCATATCCAGGGCCGCGATCACGGGATTCAATCTGGGCTCTGTGCATGGGAACTAAAGATTTGATCGTTTCTTGACAGGTGGCATCGATTGCTGACGCCTCGCTTGGGAAGCTCAATCCGAAGACGTCACTCTGGGGAGATGCAGCAATCCCTAGCGGGCCTAGCCCGGCTACCTTCTCGTTGGCTTGTGTGATCGCCTGGTCCCTCTGTTGTTTGGTCCAGTCCCTGCCATTCCGATATGCAGCAGCTCGTTACCGAAAGGTACCGGGGTCACTGATTAAAGCAAATACTTTTTACTTATGGCATCTCAAATCCAAGCTTTACTCCCAGCGCAGATAGCTCTATCGGGTGGCTGACAAGCACCTTCAGAATTCCACCGTAATATATTGATATGAGAGTGTAAGCCTTATTGTCATACCGTAGCTCTACTGTTCCGCAAGATTGAAGAGTGTAAATACCTCTAGCTCCCAACGCAAAGCATGCCTGTCGAGATACAATTAATCAGGATCCACCTGGTCCTTTCACTTCAAGGAAGAAATTCGGTGCGACAGGGAGATCTTGCTAAGTAGAAGGGATAATACAATCAAGTTCTCGGTATACTTTTAATCGAGTTGCTCACGCGCGCGCCATAGAATAGATCCGGGTTGCTGAACACGAGTGTGCCATCAGTCAGAAGGTCAAGGTTCGTAATAGAACTTGACGACCAATACTCTTTTTGTCTCGTACTTCTCCTTTGATCATGGGAATAAAATCCGCAGTAACTTAACTCTCTTTGAAGGCATGTGTATCCGCCATCTAAAAGCTTTCAAACTTGTCGTCAGGGAACTGAGACGGGGAAAGCAACGGACGAGGTTCAATCTTTAGGGAGCAGTATTGTGTTTTTATAAACACTTCATTATTCCATAAAAAGCCCCAGGTTGAGAATAACAGTGATAGTGAGGATAGTGAGAATAACAACAATTAGATTAATAGCTAGTAGTATAATTCATTTCCTTTCTTCTTTCTACAACTTCAGCCTCATTCTTGGCGGTCTTAGCGGTATTACTAGCCTTACCGGTAAGACCATACCGGTTATTATATAAGCAGCTGGTATAGTATACTTTAACCCCCATACCATACCAGATCAGACCATTCCAATCACTGCCGTCTTGCACTGAACGCCAAATTATCTTGTCGGCCTCGAAGAACATCTGATCCTCTCAAAGAATAGACTCAGTATTCGAGCTTGCTAGCTCTGTGAACTGAACTTCGTAATCGATAAGGTTGAATAGCAGGGGTCTCGCCTCAGGGTCGGGTTTAAGCCGACTAGATAGTCCTGCGCAAGGTTGCTACCCCTCATAGATCTAGCCGTCGTGCAGGAGTAGTTTAGTCAATAGTGAGCCGCACAATAAACAGTGGGCCTGCTCATTCTAGATCTTCTCGCCGCCCGAAACGTTTTCCCGCAGATCATGAATCGTCCATATTGTAGGGCCGTCGTCCAACTTAACAGCCGCCTCGAAGAGCCTAATATATGGCTTGGAGTCAGTATTTTTCTTGCGGCTCTTCTTCGCAGGCGGCTTCGCTTGTGCATTAATACGTAACACCTTGGGTCTTAGGGTTAATACCTCCGGCGTTTGTGGAGTTTCTTCCTGAACACGGACATCTTTATCAACCTCGTCGATTACCAGCTGCATCTCTTTCTCCTCCACGTCTTTTAGACTGAGAGGGCGTGCTACTTTACTATCACTATCCTCTTCCTTGCCTGTCGTTAGCTCGCTTTGCTATAGCTTCTCGGTGCCTAGTCGGTTATACACCCTCATAAGCATATCATAATATAGGCATTCATAATACATCCATTCCCCGCAAATCCTACTAGTGCACCCTATTAACATCCTATCCAGGTTCGCAGGAGTTTTACATTCATAAATCAGTTCGGCAGGCTAAAAGTATCAGACTTGGCGGAAATAAGAAAAGTATTAAAATCTCTTACCAAGAGCCAGAAGCTAAGGTAATTAAATATCTGCCGCCAATACAGCCCGTCCATAATCTTATTATCATCTGACTCGATCCATTAACTCACAGTTGCTGGCATAATAACACTGATTACATCAATAATGTCCACTGTTAGTCAACTATTAAGACTGGCGCACTCCACCGTGCAGCAGGCAGGGACGACTTACTATAATTCGATACAACCAGCTCATTATGACCATAATATAACTGACATCCCTGCAGTTTATTCTTATCACAAACCGTTCCAGCTGGCAGTTCATCGGGCAAGTATATCCAATACACGCGCGCATAAACGTGGTGCTCATCCGCAGCCCGAATCTCCAGAATCCAAGCCACCCAATAGTTATCCAACTTCTTAATTAGCCCATCTTTGGCTAAGCTCACTGCTATTTATTATCGCTCAATAGTACAGTCGTTAGCAACATAGACAAAGCTGTCCGTATAATACTTAACCTCGTTGACTGCCAAGCTGTATCAGTAAGCCTCTTATCTGTAGAGAAGCTATTTGATACTCACGGACAAAGCTATTATACCGCCTCATTTTCCGCCATTCAATTTCAGGTTCAACAATATAGCAGAGATCCAGGGTGGTATGCATATTGAACGCGCCGGTAGAGAAGGGAAACCTCTGGCTCTGCATCTCGTCTTATTCTTTTTAGCCCTCGCATTTACTCTTTTTATTCTTTTATCGCTCATATCCAGCCTGCAACGGGTCGTCCATTAAAGCAATAGTAAAGGGACATTACGCACGGTTCTCCTCCAGAACGGAACACCTGCACTTTCCAGAGCTCATAGCCAGTGTCGCGATAGAACTAAACGTAATCAAGAAACGAGGATTCGCCGTAGGGGATAGCACGAAGTAGGACGGGTCCTTGCATCACCACATCATAAGACAACACTATGCTTAAACGGAGCGCAAACCTATCAGTAACCGACACACCGCGATCTGCAATATCCTATGCAAAAGAGATAATCATATTCTCCCACGTCACAAAACTCCGGGCAAATTCAAGACGCGCGTATCACGTGCAAAGCTCAGACCATTTTTCGAGGAGTCTAGCCTTTTTAGATAGGAATTAATAGGGGTGCTACACCATTTTAAACTAACACCAAGAGCCTCAAGTTAGCAGACCATACTTCAGCTGCTAAGGATAGAATGCTAAACACTTAGAGAAATTAACCTTCAAGCAAGCTTGTCACATAAGAGTCAAACAAGGCAAGACCGATCAGCAGACAAGGAAGAGTATGGGGCTTCTAGGAAACACAAACAGAAAAGCTTAGAACTATAAATAGCCTAGCATACTTAGCCCTATAACGTTAATCCTCCCGGGCGGAATAAATTTCATTTATTCAACCGGGGTTATTATTAGTACAATCAGATTGAGATGGTAATACCAATTTATTACCCTATAGCTTAAGTTATTATATAGAAAAACTAATAAAATCTGGTATTTTAAATAAATTAAATTTAGGCTATTATAAATTTACTTATTTAAAATATACTATATAATGTGATTTATTTAACTTACTTTATATACTTAATTTAATACTTAAATTAATATTAGCACTACTATACTATTTACTATATATAATAAGTATATAGAGTAGGTAGCTATAATTAATTTAGCTAATTATTTAGTAGATAATCTGATTTAGTATTAACTTTTTTAAAGATAGCAGTATCTATATCTATTATGAATAGTAATTAATCTTTTTTAATTTCTGTAATATCTTCTAAGCTGGAGTAAATATTCAGTCTTATAGAATAGATAGTTATATCTTAAAGAGGCCGACTTTAAGCGGGTATTATAGGAGCAGCTTAATATATATCGTCTGAGGAGAAAAGTGGGGTTATTTAAATATCCAAATAGATTCAAATTGAATTAAATTAGAGGCTTGATTTAATTTGATTTATTTATTTACAAGCCTGACTTAACCTGGCAAGATATTTTCCTCAAGATTTTAGCGACACCAGCGAATATATAACAGCTAAATATAACCCTTTCAGCCTTCAATCAGTATAACTTTGCTAATACTATAAACCCTCCTCGAAGTCTGGTCCTCTATCCATCGCACTGCGTCTTGGTGTACATCTCTCAGATCTGTATGAATGTCGATAGCTTAGTTGGCCCATCGTAGCCCTCCCAACAGCCGTGCTTGATCCTGCGTTCTCGTCATTGAAGGCGTGTTCTTCCGGGATAATGACGATCCTGAGACAGCTGTAGTCCTGAGGCAGCTATGGTCCTGGGACAGCTATGGTCCTGGGACAGGCGTGGTCCTGGGTTTACATATGAGCGGGTCTCCTTTACAGAATCGTTCGGTAGGAGCACTTTATTCCTGGTGTTATATTTCGTACATAAAAAAGTGGAGCAAAGTAGACGTGGACTGGGGCAAGAAGCGGACAAGTCAATCTAGGTTTGAATATAGCCTCCTCCCAAAACTGATACTCTTGTAGCAGGCATGATAGTAGTTCTGCCAATCCGTATCTGGATATGACGTGTATAAGCTCGGTTCCGCTTAGCGGGTAGTCAGCAGTGTTGGGCTCCATTTGCTGGTATGTGTGTACCCATAATTCGATCAGCGAGTCTCTCTGCCATCCAAGTAGAGCAAGAAGACCTCTTGGGGATGTCTCTGCCACCTCGCCTAACACTATGTACATGACGTGAGCAAACGGGAACCTGAATGTGTCTGCCTGGCTGAATAATTGGGCGTGAGAATGCGCAGCTATCCTGAAATAGTGGATGCAAGTTCGGGATAGACGGCAGTGGGTAGCGGGGACCACCAGGTCGGCCGCTTTCGTGGTATTGTCCAAAGCCATCAATCCGCCATTGATAAAAAAGTCCTTGACCGACTGATAGATGAACTGAACGATCCGGGCATTGTTAGACGGGACAATCTCTGCGAGACCGCAGCTGAGGGCGTTGATTCTTCTGTCGATCTTGTCTTTAGCGATGAATTTATCCGAGTTTCGGCATTCATCTAGTGACTTATAAGTGCAGTCAGGATTAACCGCCATGGCCCATTGCAGCTCGTCTGTTGTCAACGGCCTCGTGGAGAAACAGATCTATTGTATGAGTCTCAGGGTGTCCGAGCGGTTTTTTACAACCTTAATGAGCCCGCGGTACAGGTGGTCCAAAGTCTGGGGAGTCCGCTTGATCTCGGTCTCAATCTTGCCCTGCGATTCCCCCTGGCGTATCAGCCGTAGAACGCGCTCCAGGACAATATGTGCCCATATGAAAACGCCTTGGGCACGGTCGGATATGAGCCTTTTGACATAGGCGTCTGGATGAGCCGCGAAGCGGGCTTGAATATACATCGTGATATCCGCGTGGTTTTTAGTGTCCAGTAGTATGGCCGATCCTCCTTCTAGCTCTAGGATGAGATAGTGACGACAAGAGAAGCAATCACCGAATCGAGAATCAGTAGACGGAAGGCTTTCAAGTAGATGTTTGAGGTATTCGATTAACTCGACCGCTGATCGTTCGCCGCACTCGTCGAGTGCGTTGATGAAGAGTATAACTGGAAATCTCTTCAGGATCCTTGGAAGTGACGACTTGAGGAAAGCCTGCAATGGCTGCAGATGCCACTGCCACTTCTCTCCAAGCTCGCCCTCGGTTGTCTGTTTATCCTCAAAATGGTTGATCAGGTCGGGCCAGGGACTAGGGTTCCGTTTTTGACGGTCAAAAACGGTATTTGACCATCAAATAACTAAAGGGGGTTTTTTGGCAGTAATTTACGTCCAAAACCCCTCCCAATTTAGGCTTAGCGCCTATCCATATTGGGATTAGTTAGTACATAAAATAGGCTTAGTGCCTCAAATCACCAATGCAGCGCACAAATCGTCACTAAATTCCCTTCTTCGGGGTTGAAAAGTAAAGGACAATGTAACTGTCAGAATGAGCAACAAAGGCTGTCGCCCTAAAACCCATTGTGTTTATGAACACTTTGTAAAGAGGCTCAAGTCGGTTAAAGATAATCCAGCGGAACCGATAGTTATCAAAAACTGAGAGACAGTTGATGTTGCTCGGCTAATAAACACTGATAAAGATAGAAAACGCCTTCCAAGACTTCTATTTTTGTCGATAGCTGGGTTTGGGAAGAGACTGGTTTGGGAAATAGTGGAGAAAATATGGACGTCGGCCAATAAGAGGTTTTCGACATGTAAAATACCTTGAGGTTTCTGACGTCAAAAACTGTGGTCAGATAGGTAAATTACCGTTCGGTAAATTACCTCAACGGAACCCTACCAGGGACACGCTTGAGTAGCTGGTGCAGGAGGGATTGGAAGAGACCAACCGGAGTTCTCTGCAGTTCATGGCCGCGGCCATGGAAAAAGAAGGAAATTGCAAGTGTGTCGGTTCCGTAAAGGGAAGGAAGTGCATCCCGGGCATATTTCATCAGCGTTGACTTGCCAGATCCCGGGTTTCCCCTTGATCCACAGTAGACCTCGATATTGACGGGTCCATTCGATCAAGGTTCTATGATTAAGAAGCCATTGCATGTGCCGTCGGCAGCATCGTCGATTTTAACTTGCCGGCCGTCCATATCCTCAAAGGCTAGATATTTCAGACAGGCTTTTGTATCTGATTGGGGCTGGTAGAGGTCTGCGCTACAGAATCAAATAATGTTGGCAGGATGGCCAAAAGCTACATACTATGCTCGGCAAATTGTTTCACCACCTCCCGCTTCGCTTCTTTGGCGAGTCTCCTAAGTCGTTCGGCGACGACGGTATAGTCGCCCTGGCTCCTGGAATCATACTTTACGAGCCCAGAATGATCCGTGTTGAGCGCGATGTTGTCCTCCTCGGCTACGGCTACCAAGCCCGTGCTGGTTGTCGATTTTTCTGTCACCAATAAAGAGGGGCAGCCAGTCTTGCGCCACTTCCCGTCTTAGTCAAGCTGTGGGATAAGTCAGCGTTAACTTAACTGTTTCTGGTGATGTATCTAACCTCTAGGGTTGGGCTAAGCCTGCGCTCGAAGAAGGTCACGACCCTGTAGTGGCTCTTGCAGCTCTCTGAAAACTAGTCCGCAAATCTCTTCAGAAAGGTCGATGGCTCAGAGTCGCTGTCGACAAGGAGATCGTGAATCAATGCCTCATTGGGCTGGCCTCGTACAAGAGTCCTCAGTTGGTCGTTTCGTAGGCCGAGGTTAGGTATACCGAAGAAAAGAAGTCTATAAGAGGCTTTGGATAGGTTAGAGTTCGTATTACTGCATCTTCTGCGCGCACGAATAAGCGCCTCCAGCAATCAGTTAGATGCTGCACTATGACGGCGGGATACCCTACCTCTTTAATAAGTAGGCCACCGAGGCTGTAGCCGGTAAAGATAATCGGACAGTAAGAGGTCTTCGGGCATTAGTTTAAGCTAGACAGCATAGTAAGTCACGTACCCCGTCACTCGCGCAATAGGCAATAATTTATTCCAGCAAGGCACCACCCAACTCCTCGATAGACTGCTTCGAGAGGCTGCCTAGTAGCGTAATATCATAGCTGTAGAGCAGCACCCTGATATTGGGCACGTCCTTGGGCAGGAAGTCGCGTTACCAGACGTCGTCGCTATTTGGGGATTTCCAGGGGCCGAGTGCGTGGCTTCCGAGGCCGGGTACTGCTATAATGCTAGAGGAGTCAGCACGGGAAAGAAAGGTCGGAGAAGGCCAGGCTTACTCGACATCTACACCGTTCTTATCCTCGTAGAGCGGCGTGATTCCCTCGAATTGCAGGTGTAGCTGTACGGGTGACTGTTCCTAACTCGGCGCAGCTGAGCGGACAGGTCGTCTGCGGAGAGCGATGTGATGATTGAGATAGTAGCATAAAGAGAGTCGTTGCCATATAGCACCAAAGAGCGACGGACCATAGTATAGGCGTCTCCCCGCAGGTCCGGAACCTCCTCGAGAATAGACTTCAGGTTGCGGCCCAGGTTATCGGTCTGATCGGCTGGGATGTCATCGATGCGCAGTGTCGGGTTCTCGGTCTTCGGCGGCTTCAACGGCTGTCCAGGGGGCCTGCCGATGAGGATCGCCGTCACCAAGACCACACTAGCGGTCGCAAAGACCGCCACGAACAATTCAGACACAGTGGCCCTCTCGTTCTAGATCTTGGACGGATTCCGATGCGGGAATGATGAAACGAATAAGTTACATCTCTGGGTGAGGAGCACAGCTCACTACATAGTATCCACATCCCAGCCACCAGCAGATCGGACCACCTTAGTCATACGGTCTCAACAGGGAAGTAGACGGTGCGATCGAGTGTTGCTCGGGCTAGAATGGGCAGCAAAGAGGCGAGATGCGCTATGTCGTGAGTGGTCATCATATGCTTCTTGCCTGCGGCTGACCACGTGACATGAAAGATAGTTCTGCCTGGTCCCAACCTCACCAGACGAGGTCGTGATTCTGGCGACACTGGGTTTTGCTTCCTCACCTTCAAGATGATATCAATGGCCCTGACACCGCCCTTCGCTTTAGAGCATCAGCTAACGCGGGAGCTAGACGAGCCAGCCCGGCACGTGCCGGGACACCCCCACGTGCCTCTGGAGGACCGAAGCAAGGTATAGGACTTGCTGGCCAGAGAAATCTGCTCGGACGATTTGGACCGGGTCGCCAACAGGCTCTGGTGGATGTTAAAACAGGACAGCGGAAACATATCGCCTCTCTACTGGCAGTTGGTGAAACGGCGTACTATCATCGTAACGGAGGACCCGAAGCTCCACCTAGTGTGGATCCACGATCGTATCTTTATCAAGCCGCTCCCGCGGTATATTACGTCGTACGCATTCTGGAGGGACTATCTCTGCACAGAGGCCGGCAGCGGAGGACTTGAATGCATTTAACGAGCGGCGCTGGGCTACCTGCGGATATACTACCATCTCGTGAAGTACGAGTCCGACTTGTGTATCGCCCAGGACCCCAGCCTGTGCCTCGTCCCGCCGGATATCACCTGGGAGTAGTTCTGCGACTTCACGTCGAGCCTGGGGGATATTGCAGACCGAGACGTCTCCCTACGCTACGCCTACGGCGAGATCCGCCTGACGCGGCTTAACTTGTATGCTCCGCTCCTCCTCGGCAAGTCGCACTTCCAGAGGGTCGAGCACCAATACGGGACGTATTTTACGCGCTTCTACGGGCCGATCCTGTTCGTGATCGGGATCAGGTCGGTGGTCCTGAGCGGACTGCAGGTCGTCGTGTCGGTCGGGGAAGACAGCGGGGGCGGTTGGACGGGGGCGGCGCTCTGGGTCGGCGTCACGGCGATCGTGACGTCCTGCATCCTGCTCTTCATTTTGGGCCTCCTCCTGGTGTATAAGGTAACGAAGAAGTGGAAGTTTGCAATCCGCGACCGCCTCCGGTTGTTGGAGGAGAAGCGGGCGGCGGAATGACGATGTTTGTACTTATTCGAGTCTAGGCTAGCGGAATGACACGTCTTCGTTTGCCCCATACCACTGATCGTGCTGTCTATGCGTTGAAGGGTCGAGAAGCTCGATGACCCCAGCGTGGCGGGAAGCGGAGCTGGCATTTCGCTTAGAAGATAAGCCTCCGCGATCAACCTTGTCTCGTGACAGGGTATTAATCCCCTGGCGTCTTTCTTGTACCATCTGCGTACCCTTCGCCTGGTCGGGGGAACGAGCTGGGGGAAGTCCAGCAAGTCATCGATTCTTTCTCGATGACAGAAAAACTCCGCAATAACAAGAACATGCTCCAAGATTCCCTTGCCGCTGTCAAGGAGACAGTAGAGAAGGCCAAAGACCTCGATAAGACCGCAAAGGACATATTGCAAGTACAATCAGCTCTCAATTGGCATCGTCAATTTAGCTTCAAAATGCAAAAAGCAGATGAAAACACAACGTAAGCAATTCCTTCCACTTCATTGCTGGTCCTTGCTAAATGAAGGCAGCCCCAAACAACTGGACGATCTTTACAAGTCAACACGTACCTTGATCCAGGGCTGTTTGGGTGAAGATCTCGGGCAGGCCGTACTCGCTGATTCCGAGAGATGGAACAAAATCCGAGACCACGTTGTTGTTCATCAAATCACTGACGTGATACTAAAATATTAGTCAATTGAGTTCATCAAATTCCAAGTCCTTAAGTATCTAATTCGTAGTTGTTGATCTCCTTCACCTGCAAGTCCAGCTTAAGCACTGTATTTACTGCTGTAACGAAGGCTTTGCAGTCCCAGCACTCTTACTTGTTCACTATAATTTGAGCTTTGTTAATCATTACCGGAGGTATGGCTTCTCTGAGATGCCAATGGTCTTCTGTCAAGACAACGTGGGTGTTCACAAAGTAGGCGATAAGTTGCTTCTCTGCGTGACAGGCGTAATACTGCCCTCTCAAGCCATTATCTCTTTCGTTGTCCGCCGGAAGGCTATGCTGGGCTGCATCACGTCTACCGACAGTGTCCCAGCACTTGTAGATAAGCACAAGGACTTGTTGTCGGAGGTTCCATTCAGGTTCCCAAGACTGCTCGCCGTTTCCCCATTTAACTAAGATATCAACTGTGGCATTGGTTTCGTCGACACGATGAGTCTCGAATGAGTCAATCTCGACTTCGTCGAGATCTATAATAACATCGCACGTGGCACTAAGTTCGGCTAGGTCGGCTTCTTTGGGCTCGGCGATGGAATCCAGCTCGGCTTGCTTTTGGGGTGTTTGGGTATCTGTCACATCTACTATAGGCCATTGTGGCACTACGCATTAGCGGAGTGTTCATTCCACTTTTGCCGTAGCTGGCAATGCGACAGTATCGACCAAGGCTTCTTTCGGAGGAGGGATAGTCTTAGTGATGTTGTGCTCGGGGGACCGGGCGATGGCAGCGGTATCGAGGCTTCGCTTGTAGTTTTGATCGATATCAATACCGCGGATGATATCACGGCCGATGCTGCTATGTCGGGCGTGCGTCAGTCGTCGTTGAAACGAGGTCTAAAAATGCGATATTAAGATTAGCAAGCCTGGAATTTACGCTAGACATAACTATAGGACAACAAAAGAGACCTATGAGATCCCCAGAATGGTGTATTGCACCACTTGGAAAGTTTGTGCTGGACTGACGCGGTTCGTTCACAGTTCAACGGGTCATCTGGTGCAATGTGGCACTGCCACAATCATTACTGTGGCTAGCTCATGGGTACCATCCTCGAGGTGAAGTGGGACTAGCATTACTCTCCCCACCGTGAATCTTGGTCCATTTCTGGACTCCCTTCACCGACTTTGTCGTACTTTGACGCGCTTGCCAGGACCTGACAGGAAGCAAAATGAGTCGTATTGTGGAAAATTTTGGTCCACTTTTGGCTGCTAGATTGTCTCCCCAAGCTCCACTGATCCGTGCTCGAAATTACCGGATTATGAACGGCATGCCGTTCGGAAATGCTTCAGTGCACTGATACCCGGAGTGGTATGTAACTCTGCCGCCAATCGGTGCTCCCTTCCATGCACGCACTTTGATCGATGCCCGGCGCCTTATAGGTGTTCATTTTTCGACACTAGAATTCCGCAAATAGCTACTTAGGTCCCTTTTCGAACCCCTGGTCGGTTCTATAATTACACCTAAATAACGACCTCACAGGTGAATTGCAGCAGTCAATGCAAAACCCAGGTAGGCATCTGAAAGTATGTACCTCTGGTCCATGTGGCAGTCGCTGACCTAGGTAATCGTATAGCGGCAATCCTGCAGCGGCAATCCTATAATGGCAATCTTGCTGCGGTAATCTTGCTATGGACTATAGGTATAGCTGGAGAACAAGTTGAATTGCAAATTATAACTGCGCATCTATTGTCACGGGTGTCACAGGCCAGGGCCCATATCCTTGCGGCTGTGCCGCAAGACGTACTAGGCTCATGCGCGCCAGGGATGAGAAATCGGTCCACAGCCCAGGGGCACCTCAGGGGCACTTAGGAACTTCTTTCTTTCTTCTTCATCTTTGATGTAAATAGCATCCTGGACTAGATAGCTGGAATCCAGCTACTAGAGGCCGTTCACAGGTTCGTCCTCATCTTCTGAGCGGTACTAGTCCGCATTTATAACACTTAAACATCTCGAAGCCTATAGAAGCCAAACTGCTGTCTGATCTTTCAGAGCCATCATGCATTTACTTTACTTGGATGTAACTATGTAGCATTGTTCCTCTTGCTAGAGGACAGTCTCGACCTAAGGAAGACAACTTTAACATGAACTTATGGAGTCGCGCTGTCATTAGTCTCGCCCCCCCTTGTCCACCTGGTCCACGTCGTCCTGGCTCCTCAACTGGCGAAGCCCTTCATACTTCCACCTGGAAATATATGTCTCGAATGCTTGCTCACCATGCTTTCCGTTTGTTGTCGCGTACACGCCAACGATGACGCCTACCATATGTTAGCATGCAACAGCCGAATAACAACCATTCATAACGGTTGGACCGGTATTACTGAAGAAGTGTCTTTTACTCACCGGAATAGTACGGCACCACATCAGTCCCCCGACAATGACCAAATACGCGCATTCCCGACTGTCGGTCTGTTGAGCCAACCGGACCCGCCCTAAACTCGAAATGTGTGCTATTGACTGCCTCAATCTCGAGTCGAAGCTTTTTTCCCATCCATTCACTTGGCATGGCCACTGAGCTCACTGGGATAGCCGTCCTGCCTCGGTACGGAGTCTCTGAGTGTCCACGAAAGCGCAGATGTGGTTGCAAGGACTCCTTTCCCTCTGCCTTGAGCATCACGATGCCCAGGTCGAAATGCTGCGCTTGGTCTTGGAATACCGAGACACCAACTTCCATTTCCTCTTTCTTCAAGGATTTGGCCCAGTCTATGTCTACGCTGTATCGGAACATGGAATGTGCCATCCGCCGGCCAACAAACGTTTGACCTCGACCCAGGGAGGAGTCTGCATCGAAGGCCGTGAGATTGAGCACAGAAGACTTCAATGCCAGGCAATTAGAGTGGTGTGGTGGCGATATCCGGTAGCTTTTCCTTTTCGGCAACCGCAAATGCACGAAATGAATGGGTAGGCGACTCCCAGGAGCAAACGTGACCAAGTCATCCGCGCCGTTGAGCTGGCCTTCTCCATCCTCCACATGTGACTCGACAGGTAGTCTCCAACCCGACATGGTGCCAGCAACGGGAGTAAATATAGGAAATTTTCCCTCTTCCCAGGTCACTGGAGTGAGCACTGTCTCCCTTCCCATCGGAAGGTTGCCAAAGTATGGGCCAGGATCTTTGCCATATGACCCTCCGGCCCGCACAGCCAATGCAGATGCCCACCATTGGCCATCGCCGTCCTGGAAAAGATCGGCGTGCCCGACGGCCTGGAAGTATGAGCTGGTGTTGGCCGCTGTGAGAAGAGGGTTTCTAGGTGCCGGTTCGAAGGG
This sequence comes from Ilyonectria sp. MPI-CAGE-AT-0026, assembly GCA_020744155.1. NCBI lineage: Eukaryota > Fungi > Ascomycota > Sordariomycetes > Hypocreales > Nectriaceae > Ilyonectria > Ilyonectria sp. MPI-CAGE-AT-0026. The sequence continues at coordinate 110,078 of JAGPNQ010000010.1, read as the reverse complement.
GCCTTGAATACTGCGTGAGCGTGCCATGGTGACCATATGATTCTCACGAGTACCCCCTTCTGCGAGCAGCAAATAATACCACCCGCCGCGCTTCCAAAGATGAGGCGCTTCGGGCGAGGCTCCCCCAGTTCCGTTCCATGGCATGGTGATGTCGCCAATCTCTCCCGTTTTGAAATCCAGGGGGGCGTGCATCACTCCGGGATAGTAGGCTGCAGTGTGTGCGCCCGAAACCCAGGTAGACCCATCATCATCCCAGAACGGCGAGGGGTCGAAGCCAGGGAAACTGAAATGAACCGGATCAGACCATGCATCCGAGCTGTACGGATCTGTAGCGGTCATGATGAAGTTATCCCATCGAGAGTCATTGACGCGAGGAAGTTGTTGGTTGACGAGAGTCGACATCAAGTAGAACGTGCCTCTGTGGAACCGCAGAGTCGGTGCATAGATGCCACTGGTTGCTCTTGGGAGGAACGCCATGCCAGACAATTGGTCTGGCCGACTGAACGCATTGGAAACATGCTTCCAGTGAACCAAGTCGCGGCTTGCGTGAACGGGGAGGCCAGGGAAGGCCAGGAAGCTCGATGTGACACAAAAAAAGGTATCATTGAACTCTGGTACGAAGACGCAGCTGGGATCCGGGTTGAAGCCGCTGAGAATCGGGTTTTGAAACGTCGAGTTCTCAGCAACACGGTGTGCGATTACGCTTAGAAAGGGCAACAAGAAGAATTCGGTCTTCATGACAATTGTGGTAATCACTGAATTGTAGAAAGCTGACAGTCAATGTTTGAACCTGTCGCGCACGAAAACAGACATGTCACCAGCTATATATGCTACCAAGAATATATAGATCAGCAAGAGGTTCGGCTAATGACTTCCCGGAAATCCCCATCATGACAGAAGCATCTATTCCCAACGTCCTCGATGTGACTTTTCCGAACTCCCAAATCGGAGCCTAAAACTTATCCGATTTAGCCTAAAGCCTTTCCGGTGGCATCAGCAACTCGCCGAGGAACGCGGGGGATCGTCAATGATGGCTGTATTCCAAAAAAAAAAAATGACCCTTGCTAGTTTTGCAAATGACGTGTGTTTATGCCTACGTTACAACGTGACCATTTGCAGACGTGGAGACCACATTCCAGGACAAATTGCAAGTAGGCGGGGGGGTTTGTAGATGAACAAGGTGTAAGCAGTGTCTTGCGTAAATGTCTTGTAAAAGGATTATGTGCTTAGTTGCTCGTGTCTCCAAGAACCCGGTGTCGTAGGGTAGGCCATGCTTCAGCTGCACACTTGGGAGAAGTTGGCCTTCAAGCAGGCGAGACCAATAAGTGTTAGAGAAATGTGGGGCTTTTATTTTATTCTAGTGGGGGAGATCAGAAGTAAATTGTTCGAACTGTAAATAGCTTACGGTCGTGGTTCTCTGAGGTTTTGCCTTCCAGACGGAATAGATTTCGTTCATTTATTGGCCCCTACCCCAACCATCATAACCTCGTCGCGACCCGCAAATCTCCATCATTACCCCGAGCATAGCCGAGCTATTGCAAATTGCACCGGAACCTTGATTGCGCGCCTTGAGCATAACGCGACGCGACCCTCCGGACCATGCGATACGGCCGAGAGTTCGAACTGCCCCGCCTCTAATAGAGCCTAATGCGAAAGCCTCGGAGTCTATGCGGTCCCTAACGCGCCGCTTATAATGACTCTGGTGACGACTCGCCGGCCGCTACGGATTATTAACACAAGCAACCAGGCGGAGCAACGGACGAGCAAACGCGCCGCCGATGGGTTGCACGATGAGCATACAATGCAGGGAATGTTAGGCGCCGGCGGCCCAATAACAGCCATTGCCGATTGCGAACGGGATGATGATTTCCAGTTTGTAAGGAAGTTGAAGAGGGTGAAGACATAAAGGCGCGAGGAGCCGGCACTAGAACCTCTAAAAATATCGGGGCGGGGAAGGGCCGTAAAGGAACACGTTACCCAGGATCTAGCACCTGTAGACCAGGGCATGAAGGAGATAACGGCGACGATAGTAACTACGGAACCTGTAATAACCAAGCCTACGAGGAAATCTTTAAGGCAGAAACCAAATGTTAATACGTTAAACGAGAAACCGCTACTTAAGGTCTCTAAGAGAGGAATACGAAGGAGCGCACGAATATCGGGGGAAAAGCCGGGGGAAGAGATAATGCTGCAGATAAACAGCATATCAATAAAGCGCGGGTGTAATACAGAAGAAGCGCCGAAACGCCCCGTGCCAAATTGGGATAAATCACCGCCGCCGCGTGCAGCACTATCTAAGATTACGCTCCCGATAAGCGACATGCCGGTGATCAACCAGAATAAGAAGATGCACATAAAGAATGATAGGAGTTGACGAAGCAGTTTGGGAATAAGGGGGAGACGAGCGAGTTCTCTCATCGACGGCGGACAATCGGCAATCCCATATCGCGAGGTCAATCCGGCCGATTTCTTCAAATACATTGAAGCTTTATTATTAAAGCCGCAAAGAATAAAGGAGCTTCTGACCTGGTGTAGCGAGCGCTCTCTCTCAGAAAAGCCCCCTTATGGGACGCCTAATGCTCATGGGATTCTCGACGCTCGTACTATTCAAGATCAGCTACTCAAAGATTTTGCAGCTCGACCAGAGTTCTCGGATTGGTTTAGCAGAGATGACAGTATACCCAAGGCGCCTGTGATCCCGAAACCAAATCCGAGAAATATTAAGCTCGACGAGAAGCTAGCACAGTTGGAGATTAACATCAAGAGGCTATAAGATAAAAAGAAGGCTTAGCAAGCAATACGTAAACCACCACCTAAACCGCCACTTAAACAACCGCCTCTATTTAATAAGAGCAAAACAGGTCGGATTGTATTGCCAGACTTCAATCTGTTAGATCCAGAAGAAGGGCAGATCAGAGGCTATTTGGCAGACGAGACGACCTCCTTTGAGGCTACTCGATCCCAAATAGAATTACGGCTACGCAACATCCAGTCTTCGCTCAAATTCCAAGTCGATCAGCTCGCCAACAACATCCATGCGCTCGAACAACGGGTTCTCGTCGCGGGAAAGGAGGCGGGCAGGGTCCTCAGCATCAGCGCCTCCAGCTCCGCCAGCGGGAGGAGCGTGAAAAGGCCAAGGTGGGGGGGACTCAAGGAATGCCCGTCATGGAGGTGCTCAGGAGTCTGGGCAGCATTCATCCGGAAGGCAGAGGGCGAAGAGAGAATCAAGAACTCAAAGCCAAGGAAGCAACGAAAAGTGAATTGAATGGTTATGCACTGCAAAATTGATAACACGAGTTCCTTTTTTTATCTCACTTCACCTTCTCTTCTTGATACCTCCTTCCCTAAGTTTGGGAACCTGGCTAGGCAGTTTATCGGCGGTTTTGTTAAATTGCGCACAGATGCTGAGTGCACTTGATAGAAACGTCTAAATCTGTCAAGACATTCGTAAGCATCGAGCTAATAGTTCTCGTGGCGAAGTGTTGGCAGATTGTGCGACAACCAGAGTGGGAGAGGCAGAACGTTGTCAATAGTGGACTCCTGCAACACCGCCTGGCGTACGTTCACAGCTTGAGGTTCGCTATCCACACCAATGTAGAGAGTAGTTGCCAGCTCATTATCAGCAAGAGGTGCAGCATTTCCGAGGTCGCCAGCTGCGTAAACATGATCCCCGCGCGTCACACATGCCACGCGTCCGAGGACAACCAAGCTGTGTACCTCGCTATTTATCATAAATTGAAAATTTTAGAGAGAGAGCATTTGTGAGAGCACTCACGGTAGGCATAACGGTGGAAGCAGGTCTAGTGTCGCACTGAGCGTGCTTAAACGGTAAAAATGAGATGATGAGTAGCAGCAGCGTGATCATTGATTGTCGTGTAAGGTGAGGGGTACTCCAGCCTGCAAATCTACTTGAAGCGTACAGCTAGATTACTAATATAGTTGTCTCCTGAGGCCGATAGTGCGGTGTCGGGCGTGAACTAATCCCAGGAACGAGCCCATCAACTCCGAAACAACCCAGTAATACTACACCAAAAAGGCGGGCAGCTAATGCTGCGATGATTGATTTGAGAGGATACCACGTGGGACATGGGATGGTAGCAGGAATAGATAGATAGTATAGCTGTCTATATTAGGTATATAATCTCTTTTCTATTATAAATATTTATAATAAGATATTCCTACTATAGATATCTTATACTAATAGACTTTATAATATAGTTAGTATAATATATATAATAAGCGAGTATTACAGTTATATAAGTATTATAAAAATCCTAACCTCTAAGCTAGAAATTATAATAAAAATACTATAAGCTATTTAATTAATTAAAACTACTTACTATACTCTTTCCCAGATATCTTAATTACTATCTAATAGATTCTTATATTATAGCCGGGCTTACTGCAGATACTATAATACCAAATCCCCAGTTACACCAACCTCCCTTAACTACTACTCCTCGATAATTTAGCTACTACCTGTATATTAGTATCTATTTAATTAATTACTTACCTTTCTTACTCTACTATTATAACCCCTTTTTTTTATAGCTGGGTTCTTTTTACCCTCTGGCGCCGACTAAGTATCTTATTTGCCTCTTAAAGGTTTTTATTCTCAGATCTTAATAAGGTATTCTTATATATTATTGCTATTATACTTTTTATAAGAGACTTTAGAGCTCTGAGAATTAACTCTGGGGAGCTACTATAGTACCTTCTAATTTGTCTCTTAAGGTATTCTGACTGAGATTTAGCCTCAAGTATAATCTTTAGAGTCTTTAAAATCTAAGGGGTTAAGGGCTTAGTTTCCTCCTTGGTGGGTATTAGAGTCTATATATTAAGCTTTAAGATTATACTTTTTAAATTAAAAAGAATAAATCTAGCTCTTTTAAATAATATCTTAATATTTTTTTTATTATAGTAATTTTATATACTATATAGAAGGCTAGAAAGAATTTAATTTTTAAAATATAAATTATAGAATATCTAATTAGATATTCTATTTCTTAATTATAAGCTTATTTTAATATATTAAAGTATCTAATATTAAGAGGCTGGAGTAGGTAAGATAAATAAAATAGTATATAAAGCTAGATAATCTTATTTTTTTTATAATATCTCTTGAATTTAATAGAATAGTAATTTTTATAGCTATTAAGAATTAAGAGATAATAGAAATTAATTAATTAATTAGTTATATATTAGTTAAAATACTTAAGCTACTTAAAACTGGTTTTATTATTAATCTAGCTATTTTAGGTTATTATAATAGCCTAATTACCCAGGAAGTTACTTTTTTAATATTAGTTAGTAAGATAATATTAGCTTATATTAATAATAAATAGTGGGATTAACTAGCCTTCTATATTAATTACTTAGATTACTATAATTTATTTTTAGTTTCTAGGCTATATTAATTTTAATTTTAAATACCTTTCTAAGTTTATAATAATTATTCTGCTTATAATTATATCTATAAAAAAGCCAGTCTTATTAAAGTTATAAATATTATCTAATTAAATATTATATTTTATAATTATATTTACTAAAAGCTAAAACTAATTATAGATAATAGTTAGATCTTTATATTTAGCTTTTTAGTAATTATATTTCTAAAAAAAATATATCTTAAGCTCTGGATATTACTTAATAAAGTTATAAGCCTAATATATACTAATAGGTAGTATCTTACAGTTAGTAAGTAATTAATTAGCTATTTCTTTAATATTATAAAGCTAGAGGGGAAATTCTTATATATTTAAATTAAAAATAAAGTAAATAAGAATCTATTCCTCTAGATTAAAAAGCTAATATAACTGTGGGATAGTATTATATTAAAATTGAATACTATACTATTAGTAATATAAGATATAATAATAGACTTTATAAATAGTTATAGCTTATTAGATACTTAACTTAGGGTTATTTTATATAGCTTAAAAAGTAAGAAGAATTCTAGCCTTAATAGAATCTTATAATATACTAGGTAGTTGGGAATTAATTAATTAAATAAAGATAGTATAGGTTAAGGGATTTTTATAATACTTATATAACTATAATACTTGCTTATTATATATATTAAATAGAATTTTAACCTTAGTATTAATTTAAGCCTAGATTTATTTTAAAGTGTAATATAAAAGTAGTATATTTTATAAGAATAGTTAGTATTTTAATTTATATAAGTAATAGTAATAGAGTTATATATAGTAGAACTGGACTGCTAATAATAATAAAAAAATAATAAAAACTTATATTTTATATTAATATTAATATTTTTTTTTTAAATTAAGTTTATAATATATTCTTATAGTTTAAATTTATAGTAAGTAAGCTAAAAAAGAAAACTAATAATAGAGGTATTTAAGTAGTAAAATATAAATTAAAAGTAGATATAATATATATATACTTCGCTAAGTTTATTAAATTACTAAGAATATTTTAATAATTTTAAGATAGCTTAAAATACCAGTTAGTAAATTTTTAAATTAATATTTTCTTAAATAAAAAGAAGAAATATCTTTAAAATAAACTATTTTCTACTAGAGAGTAATATTCTTATTTTAAGAGTTAATATTATAAATAGATAATTAAAGTAAATTTCTATATTTTAATTATTATATCTATTATATTTTAATTTATATTAATAATAAAGTTATTAAACTTTAATTATATTTATTTAATTAATTATAAATATTACTAAGCAGTTTTAAATAATATAAATTAGCTATTTTACTATTATATTTCTAAAAGCTTATATAGTAAGTAATAAGTAATAATAAATATAATAGTATTTTTAAACTTTTATTATAGATATATTAAATAGTATCTAATCTAGCTAATAATATATAGTAACTTTTATAAGAAATTATACCTTTTATAAATTTTATATATAGTTTTCTTAGTATTATATAAAATCTATTTAAATTTTAATATCTTTTATATTAAGTTAAAATAAGTAGGTAAAGAAAGTACTATTATAAATTAAGTAAGAATAATAGCCTAGTTTATAATACTAAATTATAAGATATAAAAATTAGTAAGCTAGTTATTATTATCTTATTAAAAATAACCTTTTAAATTTATAATATAGAAAAAATACTTATTTTACTTAAAGATTTTTAATTAGTAAGATATAAATAGCTTTTTAAAATAGTATTTTATAAAAATAACTTATAAAATAAGTTATTACTAGATATAAAAAGTCTTTTAAATATATTAAAACTTATATTTTATATTAAAAAAATAATAGCTATAATAATACTATTATTATTCTTTTTAATTTTAAAGTTTTTTTAAAAAATAAAAATATTATTAAAATATATATTAGCTAATATACTTAATAAGTAAGTATAATAAAAAGTAAATATAATACTTTCTTAACCTTTAAAATTAAAATTTTAATAAAAATATAATAAATATCTAATTAATTAAAATTAATTACTATACTCTTTTCTAAAAGTCTTAATTATAGCTTAATAAGTTCTTATATTATAACTAGCCTTTTCATAAATTTTATAATATCTTTCTCTTAATATTACTAACTTCTTTTAATTACTACTTTTTAATAATTTAGCTACTATCTATATATTAATATCTTTTTAATTTATTATATTCCTTTTCTTATTTAAAGTTATATTTCCTTTTTTTTATAAGTAAGTTCTTTTTACTTTATATTACTTATTAAGAGTCTTATTTACTTATTAAAAATCTGGATTTAGCTTTTAATAGAATATTCTAATATATTATTACTTTAATTTTTTTAAAAGTAATTTAAATATCTTAAAAATTAATACTAAAAGCTACTTTAATATCTTTTTATTTATTTTTTAAGATATTTAAATTAAAAGCTAGTTTTAAGTATAATTTTTAGAGTTTTTAAGATTTAAAAGTTAAAAAGGCTAATTTTCTCTCTTATTAATATTAGAATTTATAGCTATATATTAAGTTTTAATATAATATTTTCTAAATTTAAAAGAATAAATATAGCTTTTTAAAAATCTTTTTTAATATTACTTTTTATTATAGTAACTTTATAAAGAGTATAAAAAGCTAAAAAGAATTTAGTTTTTAAAATATAAATTATAAAATATCTAATTAATTATTTAATTACTTAACTATAAGTTATTTTAAGTAGCTTAAAATATCTAATATTAAGAGATTAAAATAAATAAGATAAATAAGATAGTATATAAAATATAATAATATTATTCTTTTTATAATATTTCTTAAAGTTAATAAAATAGTAATTTTTATATTTATTAAAAATTAGAAGATAATAGTAATTAGTTAATTAATTTTTTATATATTAATTAAAATATTTAAGCTACTTAAAATCTATTTTATTATTAATTTAGCTATTTTATATTATTATAATAGTTTAATTACTTAAAAGGTTACTTTTTTAATATTAATTAGTAAGGTAATAGTAGCTTATAATTATAATAAATAGCTAAATTACCTAGCTTTTTATATTAATTATTTAAATAACTATAATCTATTTTAATTTCTAAATTAAATTAATTTAAAATTTCTATATTTATTTATACCTATAATAACTATTTTACTTATAATTATATCTATTATAAAGCTAGTCTTATTATAATTATAAATATTAGCTAGATTAATATTATATTTTATTTAGTTTTTTTTAATTTTACTTAATATTATTAAATAAATTAAAGCTATATAATAATCTTAAATAGTAGAAATAAATAATAAGAGCTATATCCAGTATTAGAAGAAATAGTAGCTGTAAGGGGCGAGCCCTGAATTTGTCCAACAATAGGGTTCTTGTATTAGAAGTATCTAAAGCTAAAGAGAAGAGGGAGAGAAGAGACCTCGCTGAGAGGTCGCAGTGAAAACTCTGCTTGCTAGTGGCACTCTCGGGTTATAGTACTCCCGGCCCGGGCTTGCACCCGGGCCCTCACTTCAGGCTCAGCCTGTGACAGTAGCCAAATAATAAGATTATTACCTACCAGTCTCTACTTAAAGCTTCTATTTAATTCCTCTAACTTTAACTCTATTATCTGCAGTTAATAACCTTACTATTTACAGTTAATAATATTATTATTAGTAGTTAATAACCTTAAGATAGTAATCTTATTTTAAATAATAGAATATAAGGGAGATATCTTCTACTATTAAGAAACTAACTTCCCTTTTAATACTTATCCTATTATAACTAATTTTAATATAATAAATATTCTTTAAAGAGCTCTTACTACCAGTAACCTATTATATCCAGGTTATATAAATAATATCTAATATAATCTTAGATTCTCTTAGAATTTAAAGAATAAATTAGAAAGATAGAAGCTAAATTTCCTCTTAAGCTTTTTTAAAGAAGAAAATCTATTTAAGCTATTACTATACTATCTATAACTCCTGAATAGCAGCTAATAGGTTATATTAGCTATTTTTAAATACTATTTACTTCTTAATTATTAGAGGTTATAAAGCAGTAAAATAAAAAGTAATAAATTAATATAATAATAAAAGAAATATCCTTATAAAGAATATAAAGATAAAGGGGTTATATAGATAAGAGGTAGATAGTATAAGATAGTATATAATAGTATATTAATATTGTATATCGATATTAAGATAGTAAAAATCTAAGTTCTAATTTACCTGGGGGTCTCTGGTCTTTTATAGACGAATTGTGTAAAATCTAGCTGTTATATAGAAACAATATATATACTATTAGAAAGCCCTGAATTCCAGCTTTCTGATGGTATTATTTTTATCCTTATAGGTGCTTTTCTAATTAGGTAATATTAATTCTAAATAGCGGATAATTTGAAATTAATTAATTTTAAAGCGCGGATAGATTAACAAGCTGATTCAAGCTAATTAGTTATATAGTATTAATTATGTTATTTATACTGTATTTTAGTATATTATTATAAGATTTTTTATATAATTTTTAAGCTATATTTTTAAGCTTAAAGCTTAAAGCTTAAACTGTAAAGTTATATATTTACAGTTTTTAATACTTATATAAGCATATAATATAGAATTTAAATAGTAGTTAAAATAGTAATTTTAATAATATTAACCTTAATATATATACTGCTAATTTCTATAACTTAACTTATAAAACTCTTTAAAATTTAAGTTATTTAAATCCCCCCTCTTACTTTAAATAGCTAGTATCTATACTAATTTAATATAATATAATAGCTTTTAGAACTAGAAGTTATATTTAGCTCTGGTAATATTTTTTAAAAAAAAGACTTAACTTCTTAAATTGGAATTATTAATATTTTTAGCTAAATTATAAAGTATATTTATTTCTACTTAGATATATATAATATTACTATTAAGAATTTAATTTCTTTATTTATTAATTCTAATTTTATTATTAAAAAGTAAATAGTATTTTAAAATAACTAATATAATTTATTAGCTTTTATTTAGATATTATAAATAGTATAATAAGAGATTTAAAAAGTTTCTTTTTTAGGGGAATTTTAAATAGTTATTTAATTTATTTTTTTCTATATTATTTTAAAAATTCTAAATAAATTTAATATTAAAATAAAAGCTATTCTTATATTTTTAATATTTAAAAATATATATAATAAGAGCTTTATAAGGGATAATATACTCTACAAGTAGGTTAGTTACCTAAGTAAGTCAGTTAAAAATCTATTAACCTCACCTCTTTATATCTAATTATCTATTTCTCAACTATATAATATATTATAATTAAATAACAAGTTAAATATTATTCTTACCCTTCAAGCTTACTGAAATAACTTAAAACTAAGTCTCTAATACACTATAAGAATCTATAAAGTTTATTATAGTACTCTTCTTAACTAATATAATAGCAGACCCTTTTAAGGCGATATTATCCCTAAATTATATAAACTATCTAATTTAGAGGAATAGACTCTTATTAGGTATATTCTTAACTTAGATTTATGAGGATTTTCCTTATAACTTTATAGTATAGAAGAAATAGCTAACTGACTGCTTGCCAATTACAATATATTACCTGTTGGAAAGAACTGGGCTTCTAACTTTATTAGGCGATAACTAGAGCTTATAATATATTTTAATTATAAATATAATTATTAGAGAGCTAAATATAAAGATCCAATTCTTATTTATAAGTAGTTTTTGCTTATAGTAAATATAATTGCAAAATATAATATTACCCTAGCTGATATCTATAATTTTAATAAGACTGGCTTTATAATAGGTATAATTATAAGCGGAATAGTTATTATAGGCGCAGAATAATATAGAAAGCTAAAATCAGTCTAGCCTGGAAACTGGGAATAGGTTATAGTTATCCAGGCTATTAATATAGAAGGTTAGGCAATCTAGCTATTTATTATAGTTACAGGCTAATATTATCTTGCTAGCTGGTATTAAGAAAGTAACCTTCTGGGTAATTAGGCTATTACTATAACTAAAAATAGCTGGACTGATAATAAGACGGATCTTAAGTAGATTAAGTACTTCAATTAGTATATAAAGACCCGATTAAATAGTTGCTATTGCCTTCTAATCCTCAATAGGTATAAAAGCTACTACTTAACTGACTTTAAGCTATATTATAAGAAAAATAATATTATTATATTTTATATACTATCTTATTCCTCTTACCTATTTTAACCTCTTAATATTAGGTACTTTAGGCCGCTTAAGAAGGCCTATAGTTAGAAAATAGAATATTTAATTAGATACTCTATAACTTATATTTTAAAGACTGAGTTCTTTCTAGCCTTTTATACCGCCTTTTAAACTGTAATAATAGAAAGTAATATTTAAGGGGGGTTTAGAGGAGCAGAGCTTATTCCTCTAGACTTAGAAAGTATACTATCTAAGTTTAATATCTAGCTATAAACTCTAATATCTATTAAGGAGGAAGCTAGCCTTTCTGACTCTTAAGTCTTAAAAACCCTAAAAACTATTCTTAAGGCTAGCTCTCAGTTAGAATTTCTTAAAAGATAAATTAAAAAGTACTAAAGTAGCTCCTCGGTATATATTTTTAAAGTAATTAAGTTACTTTCTAAGGGAATAAAGGCAATAATATATTAGATAGTGTTATTAAAGTCTGAGAATTAGATTCTTTAATAGGCAAATAAGACCCTTAATAAGCAGTATAGAGTAAAAAGGACACGCCTCTATAATAGAGGAAAGATAACTCTGGATAAAAGGAAGAATTTAATTAATCAGAAGGATATTAATATACAGCTAGTAGCTAAATTATTAAGAAATTATAGTTAAGGAGGGTCGGCGCAACTAAAGGAAAGGTATTATAAAATATATAGTAAGACTGGTTATAATATAAGAATATATTAGGTAGTTATTAAGATATCTAGTAAAGAGAATAGTAATTAGTTTTAATTAATTAGATATTTTATTATATTTTTATTTAATATTTTATATTAAGAGTTAAGATTTTAATTAATTTATTTAGGTAACTAACTTACTTATAGAGTATGTTAGTTAATATATTAGAAATTAATTATAATAAAATAAGTATTAAAAGAGAAATTAACCTCTTAATAATAAAAGATATCTTTTTTATATTTTATTATTTAAAATAAAATTACTATATTAAGATTATTAACTATAGATAGTAAGGTTATTAACTGTAAATAATAGAGTTATTAACTGTAAATAATAGAGTTATTAACTGATTTTATTATTTATAAATAGTAAAGTTAAAATTAAAAAGTTAAATAAAAGCTTTAAGTAAAATTAATAGATAATAATCTTATTATTTAGCTACTATTTTTTTTAATACTGGATATAGTAGTTATTATTTATTTTTACTATTAAGATTATTATATAGCTTTAATTTATTTAATAATATTAAGTAAAGCTAAAAAAAACTAAATATCTTTTTTATTTAAATATAATTATAGAGTTTTTAATAGCTTAAGGCTAGAGTTTTAGCTAGTAATTAAAATAGTTTAGAAATTATAATTAGTATTTTACTAAAATTAGCTATAATACTATTAGATTTATATTTAATAAGTAATAAAAGTATTTAAACTGAATAAAATAAATATAGTTTAAGTTACTTTTTTAGTATTTATAAAAAGCTATTATAATAATTTAAGAGTATAAATAAGATTAAGTATAACTTAAAAAAATAATTATTTATAAAAAGAAAAAGAGATTTTTAAAAAAAGCTCTAACTTAAGCTAGCTATATAATATTTAAAAAGTAAAACTATTTATAAAACATAAAAATTATATAATTATCTCTTATAAATTTATATAAATTTAAATAAAGTAACTAAAAATATATAAAAAGATTAGTATCTTTATATATAATATAAAAGTATTCTTAATTCTCTATCTTTCTAGCTTTTTATAAATCTTATTAACTAAAAATCCAGGATAAGTAAATAACTACCTACTTTTTAAATAATATATATTATTATTACTTACTATCTTATTACTTTTATAACTTAAAGTTATTAAATAATAGTATTTAATTTTTTTTAGCCTTATTTAATATTATTAAATAAATTAAAGCTATATAATAATCTTAAATAGTAAAAATAAATAATACAAATTATACCCAGTATTAAAAGAAATAATAACTAAATAATAAAATTATTATATATTAATCTCTACTTAAAGCTTTATTTAACCTCTATAATCTTAATTTTACTATTTATAAATAATAAAGTTAGTTAATAATTTTATTATTTATAGTTAATAATCTTACTATTTATAATTAATAATCTTAAGATAGTAATTTTATTTTAAATAATAAAATATAAAAAAGATTAATATCTTCTATTATTAAAAAGCTAACTTCCCTTTTAATATTTATTTATTATAACTAATTTTAATATAATAAATATTCTTTAAAAAACTCTTATTATTAGTAATTTATTATATTTAGATTATATAAATAATATTTAATATAATTTTAAATTCTCTTAAAATTTAAAAAATAAATTAAAAAAATAAAAGCTAAAAAGTTTTTTAAACTTTCTTAAAAAAAATCTATTTAAATTATTATTATACTATCTATAACTTTTAAATAATAGTTAATAAATTATATTAGCTATTTTTAAATATTATTTATTTCTTAATAATGAAATTAAAAATAATAAATAATACAATTAAATTATTAATATTATCTTTAATATTTAAATAGAAATTAATATACTATTTAACTTAATTAAAAATATTAATAATTCTAATTTAAGAAATTAAATCTTCTTTAAAATATTACTAAAATTTAATATAACTTCTAATTCTAAAAGCTGCTATATTATATTAGGTTAATATAGATACTAGCTATTTAAAATACTAATTAGAGGGGGGATTTAAATAACTTAAATAAGTTATTATAAGTATTAGAAATCTTAGGGTATTAGATTGAGTTATAGAAATTATTAGTATATATATTAAGGTTAAAATAGCTATAGGTTAAAAAGTTAAATAGGATTTTAATAGAGAAGAAAAAAGCAGCTTAAAACCCAAAACTTAAGCTTTAGTAACTGTAATATATATACAATAAAAATACAGTAAAATTCAAATACTAAATTCCCTTATTAAGGGATTAGACAATAGTATATTTAATATCTCTAAGGCTACTTACTGCAGAAAGCTCTAAAAGCTAGCAATACTAGCTAATTTAGCTCCAGCAAATAAGGTTAACTTTATTAGAACTTATACTAAAGCCAGGAAAGTGAGTATAATAAAGAATATACTCTCGGTATAGATAGTAACTGGAAATTAGCTAATATTAATATAGAGAGCCCTTATACATCTAGAAATTCACTTAGATAAAAAGGAAACTACACTTAAACCAGACAGTTTAAGAGATATATAACTTAACTCTAATAATACACTAAAAACTAGCTGATATATCGGGGACTTGGGAATAAATAAGACCCTCTAACTAAAATACGGTATTCTATAATATCTAAAGGGTTTAAAGTCCAGGAGTTAAAAACAGTCTCTCTAATAGCAAGAATAGCCAGTCTGGAGGAGGAAGTTAGCCAGTTAAGCAGAGGTAAGAAGAGCAGAGCTATATCTAATCCTAATAAGAAGTTTATAGTACTAGCTAAGGCTTTAGCAGCTAACGAAACTATTTCCAAGCTAATTCAGGCTACTGAGGTATTGGAAGTTATTAAAGATAAACTCGAGGTAGAAGGGTGTAAAAAGGAAGAAAATTCGAATTTAGAGGTAGAAATATTACCTATTATACACACCCGCACAGGCTATAAGGTTAAAAGGCTGAGAAAATATAAAATTAGTTTAATCCCAAGCCGAATTCTAATAATTATTTTATTTTTATTATTTTTAGTGATTTTTTTCTATAAGGTTGAAAAAGTGGATTTTATATGGTTTTTTTTTTTTTTTGGCTTACCGCTAGGTGGGTCCCAGATAGTCTGGACTTCCAGTCCGAACCCACACAGCCGAAGATATACCGGCTGCAGATAATAATCAGATAACATATAATTACCACCACCATCTTCAAGTCCAAGGAGGGCTTGCGTCCCTACATGGCCTACATTTATAAACATGATTGGCGGAATAGGACTTATCCCCACCCGCCTCGCAGTCCACCCTTTGCCCTTTGAATCATTTCTTATCCGTTCTGCGGATATGATGCTTGCGCCTTAGATGCTCATCCAATTTGTCACTCCATATTCCACATTTGGGACAACAACCGGGAGCATTGTATTTCTTCGGCACCACAACGGCCTCCCTTGTCGAGACTCCAGACTTTTGCTCACCAGGTTCATAGACAACTCCCGAAGGCTCTTGGACCAGATAATGATGCTCCTTGATGAGATGTTCGTCCATTGAATCATTAGTGAGTTGGACGTCGCAGTCTTGACACTGTGTTACGTCATGCTGTCCCTGAAGATGGTCCTGTACCTGTGCTGGGGGAAAGGCCTGTTTGCAGAACGGACACATCTCCCAATAATATCAGAAACCAAACCATTCTCGTCGAATCTCTCAAGATGAACGCCGATGAACAGCACAATGAACCCCAAGCCTGCCATTCCTTCCTTCCCTTTTATTTTCGAGAAAATACGATTCAAAATTACGCCTTTGTCACAGGATATCGAGTTGACAATACCAATATCGCCATCCATTTTCAGTGGATATTGTGTTAAATGACCTGAGAGATAAGGGATGCGGAAACGGGAGGCATATATAGCTGGCCCTGGATGTCCAAAAGTAGGCCCAAATGGGACGAATGGCCTAAAGCGAGGCGTTACTTATTTTTCACCGAACTAGGTTGATAGTCAACAGGAAAGGACCAAAATGAGGACGACAAGAATCTAAGAAGTGGGACCGGGATAGGCATGGCCCACTTCCTGGACCCAAAGGGATAGAGATATTAAAAGAAAAATAATTACAGGCTGACTGAATATTCCAGCTGTTAATAAAGCCATAAATATTTCTTAGTCAACTTATTATTTTAGAACGCTGTTTAGTTTTTGGTCCCTAACATGGACATTTCAAACAGGACCCAAACTCTCCTTAAAAAGATATTTAAATATCAAGGCTGGTTTAAGCATGCCGCAAGTCTAGGTGCAAACCCTGTTTTCCTCGGCTATGATCTTATCAGCTTTTTCAACAGTAACGACTGCCCCATGAATCTTGCCTTGATGTCTATGGAAATCACTGGCGACCTTCACTATTCGGAATTTCTTTCAAGTTGAAGAGCCTTGGCGCTGAGATGAAAGGAGTGGTCTTCGAGATGAAGCAGGTCCTTTCGATCAATGTCCAGGACGGTATCGTACTCGCCACTGTATCCAACGTTGGCTTTGACAAGGTTGATGGGGGAGTTAAGGATGGAATATTCGATCTTGAGCTTGATGGAGTAGACCATTCCCTTGATAGCGGTTTGTAAGTTGTACGGGTTGTTGTACTCGAGGACGAGGACGGCGACGTCGAGGATGATAACAAGAATGTTAACCGCAACGAGATGGTATAGCATCCTGGAGGCCTGGGCACCACGGAGAGCTTCTTGCATCTGGAAAGCTTTGTAGGTATACCAAATGTATAAGCCCGAAATAATAATCTCCTGGATGAAAAGGGACACTTGGATCGTCTCGTATACCGGGTAGGCGGTGACGTAGGGACCGGGTTCTAGGGCCAGAATAGCCCGGTAGGCGACAATGATCGTAGAGACGTAGCCGATGAAAAGATTTGTAATAATAATAGCCAAGACCAGACGGAGGATCCTCTCATCATATAAGATAAGGTGTAGCCGTGAATAAAGAACGAGGGAGTGGCTAGTGACCATGAGAACCCAGCCGATCACAGCGATAGTAACCCATGCCACAGCATTTTTGAGGACGCCAAAGTTCCACATCAGATAACTGATAGTATGGAAAAAGATGCCCCAGGTAGCAAAGAAGAAGCTCCAGAAGTAGAGACCGCTTTTCCGCTCAAATATGAAAAATATGATGACATTGAGCTCAATGACGTTGTATAGGGCGATGAAGGATACCATCGCAAGACCGATAGGGGCATCGACCGAGGAGTCGTCCACGTAGCCCATGTTGAAGGGCAGATGGAAGACGTCTTGAGGAGTGAGCGATGATATATCGAGAAACACGAAAGACGGGCAGCTGAGAGAATAAGAACTTTCAACTTGACACTGATGAGAACCCCTGGGAGTCAATGCGCTAGAAATGGGCTGAAGGTTAATGGAAAGTATCGACAGGAGTGAAACCAATCGTAGGGCAGAGCTGTCCAAGGGTTCACCTCTATCAGCACCAGCCCCTTGTCATGGAAATCTGCCCCCGACTGTTGTCGCGTTTGTCGCACTGGTCGATTCACCTTTGCGGGGATTAGGGATGGAACGCCGCCACACTACAATGGCTCGCGGTGAAGGCAGGTCGCTAGTTGACAGGCCCGCTAGTTGACAGGCCCGCTTTGCTTAGTGCAGTGGGCCGTGAGTCACGTCATGTCCCTGCAGAACCTTCTGGACTTTGCCAAGCCCCTTGACATATCATCGTGGAGGGATCTGACAAAGTCTGCCGTGCACCATCTCAAAGGTATCCCTGCTGCTGTAGGATGTGTTGTGCCTTTACAAGGTGTCGCAGCTGCATCAAACCCTCGATTAAAATTAACATGTTGGGTGAGTGAAACCGTGCTACAACCAAGTAGAGAAGCCAACACGGTCGCCGGAGGAGATTGTTCAGCGCTCAAGCACATCCTTAACAGGCGGTTAGGTCTCAGAGGCGTATTGATGCACAAGGTTGGGTATAGTATGTAGAACAAATAACAGAGGAAGAGGAAGTGTTGATGACAACCGATAGAGGCAATAGCCTGGTTCAGTGAGCCAGTTTGCAGATAATGGTACGCATGGGCCCGTTTGTATGAATTTTGTCGAAATACAAGGAGGGACCAGGGCATCAAGGTTACCTCTGTACGTTCCGGATAACTCTTCCAGGCCTTGCTCTGCGGAGGACACTCTGCCAGGAAATTACCTTAGGGCGTTGAGTCTGCGACCGCCCTAAGCCTTGAAGTGGAGCCTTGGGCGGGGCCCTGAGCCGTGTCACTTTAGGGCTCGAGGATTTTCTAATCAATGAGGTTGGTTGTCCTGCGAGACGTTGTTTTGCGGGAAGACGCCCCGGTCTGCGTCTCATTTTGTATGGCCCACATGGGTTGTTCAGCTAGAACAACTAAAAGCACATGACAGCATGCGGTGTGTGCACGGAACTTTCCATATGCACGATTTGGTCAGCAAGCGTGTCACTCATACGGCTTTGCAACGGCACTTTCCGAAGTCGCCTACCACGGAAATTACCTGAACATTAAGAATTAGTTCAATTTTGCGACTCGCTTCCAGGCCTCCGGTCTGCGGGGTCTGGCGGGCGGACTACACTCTTCCCATCTATGATTTGACTAGCACTATTATGGAGATGCCGATGATGACCTATCCAAGGGGTAAGGGTTCCGGGTGAAACATCCAGAAAGGATTAAATAGGAGCATTGTCCGGTGCAAAGAACCATTGCCATCGTTGGCAATTGCATGGTCAGCCTAAGGCTCTCCACAGGCAGACACATTAGCTGTCCACTAGTAACGCCTACTTATATATATACGTGACCTATAGTTGGTACTGTCCATCTACATACGTGCTTAGAAAAAGGCATTGTTCGAGTCCCTACGGAGTGGTAGTGCTTAAAATGTGTCGCAAAAGTGCGATTTTTCTGCCCTCGCCGCTAGTTTTGTTATGCACCATCATCGAAGGGCTTGATCACCAACGACGCAATTACATGACCGTTCCCTAGCATCCGTGGTTGTCACTAAGGAATCAGATCAGCATGAGTGACATGCCACGCGACAGGGATGGCTGGAGCAGGGGAACAGAACGGAATTTGCCGTTCATCGATAAGCAGGTCCTCTTGGTTGGCTGTGAAGGATGTTCTTATACGCGTAGAATACCTGGGGGAACAACGACCCGGAATAAGAAACTTTGAGCGTGCAGGTGAAACAAAGAGTCGTGGCACTAGGCGACTTAATACATGACTCGCTCTTCTTCCATAGCTGCGTCCGCCTTGCGGCCCGCCGTCGTTCGCCTTGTCACTAACCGGCCTGACATCCCTTCGGTCGAGCGTGCTACAATTCCAGGAAGAAATTAGCAGGACCTATTATGCTATCAGCTCCAGCGGTGAGTGCGATCCCCGTAACGGATCGTCATGCCCTTATGTGATGGGTCATTTAAACAGAATATCTACCCCAACGGCGAGGGTAAAAACAGTCGTCTCAATCAAGACTCTGGGGGCACGAGGGTGAGGCATATGCAGCACATGGTTAATAAGGAGGGGCACAGGCCTGCAGTAACACCTATGGCTCCTCACCTTTCAGGGAAAGCTTGGCCTATCCCCTAACGCGAAGGCTCGGCCAGGCATGTCTGGGAATGCTGGCATGGGGACAGTGATCTGAACCAAGAGAACACACTTGAAAATAAATTCCCAGGCGACAAGGTGTGCCGGGCTGCGCCACGGATGAGTCCAAGGACCATGACAACCCCAATGGTAATTAAAGCATGCTCCAGGCTTACGCCGTCGATGCCGGGACGTGTAAACCTGGGTATCCCAACGGACTTAGTCAGCTATACGCGGGAACGGGGGAATCCAGGAATTTGGGTGGAGGACTGCCCGATGAAACAAAAATGGTTGACCTTAAAAGGACCAAGTTATGTGTCCCTGTTGGGAACACGTCTGAGCCTAGCTTATATAGTATCCACATCACAGCCACCAGCATATCGGACCTTCTTAGTCATACGGTCTCAACACTCCCAATCGAGCTGCTGTTGGACTTGATGTGCACGTCTGTCGAGTCTCGTTAAACCCCAAAAACATCTTCGTGAGTGAAAACTAAAGGGAAAGAGCCATCTCAACCCTGGCGCTTGGAAATTATTGACAGGTCCGTGTATGGTAGGTCTCCCACTAGACAGTTCTTTCTCAATCCGGCAAGGCCTATCTTATACAGCCGATCACACTCGTTCCTTGGGGCCCAATACTTCCTAAAAGAGTAAGAAACGATCCTTCGGTAAGGCCTTTATTAGTTTGTTAGTAACCTACTTGCCTATTAGAATATATTAGAAGTCGATAGTTCTATTATTAATCTTTTTCCTACAGTAATAATATTAGATATTAATATACTTGATTCTTATATAGAACTAGGGATTTTTTAATATTATAATTACTCTTTAACATACTTAATAAGTATACAACGCATCCAAGTATATAACGCACTTTTCCCTCTGACACCTAACCTTCTACCTTATCAATTCAATCTCAACTACTAAGCATACCACAGCAAAATACTGAGGCTAGAACCCTTCTAGCTCTTTAAGCTCTTTAAAATGACCCAAAACTAAATCTCCGACAAGCTACTAGCATCTATAAAGTCTCTGAGCCGAGGCTGCGTCGCCGACGGAATAGCATTCAATCTCGACGCAATTAGATTCCCCAATCGCGTCGGCTATCCAATTTAGAGGAATAGATTATTATTTAATTTATTCTCAACCTGGATTTACGAGGATTTCTTCTGTAACTATATAGTATTAAAGAAATAGCTAATTAACTGCTTACTAACTGTAATATATTATTTATTAGTAAGTATTAAATTTCTAACTTTATTAGATAATAATTAGAATTTAAGATATTTTTTTTTATAAATATAACTATTAGAGGGCTAAATATAAAAATCTAATTATTATTTATAATTAATTTAAGCTTATAGAGAATATAATTATAAAATATAATATTAATTTTATTAATATTTATAATTTTAATAAAATTAATTTTATAATAAGTTTTATTATAAGTAAAATAGTTATTATAAATATAAAAAAATCTAAAAATTTAAAATTAATTTAATTTAAAAATTAAAAATAAATTATAGTTATTTAGGTATTTAATATAAAAAGCTAGGTAATTTAGCTATTTATTATAATTATAGGCTAATATTATCTTATTAATTAATATTAAAAAAGTAACTTTTTAAATAATTAAGCTATTATAATAATTTAAAATAACTAAACTAATAATAAAATAAATCTTAAATAGCTTAAATACTTTAATTAATATATAAAGAATTAATTAATTAGTTATTATTATCTTTTAATTCTTAATAAATATAAAAATTACTATTCTATTAATTTTAAGAAATATTATAAAGAAATTATATTATTATATTATTATATACTATTTTATATATCTTATTTACTTTAGCTTTTTAATATTAGATATTTTAAACTACTTAAAAAAATATAGTTAATTAATTAAGTAATTAATTAGATATTTTATAATTTATATTTTAAAAATTAAATTCTTTCTAGTCTTTTATATTACTTATATAGCTATTATAATAAAAAGTAATATTAAAAGAGGTTTTTAAAAAGCTAAATTTATTTTCTTAAATTTAGAAAATATTATATTAAAGCTTAATATATAGCTATAAACTCTAATACTAGCTATAAAAAAATTAATTCTTTTAATTTTTAAATTTTAAAAACTCTAAAAATAATACTTAAAGCTAGTTTATAATCTAAATATTTTAAAAAATAAATAAAAAGATATTAAAACAGCTTTTTAATATTAATTCTTAAAATACTTAAATTATTTACTAAGAAAATAAAAATAATAATATATTAGATAGTATTATTAAAATTTAAGGTTTAGATTCTTTAATAAATAAATAAGATTCTTAGTAAGCAGTATAAAGTAAAAAAAACCTGCCTATATAAAAAAGGAAAGATAACTTTAAATAAGAAAAGAAATAAAATAAATTAAAAAGATATTAATATATAAGTAGTAGCTGAATTATTAAGAAGTAGTAGCTAAGGGAAGTTAGTAATATTAAGGGAAAGATATTATAAAACTTGTAAAAAGGCCAGTTATAATATAAGAATTTATTAGGTTATAATTAAGACTTTTAAGAAGAGTATAGTAATTAGTTTTAATTAATTTAAGGTATTATTATACTTTTATTAAAGTTTTAATTTTAATAGGTATAGAAAAGTATATTATATATTTAGATATATTATATACTTATTAAGTATGTTAATTATTTTTAAAGATTATAGTTATTTTTAATTTTAAAGTTTTTTTATATTTTTTTTAATAATTCTAAGAAATATTTATAATTAAATTACTTTTTTTATTATATTTATTTATTATATATATTTTATTTTATGAAATAATAAGATAATAATCTTTTATTTCTTAAAGCTTTAATTAATAATATTTAGTTTTTTTTAGTTTTATTTAATATTATTAAATAAATTAAAGCTATATAGTAATTTTAAATAATAAAATATAAAAAAAACTAATATCTTTTATTATTAAGAAATTAACTTCCCTTTTAATACTTATTCTATTATAATTAATTTTAATATAATAAATATTCTTTAAAAAACTCTTACTATTAGTAATTTATTATATTTAAATTATATAAAGAATATTTAATATAATTTTAAATTCTTTTAAAATCTAAAAAATAAATTAAAAAAATAAAAATTAAATTTCTTTTTAAATTTCTTTTAAAAAAGAAAATTTATTTAAGCTATTACTATACTATTTATAATTTTTAAATAGCAATTAATAAGTTATATTAGCTATTTTTTAATATTATTTATTTCTTAATAATAAAATTAAAAATAATAAATAATAAAATTAAATTATTAATATTATTTTTAATATTTAAATAGAAATTAATATACTATCTAACTTAATTAAAAATATTAATAATTCTAACTTAAAAAATTAAGTTTTTTTTTAGGATATTACCGGGGCCTAATATAACTCCTGGTTTTAGAAGCTGCTATATTATATTATGTTAGTATAGATACTAACTACCTAGAGTGCTAGCTAGAGAGGGAATTTAAATAAGAGTTATTATAGGCGTTGGGGATCTTAGGGCGTTAGGTCGGGTCGTGGGAATTGTCAGTATATTAAGGTTAAAATAGCTACGGGTTGAAAAAGTTAGATCGGATTCCAGCAGAGAAGAAAAAAACAGCTTGAAACCCAAAATTTGGGCCTTAGCAACTGTAACGTGTGCGTAACGAAAATGCAGTAAAATTCAAATACTAGGTTCCCTTATCGAGGGTTAATTAATAATATTAATATTAAGGTTAAATATATATCTATATATTTACTTTTAAGTCTCTAAATCTCCTATACAATCTCAGTCTATATATCCAAAACGGGATTGTAGCTTTTCTTGGTATACTAGTTCCAGATTTTACAATCCTTTGAGATATCGAAAGATGTATTTAACAGCAGCCTGATATTCGTTGGTTGGGTTTTCTAGGTGTCGACTGCATAGAGAGACGGCAAATACAATATCTGGTCTCGTCCCAAGCATGAGATACCATACCCCACCCCCCCTGGGACCCCCCCAACCCCCTCAATAGGATAGCTATTTACATATAAACACCATCAACTTCACTTACACGTTTTAGGCTTAATATTGAAGCTATTCGTATGCCAATTGCGGCATTCGATAGATAATTGCATGGTATTTAACTTTTATGTGTTGGATTTATAGTCAGACCATGGGGCTGAGATTTAGTCTGATTGGGATAAGTCCGTGAAACTCGAAAATTTTCCATCTTTATGAACTCTGTCGCTCGAAATATTTGTTGTTTTCACTACTAACGCCAAAATGCGAAGCTATTCAGAAGACTCTGTGCTTAGTGCTTATATTGAAGTTAGAGATAACGGTATATCTATATGCCAAGCCTCTGAGAAATATAGGGTACCCAAGAGTATGCTTTTCAATCGACTTAAAGGCGTACCTTTGATAAGAGAGGCTAACCTGCACCAACAACGACTATCTCCAGTCAGTCCAAGGGACAAGGCTAGTGACTTGGATCCTTTATCAGGAGGCTCTGGGATATGCGCCTTTATATTCGCAGGTATGTAGTGTTATTGTAGGCTTGTTAAAATCCATAGGCAATAATAAGCCTTTGGGCAAGAATTGGATTGATGGCTTTAAACGTCGTAACCCTTCCATCAAGGCCAAAATAGGTTGTAGAATAGAGGCATTTAGATTCAATAGTTTTACCCCTAGAGCTATAAATTGGTATTTTGACATTCTCGAGAAGGAGTACGTCTGGGTTAAGCCAGAACTCACTCAGAACGTCGACGAAGACGGTATTATGGCAGGCTTTGGTAACATCCTCGGCCTTATATATTATATCACGAAGCTGAATGTTATAGGACTCTATGGGCTTGTTTTGGGTAGTTCAGCAACTAAGAAGGCTTATCTCAAGAGCGATCAAGGCCGTGGTTGGACGACTTTTATTGAGGCTATCTCAGTGACTGGAGAACTCCTTAATCCCGCTATTATATTCAAAGGCAAAGACCTCCAAGCTCAGTTGTTCCTTAAGGAGTTCAAAAGCATCGCGAATTGGCATTATGTGTGCTCTGACAACGGTTGGACCGATAACGATATAGGGGTAAGGTGGCTAAAAGACGTCTACCTACCCCAAACAATACCACTCCTTTCCGACGAGTCAGATGCGCGATTGCTAATATTAGATGGCCACAAAAGTCATCCCTCTGTAAGTACCAGCCTTATTGCGAGATTTATAGCTTTACAGAATTATTGGGGATGGGTCAAGTGACTGATTTTGTTGCATAAGACGAGTTCATGACTACGTGCTTTTGCAATAACGTTTACTTGTGCTTCCTGCCAGTGCACACCTCTCATGGCCTCAAGCCTCTCGATAATGGTGTTTTCAATGCCTCTAAGGCTGCATATCGAAAAGGACTAGCCAAATTGAGTGCTCTAACGGACTCAACTCCAGTGGATAAAATCAACTTTATATGTTGCTATGCCAAGGCTAGAAAGCAAGGCATGACTAAAAAAAATATTCAATCAGTCTGGAGAGTCACAGGGAACTGGATTATCAATCGCAATAAGGCTCTAACACATCCAGGAGTTCAGCGGGATAGGGAGCGGACCCCAGAGGACGCTTTGCTAAGCTCTGATCCCTTAACCCCAAGCACCAGTCGGCAACTCCACCGGTTAGCTAGGCCAGAGCCTTCAAGCCTCAAGAGGACGTTCCAGAAAATATCTGGGGCCTTCCAGCGTAAGGAGATCGAGTTGGTGTTGAAGGACCAAAGAATTCAACAACTGGAAGCTGCTTTGGAGCGTTCGAATGCCAAGAAGCGAAAGAAGGTCCCTAATCCTAATAAGAGGTTTATGCAACTCTCTGATATACTGGGAAGCGATCAAAGCGTTGAAAAAATCGATCTCGATATATTACAAGAAATTGTGGTTGCACTAAGTGACCTTGAAGAGGAGGAGGAAGAGGAGGCTGAAGAGCTGAAGATTCACCCGATTCTACACCAGTGCATACTCGCTCTGGGCTCCAAATTTGAAAACCGGTAGGCCTGCGCCATTAAGCAGTGAAACTATCACCGAATTCTATTTCTTTTATATTTTAGTAAGCGCGAATAGCTTCAATTCTGTGGTGGAAGTTTGTATGGTGGAGGCCCATTTTGGCTGTCCCATTGGGGGGTGTCCCAGCGGGGAGTGGGGTATGGTAGGTTTATGTACCATAAGGAGGGTAAGTTTAGACGGTATTGTGTTGAACCACACTGACATCCTGGGGGACTATGACCAAGGCCCTAGCTAGCTTGGCAGGGAGACATATAAGGGCTTGATCCCTCGAAGCCATTGATGGAAGGGATATCGATTTTTGGTCTTGCAAGCTTTGTCTTCGATTTTGGGCCTCAGTGCCACTTGCCTCCACGCCCAGCAATTCTATTCTTTTCTCCCCAAATTTTGATGTCTCCTATTGCTAGGGATATGATCACATTCTCTTAAAATTTTCCCTTATTTTTAGATGATCTGGTTGTCAGGCTATTCCGGTTGGAAGATCTGATTTTGACCAGATTACGATAAGCTGTTATCTTAGCTACCCTACAAGCTGTGTGGATAGGTGTGGTTGTTTTGGTCTATTCAGGCAAGTTCCCCCTTTTTAGTATGAATGCTCGACTTTTTTCCATAAGAATCTATAGCCCTCTCTTCCTCCAGTCTAATGCCTGATTGGGTCTTGTACTTGTAAGTCCGTGTATGTCGACCCAGCCTTTGACCCTAACCGTAAAATTCGGTTCCTGGCCCTTCTTTTTAGCTTGGCGGATCTGCCGTTCCTGCGCCTGGTGGAGATTCTGCCTAGCAACTTTGATAGAGTCCGCAATTCGCTTGGCATACTGCTGGGAATCCTCCCTCAACAAGCGTTCAGCTTTTGTTTTGCAGCCCTCAAGGTCGGTTCTCTTATCCCAGTCGGGATCGGGGCAAGTGGCCGAGTAACAGTCTCACCAGTTCCATTTGGTGCATGAGCCACCTGCCTCTAAGTTTCCCGGCATAGGGAGTTAGAATGGGAATAAAATCGACCGAGAACGCTGCATGGAATTAATGACGGTAGTGATGAGTTTCATACTCATTGCACTTTCGATTGATCCGATTTTCATGTTGATGTGCTCAGTGTCGGCAGCGTCCTGGGCAGGAAACCCGTGGAGCTGCCTCCGAATCCACGAACCACAAGGCCAACCCTATCCCAAATTCCACCATTGATGCATCGCGAAGGGCCATATTTCCGTACATCGCGTAGCCCTGTTCTACCGAATCGATCGATTTTCGATTCGACATTCGTAAGACTTGGCATCGAATGAATCTATCGATTCGATTCGTTCCATGTCTGACCCTGGTAGCCGCAGAATAGAACACTTGCTAAAACACCGAATCAGGAAGCAGAGACTGGAGTGGTCAATCTCCCAGAAGGGCCGATTTGAAAGGAATGATATGACCCTCTTGACATTTTTAAAATAATGAAATGGAAACTCCATGTTGAATGGAGTCTCTGCGTCCGTCCTACCCTCTCCGAACTCCCGTACTATCAATTACTCTACCATGTTATACTGAATATCTTCTTTCAGCGACACAAAAACTCTACGACTAGCTCTCGATCACATGTCGCATAACTTTAGAACAAATCGTAGGACGGCCACGTGACACCGCCGATAAAGCTGTCGATGACGCCGCGCAGCTCGGAGCTGTAGCCGTCGAGCTTGTTACCAGAGTTGTAGTTCATAACGACAGCGAAGGCGAGACCGGTGCCGTCCGTTCGCTGGGAGAAGAAGGAGCTGGTGCCGCCGAAGGCGCCGTTGTGGCCCCGCCATCCAGCAGGGGCGCCTTTAGTCGCGCCGCCGTTGACGATCCACCCTTTGGCGTAACCTCCGTTGCTGTGACTTCCCGGGGTCCACATCTCCGTCTCTGTGGCGGTCGGGAGGATGTCTGAGCGGCTGGCCAGCCCGTCGACACGGGTGTACCACCTGGCCAGGTCGGGCATGGTGGCGACCCAGCCGCCGAAACTGTCGAACTCGTGGATGTGGAACGAGCCCGTCACACCCAAGGGATAGTAGGTGACCTCTCTCGGCAGCGAGCCCGCGTTGCTGGCTAGCTGCATTCCCGCTGCGCCGGACGGGCCGAGGATCTGATTGCGTACGTATGTCTCGTAGTCGGGAGCGCCGCCCAAGTCGGCCACCAGCCGGCCCAGAATCAGGAAACCGAAGTTGGAGTACACGTTTTGCGTGCCCACCGGGTAAGCCAGTGGCACAGTGGCGATGATCTTGCTGACGGCTTGGGCCGGCGTCATGGTAATTAGGTCGACCTCCGGGTCGTGCACCCCGCTCAAGCCGGCCTGGTGCTCGAGCAGGTTCTGCACTGTCATGTCCGCGATCCCTGGCGGGTACTGGCGCTTGCCGTTGACAAGCGGCATCTGGCCGGCATACTTGTCGCCCGTGATGGATCCGGGGCCGAACACCTTGTCGGTGAGCTTGAACTTGCCGGCGTCCCGGAGCTTCATTATGGCTGACGAGGTGATCGACTTGGAGATGCTCATGATGCGGAACCGGCTTTTTGGCGTTACAATGGTGTTAGAAGCCTGGTTCGCCATGCCGTAGCCCTTGGCGAAAACCAGCCTGTCGTTCTGAGTGACTGCGAGAGACAGGCCCGGGATATTGTATTTGCTCATATAGGAGCTGACGCCGGCATCGATGTTAGATAGGTCGGAGCCTTTCATGACGGGGTTCTCCCACAGGGCTGCATAGTGGCCAGCGTTATTGTAGCCGCTGATAACCTTGAGCCGGAAACCCTGGTAATAATTGTTGTCGAACTGGGCCTGATATTGGTCGCTAGTCATACCGTGGTGTGCCACCCATGGACCGCTGCTGGACTTGTCCCAGATTGCAACGTAGAAGTCGGTCCCTGCAACCTCATATCCGTTCACCAGGACTAGACGATAACCTTGGTCGCTGTACGTATTGAACCAACTTTGATAGTCGCTGCTTGTCATGCCGTGTCGAGCCACCCACGAGATTCCATCGTTCGTCTTCCGCCAGATGGCAGCATAGCGAGCGTCATTACTAACAGAATACCCACTGGCGTGGACGAGTCGGTAACCATCCTTCGCGTAGCGGTCAAAAGCGACTTGGTAGTCGGAGCTGGTCATGCCATGTCTGGTCACCCAGGGACTAGTCAGTGACTTATCCCATATGGCGGCATAATAATCGACGCCCGCTACTGTGTAACCATTCACGAGCACCAGGTTAAAACCTTGGGAAGTGTACTGATCGAACGCCTGTTGGTACTGCTGCGAAGTCAAGCCGTGTCTGGCGACCCATGCGGGGCTCGACTTCTTCTCGAAGATTGCGGCAAAGTGCGGGATGTCATTCAGAGCGTATCCACTGACCCAATTCAGACAATAACCCTTGCTGGTGAGATTGTTGAAGAGTTGCTGATAGTCCGTGGCTGTCAGACCGTGCCTAGCCTCCCAGGGGTTGACCTGTGCCTGGACAGCGAGGAGAAATGCCGTCAGGCAGACAAAGAGAGAATGGATGACATGCATCGTTCAATAAAAGAGACTCGGTTAAGGCGCTGTAGCGTTCGGAAGGACTTGGGATTGTCTCCAAACTAACGGTGCTGGATGGCGCTTTGGCATACTTATAGATTCCTCCGAGAGACAGATGCCCTTAGAAATCCGTCTCGAAAGGGGATTTCATGGTGCTGGGTCTAGGGCTTTGTCCTCCGGGGTGGCGCTAATTGAGGCCGGATTTGATGGGGGACGATTTGAAGAATGAGGCCCCTAGCCAGAGGGCGCACAACACAGCTGACGAGAATTGGGCGATGCTCCCCTTAGCCACCAATTATACCTAGGGTTGTTCGCGTCAAATGGGCATTTCTCAGCTGTCGGGCGTTAGGGCTGACGTGAAAACCACCAAATGGTTTGCTGCCTGGATGGCGCTCCAAGTGTATATCGACGCTCAGCCCCGTCTTGCTGACGCGTGACCCACGTATTTGTGATTCTGTGACACCTTGGGGCTAGTTCTAGGCCTTGCCAGGCGTTCCACCCGGCGCGCAAGGAAGTAATAATTTGCGGTCTATATAGATATAGCAACCGTACGAGTCTGACCTCGTATCCTTAACCATATATAACCATGTCTAAGTCAAGCGAGACAATACTGTAAACAGCGGATACTTCCGACGGCATCTGCTATCTTAGTAGCGGTAGCTAAATGACGGGCGGTCCGAAATACGGGACTAGCAGTCTACTTGACAACCTATCCACACCCGTTGCATTACCGCGTGAGAATAGTCATGTAAATTCTGGACCATTAATGGAATCCCCACTGGCATCTAGGCAGTTGCTTCCCTTACGCCTCCTAATGAGTCAGAAGAAAGTGGCAGCCCTCTGCGCCGAGCTGATTGGTTTCCGTAGCATCGTGCTTGACTTGGCCTGCTGAAAGCTTCCTAACAGCTGACTCTAACGTGATAGCGGCGTAATTGGTGGCGCTTTGGGCAGCCTCTAACGCTATCCTCGAGTGACAGTGGGCAACACGCCAACCTATACGGCCCTGGCAGTGGCAATTGGCCTTGGGAATAAGTATGCCCTCACGCGCTTGTTGGAGTTCGGTGAGAAAATAAAAAGACGCATCAGCAAAGTCACAGCTGCGTTAGTAGGCGCCATCGGTGTGGTTTCACAACGGCGTTGGAGTCACCCCTTCTATTGCTTTCGATCTTGATTCGCAATGAGTAGGTTTTATAAAAACGCCAAACTGCGCTTTTTAGGCCTAAAATCCCCCCTCTCCGAGATTCTAAATGTAGAAGCACCAAGTCCAAGTAGTTGTGTCACACTCAGAGGCCAAATTCACCTCATGTCCTCCGTTCGGTGCCGGAAAGGCTGTCATGAATGAACTTCTCATTAGCAAATCAACGTCCACAACTTGGCATGAGGTTATGGCGGTGAGACTGAATGGCGCTATTCTTTTGGCACTACCTCTAACTGCGGATAATGGTTTAGCAGATAGCCGTGTGGAAGAGAGCTCACCCATCTTCAGTATATC
The DNA here is from genome assembly GCA_020744155.1 of Ilyonectria sp. MPI-CAGE-AT-0026. Taxonomy (NCBI): domain Eukaryota; kingdom Fungi; phylum Ascomycota; class Sordariomycetes; order Hypocreales; family Nectriaceae; genus Ilyonectria; species Ilyonectria sp. MPI-CAGE-AT-0026. The sequence continues at coordinate 79,188 of JAGPNQ010000010.1, read as the reverse complement.
GAGAAGATACATTCCCTTATATCCCGATCCAGACTGTAGAGGTCTATATAACCAAGGACAATGCTACCCAGTGACTGACAGTGGCCATCACCTACCAAATCGTCTCGCCGCACATAGCTGCCTTTGGCGTACAGAATGTTTGCCGGGCTCTCATAGAGCGTACCCAGACCACTCTTCGCTACGTCGTCGGTGCCCGTGTTCTCCAGGATGTCATTGAGCAATGTGATGAGATTACTCATCTATTAGAGAGATCATTAATCATGTTGCGGCTGGCTGGGGTATTCAGGTCGAGTGCATGTTGATTAAGAATATTGGATTTAGCTAGGAATAATATGAGTCTCTCCTCATAGCATCGGCATGTGTCTCGCCACCTTAATTGGCTTTGTCCACAACGCCGCGCCCGCTTCTTAACTATTATGTCCCTGCCACTTCACCGTATCCTTGACTTTCCTTGAATACGAGAGATGGTTCATCGGGCACGCCGCTTGCGACGACCGACCCAGGTTCTCAGATCTTCCGATGGACGCACAAGATCGGGACTTGCTGGGGTTTGGTTGCTCGACCTGCCCGGCGAACTCCTTGTGATCGTCCTCCGGTACCATCTCATACCAAGGGAATGCGTCGGGGAGGCCTTTGTCATAACATGGCCGATATTTGAACGACGGCGGCTCGAGAAGCTCCTCCTTTTTATACAAAGAGGTGGTGGACGACGGATTTGACGCGACTCCGACGGCTTACGCTTTCTGTAGGGACTAGGGCAGAGCGCGGCGCCGAATGGGTCAAAAACCGCCTAATCTGAAGCGGGGAGCTACAGAAGCCGCCAAAGAGTATCATGGTGCGATCCGGAGGCAGAAGAAGGCACACTGGGATGACTTTCTTACAGACCCTGTCAGACAGAGCCAACATGGCCTTTCCATAATCTGGTAGTTAAACATGCCCCAACGACACCGTTTACGGCTTGCTTTAGACATCTCGCAACTTCAACTACTTTCTTTACAATCAACGGCTGCAGCCTACTTTTTGTCCTGACCAACGCTGAGTGGGCACCTTCTGACCGCGGATGTCGACATTCCTGAGCAGCAACCTTCTGACGGCTAAAGACCACAGGGAAGCCGCTTGGAACTATTTACCCCTGCTACTTCTCTGCCTAAGAAATTTGTTCTCGGCGATTCATCCTCTTTGCCCTGGTTAGCAACTTGGGGAAGTCGGCCCGAAAAAGGGAGGTGACGTTGACACCTCCGGTTTAGCACGGAGAGGCGTTCGGGGCGAGCCGGCCACTTTCGCTCTGCTGCATTTAATCGGCTTACTGTGTGCTCGTTCCTTGGACGCCACAGCTGAGACCCGAAACACTTCGTATTTAGCACTACCTCATCACCCAACCAGATGCTAGTTGCTACGAGACTCAGATGAAAAGCAGAGTTACCGGAGCTTGGCGGGACGAGATCGACCTAACTTGCTTTCCTTCATACTTTGCCCAGACACACAAACCTGTGATAACAAATTGTCTCAAGATCGCTCATATTGAAGCACGCCTCTCGAGATGGATTTCGAACAAGAGGTCGAAAAGCATTTATTCTATATCAAAAGTTCCGCAGTTCTCGTTAGCATCGTCACCCTACCCCTTCTCATTCTGTGGATTACCAGCCTGTACCGGGTCCGTCGCGAAAATGATCCAGCGCGAGTTGCATTCACCTATATGAATGTTGCTTTTGCGTTGACCATCCTGTGGGCCGACTCCTTCCCCGAGCAAGTAGAAGTCAGCTTAACAAGCTTCACAGTACGTCGATATCTCAGTCCGTTCATCTCGCTCTCAAAATTGCGGTACTCAAGACGCCTGCGTCTCGCGCCTGGGGCGATTTCCCTGACCACCTGAACGACCTCAGCACGCGCCTCGACACCCTGTCCACGGCGTTGCTGGACGTCACCGATGTCTTCCTAATCCTCACACTGTTTGAACTTGGAAATGGGTTCCTGGTATGCTTCATAGGCAAGCGATCAAGCGCTCACCTTGTCGTGCGGTACACTACCCTCGTACCATCCGCCGTGGTTCTCTACCTCACCATTGCCGCCTATTTGAAGGGCTATTCTGCATGGCAAAGATCCTTTGTCTAAACGAGGACAACGAACAACGCGTTTTGAACGAATTTGAGGAATTGGAAGCCTGGGATACGCTATTGCTGGTGGTGTGGTCGATCGCGTCGGTACTCTTGTTTGCCTATGCGTCCTTCGTGGTCCGCAAAGCCAGGGACAAGCCCCTACTTCTTAGTGTAAGTGCTGCCTCTTTGCCCACATATTGATTTCTCGCCGGATTTCGCCTCTTAAGATGATGAAGCAATACTGACTAACACCACGATAGTCTGCAATGATGTTCCTCGTCGCGACGATTCTAAACCTAACCAACCCGGCACGACATCTTGCAATGGCCATCCTTGGTCTGGATAAAGACATTTACCTTCTCACCAGCGATTATTACATCGCCGACACGATCCTTGACTATTGGGTGCGCTTCTTCACGCTAGTCCTCGTCTTTATCGTGGGCGTGCGAAAGGACGACGGGTTGTGGACGACCCCACCGCAGCAGCCTGAGTCCACCAAGGGCGAGTGCGACACCTCGCAGAAGAGTGAGCAATATGAAGAGCTTCTAGAAGGAATGGCTCATGACGAGAAAGAGGAGAAGGCGTCTCAAGGATAGGAACTTGGCTTGGTTATCCTCTGTCTGGCTGCCCTTCGCACGGTCGTACAACCAAACTTTGAGCCATCGTTAGTCACAGTGATATAGCACACCCCACTCTCACGAATAACCTACTCATGTCCGCTCTGTCTCTTCCCACATAGCTGGCAACGCCGCCGTAGATGATCACGTTCTCCTCTTCAGTGTACTTCTCGGGGTCTAGACATCTCAGGATGACAAAGCCGCGACCATTTTGAACATTGTGGCTCAAATACCGGAGCTTTGCGGACACCAGTGGGGGGAGAGAAAAGTGCTATTGATCGAGGTTATGGTGGCTAATGCCGAGGCCTCGAAACGCAATCAGAAAAACGAAGCAGCATTGGTCTAGGAGTTGGAAACAAGTGGTCCATACCTTGAAAGTGTTGAAGCGTAGCCTCAATTGCGGCGGTATCCGCCTCAGTCAGACTTGCCTATCCTGATATTATATCTAATATGATAAATTATCCTGATATCAGGATAATATACTATCCTGATATAATATCAGCTTAGCAGGATAGTATAGATAATATCAGGCTAGCAGCTTTAGCAGCTTTAGCAGAGATAATATAATAATAGATATATAGCTTAAAAGGTAATATTTTATTCTATTCTAATCTAGATTATTATTTAAATTAACCCAAATACTACTATTTATTTTACTATTTATAATAAGCTCTTTATTACTATATAATAATAGTATAATAAGTCCTTATATAGCCAGTTACCGATATATTTAACTTTCTCCAGATTAGTATATAATATTCTTTTATAATTCTATAATAAAGTATATCTCCTTTTATTAAATATTAACTCGGGATTAGCAGAACTAGGAGGGATAGATAGAATATTAATATCTATATAACTAAGATATAGATATATCCCTAGTTATATCCTTAGTAACTATTATCTTATCTAGAAGCTAATTAAGCTTATTTAGCTATTCCTATTATAAGCTAGATACTTTACTTTAGAGCTGGGCGGGTTCGAGGGCGGGTGCTATCTTATATTCTTCCTTCTAGATTATATATATATGCCTAATAGCAGTCGTTGCCTATTCCTCCATTCAGTATATCTTAAGGTATCGCACTCGCTTCGACGGATCGAGGAGGAGGGCAGTTATATAGATAGGTGACTCCTCAGATATTATATAGTACTTATTAAGTACAAACCAGCCTATATCAATTAAGTGCAGCATAAGAGGATTATATGTCTGCTCTGATTTATAGAGCTTTTACAGGCGCCTGCTATATCCGCATCCGGATGCGGATTTAGAATTGCTGCACCCGGGTGCGAAAATTATATAAGTATTTATTGCCTAGAATACAGCTGCAGTTATTAGAGGTTACTACTGCTAGTTATTATATATAATATTTAAATTTAAAGATTTAGAATAGTAATAAATTTCTAATTATCTAATTAAATATAAATTCTACTGCTTTTTACTATTTTTCTTAGCTATTTTTTAGATTTTATATATACCTCTTCTATTAAAATTAGAAAAAAAATAATGTTTTATTTTTATAGCTATTTAAGTTTTAATTTAATTATTTTTTATTTTACTATAATTTAAATAGATTATTATCTTCTTTTTAATTTAATCTTTAAAATCTATTAATATTATATAATACTTATTTATTTACCTTTAGTTAAAATACTATTAGTAGCTTATTTTATTATATTATAAAAGTAAATTTAGTATCTTTTAATACTATTAGTTAATTTTAAAATTGCTATAAGATTATATTTTATATTAAATATCTTTAATAGTAATATATCTTTAATATATAGCCTATAAGTTATTATATTTTAATACTGGTATTATTAATTATAATAATAGATATACTATACTATACTTATAAATCTAAAATAGGCTAATTTTAATTAGCTTATATTTGCAGGTAAATTAGGCAGGTTAATAACTTAAATATTTAATATTATATTTAATAATAGTAAAGTTAAAGATACTTAATATAATTAAGTTATATTAATAGCTAAGGAGCTGCCTATACTAGATTATTAAGATAATATATAATAAAGATATTAAGGTATTTCTATAGTATATTAGTAATTGTTTATTAGAAGGTTACTAGTATATTAATAAGTTTAAAAAGTATAATTAGGTATTTAAAAAGTTTTTATTTTATATAGAATGTAGTTTTCTATTTATTTTCTAACTTAATATAGATAAAGTTATAAGCTTTTTTAAAATTAAGAATTATAAATTACTTTTTATTATATAATTAATTCTTTAATTTATTAATAAGTAATAATAGTATTCAGTTTTTAATAGTAATATTATTAAGCTATCTATAATTTATAATTAATTATAGTTTTTTTATTTTTCTTTAAAATAAATATAACTGGGTATTTTAAAAAACTTTAATATCCTAATAAATCCCTTCTTTAATATATCTTTAAGGTATTCTTTTAATATATTTGGTTTTTTTTTAGCCTTACTCAATATCATCAGATAGATCAAAGCTATATAGTAATCTCAAACAGTAGGGATAAATAATAAGTACTATACCCAGTACCAGAAGAAACAGTAGCTGAATAATAAGATTATTACCCACCGGTCTCTGCCTAAAGCTTCTATTCAACCTCTCTAACTTCAACCCTATTATCTGCAGTTAACGACCTTACTGTCTGCAGTCAACAACCTTAAGATAGTAACCTTATTCCAAGCAATAGGATATAATAGAGACGTCTCCTATCATCAAGAGACCAACTTCCCTCCTAACACTTATCCCATTACAACTAATTTTAATATAGCAAATATTCTTCGAAGAGCCCTTACTACCGGTAACCTATTATATCCGGGTTATATAAATAATATCCGATATAATCTTAGATTCTCTTAGAATCTAGAGGATAAATTAGAAAGATAGAAGCTGAATTTCCTCTCGAGCTTCCTTAAAGAAGAAAATCTATTCAAGCTATTACTATGCTATCTGTAACTCCTAAATAGCAGCTAACGGGTCATATTAGCTATTTTTAGATGCTATTTGCTTCTTGATAATAGGACTAGGGATAATAAGCAACGAAATCAGGTCATCAATATTATCTCTGATATCTGAACAGAAATCGGCGCGCTATCCGACTTAACCAAAAATATCAACAATCCCGACCTAAGGGGTCAAGTCTTCCTCCAGGATATCGCCGGGGCCCAATACGACCCCTGGTTCCGGGAGCTGCTGTGTTGCGTTGGGTTGGTACGGATACTAGCCACCTAGGGTGCTGGCTAGAGGGGGGATTCGAATGACTTGGGTCATTATGGGCGTTGGGGATCTTGGGGCGTTCTAGAGGTCGGGTCGTGGGAATTAGCGGTGCATACATCAAGGTTAAAATGGGTTAAAAAAGTTAGACAGGATTCCGACAGAGAAGAAAAAAGCAGCTTGAAACCTAAAACTTGGGCCTTGGCAACTGTAACATGTGCGCAACGAAAATACAGTAAAATTCAAATACTAGGTTCCCTTATCGAGGGATTCTTTTAATATATAAAGTTAAACTTTATTAAGATTATAAATCTTATAGAATTTAGCTATAATTCTATCTTTTAATACTATTTTATAATTTTATTAACTATATTATAATAAGCCTATTTTTATTTTTTTAATAAATAGCTTTTTATAAATTAAGTAAGTAAGAGATATATTTTTAAATCTATTATTTATTTATTTTACTTTTTTTAATTTTTTTTAGTTTTTTATTAAGTTTTATAAATTATACTTATATTTATATAATAGTATAGTATATCTTATATATATAAATATTATAGTATTTATATTTAATATCTTAAAGTAGTAAAGTATCTATTATATTATTATATATTACTCTGCTAATACTATTATTAATTAGAGTTTAAAATCTTATATTATTATTATCTGAATTCTATTTATAAAGGGAATAATTATTAATATTATTAAAGATTATTTAGCTACTTCTCTAATTAATTAATAAGTTTATTTATTATAGCTATAAGTAATTTAGAATTAAATTATATTATACTAAGGGAATAATATTAAAAGAGATATGTTTATTATATTTATTTATAAATACCTTAAGGTAATTAACTTTTCTAATAATATATTTATTATTATAACTAAAACTTATTTTTTTAAGATTCTATATTTAGTATAAGTTTAATTTATCCTGCTATAATAGCTCCAGCTTATTTACTATTTTTAGATAAAGATAATTAAATTCTATACTGCTATTTATTAATATAATAAGCTAGTATTTCTTAATTTATACTTGGATTTCTAAATAATTCAGTCTTATACTTTTTATAGTATATAGAGCTCTTATTAAAAGTTCTGCTTTTTCTAGCTTTAAGTTTATTTATTATTCTATTATAAAGAGCAAGGATAGTTTTTTATTTATATTTAAACTTTCTTATACTATTCTCAGTTTTTACTTATCTACTAATTTATTATTAGAACTTAAATTTATTTTTGTATATTCTGTGTATATATCTATAGGTTTTTTTCTTTTTCTTATTATATTTTAAGTATATATAGATACTGCAGTTTATTATAAATTACTCTTTATATATTTTATTAGGTATAGATATAGAGATATATTTTTTCTTTATTTTTCTTATATAAAGAGATTTCTTTCTATTTTTATTATACTTCTTTTTACTTATTATTACTTTAGGGTTTTCTTTTCTAGTTATTTTAAGCTAGTTTTCTATTTTTTTTTACTAAGTATTATTATTAGATAATTTATTATATCTGGATTTTTCTAGTTAGAAGTATTTTCTTTTTTATAAAAAATATCTTTATTCTTTCTATATTTAATACTAATAATAAACCTTAATTTTTATATAAATTCAGTATTTCTAGTATTAGTAATTCTAAGAGTTTTATAATTCTTAGATATATTATTAAGAAAATCTGGTTATTTTAGCTTCTAAAATAATAATATAAAACTTAAGGTATTTACTTATATTCTTATAATACTCTATATTATTTTTTATATATAGTTAAATAATAGAGATATTTAATAGTCTTAAAGAATAATAATTATAAGTCTATTTATTCTTTAAGTAATAGTAATATTATAAATAGTAATATAAAATCTATAAAATCTAGTTATATCTTTTTATATTTAAATAGAAAATAGAGTAATTTTAGAATTTTTCTTTTAATTTTACTATTAAATATCTAGCTTTATTTCTTATTATTATATAAAGGTAAATAATTTTATATTATTTAGTATTTTATTATTTCTATATAAGCTACTAGTATATTTCACTTTTATTATTCTATTATTAGTTATCTTACTTATTAAGTATAGCCTTATTCTAATATAATTTCTCTATTTTTTCTAAGTACTAGATATATATTTCTCTATATAGAAGTTCAGTCTTTTTTTATTACTGGAATTAGAGTATTTATTAGAGATATTATTCTAAATATCTAGTACTTTTAATATTTCTTATTAATAAATTTCTAGTTACTTTTCTTATTATATTATAGCTATTATTTTAGATATTTCTACTATTAGTTTAATTAGTAGTAGTTTTAGTATTAGTATCTATTTTACCTATTTCTTTTATTTATTATTTTTTAAAGTAGGTTTTTTTAGATAAGGTTTTTCTACTTCTTTTTAAGATAGGTATTATTCTCAGCTAGGTAAATATACAGGCTAATTTAAGCTATTATAATTATACCTACTTTATATTATAGTTATAATTTATTTTTATACTGCTATTTTAGATTTCTTCTATCTTTAAATAGTATTAATTAATTATTATTTAGTAAATATAAATTAGAATTATTATTCTTTTTTAAATTTATAATATTCTTATATAAAGTATTTCTTTTTATTATAGTTATAGTATATAATATCCTTTTTATTTTATAGCTACTTTTATATAATCTCAAGTTTTATAAATTTAGTATATATTCTCTAAAAGGTATTTTTATAAAAGTTACTTTATTAGCTATCTTTTTATTCTTTACTATTCCCTTATTAATTAGAATAGTAGAGATTATATAAAATATCTTAACCTTTTTAATATATTATAGCCTTTTTTCTATATTTTTTATATTATTATTTATTAATCTTAATAGCTATAGTAATATATTCTATTGTCACAGGCTGAGCCTGAAGTGAAGGCCCGGGTGCAAGCCCGGGCCGGGAGTACTATAACCCGAGAGTGCCACTAGCAAGCAGAGTTTTCACTGCGACCTCTCAGCGAGGTCTCTTCTCTCCCTCTTCTCTTTAGCTTTAGATACTTCTAATACAAGAACCCTATTGTTGGATAAATTCAGGGCTCGCCCCTTACATCTATAAAGAGTATTAAGTTAGTTAGCTTTATAAAGTTTATTCTTAATCTTATCTTTTAGCTTTTAGTAAAATATCTTTATAAGTATTTTATCTTTCCAGTTTAATTTAAAGGTAATTTATTAAAGTATAATAATATAAGCAGTAGTAAAATAGAATTATTTAAATGTATAAATTTTTATAGCTGCCTGCCTTTTTTTATTAACTATTTTAAATATATTTTTAAGAGCTATTTTAAAAAATTTCTAATTTATAAATAGGTTAATTATATCTTAATTCTAATTAGCCTTATTATTATTAAAAAAGTCTTTAAAAATAAATTTAAATTAATTATTAGTATTACTAATTATTAAATTACTTATAAATAGTAATCTTAATTTAGTAAATACTAACTATTATAAATACTATTAAAAATATCCTTTTATTCTAGTAATAAAGGGTATTATATTATTAAATATTCTATTAAACTTCTTTAATAATAGTAATTTTATTACCTCTTTTAAATTATATTTAGTATTTCTAATAACTATTACTAGTATATTCTATACTTACTGCTATAGAATGTAAATTAGGTTATATAGCTATTTAACTTTAGTAGCTATATTAATATTATTTACTAAAGCTATATAAGCTAGTAGTATAAGTATATTACTTAAAGTAGCAGGAGTTTAATTAAATCTAAATATTTTAATAATATAAGATATTACTTAATAGTTAATATAAGTAACCTTTTTAAATAAGAGCTTTTTATATATAATAGTCATATTTTAAATCTACTATATATATAGTATAAAGTAAATAGAAAATTAGTTATTAATAGATAAATTATAAGTTTATATTAAAATATTAATTAGGATATTACTTACTAAGTAAATATTATATTTAGTAATAGTTAAATATAGTAATATATAGTAAGTTAAGGTAATTAAGATAACTAAGTTATATTAAAAGCTAAGTAGCTATATATAGTAATTATATATTACTTAGGTATTTATATAGTTATAATATAGTATTAAATTATAGGAATTATTTAATAATTCTAATAATTCTTTTTTTACTAAATTACTTAAATTATCTAGAAATTAAAGTAATTTAATTATAAAAGTAAGAATAAGTAAGTATATTATTAGTGTATATAATAAGGTTGGGGCTTAGTTTAATATAAATTATAATAAAAAGAAAGAAGAGAAAGAAACTTATATTAATTATAATAAAGTTAAAAAAGGGAAAGAATCTTTTTTAAGATTTAAAAAAGTAGAATTTAAATAGTTATAATATTAAGACTTAGTAGTATTAAATATAGTTAGTAGTATTAAATGTAATTAGTAGTATTAAATATAGTTAATAGTATTAGTATTTTTCTATTATCTTTAAAAACTCCTATTATAAGAAAATAACAATTATAATAATACTAGCCTTATAAAGCTATTAAGAGTACTATAATATTTAACTATAGCTATAATAATAAAGTACTTATAAGCTATTATAACTATAAATACTAGCCATATTAGGATAAGATAACTAACTGAATTAGAAATAAGCTTAAAATATATTTCCCAATTAAGTATAATACCTATTATACCTAACTATAAATTATACTAAGAGGCACTCTTAATTAAGTAGTAATATATACTAAATATACTAAGATAATATATATAATAGCTACTATAACTAAGTTTAAAGTAGGTTAAAATAAGAAATACAGCTTCTAATTAAAAAGAGTAGTATTTTACCTTATCTAATTAGGCTATTAAAGGAAATTATTACTAGTAAGTAGTATTTTCCTAGCTTAATTATAATAACTAAGAATTAAAAAAAGAAAGAATATATTACAGGCTAAGCTTAAAGTAAAAGCCCAGGTACAAGCTTAGGCTGGGAGTATAATAACTTAGTAGTATTACTAGCTAATAGAGTTTTTATTATAACCTCTTAATAAGGTTTCTTTTTCTTTTCTTCTTTTTAGCTTTAGATACTTTTAAATATAAGAATTCTATTATTAAATAAATTTAAAGCTTGTCTCTTATATAATCTTTACTATAAGATAAAGATATTTAAAAGGGTTATTTTATTAGATTTTCTTATCTTTTTTATTTATATTAATCTTTTTTATTATTTTATAGAGTAATTAGATTTCTTTTTCTTTTAAAGGTATTAAAATTAGTATTTAATTTATAAAGATATTATAGATATTAAAGGTAGTTTTTTTTACTTTTTTAAATAATAATTAATCTTTTTTTCTATTATTTAATTAGGCTAGTAATTATAATCTTTTTTTTAAATATTGTTTTATTTTTAATATTAATATTTATAGTAAGAATAACTTTATTTAATTAGATTTTTATATTATTATATCCTACTTATATTTTATCTGAGGTTTCTTTTTCTTTTTAATTTATTTTACTATTCTTTTAATTTTAAATATAAATTTAAATTAATTATTAATTTTAAGCTTTTAATATATATAGAATATATACCTTATATTATTATAATTCCAGCAGAATATTTTAAAGTAATTTCTTTTAACTATTTTAATATTTATAAAGCCTAAGTTTATTTTATAAAAGGTATTTATATATCTTTTCTTTTTTTAATTAATATTAAACTTTTTATTTTTCTAATTAAAAGTATAAAACTCTGTTAATTATTTAGCTTTTTTTATATTATTATTTAAATTATTTATTATTACTTTCTATAGTAAATTATATAAATTTATTATATATAATAAGATTCTTTTTTTAATTATAATATCCTTAACTTTAAGTTTTAATCTTTAATAAAAGCTTATTATATTAGTTTCTCTTTTTTAATTAAGTTATTATATAAAGTTATAATATTTAGCTATATATATAAATATAGCTTTTATTTATTAAAACTTTTAAATAATTTATTTTATAATTTATTTCTTATTTTAAAATTTATAAAAAGCTTTAAGTTTATATTTAAAAATTATATAGCTTTTATAAATAGCTTTAATTTCCTTTTTTCTTTAGTTATAATTATTATTAATATAATATTTTATAATAAATTTAATATATTATAAGATTTTATTTTATATTTAATTTTATTTTATATTTAATTTTAATTTTATTTATAATAAACTATATTAAATAATATATTTAATAAGCTTAAAGCTATATAAGAAATTCTTAAAGCTTAATAGCTAAGCTATTATAAAAATTAAATTAATATAATTTAAGAATTTCTCTAATATTCTTTTCTTATATAATATTAAAAATAAGATTTTTAATATAATACTTATATATATTCTTCTAGTTAATAAATTCCTATATTAATTTACTATTATATTTTAATAGGGTTTTATATTAAATATTTAAAATATTAATTTATTTCTATTTATTAGTTATAATAACTTTAAAATCTATTAAAAGTTTATTAAGTTATATTAATAATTTCTTATTAAATTATTTAAGCTTTTTAAAAGTTTTATAGTAATTCTTTTATTATTTTTCTTTTTTTAAAAATATTAAGATTTTCATTATTATTAATAAAAAAATTATAAAAATTATTATAATAAATTTAATATTATTTAAATTTAATATAAATAATATATTAAATAAAGCTATTAATATACAATAATTAATATATTATATTATATTTATAAATTTAAAATAAATTAATTTTAATTAATTTATATTAATAAATAAATTAAATAAATTAATAACTTAAATAATTAATATTATATTTAATAATAATAAAATAAAAATACTTAATATAATTAAATTATATTAATAGCTAAGTAATTACCTATATTAAATATATACTTCTTAATTAATTATTTAGTTTTTTTTTAGCCTTACTTAATATTATTAAATAGATTAAATTTATATAGTAATCTTAAATAGTAGGAATAAATAATAAATATTATATTTAGTACTAGAAGAAATAGTAGCTAAATAATAAGATTATTATCTACTAGTTTTTATTTAAAGTCTCTATTTAACCCCTCTAACTTTAATTTTATTATCTACAGATAATAATCTTACTATCTATAATTAATAACCTTAAAATAGTAATCTTATTCTAAGTAATAAAATATAAAAAAAATATCTTTTATTATTAAAAAATTAACTTTCTTTTTAATATTTATTTTATTATAATAAGTTTTAAATATATTAACTACTATAAATTATAAGATTTTTATTATATATATTTCTATATATTAAAAATATAAAAATAGAATTTATAATAATATTAAATTTATTTAAAATTTATAAAATAAAAAAGGAAATATAAGCTAGATAACTATTTAAAATTTCTTAAAAAAAAAAACCTTCTAAATATCTTACTATACTACTTAAAATAGCTAAATAAATCTTAAAGAATTATATTAGCTATTTTTAGATATAATCTATTTCTTAATAATAGAAATAGAACTAATCTACAGAAAAGTTAGACTACTGGTATCGATATTACATTCATCCGGGTAGAGATAGCTGTATTATATAACCTAGCCGATAAAATTAAAAATACCGACGATATCAGGGGCTAAAAGTTCCTCGTAGAAATTAGCTGTAAAAAATATAACCCCTGGTTCCGGGAGTTATTATGCTGCGTCGGGCTGGTATGGATACTAGCCACCTAGGGTGGGAGGGGGGATTCGAATGACTTGGGACATCATGGGCGTTGGGGATCTTGGGGCGTTCTAGAGGTCGGGTCGTGGGAGTTTTCAGTGCATTTATCAAGGTTAGAATGGGTTGAAAAAGTTAGATAGGATTCTGGCAGAGAAGAAAAAAGCAGCTTGAAACCCAAACTTGGGCCTTGGTAACTGTGACGTGTGCGCAACGAAAATGCAGTAAAATTCAAACACTAGGTTCCCTCATCGAGGGTCTTAGTTAATTATATACTATATTTTAATTAATAGATTATTCTATCCTTAGCTCAATCTAAAGCAGGACCGGTAGGGACTGAAGGTCGGTCCTGTCAGTCCCTCTTAGGTATACGTAACTAATCGGGATTCTGCCAGTCCTGACCGCCTGGTCGGGCCTGGGTCGCGACATGGGCCGTGACAATAAGGTCACTGTCGAGATTCTTAAGGGACAAGTAACACAGGCAGTAATTCGGCACCACAGAAACAATACACCCAAGGAAGGCAACAAATATCTTAAACTATTCCTTGTATTTAATTCTACTAACCTCGACAGCCGCGGCGTCCTACTTATTAGTCTGGATAAGTATCACGGCTAAGATAATACCATCCGTTTCCCCGCCAAAGAGGCACGCAACTCCATCATATCTCTCTGTATTTCAAATAACAATTGGTTCACCTTTCGAGAGCGTGCCCGATCAGAAGACAGATGTCGCGCCGGCTGAATGGTTCGCCTTGTACAATCTACTGCCTGATCAGACGGGGGACTTTGATAAGGCACTGGCGAAAATAAACGAGGGTCTGCAGCTGACTGGGGTCAGTGATGATTAAATGGATGCAGACGGAGATTCCGAAGGCTCAAATGGAGGCCGGGAGGATGTAAATGACTCAGGCGATGCCTCCGAAGCTGAGACGGGCGAGGATGAAGCGGAAGTGTCTGAAGGACAGCCCGACAATGAAGCGGCGGAGTCTGAACAAGATGACGATGAGTCTCACACGCTCTACAAAGCCGCTCACACAGACAATCGCCATATTAGGCACGCTATGGATAACCATGCTTCCTATGCGCAAGAGAACCGGGTAGACCCAAGCCTATTTGCTGCGATTGATGGAGAGTATGAGACTGAGGGTCCACTTATTGTCAGAGTCAAGCCTGATCAAGACTCATTTCGCTGCAAGGGCGAGGTTGCAGGGGAGATTTTGAGGTGGATATTCATTAACTTTATGACCTGGGATGAGGCAAAGAGCTTTGCTGCTCGTTAAGCCGGTAAGATGATCGGTTTTAAGGGTCGTGTTAGGGATGACTAGAAAGTACATATAGTTCCATATAATAACTAACACAGGTTTTGGCACATTACAGTCTTGATAAGATCCACTGTTGCTCATGCACAATCATCGGGTCTCGGCAACTTACTCCGGGTTCTCAGTATTGATACCACGGGCTTGGTCAACGGGACCAACTCGACTCCTTAGCATATAAACGGCGCATTTGCACATTGGAACGAATCTTATGCTACTGAGCTGCATACATTACAACCTAAACCGTCTTGTGATGGGGGTTCGATATATGGGATTGGGTCTGTATCCGGTGTAGGGTATACCCACTGCTGCAACTCGGTTCGGTCTTTGATGATAATATAACTATAAAGGTGTTCGCCACATCGGGCGTTCATGCTACGATTGCCATGTAATCGTTAACATCTAAGTATGAGATGACTAGCTACTTAAATATAGCTGCTCAAAGCCAATTCTCAAAACGGCAGGTGGTGATTGCTTTACATTCATTAGCTGGCCGTTGGTACAATACTTGGGGAACTAGAACAAATTCAGTATCAAGGCGAGAGTGTTGACTAAGTCTGAAATGTGGCGGACGGATCTCGAACAATCTTGGGCGTCACAGGCTAGAAATCATCTGCAGAGCCATGAATCGCAAACGTGGGGCACCCAATAAGATACCTTGAAATTGTCACTGCCGCGGCTCAAGCTTTTTTGCGGGGTAATGATACCACTAAGCCGGGAGACTGGACCTAAAGCTACTCTGACTTGAACAAATCAGGCATCTGCCAGAACCAAGATTGCGCCCCATGAATGACGGTTCCTCTGGTCTAGACACAATCTGCGAACGGTGACATACACATGCATGCCCGCTAAGTCATCTGAAGGTTCTCAGACCTGTCGCGAAACCACTAGCGCTCATCTAGAGCTGCCGTGTGGATGGCAATCTCGGCCATGCTGCAATCAATCGCCCCTGTGGTCAAGCCACAACCTGTAGCGCAGCCACGTACAGGTTCGACATCAGCATCATGTGCTACATATGAAAGAGGGCCCCAGTTTCAGCTGCTGGAATTTCGAGTTATAATTTCATCCTAGTTATCACTTCTCTTTTTGCCGTCACGAGTTGAGTGAACCAGCAAACATCACACATCCTGGTTCCAGTCCCAGCGCTGGTCCATACTTAGCACTCCATGACTTTATCCCATTTCTGAGCTCTCAGGTCCGTACTGTTGCCCGATAGCGAAGCCGAAGCTGCTCTCGTTTGTCTGACACTGTATCAGCCATCGGATTCATGCCGTCATCTGTCCAACGTGATGGGATACTCGGAAAACTCTGGGGCCGGTGATTCGACCGGCCATGAGCTTCGAATTTCTTACCCCATCGTCGTTTTCATGAGCATTTCCATGTATAACGTCATCGAGCTCAACGTTCTCATCCTTGCAACCTTCAAAAAACGAAAAGGCCTTTACTTCTGGAGTTTCCTCGCCGCCACCAATGGAATCGCACCTCATTCTATTGGATTCTTACTTAAGAATATATTACTCTGGGATAACTTCATGTTATACATCACCCTTATAGCAGTCGGCTGGGTGATGATGGTTACCGGCCAGTCGCTTGTTCTATATTCACGACTCCACCTCATTCTCTGGAATGAGTTCTATCGGAGGCTTGTTCTCGCCATGATAGTCACTAACGCTATCATCTTGCATGTTCCCATTATTATCCTTATGTACGGCTCTAACAGCTCTCATTCAAACCCCTGGGTTCACCCTTATATGGTCTACGAGAAAATCCAGGTCACCATTTTTTTCCTCCAGGAACTTATTATTTCAACCATTTATATCAAGACCTGTTTTTCCTTCTTCGACATCCAAGTCACTTTGCATGGAAATGGCGTCCGCAGAATGCGCAAGCACTTAGTATTGGTCAATGTGATCATCATCCTCCTCGACATCCCGATCCTCATCCTCGAATATACCGACTTCTATGACTTCCAGACCGCCTATAAGGCCCTTGTCTATAGCATCAAGCTCAAGCTGGAGTTTAACATCCTGAATCGCCTCCTTGAGATGTCACACGGCAACAACACCTCTGGCTCGCTCAGCCAGGGTCCTGGTACCGGCATCGCGACAGCCATAGAAATGAACACGTTCAATGGCGATGAGTCTGGCGGAAATATCACACATCGAGCCTATGCCCATGGCGGTGAGCACGGCGGCACCAAACGTGGGAAAGTGGGAAAACGGGGCCCGGATAATAGAATTATGAGGAGTACGGAGATTGTAGTGCATTGCGTTGAGCGGGGGGAAGACGACAGTGAGAGTATGGAACGGAAGTCTACGGGAACGAGAGAGTCTCACTCTAGGACGATGGAGGGTATAGGGGGGCTATCTAAGTCTTCTTCTCAGGTTAATCTAGCTACAAGGGGATTTTAGTAATAATGCTCTGGTTACTTGTATACACTTTCACTGGCTTACTTTCGATTGAACAATCCCATACAATAATCGTTCTCAACCTTGGAGACCCAGACAGCTGGAGCCGCCTCGCGGCAGTCTCTAGATAATGGTGAGGTAGGAAAGGCGTCTCACACGCCTTTAGAATCTCTAAGGTATATGCTCCTATACTAAGGAGAGGCTAAGCTACTCTAAACGATCCTGCCCATTTGTCATGCTATCTGAGCCACGCTTCTTTTCTATCTGTGTAGGTGTAACTCAATAACTAAATCGCAATTATTGCTGTTACTGAGAACTGCCCCAAACAGTATCCAGGGCCCAGAAGGCCAGACTAAATATGGCGCTTGGAAGCGACCGTATGTTCAAGTCCCTAATAAGCCCTTTCATAATACGAGAAGAGAGTACGGAACGTACGGTTAGGATGTGATAGTGTAGGATTGATGATATTCAGCTAGCTAGCTGCGGTCGGAGTCTTAAAGGCTCCGACCCACAAGGCCCGGTCCCTGGCTGCGAGGCCAAGTGACTGGCTTCCGCATCATATCCCGGCCTCATAAGGAGGTTATCACCGCCCTAGGCGACTAGGGCTTTTCTAGCCATTTCGTCATGATTCAGTCCTTGTCATCTTTATTCTCGATCTTTCCTATCGCAAGTTATAGATTCGTCCAGGTCGCCATTTTCGCAGCTTTGGCTTCCGTGAGCTTCGTCGGGGCTCATCCTCTCCAAAGACCGCCGGGTTAGCTGCCTTGAAGTCGGCGATGACTTCTTCATTGATATCCTCGGCGGCTCGGACCGAAGCGTCATGCTCGGGACCCCAGCCTTTCCATTGCCCCCAGTTGAGATAGGTTGTCGTCCACGGTGCTTCGAGGCCCTTAATTTAGACATAGTGAGCATGCAGAAGTTCCCATGTCGGCCGGATGGCGCCACGGGACGCAGAGCTAACCTCGGTATACTACACCGACAACGGGATTTAAGGCGCAATACCAAAAGGAGAATATAAAGGCAATTTCATGGATAGTAGTTGCTTAGACAAAGCCCGGGATTATGACAGCGACTCTTCATTTGCTTATCGAGACGAGGGACCGGGGATAATGACTCGTCCTAAGTTTACAGACCTACCGCTACATCCCGGTGATCCTCCCGCTTCAGTCTGTAAACACAGTCCGCAAGCGATGCTGGTGTCATATTATCGCAAAAGGGCACGTCGACTATGATGAAGTAGCGGTTAACAGAGAACAGCTAGCACTGACGACTCTTGTAAAGCTTGATATTATATGCAAGGATCGAGACAGCAAAAACTAAGGTTCTGCTTTTCTGACAGTCTCTAAAGAACAATCTAACCTCGAACCAAGACAAGCCCTTCCCTAAGGCGCTTAATAGTCTCTTTGGGAAGTGGGTCCTTATTGTCGAAGTTGTATTGCTTCCTCTCCGTACTGCTCCAGGTGGAAATGTCCAATCTATTACCTCCAATCTTCCCCCTATATATCCCTCGGAATATATAGCCAGGTGCCATATAAGTCCGTTTATACTCTACAAAGGACCTTGCCTAACTCTACGGGTCCTTTCTGTTTCTCTTTAATATTGTAAGATTAATATTCGTAGAGGTATTCTCTGTATTGGGAATAGTAATATTCAGTTATTATATAATTACTTAAAAGTAGAAATTAAAGTTATTAGCTTATAATTTAAATAACTTAGACTTTAAATAGCAGTTCCTCTAAATTAGAGATATATTCTGGAATATAGAGGCTATAGTAATATATATTATAATTATCCAGGTAGTATTATTAATATATAAGTTATTAGTAAGCATTCTATTACTCTCTAAAGCTACCAAGGTTATAAGTACTATTCTGGTAATTTAAGATATAGTCTTACTTATTATCTAGCTGTTATCTACTATAAATATAAAGCTACTATTACTTATTTTTATAAAAATAGCTATAGCTTTAATAATAGATTAAGCCTCTTACTATTTCTTATTTTTAAATATCTTATTAAAGACTAGTAGCAGATTCTATACTACTTTAAGTATTCTATAGGTTATATAGTTATTAAATATATATAGAATAAAACAGTCGGGTATTATAAGTTTATTATATTTACTATATAATTATTTTATATAAGTCCTGTCTTAGAAATTATATATAAATATAATAGAAGCTCGGAGAACTATTTATTATACAGGCATATCTCGCCCTTATTACAGGATACCTTATTTTGAGTATCGGCGTTATTATCATCCAGCCCCGAGGGTCAACCACACCAGCCGTATAGATGGCGTGATCGATAAGATGGTGCTTCTTGTATGCTGTCTCGAAAACGGCAAGCTGTGCGTGATAGTCGCGTACATCCACTTGCGAGAACGTGACAGAGCCCTGAGCGGATGCTGATCGAAACTTCAAGCTTTCCGCAAGTTTGGTGCCTCCCGCCTTGTTCCAATCACTGAAGCAGACATGGGCGCCTTGGTCACAAAATAGAGAGACCAATGCGGCTCCGATGCCAGTCGCGCCACCTACCAATCAGTGGCAACTGTCAACTTCTGCAGTAATCGGTCTGTGCAGCGGGAGAGAACGGGGTTCCTACCTGTAATAACCACGACTCGACCCTTTGAACCCTTTGCGAGGATGTCGGCATCTAGCTGTAACTCTGGCATGCTGGGCATATTGTAGATGACAGAAACCTAGGTGGATAAGAAGACTGAGAATCTTTGTGTTGTAGAAGTGAGGATCACGATCCAATGCCTATAAATACTATATCAGACAACCTCGTGAACTGGCCCGACTGTGCCCTGAATCTTGTTGCTTTACTACTTTGACAGGCGTCACGACACGGCTGCCTCGAGTAGGTCTCGGCTTGAGCGGGGTTACGACCCTAGAACCTCCACTGCCACACATAATGCCGACGCCAACCCCAAAGAGTTTGTTTGGCCGGGCCCGTCTTTAGTGCCGGGCCGAGGACAGCGGACGAGCTGGCGTCCGAAACACCGAGTGCAGTGTCATTCGCTGTCTCGCATCACTTCCATAACTGATAACTGAGCTAACATCACCGATCCCACCAATACACCTTTCAGAGTTCTCTTCATTTGGTTGCATACCTTGTTTACTTCGAAACCTCAGAAATCATCATGGTTACCCGCCACGTTTCAGGGCTCGGGGAAGTGACCGGCTTCGAGCGGAGTGCCTTCCCACATGTCGAGCAGTACCGTGGCATGCGGTATGGCATCGTCCCTGCCAGATTCAGGCAATCCAAGCCGCTTCTTCGCTGGCCGGGTGAGAAGTGGGATGCAACCAAATATGGGTACAGTTTTCCTTGACCATTCAAGAGTTCAATTCTGAGAGATAGAGTATAGGCTGACTAACAGTATATCTCAGGCCATTGGCCCCTTTCCCGCGAATGGTCATTGGTATGGCCCTCACGCAGAAGTCGCTCACCCCCGAGCACCAATATGAGATGGACGAGTTCCAGTGCTTGAATTTGAATGTGACTTGCCCCAAGGGTCTAGTTCAAGCCGAAGGATTCCCCGTTGCGGTTTGGGTTCATGGGTATGGTGTCCCACATGCAGTGCTTTTGAAATTTTCTGCAACCATCGCCGTCCTCAAGTTAACCGACATGTGTTAGTGGTGGTAATGTTGCCGGCTCAGGCGCTGAGCCTGGATACGGTAAGCAGCCGGGCGTACCCAAGAGACTGTCGTTGCGGGTCTAATATCGACAATGTAGACATGGCTGCGTTGGTGGAGAATTCAGTAGAAATCGGGATGCCAACCGTCATGGTGACAATCAAGTGAGTGCCCATTGCATGGACTTCTCAATACTAAACGTTGCGCTAACCCCTGCACTCGTAGCTATCGTCTCGGCGTCTTGGGCTTCCTGGCCTCGGACGATATCAGAAGGGACAATGAAGCCGCAGGCGACAAGGGCGTGGGTAATTATGGCCTTAGAGACCAACTTCTTGCCTTCGAGTGGGTGAAGAAGAACATCGCCGCTTTCGGCGGCGATCCCACCAGAATTACCGCAATGGGAGAAAGCGCAGGTTACAGTTGGCCTCCCCTCCTCCAAAGAGCAACCACTCCAGGCATTTACATGAACTAACGAATATTTTCTTCCCTGTTACTAGTTGACACCCATTTGAATGCATGGTCGGAACTCTTCAAGCTGCAGAAGCCGTTCCATCAGGCCGTCTTGCAATCCGGCGTTGCACCCCTCACAGGCCGAGGGATGGCACACCAAAATGATGTATATGCCAGGGTGATCTCGCACTTGAAATTTGACAAACCAAGTCTTGTAGAAGAGAGGATCCGCCAGCTTCGAGAAGTCTCAGTCGAGGACTTGATGGGAAGCTATCAAGCTCTTGGATCCCCCGTGCCGTCGTGGCAAGCTACGGTTGATGGCTACTACCTGCGGGACCTACCCAGATGTGCAACCTTGCCGGAGCAAGCCTACGATCCTTATCTCAAGCGCCTGCTCATAGGCGACTGCGCTGAAGAGGGACTCATTTTTGCCTTCAAGATCCAGTCGATGGGTTGGACCGGCGAACGATTGCTCGCTTTGGCGACAGAAATCTTGGGCGAAGCCAACGAACGTGAGCTGTTCGATGTGTACGGAATAAAGGTGAACACCTCTGCCGAGGAGCTGTTCCCGTATCTCATACGATTGATAACGGACGCGGAATGGTCGCAGCCGATAGAAGCAGTGGCACATTCGTTCTCAAACGACGTCTATTACTACCACCTGACCGAGGCCAACCCGTTCCCAGGTCAAAACGCGGGGAAGGCTCATCACGGGGTGGACCTTCTCTTCCCTTTCCTGACATACCAATCACATCTTTCGTCTGAGCAGCAGAATCTTTCCCGCATCATGGCTCGGCACTGGATTTCGTTTGTGAATGGAGGGGATCCGTGGACGCCCTATCATCAAGGTTCCGGTATCATCATGCATTACGGAAATGGTGGAAAAGCAACAGAAATGTCAGAGTCCAGCAAAGCGTCATGGGAGGCGCTGAGACTAGTCGAGAGTTTGCAGGACAAAGTATCAGATCTAGCTACTGCGATCAAAGGAGAACGCATCGTTTCGTATGGACAGTGATTAAGTGTGTCCCAGCTACAGATTAGTGCCGAATAGAAACACGTTAGAGCCACGCTGGAGGACAGAATATGCGTCTTCGTCTTTCCATTTGACACTTCTGCATTCCAACCAATACAACCACATGGAGTACCGACAAACCTGGACCTACGGTAATTACGAATTGCACCTACAAGGCCATAGAGTCTCGGCAAATCCACAAGCTAGCTGCACCACACTTTTACCCTCTAGTAGCGTTTTCTCCTTGGGAGCTGCAACGAAATTGGGGCCACCCCCTCGTTAAAGATGAGGCCGTCTCGGGTGAGTTTACTCTGTATTGGGGCTAGACGTTACGTACCACAACCCTAGACCTTTACTACCCTACGCTAGAGAAAGCGCTTCGGGCTCGGGCTTCAGCCAGGTACCCGTCAAACGGTAAACCCGATAATGCCGTTGCGGTAATGCCGATAATCCTGACGCCACATCTAATGCCGTGCTGGAGCCCGTCTTCAGCCAGCCCCATGGGGTGGAGATGCGAAGTGTGTTGGATACGTGATGGAGTAGGGGTGAATTCAGTAGATAGTAGACCAGAAATTGATGATCTTATTGATTGAAGTCTTCATGATCTTCTCTTTTTTCTTTGTCATCATCATACGGGGGCGTCCGTCCATTCTTAAGACCTTCACCGCCATAAGCCACATGTATTGTTATAATGAACGGCAAACTCCCTTCTATCCGCACACAGGCGCCAATCTACCAAAGTGCTCCTTTGGAATCCTGGGATCTGTCACGATGTGTATTTGGGTAGCTGGGCGTGTACATGGCGTGTGGTTGTTATAGCAATGTCCTTCTAGCTACTTCAACATAAAGGATGTACAGGAACTCAAAGCGGGATCTGACGCAATCAAGAACAAACATACACCCAATCAGACACTTCAGACAATCTGGGCTCGTGACAGGATCAGCTGCGGCCTCACAGCTCCGCACTCTGGGGTATGCTGCATTAGTTTACCCCGCGGCCAGCGAGCGCAACCGTCCACAGTCGGAATTTTCTTGATCACCTGCAGCCGACCCCACGATGACCGGTGTTTTCTCCAGGTCGCGCAGCTTTGTGATATCAGCATATTATCTCGTCCTCCGTTCTCTCCCCCCGCGTCTGAACACTCATCCAATTTCCCGGCAGATATCACCAAAATGCCTAGCACAGCAGCACCACTCCATGTTCTCATCGTAGGAGCCGGCATCACCGGCTTGACGGCGGCAATCGCCTGCAGGCAGAAGGGATTCTCCGTCACCGCCTTGGAAGCTTCGCTCGAGTTCTCACATGTATGTTCAATGCTGATTACCACCATGCTGCTCCTGCGGTGGAAGGCTCTGTAAATAACACGCACATCAAGGTTGGTGCAGGAGTTTTCCCAGGAGGAAACGCCACGCGCATTCTGTGTGAAATGGATCTCCAAGATGCCCTTGAAAAATGTGCTGTCCATCTGAGGACAAACATCTTTAGGAATCAGGACGGCTCCAAAACCCTCAGTGTGAGGGACTACAGCAACCTGGAAAGGGAAATCGGCTACCCATTGGTGCAAATGCACCGTGCCGATCTCCATGACGTCCTCCTGCAACAGGCGAAAGACGTTGGCGTTGTGATTAAAATGGGATTCCGTCAGAGAGTACGACGCAGTGGCGCCGAAGGCCATCGCAAACGACGGGACAGTATTTGAGGCTGACGTTATCTTGGCCGCCGATGGTACGTTGGGTCCGAGATTTCCTCAACAAGTCAGACACGCGAGGTTAACGCAGAGATAATCTAGGCTACAGATCATTTGCAAGAGAGAGCCTCCTCGGTCGACCTGACGAACCTCGTCCCAGCGGAAATGCCGCTTATAGGGCTCTCATTCCTATCGAAAAACTACACCGAGTGCCTGAACTCAAGGAATTCCTCGACTGGAAAACTCAGACAAACTTCGTCTGGTAAACTCTCTCTTCTCCTTGGTCTGACATTCGAAATTCTGATGGGTCTATCTAGGATTGGTCAAGGCAAACATGTCGTGGCTTATCTTCTCCGTCAGGGAACTGTGTATAATGTGGTGTTGACCGGCCCTGCGCAGAAGACCATAGGCTCTAAATATGTGGTCAAGGCCGACGTCACCGAAGTTCTTGAGCAATACAAAGACTGGGATCCATGTCTCGTAAAAGTGTTGAAAGAGCTTCCTGACGACAGCACCTTGGAGTGGCGGCTCTGCGACATGGAGCCCATGGACTCATGGGTGTTTCCTGGTGGCAAAATAGCGCTGATGGGAGATGCTTGCCATGCGGTGCTCCCTTCCGCCGCCCAAGGTGCGGGGATGGGAATGGAGGACGGAGTGGCAGTTGCAGAGTTTCTTGCACGAACTGAATCTATATCTCAGATCCCGCAAGCCATAAAGGCATACCAGGAACTGAGACTCCCGAGATGCGAGGCTATCATGACGGACGCCCGGGGTGACGCGAAGAAGTGGCAAGGTAGAAGTGGCGCTCCGCCCAAGGCTGGTGTGACCAGCGAATGGTCGTGGGAATATGATGTCAAACGTGCTGCTAGAGAATCCCCTCTAGAAGGTTAGGCATGTATGAATTGGTTTTCGCTGTTAATTACACCCCAAGTGTATCAAACCTCGCTCTAATACGTGACCTGGTAGGATAATGGCAGATGTTTCGCTCCAAGGGCACGACAGGCTTCTAATACGTGGAGATTATAAGCAAATTGCCAATGATTTACATTTTGGCCATAAGGTAGGTCTAAAGCACA
Source organism: Ilyonectria sp. MPI-CAGE-AT-0026 (assembly GCA_020744155.1). Classification (NCBI taxonomy): domain Eukaryota; kingdom Fungi; phylum Ascomycota; class Sordariomycetes; order Hypocreales; family Nectriaceae; genus Ilyonectria; species Ilyonectria sp. MPI-CAGE-AT-0026. Next base: position 54,007 of record JAGPNQ010000010.1, on the reverse strand, counting down.
ATATGAGGATGTATCCCCTTCCCTCATCCGGCCCGCCGTCACGGCTTCATGGAAGGGGCATAGATCTATAAGCGTACAAAGATAATAAGAAAAGTTACGGAACGAATGACTGAGTACTATACATCCGGGCGGCTTAATTGCGGATCGTATTTTTTGTTTAATCTTTTCGTATCAAAACAAATAAAACACAGAACCTGACTACCGAGTCCTCATTGCCATATCTTCTTACCACTAGGCGTAACGACAAGGCTTTTGAAATCTTAAAGGCCTTTTGGCTGCTTTGCTAATTCCTGTAGAAGCCGCTGGGCCTCTTTATCATCGCCAAATCGGTCCTGCTCACAGCTTGGTCAGTACCACGGCTATGTTTTAACTAGAGGGGAGGGTAATGGGGATCAGAGAATAAACTAACCGGTGCCAAATCCCATGCCGAAAGAGGGATATCCTCGGCAGCCAAGACTCTAGAGCCGGTCATCGCCCAGTCAGTGAACAGCAGGCTCCGACAGCTCTCGAGCATGATGGTCATTTGGTTATCTCCAACACGCATTGGTTTCAAATCGGCGTGTATGGCAGCCATGGTCCGCGGGTCTGCAGTTCCGTGCGGAGTATGGCCAGCCTCGTAGCTAGCACCGCCTGGAACGAAGACTTCGGAACGCCCTCCACCAGTGGGCCCGTAGATCCTGGCTAGGAATTCGGAAGCGCAGTTCCTGTGGAATTACGGTGGCCGGAAAGTGTTCTGAGCCACATCCCAGCGTGGCCCGAATACGAGGAAGTCGCACAACGGGGCCTCAGCATCTCGCGATTTGGCAGTTAGAACGGTGTTGATGGATGGATCCGTGTGGTCAATAGCCGCGGGGTTTTGATACGCAAACTTGCTCATATCGTACTTGTAGGGTGCATAGTTCCCGTGCCACGCAACGACGTCGAAGGGGGGATGGTCTTGGTAGCTGGCATAATACTTGTCGAGTTGTTTCGTCACGACGGTCCAGGACCCCGTCGATGTGGTGTCGACGGCGGCCGTGGGATAGAGGAAGTCGCGAGAATTGGCCAAGCCGTAGCCACCGAGCGGCCCAAGCTCTGGAAGCTCCCACTTGGTACCCCAGGTCTCGATGATGTATCCGCGAGCACCCTCGGGCGAGTGCTCCCCCACAATGTCCACCTTGAATCAAAGCCCGCGCTGAATGACACAAAGCTCAGAAGGCTGCAGATAGATATGACCAAACTCGGTCGTAATATCCAGGTGGCCTTCCTGGGCACAAATCAAGAGATCACCATCAATATTGGCAAACGCCTTGTTGGGCATACCGCTGTTGAATGCGTAGATATGATAGGCAATACCCTCTCGGAGATTAGGATGACCACTACCACCGAGTGTGTGAATGCCCTGGATAAAGTCCACATCAGGGTTGTTCTTTCCGGGAATTGTAAAGGCCCGCCACGACAGCTGTGATGGGGCGAGATGGAGCGAGCTATCCGTGGGCAGAAAAGAGGCTGTAATGGTAGAGTTGCCCTCGATCTGCTCAAGCGAAGTATGGACAGCAGCTGGACGCCGGCGATACAAAAAGCTCCTCATCATATTCGCTCGACTCGCAGCGAAGGACGAACCTGTGATCTGCTCGGCATAGAGCCCGTATGCGCAGAGCTGTGGAGCATTCTGGCCGACTGGCAGAGCGCCAGGAATAACCTCAGATTCAAATTCGTTGCCGAACCCCGAGAGATATTCGTATGGGTCTTCAGGCCGTGTTGGCTTCTTCGACTTTGCATCCGTCCAGTGGAATGTTCTGGTATCGAATGGGGGGTTGTTGGCAGCTGTCTTGGGGACGGTAGCCCCATTGGCAGTGCCCTTGGGGGCTTCAGTCGCAATTTCGATGGTCTCGGTCATCTTTGCTAGGTTGTTCCAGGCTGTAGAACGATATTAGATAAAGTGCTTGAGAAGTTTGCCACGTAGGAGTTCGTACGATGTATGTAATATACATGGTTCTTGAGCTTGGAGTCGGCGTTATGGGACAACAGTTGTCGGCACTGTAGCTTGACATACCAAACGGAGACAGGAAGACCCCCAGTGCAAGACACGTGGTTCAGCCTAGCTGAAGAGCATTGCAGTGGTCTGGCTTAGTCGCAGTCACTGCTTCATAGCAGAAGGAGCATTGTTCTGGGCGACAATCATCAGGTTTCTTGCTATCTCGAAGTATCTCAATCTTGAAAACTAGAAATACTCCGTCCGCTTGCATATATGTGACAATCTATTTATGCTCACAGTGACGAAATGCCGCCCACTCCCTTTACTATCCTCATCTACGGGCCGGAGACAGTCGCACTAGCAGAGGATTCTTCACCCATAACTCATGGGCATCTTGGGCTAGCCAGTGGAAATTTGGGTCCGCGAGGCTCACGTCAAAGTACCAGAGCACATATGCCAGAAGCACTCGAAATTCGTGGAGTGCCAAGCTAGGCATTTTGGTAAGTCTTCAGCTTCACATTGAGAGCTATGTCCAAGAGGTACTTACTTCTTGCCTATACAAGCGCGCGGGCCGACCCCAAAGGGGTTCACTACTTCTGTCTTATCCGAAGTATATTCTTCCGGGGGCGTTGGCAGCCAGCGTTTTGGGACAAACAATTCTGGGTTTTTAAAGTTGTGCTCGGTGTGATACGCTGCATATTGTGTATATTGCACGGTTGTCTGAAGGAAATCAGCTAGGGTATCTTGTATAAGGGGAAGAAGAAGAAAAGAAAAAAACCCAGAAAATGGATGGCCCAAAAGAGGTTTCGCATTTCGTTCAGGGCAAAGTATACTTACTCCTTCTGGGACAAATCTTCCACAAACAATGGCGCCGCCAAGAGGAGCGAGCCGCATGTTCCCGACGGGAACTGGTGGGTATAAGCGGAAGGCTTCGTTGATACAAGCCTGCAAGAAGGGCAGCGCCTGCAGATTGTTGAGGTTCAAGTCCTCGGGGTTTTTGAACTGGCGAATTTCTGCAACGAGGGTAGCCATCGACTCTGGGTTCTTGCACAGATAGTATGTGATACCGCTAAGAATGGTGGCCGTTGTCTCGGTGCCAGCAAACATGAAGTCGCTCATGGTTGCGTAGAGTTGGCCCTTGCTGATGTCTCTGTGCGTCCCAGCCTTGATCACTAAAGACCAGAAGTCTGGCCGCTCGGTTTTCGTGGCCATTCGCTTATCGACTCTTTGAACACAAAAGTTGAAGTGCGCCTCGCGCATCTCTTTGATAAATTTCGGCAGAAGTCGCTTCATGACTGCCGTTAAAAGCTGCCACCTTGCGATTGCGTGCATGATGGAGACCGATTTCAGATGGCCTATCATAGCATAGACCCACGGTGTGTATGTTGTGTTCCTAGACGGTTTGATCTTAGGCATTGTATCATGTATGTTGATAGGATCATTATACTCACTCTAATAGGCCTAGATCCTCGCCAAAAACCAAATCTGCCATGATCTGAAAACAACATTTAGCGTAGGTAAGACCCCGGACTTCAAGGCAGGACTAACATCGAATGTAGCAAAATTGTACATCTTAACCATGTCGACCTGTCCTTCAGCGTCGTTCGGATCGGCTTTTGGCAGCTCCGCTCGATGTTGGAGGACGGACACGAGCTGTTTAGCGTAGCCACAGATCAAGCCCTCTTGTTCTTTAAGAGCCTCGTCAGAGAAGGCATGGTTGAAGGTCCTTTTCAGTTGACTATGTGCCTGGCCCTCTGATCTAAGGATGCCAGGAGTTCCGGCCTCTTCCGGGCCAGCTTGAGCAGGATCCTTTCGCCATGTTCCGTTGCCGGCAGGGTGATGGCCGTAGATTTCTTTCCAAGCTTGGTTGTCGGTGTAACTGATTTGGTTGGGTGCAATACGAACCACTGGGCCATATTTCTTATGCAACTCAGTGGTAAACTGGGGGCCGAAACCTCGAAGTCGTTGATAGTAGATGGGGATGATTGCGGCAGCGTAAAGCTTTGGTCCAGGATAACCTCTGAGTGGGTGAAGATACATGTTATAGAATATGATGGACAAGGGGTAGGATACCACCTATGAAGATTGAGTACAGACTTGCCAACGGTTCAGCAACTACAAGACCTACCAGGAGCAAGACGATGCTGCTGATCTTGGATACAGTCCAGTCCACTGATGCAAAAGCATCGTACACGGCGTGCACAGCACCTCGGGTGGCAACCATGTTGTCGTGATTTTTGCATGTTGAGTACTGTCGCGAAGTATGAACCCCGAATGTTGGAAAAGCGAGATAGATGCCGCTGCAATGCAAACGACTGGAAACTTGTTGCAAAGATATATTATCTGTGATGCGTGCTTCAATCCCCGCTCCCAATGCGAGTGAGTCTGCGGGGTGGCATACGTTTGCGCTACGCTATTTTCTAGGCTCGGGAATTCTGTGATATGCTGAATCCCGTTTGCGGACTTTATTTTTTTCTGTACGGACCCAATTCCAAAGGAAGAGCCCGAACGCGAAGACAAATGGAATCTAGGCCCCGCCGCCCACGATGCAAGGGCATACAGTAGGTAACATCGCTCGCTTCGGTACGGAGTCTACGAATGCACACTATGCCAATAAGAGCCTAATGCTAAAAGATCCCCATGGGGAATTCATTCTTCCCCGCGTTGTGCAGAGGGTTTTCCGAGCCGAGGCATATCCTCGTATCCAAGCATAAGTCGTGCGTTAAGCGCAGAAAATGACAGCAGCCCAATACACGATCAACGTACGAATAATAGAGTCTGGGCACGGTAATTCTTTTGTCGACCCAGATGTAAGCCTACTTACCATGACGGTACGAGTAAAACGCGGTACCATGATTTCTCGTACCATAAAACACCGTACCACGATTAGACGATGACTAGTATGATATCAGGAGGATGTGTTAAATGTATTTGCCTAAGCCATAATTGTTGTTGGATAGCGTACGGCACATTCGATCAAGGGATAAGTGTTCAATACGATGTGGAGCCCAAGGATGATGATTGTATTGATCTAGGATCTCTGCGGCCCCCTCTTTTCTCGAGAGGGGTTTTATGTCAGCTCACCCCCCCTCTGACCAAGGTCAGGATATCGATCCATCAGAGGTTTCGTAATACAAGGCCACAATCCAACAATTGTCATACTCGAACCCCGCCATCTAAATGTACATCAACTCAAGCCGCAGGCAACAGACCTGACCAACCGCTCGTCAAGCCAATATATTCAAAATGACACCACCGATATTCCAGTATCGGGCGAAATGCGTAACCACGAGAATCAGTAGCTCCTCCTGCAATGAATGCTGGGCACGGTTTGCGGGCTTCTCCGAGTCCAGTCTTCGGAGTCGAGTTACCTGGAAGTTCATCATCTCTGGTCCAAGAACGCTAAATATGAAGGTAGGCGGCGCGAAGACAATGCCTTCAGGCGGCCATGAACGACACAGTCGCAAGACCTCATCGACGGGCTGTTGGAATTTTTGGATGCTTGCATCAGTGACAATGTGCTCCTCCCAGCCTGGTTTGACAGTCCCGTTTTCAAAGACCTCGGAGCGAGCAGCGCCCATCTTCAATGCGCGTCGCCTATGCAGTAGGCCGACGATTATTCGTGTCCTACCAGTAAATCAACATAGACTTCTTCCCAAATTAGCAGGCGAGTACTCACGATGGCATCATCAACTGTGCCAAAACCGCCCAGTTACTCGCCACATAGTTATCCTTATCGAATTTGAGATTGTTGATAGAGGATCGCAGCTTTTTGTGGAACAAGAGGGAGAAGCAGGCCACGACCATCTCCAGTTCATCTATGGCCTTTTCGTGCACTGCGTTCTGTCGAGTAATCGCGAAAGCCTGTACGAGAATGTAATTGCTGACAAGACACCACGCCCACTCATCTTGATTGGGGGCATCTTTGAGAACCTTCCAACATAGAGAGAGGTCGAAGTTAAATCGAGCAGATGTCACGGGCTTTCCGGCGAACCATGCCTCGTCCGGGACGGGTAGGCGAATGTGTACCTGGCTTAGATCAATGCCCGAAGCACGGCGGGTCAAGATAGATTCGAACTCATCCAACTCCCACATTGACCACCAAGCACGGCGTTTCTCCTCGATTGAAATCCATTGCTGCGCCGTTGTTTCATTCGCTTCTCCCACCGGCTGATCGAAAACGGCCTTGTCGATTGTGTGTAGGTCAAGCTTCTCAGCGAGTCGCAGACACACCTCCACTAGCTTCGTGGCGTCATTCGGTGGATTACATGAGCGATGATAGTACGCGACAAGTATGTAGGCTTGGAGCAAGGGCAACGATGGTGCCTCCGTGTCGGCGATAGTGATGAGGTCGTTATTCAGCCGTCCCAATTTCCGCATGAACGCAGCTCCCCGGTCCTTCACATGCACATCTGCAAAATAGGAAGAGGTCTAGTAACGCGCCGAAAGGGCCATCATTGCGTAAAGCAAAAAGGTCGACTGCTTTGTTAAATCGACGTACTTTGCGCTCCGAGGCACCGCAATGTATGTCTGATAGAACTGTGGTCGATGGAACAGAGGCAGAAACGGCTGTACCCGCAGGAAGAACAAGTACAGCCTGCAGTGAACGGTCAGCTTGGTGAAGTGACGTGAATGTAGCTCGGTAACACTCACACGTCGTCTGCAACCGCTGCCGGGATGTCCAACGAGTATCGCTTGTCCTCCTCCTGCAGCAGTGTACCGAAGGCTCGACCATTTCCAAACGGACTGAGCGCATGACCAAAATCTTCACTCTCAGGAGCATTCCGCCCTCGAGAGGAATCCGCCAGTGGCGGCAGCATACTACCAGTGTATGGTGACGACGCTGGATATGACGACAGGACAGCGGATTGGTTGACATCATCGTCATTATGCCAGATCTCGGGCAACGCCTCGGTCCAAAACTGGAAGATGTCGTGACTACTATACACACTCTGCATCCCTCCCTCGTTGGCGACGGCATCTAGTGCATCCCAACCAGCGGATAGTGGATTGGCCAGACCGAGATTCGTTGTCGCTCCTCCATTATGGAGTTGAATATCTAACTCACCAATTTGCGAGCATCCCGAGACGGTTGAATCGGGGCTCTGTTGCTGAGGCTGCAACAGAGCAGAAAAGTTTGGGGACGGAGGTTGGTCTGCGAGTCACCAAAATTCAGCAAAGCCTCGAGGCACCGCCGTGAGAAGGGAAGCATTACCCTTACTTGTCCCTTGAGATGGTACATTTGGCGCAGTCATGCGGCGGCGCTTCTCCTCGCGAGGTTTGCGACGGGGATAGAAGCAATCCTGGGAGCTGCGTGTGCAGAGAGCGCATCGCGGTCTCGCCCCGTCGCCTACATATCGGCATTAGGAACACGGCTCTTCAGACGCGATCCATTGTCTCTCTCTCACATCTTATCTTTTTTCTAGAAGCAGCAAAAGTCTTAATATGAGGGAGGCATAAAACTCTTACGCGAGATCAGGGTCGAGTAACTTACCGTTTACACTCTTCGCAGGCTCTGTTGATGCTACGATGTTCCAGCGTCCTCGCTGAAGAGCTGGATGACATGGCTTGATAGGTTCTTGTTTTAAACACTCTCCCGTGGCATCGAAGAAGTGGTTGGAATAGGATGGGGAGTTGCTGCGTTGCTCTACGAGTAAGGATGAGGGTAATGCAGTTCCAGGTTTTGTTCGGAGTACTGGGTTGGATGGATGGAATTTATTTCCCCTGAGAGGACTGTTACGACCCCATGTCATAACCCCCGCGGTAAACATAGTATCCACATTTTTTGTTCTATTAGGACTAGATCACGATTCATGGATCGCAACAATCTAAAATCGCACAATCTATGGATTTTACGCTCTATAAGCACTTTGAATTTATATAGTACATCGATATTTAAAGAGTAAATACTACTATAAGCGGATTTTTAGTAATTAATTGCTTTAATTACTTTGTAATCTTAAAAATATATATTAAATATATGCTGCAGGTCGTGAGATTTTGCTCCTTGATGGCAGCGACCATGGCAGCGTGCTTGATTGTCTCTTGGTCTTGGTCTTGTTACTGCATCCGTTAGCTATGTTCTTCATGCTCAGCGGCTCCAGTAGCTTCTTCAATAGTAGTAGCTGCCTTAATGATGATGCCTTCGAGGTTCCGTTCAGGTAGCAGGCTATGGCTCTGAAGAAATGCACTGAGGAACACATGATACTTGGGTCCAAGTCCATTGAGGAACTTATCCATCAGTTGTGGCTCTCCAATTTGACTAGTTTCGTCTAGTTGAAGGATTTGGTCTCGGGTCTTCCGTAATTGCCGAGAGAAGTCAGATACATTTTCGCAGTTGTCCAGAGCAAGTCTACCAAGCTTTTGCTGGAGGTCGTGGAATACACTGCTGCCCTTGGTTGAAGTGTTGATCTAATGTTTTGAGGATGTTGGCTAAGTTGTTGAGACCTTGGACTTCCTGTTTGGGACGGAAACCAATTCGATATCGAACTGCTTCGCACGCCCGAGCTTGTCTCTGGTGCCAAGCATCTAGCTTTTCCTCGAAGACGACTTCCGAGAGATTTCCTTGCACCGGTGGGCCCCGCTCTCTCTCTAGGAGATCGCCATAGCCAGACAGGGCCAGTAGGTCTCGGACTTCCTCGTTCCAGTTGATCCAGCCTCCAGAGGATTCGAGTTTGGCAACTCCGGAAAGATTTCCGCTTAGGCTCAAGTCTTTGCCTTCTGACATGCTGAAGGAACGTAGTGTGATGTGTTGATATTGCGCTGTTTTCGATGAAAGTAGAGGTAAGACAAGAGGTCTAGCCCGTCCTTTTCATAGATAGCAGCCGCAAGCGGGAAGAAGCAGCAAGAGGCCGACGGAAACAGCGAGGAGCTGACGGAAACAGCGAGAAGCTGACGGAATCATGGCGAAGTTAGTTTTTCCGTAACTCAACCCCTCGTTGTGATACTTAGTAAATGATCAAGTAGCGGGTACTTCGTTCAGAAACAGACAGATAAGGGTCCTGATCCTGGCAGTGTTGAAGGCCGCTGTTGAGTCTCCGGTACAGTGGAAGAGACTGTGAGGTCCTTGTGAGTAAGGGACGGATGATTAGATAGGAGACTCAGCTTTAAATTTAGTTTAGCCGCCCGGGCTTATAACCTGTTTTTCTTAATTACTCACTAAATATATTAATAAAGTGCTTAAAGAGTAAGCTCTTAAAAACCCAATTATCCCCAGCGTGATAACCACAAATACTGCCCTAACCCTTTACTATCCTTTCCATAAAGGATACCTAAGATTAAACTTGATATTATAGATACTACATTTACCCGCAAAACGGCAGCGCAGTGCGAAGGTATTAAATACAAAAAACCTTTATGTCACAGGCCGCAGACGAGGAAATTTCCACTATATCGCTTAACTGAGGTTTACCACTTTAAATCACATAGCAATATTATAAAGATTTAAGTTCAAGGATACAAAGCTACAGTACAACTTCTATAGTTTCTCACTCATTAATATACTATCAATAGTAGGGCAAAACTTAACATAACCCACGATCCGCGTCCCGCAATCTCGCCCCTAACCAGACATAGACGGGGCTACAACAGCGTGTAAACTGCATTTGCGCCGTTGAAATTATACACTATATTTATCTATATCAGACAGAAGATAGGATACAGTTGAGGACAATAGAAGATCTTGATTTATATCTATTGGAAGGAGCAGCAGCCAGATTCTTATACCTAAGGATCCGGATAGTTATGGATCAGGGATGCCGTTAATAGCATTAGATCCACGCCCTTAGGTTCGAATACCTTATCTAAGGTTGATTTCAACCACAGTTCCTAGGGCTCTAAGGTTGGTCCTAACTGTGGTTCCTATCGGGCCGATACAGACTAGATCTTTCTGCAAGCTGGATCTCTATCTTACCTGACAATCTACACTCTCCCACATGGCACTACGGGTAAACTGGGAGGGGCTCACATGATAGGCATTCCAGACTATAAAAGACAACCAGAGAGCCTTATGTCTGCAGGCTCTTTCTGAAGTTGCACCATTTAATATCCAAGCCTATATTCCTGCAATTTTGAGTATCAAAGCCACCAATTGCACTTCAAATTACATTTAGAGATAAAAAAACGACCTGAATGGCTCGAAGGATGACACACGGCGTACTTTTGTTGCCTGTTCTTACTCAATTCTTTATCATTCATAAAAAGAATAGAAGGCACTTAAATTTGATGGAGAATATATACCTAACGATTTACTCAATCGAAAAACCTTGCTATTGACTAATGTAGGGCCCATCTGTGCTGATATTAAACTTCTGCGTACGCTTTCTTTACAGCAGGTCGAGAGTTTAATCGCTTATACCACGCCAAGAAGTTAGGGTACTTTACTTAATGTTATATTTATCCCACAGAATACTGCTGAAAAATGGAGCAAGTAAGGCAACTCTGTTCCATAGGACAAAGGATAGATCGGCATACGTGCTGTAGGCACTATTAATATTTAAGTATCATAGATAAGTGGACTTCAACGAACTATTTATTCCCTGTAAGATAATCTTTCCCCTTGAGGATATTATCTAGCACTTCAAACACTCGGACGGTTTGCTCAAGGTACCGCTGTTTTCCGATCGGAATGTCATCGGGACAGCGATAGAACCACACAGCTTGACCAAAGTATGGGCCCTAATTAAGAAGATATTAGTGATCGCTATAGTTGCAGAAATCCATTATAGGACTCACCTGTCCAGACATTTGGAAGTGTAGATATTGCTTTAAACGCCACTTCTCGTTAGTATCTTCGACTGCCAACTTGCCATCCTTATCATACAGCTCTACAAGATCCCTAGGTATAAATAGCTAACTTTCTTCCTCCTAGACCAAAAGACAAGATAATACATCGTCCCCAAAGCTGTCTCAATCAATCCACTTGTCTGATATACACGATGCCAAATGCTCGGTGGGATTCATCATGGAACATTCCCACACAACGCAGGCTGCCCGGGACCTTCGCGGTGCTTTCTGCGTGGAGCAGACTCACCATAGAATTAAGTCTATAAAGGAGGGCAGGTCCGTTCATCTTGTCAGCCCACGATTCCTTGTATCTCAGCCACTCCACAACTACATATTCTGATGAGGGCTCAAGTAATACCAAGCTGTGGATGCTAATATCTTCCTTTAGTGTTATATTCTTCTGGTCGAGGGCAAGTCTACGCTGCTCTGTTAGATAGCCTGTATCAGAAAGATTGGTAAAATACTGAACTGCTATTAAGACCCCTATATCCTTATCCCTAATATTAGAAAGCGCTGCTAATAGATTGCCCAGATACTGCATATCTGAGTCTAGAATTATATTTATAAGGTACTCCTTTATAATAGAATAGTAGTACGAGGGGATAGTATTAATTATTTTTATATGCTGATACTGAAGAAGCAACTATTAGTAGCTAGTATTAACTTGTATAATATAATCCATCTCTTTTAGCGCCTCGGCAATAGTGCTGAATTTAAATTCAACCTTGCTCAAATCGCCCTTTTCTGCGTCGTTAAGTAAACGATTAAAAACGAAAAGCCAACTCTGTAGTTACAATTTAGCCAGAATATAGTTGATAATTTGACGGGTCAACGGTGATATGCTGTTAAAGGCTAACTCGACAGAACCTGGGAGATATCGGATTGATATGCCTCGAAGCATGTCAAGTACTCGTGCTAATCGCGGCCGTTTATTCGGATCCATAGAGAGCATTACCCGGATTAAATCAACTAATCGCACCTGGAATGTTTCTCCGGTCTCTCTTAGTCTGACCAGCCAGAGAAGAACGTTCGGATTTGGCTTCCCAGCACTCATGTAGAAGCGCTCCCCGACAACGCCAGGAACAATTTCGACTGTTCTTTGGTTGCTGAGCTTGACAACACCATAAATTCAGCGCAATAAGCTTCTCCTTAACAGTATAAGCCCCTTAAGCTTATCTGGAAATATATACGTACATTTAAAGCAGCTGTAAAACTGAGCTGCTAGCAACAGTCCCCTATACCTTAAGAAATACTATAAGGCCCAAAATAGTCCCTCTAACAGAAAGGCATCTTTAATATAAAAATAGCAAGCAGCCGCCCTTCTCGATACAGCTTAATATCTATTAGTCCTATATCACCTCTTAACTCTTTTCTGCGCACGTACAGTAATACAGCCTGTAGGTCAGTATCGGTAAAGTGCCCATATTATAAAACGCCTCATAGAAGTCTCTTACAGTCGATAGTTTACTTTTGTGCAGCATTGGCGAGTACTAACTTTAATCATTAGATAATCTCTCCTTTATAGCAAAGCCGTCCTCTAAAATACATGACACGCTCAACAAGTCTTCAGCCTACATCTCCAGTCTCCTCTGCCTTCCGATTCCAATTCGAACCTATTTCCTCGAGCGCTCGTCTCGGCTAGGAGGACGGTCTCTCTTCTCCCGCCGTTAGGGCTGCCTTAGATCGGAGAGTTCTTCTCTCGATGGCTCATTTGCTTCTTCACAAGCCATCTGATGTGGCAGCCTTAGGGACGATTGTCCAACTACGTGTGCATCCCCTGCCGCAGCCTCCGGCTCTTTACACTGGATAGACTGCATGTCGTGCTGATGGCCACTTTCCACGTGAAGCATTAACATTGCCAGTCGTTTCCCGTTCCAGTACCTCTTATCACTTAGTACGTCGTTATCTTTGTAAATATAGACGGTTTAATGGCTTATTAAAATAAGATGAGACCTGCAGCCCTAGACGATGACAATAGTTTGACCCTATAATTTTGCTCTTCCGCACTGCCAATACCTTCATTGCTGAGTGGCTTGGTTGATCCTCCTGCCATGTGTGCCCCTTACTTGCCAGTGCCCGAATCGTCGATTTGCATTCCGAAACAGCACCAGAATATTAGGCTTGACTTAGCACAAATTAGCGGGGACGCACCACCTTAAACTTAACACCTTGGTACTTCCATATAACCTTTTTGAGTCGGAGCATTAATTCTTGACATTTAGCTGATACTAACTCATTAATAAAGCATATTCTATGAATGTAGATTTTTATATTGCTTTATCACATTCAGGCTACTAACATTCTTCGCTTTGATTTAGAAATACTCTCGTCTTAATTTAGAATGCTCTCTCCTGGCCAAACACCGGCCCTTGGGCTAATGGGGCTGAAATATCGAAGGATGGAGCTTGCAGCTCTAGAACGAAATCCTACGCATCACTTTTTGATTGCTTAACTTTTGCTATTTGGGCCTAAAGGTTTACCGCCGCAGGCAATAATGCCCTAAGTTTTATACAGCCGATATCTGTAAACGCTTCATAAGCATTCTGACCACCCCTTGCCAAAAGATGTAGCTGTAACTGGAGTCAGATAATATGCCAGGAGTAATTTTGACAGCTTGGGCTCATAATGTACATTTTCACATACCCTCAGGGGTTAAACTACTGTGCTTGCAGACGGCGGTTACACCAAAAAGTACCGCGTCAAGCGTGCCAGGACGCGAGAATGGCGAGTCCAGGCCGAACACTGCTTTTACTTGTCGTCGCATGGGGATCGCTGTTCCTACCCCTACTCAGCAGCCGCCACCCGCTCACGTCGGCGCCTAGATCGGCGATAGCCACTCGATATGTCCGTCCATCTCGGCCATAACGCCCCGCGATCAGTGGCATAAGATTACTCGAGCATGAGGAGTAGCTGTAATTCGCCGAGTGAATTCTAGCTCATCGTGTGCTGCTAACCTCAAGTAGGGTTACACTAGGCTTAGCGAACGTGTAGGAATCGTGTCCTGCATCTAGACCTCGCTGGCTCAAGCGGTGGGTAGCCCTACCTAACCGCAAGCGGATTCCGTTGGAAGCATTTTCGCCAACGAAGTCTTAGTCGCCGGAGTTAAATTTAGCCGTCCGCCCAACCGCCCAATCTCTGGCCGTTAAACCGGCACATCGAGAGGGTTCCTGCATTTCAGCTTGCAGAATTGAGGCATATCCCCGGCATCCTGCAATATCAATCTCCACTTCCGCATTGGCCCTCCTTCCTCAAATAGATTCTCCGACTTTGCCAGCTTCGTTTAACGCGCCAATAAACAATGAATCGGCACAAGTGTCATGCCGTCTTATTATATCTGAAGGCTAGAATGAGCAATTTCACTCCAAAAGTGGAAGGCTTTGTGGCCAGAGAATAAGAAGCTGAACAGCAGACCAAGCCAAATTTGAAGGGATTGCAGGAAAGACTTTACCCTTCTCTTGTCAGCTCCGGCCTAAAAGTGACCCGCCTAAAACATAAAAGCCTGAGCTCGTTCCACGAGAAACTTGACTCGATATCCATTAGCATTCTGACCATTCATCTCCTCTACAACGCAAATCACCATGAAATTCTCTCTCTTTGCAGTCTATGCTCTTGTAGCATCCCTGACTAGTGCCTATAAGATTACCGGCGACAACGTCAACTGCCGAAGTGGTCCTGGCACTAGCTACTCTGTGAAGAGGTTCTTCAAGAAGGGGACTGATGTCACCCTCTCTTGCCAAACCACTGGAGAAAAGGTTCTGGGTACCAATATCTGGGACAAAACCTCTTATGGCTGCTATGTCTCGGACTACTATGTCAAGACAGGCTCCAGCGGATTCGTCGTGAAGAAGTGCGGCACTTGCGGTGCGCCGAAATCGAACGCCGCTACTGTGAATCTCATCTCGGATTTTGAGGGATTCAGGGCCAACATCTGTAAGTGTCTCTTCTTCGTCGCGGAAGCCACTGGGATACAAGTTATGCTAACCCACCGGTACTAGACAAGGATGCTGCTGGCTATCCTACTGTCGGATATGGACACCTCTGCAGCAACTCTAAGTGCACAGATGTCAAGTACTCTATCCCGCTGTCCAAGGCCAATGGCAAGAAGCTCCTGGCAACTGATATGGCAGTAAGTATTGTTCTCCACGATTTTCCATTCATGTACTCATTGACGCCTCCTCTCTCATAGAAATTCGAGAAGTGCATCACGGCTATGGTCAGCAGTTCGGTGACGCTCAACTTGAACCAGTACGGCGCCTTGGTCAGCTGGGCTTTCAACATGGGTTGCGGAGCCACCAAGACATCTACCTTGATCAAGCGTCTTAACAGGGGCGAGAACGTGAACAAGGTCTTGTCTGCAGAGCTCCCGAAGTGGGTGTACGCGGGTGGCAAGAAGCTCCCTGGTCTGGTTCGCCGCCGCAATGCTGAGATTGCTCTGGCAAAGAAGAAGACCACTGCCAAGGCTCTTCCGAACAAATGTTGAATAATTTGATAGGAGTGGTATCTGCAACAACCTTATGGAGTCAAGCATTTGGGGAGGAGGTTCTGTACTTTG
This sequence comes from Ilyonectria sp. MPI-CAGE-AT-0026, assembly GCA_020744155.1. Taxonomy (NCBI): domain Eukaryota; kingdom Fungi; phylum Ascomycota; class Sordariomycetes; order Hypocreales; family Nectriaceae; genus Ilyonectria; species Ilyonectria sp. MPI-CAGE-AT-0026. The sequence goes on along the minus strand of JAGPNQ010000010.1, from coordinate 38,714 downwards.
GACTTTCCGAATCCTAGTCTGGCAATGGCATAATTCTCTATTGCGTTCAAGTCAATGAGAAAATTGGGAGCTGAAGAAATCTGCATTTCATTTGCGAATCGTGAATTTTCTTTTTCGCCAACAATGATACCTAAAGTTTTAATCAATGAATGAGAGTACAAGATTTCCGGATGACAAGATACGCGCTCCACGCATTACTGTTGGAATTGTGAAAATTACGCGCCATTGGTTTGGCCGCTGAGTCTCACAGGCCTGGCATAAATCATCTGAAGTCCTAATATCGAGTGTTTCGCCCACTAGCTTCTTTCCCGTTCAGATCGGAAAACATCCTCGGCGTTGCGTTTCTATCCTAGTGAGGCCGGCACTAATAACTACCGGTGACCATCACGCTTTTTCGAATGGATATGACATATGGAAAACCATTCTGCCCATTCCGACAAACGGATGCCAGTTGTCGCCGGCAGATATGTCACCAGTTCGGGGTTGGGCGGGGGAGCTGATGTAAATAAATACTACCTTTCTCAGCGTCATGCAAATTGAAGATTGCAAAAATAGGAATTACAACACCTCGGATCATTCACGGCCGAGACAGAAAAATGACAGCTTTCCGTTCATGCTGGTCGATCAAGGTAAACAAGGTAAACACAGGCCCCGGCTTCATCGGGCTTCAGATCCTGGGAGAGCTCTTGGCCGAAGGGTACCAGGCGACCACATTGGTACGAAGGGAGGAAGCCAAGGCAAAGATATCCATTGTGCTCCCGCCCTTATCTATGGGGTGGGCAAGGGAAACTGCCTCTCCATCCAGGTCCCCACCATGGCTCGGTTCGCTATCACGCATGGCTACGCCGGTTATGCTAAAGGCGGGAAGGCAGTCTAGGGTCATATCCACGTTGCGGATCTAGCACGAGGATACTTAGCCATACTACACTATATGGAGTCCACCTCTAGAGACAAGGTTCTTGAAAATCCATACTTCTTCATAGAGAATAGAGAGGAATATTCGTGGGAAAGGTGAGCCGAAGAGGTTGGCAAAGGCTTCAAAAGGCAGGGAAAACCCAGGATCCGACTCCTCGACAGATCCAGAGCGACCTCTACAATTTCCTCTTTGGGGAGTGATCTCTAGGGATCATTGGTCAGAGGACGACTGATGTCACAGTGATGGAGTATGGCGAAAATACAGGCGTTAAACCGTAAATTGTTATGTCGCCCACCATTTACGGCCTGGGCAGTGGGGTGATCAATGAGAAATCTATGCAGATTGAAGCCTTGATTAGCGCTGTGCGCGACGATAAGTATGTCAGTGTGGTAGGTTCTGGTGAATCAGAGTTGAGTCATATCCACATTGAGGACCTATGTCTGCTGTACGAACTACTTGTCACAAGAATACTGGAGGGGTTGGACCTGCTATTAAACAAACGGGGTATATACTTTAGTGAGACGGGTTACGAATCCTAGAGACCTATATTTAAATATATCGCAAGGACGGGAAAAGAATTAGGTATTTTACCAGGTTATAAAATCCAGTAAATTACGCTTGAGGAAGGACTAGTTAAGCTAATATAATTAATAGGACCTGATATTATTAAGCTTAAATAGGTATCTCAGTTAAGAATTAAAGCTAATCTGTCTTATAAAATAAATTAGAGGCTAACTAAGAGTTTTAGTGATTTTTTGGGTTATTTTATTATATTTTAAGCGAAAATAATAAAAGAGTAGCATAAATAAAGGCTAGTTTTTTAAGGAGAAAACTTAATATATAATTTTTTTTTATTTATAGACTTTATTAATTTAAAATTAATTAATATTTATAAAGTAATAGATAAATTTAGCTAGATAAAAAAAGTAGTAAAGTTTAAATCTTAAAGGTATATAATATAATAGTATTTAATTATTGGACTTTTTACTATTAGATATATCCTCTAATTATATAGTACTATTTTATAAAATTTACTAATTTTTTAATAGTAATTAATTTTTTATAGCTATTAAGAAAGATATTAAAATATAAATAGAGACTTTTAATTTCTACCTAATTAAAAGCTATAAAAACTGTAATTATAAAGAAAGAATATACTAGTTAATTTTTAAGATATTATATTTAAAATAACTTTATTTACTAGTAGTAATTATTTTATATAAATACAATATAATCTTTTTAATAATATAATAAGAGTAATAAATTTCTATAATAAAATAAATTTACTAATAATAATAAGAAAGCTTTTTTTATGATTAATTAAACTTTAAATTACTAATTCTATTATAACTGAATTTAGTAAGTTTATATATATTACTATAATAATTATATTTTTATTATTTATTAAAGAAGTATAAAAGTACTATACTATAAATAGAAATATCTTTTAATATACTTTAATTTTCTTTTAACTATTAAATTCTTAATATTAATTTTTAAGTAACTTAGAATTTTCTAAATATTAATTTCTACTATTATCTCTAGCTATTTAGTACTTTAAGTTTTATAATAGTATTAAATAAGTAAAAACAGAATATTATTTAATATTATATATTTAAATTTATTTATTATTTTTTAAAGCTATGTTTAAAAATCTTAAGTTTATTTTTATATTTAAATTTAAAAAAAGCTATTATATTATTAATAGTTATTTTTAATTTTAAAAAACTAATTATTTAATTTTTAAAATTTAAATTTAAAAAACTAAAAAATATTAATATATAAATAAATTTAATATAATTACTTATACTGAAATTAAGTAGAAAAAAGTTAGTAATTTAACTTTTAAGTTTATAATTAACTAATAATAAAAAAAGAATAAATTATATATATATATATATATATATATAAAGCCTTATATATTATAAGTTTAAGCTTTTTTTACTACTATTTATATTAAATATAATTTTATTTTTTATAATATTTATATTTATAAATTTAAATTTATATAAAAATATTAATATTATTAAATATATTAATATATATAAGTAAATTACTTATTAAATATTTAATATAAACTTAGTAAAATATAATAGGAATTTAAATAGCTCTACTAGCTAGCTTATATAACCAGCTAGAAATCTGGATACTTTACTCCCTTATCTATATAGATATACTTAAAGTTTACTTTTAAAACCTTAAGTTTTAATTTTAAAATATAAAGAATAGTATCTTTTTATAATACCTAGCTGCTTACTTACTATAATTACTTTTCTCTTATAATTTTAAAGCTTCTTTTTATAGCTATCTATTTAAAATAGCACTAAATTAATACTAAATTATAATTAAAATTATTAAGGTAGTATTACTAGAAATCCTACTAGAGGGTATAATAGCTGCTACTATTAAAATAATTATTAAGTCTGTAATACTCTTTATATTAAGTGTTTTAAACTAATAGCTTATATTATACTTTTATATTAAGTAATTAAAAGAGCTAAAGTAATTAAAAAACTAAAAGGCTATTTTACTTATAAGTTTAAATATAGTTAATACTTACTATTTAGAAACTGGAAGCTTTTATAATTTAAAGATAAGAAGTAGGTAATTATCCCAGTAATTATTCTATTTCTTAACTTTTAGTAATAATAGAGAAATCTAAATTAAGAATATCCCTTACTTACTATACTTAATAATTCTATAAAAGTAAGATAACTAGCTTAGTAACCTATATTATACTTTTATAAATATAAGAAGATAGTATTATTATAACTATAAAAAGATTCTTTTTATTTTAAATTATATAAATATTAAATATTAGATAAGATAGAATTAATATCTTAATAAATATAATATAATTAAGTAATAGAAATTTAAGAATAACTAGTTTATTTTTAAAAAATAGATAAGTTTTCTTATTAAGAATACTAGTAACTAAAAGCCTCTTTTAATATAATAATTAAAGTAAGCTAAGTAATATAATAACTAATTACTATGTTATTTCTATATCTATTTTAATTTACTAAAAAAATACTTTAATAAACTAGCTGAAAAGTAATATATTTTTATTTTCTATATAAAATTACAGAATAAGCTATAGAATTATATTAACCTCTATAATCTAACTCTATCTAATAATTAAAAAAAAATAGTAATACTTATAATATAATATTAAGACTTTATATTACAGAATTAAAAGTATAGCTGCTTTATAAATAACCAGTCCAGCTTTTTTAAAAGCTATTAAAAAAACTAAACTAATTTACCTTACTTTTATTTATATTTTAATAAATTAATACTATTAAGAAATTAATTAGAAAGAAACTTCTTAAAGTCTAGATATTATTATTATAATAGTAAGAACTATTTTAAGCCTTATTACCTACTTTTAAATACTAACTAAAAAAAGAGAAATAATAAGTAGCTAGTATAGTAATCTTACTACTAGCTATAAATTTTAAAGTTAAAATAGCTACTTAATATTATATATTAATAATAATATATAGATAAAACCCTATTAAAATAAATATAGATATTAATATTTATATAAAATATAACTTAATTAGCTAAGATTTTACCTATAAATAAAGCTTTATATAAAGTAATATTAAGTAGCCTAGCCTAAAAAATACTAATAAGTTAAAAATATCTACTTATAATATATAGAAAGTATTAATAATAATAATAGACTTATAAAGTATAACTTATTTACTTACTTAACTATATATTAATATTAATAAAAACTTAAATATTAGGGGAAGCTCTATCTTACTATTATAAATAATAATTAGAAAATACTATATTTACCTCTTTTTTAATTAAAAATAGTAATTTAAGTTTAATTAAAGTAATATATAAATTTAAAAAGCTTCTATTTTTAAGAAGTAAAATTAGAATAAAACTGTAATATATTAAATCTTAATTACCCTAGAGATTTACTTTTTATTAAATAAAGACTAGAAAAATTCTTTAAATATTAAGATAATTTCTATTAAATTATAGAACTTTAAGTATATATTTAACTCTAATAATACTAGAATCCTACTTAGATATAAAGTAACTAATTACTTAATTAACTTATTACTTAATAGTATCTTACTATATAACTTAATTTATTTTCTATCTTTTATTAAGCTTAAAAAGCTATAGTAATACTTTAAGAAAAACCTAGTAAATAGCTAAATTTATATCTTAAAAAGCTCTATAAATATATTAATTCTATTTATATTAAAAAAGAATAAAACTCTTAGAATATATATTAACTATTATAAATTTAATAAGATTTTAAAATAAAATTAATATCTATTATCTCTTATTATAGAAATTCTTAATTATATTTTTAAATTAGTTTTCTTTATTAAGATTAATATTAAGAATATCTATTATTATATTTATATTAAAAAGAAAGATAAGTAAAAGATAGTATTCTATATTTATAATAGGTATTTTAAGTATATAATAATATCTTTTAAGCTAATTAATATACTAGTAATATTCTAAAATTATATTTACTAGATATTATATAGGCTATTAGATACTATTTATATTACCTATTTAAATAATATTCTTATTTTTTTTAAGATTTATAAAATATATATAAACTATATAAAATAAGTTCTAGAGTAATTTTAAGAGGTAGAGCTATATATAAAGCTCTCTAAGTATAAATTCTATTAAAATAAAGTTAAATTTCTAGAATTTATTCTATTAGATATTAATATTTTAATAAATTCTTAAAAGATAGAGGTAGTAGTATTATAAAAGAAATTAAAAAGCTTTTATAAAATCTAAATCTTTTTTAGCTTCTATAATTTCTATAAAAGATTTATTTATAGTTACTTTTATATTATAGCCTTTTTATATACTCTTTTAAAAAGAAATTAAAATAGAAAAATAATAGGTATAGTAATTCTTATAAATAAGAAATAGCTAGTATTTACTAATTAAAAAATACCTTTTAATAGGTACCTCTCTTATAATATTATAATCTAACTCTACTAATTAAAATTAAAATTAATACCTTTAAATTTATAATAGCTAGAATTATCTTATAGCTAAATATAAAAAGTAGCTACTATTCTATTACCTTCTAGTTATAAAAGTTCCAAGCTATAAAAATAAATTATAATATACTAAATTATAAAATATAGTAATTATAAAGTTATTTAAATACTGGTAATATTATATTAAAAAGATAGTAAATTTAATAGAAGTTCTTTTAATTACTATAATAGTAATAATAAATATACTGGAGTTTAATAATAGTAAGCCTAGCTTACTAGCTTAGATACTACTTAAAAGCCAAGTTTAACCTTAATAAAAAAGGTATACTTTTTTCCTTTCTTAATTTAAATTTTAAAAAACTATCTTTATTACCTAGCCTATTTTCCACCTAGCTATTATAGCAGCTCTTATTTTTCTTTTCTTAATTTTCTTTATTTTATTATAATTAGAAGTATCTAATTAGGTATTTAACAGTCTCTTTATATTATTTTCTCCTTACTATTTATAGCTATAAAATCTTTTCTATATAAGCTATAAAGTATTCTTAACTTTTATTATTACAGGCTTTATTTATATTAAGTATCTTTTTTACTAATAAAATATCTATTTAAAGTTAGCTTAAGAAGTTATTTATTTTTCTTTATAATATTAATATTAAAGTTAGGTTATTAGCTAATAGTATTTACTTTACTATTTTCTAATTCTTTTTTATATATAATTATATAGTTAAATTTTAATAGGTATTTTATATAGTAAAGTTACCTATTACTAAGCTTTTATATAATTATAAAATATAAGATATTTTTATAGTTAATATAAATTTTAATCTTATACTTATTTTCTTAAAAGATAGTATTAGAATTCTTTAAATAAGTTAATTATAATAAGGGATTCTTTATTATAAATAGAATAATTAAGCTCTACTTTATAAAGTTTATATAAGTAAAAGGTAATTAGGTATAATTTTCTATTAATATCTTTCTATTTTATTTAGAATTTTAAATTAAAATTAGAAGAGTTTATTTCTGGTTTAATTTCTTTTTAAAGTTAAATATAACTAAGATTAATTTACTAAAAATTACCTTTTTAAGATTATTAAAAGCTTTTTATATTTTAATATTTTATTTAAATTTTATTTCTTTTTTATAAATTCTATAAGAGTATATTTAATATTTCTAAAATTATAAATAAACTTTTAATAGTAGTTAGTAAATTTTAAGAAGTTTTATATTTTTTCATTATTATAAATTTTAACTAATTTTTAATAGCTTTAATCTTTTTTTAATTTATATAAATCTTATTTAAATAGATAGTATATTTAAGAAAGTTTACTTTATTTATATAAACTTACTTCTTTCTAATTTAATAAGAAGGTTTATATTTTATAATTTCTTAAGTATTATATAGATATATTCTATATATCTTTTTTTTATATTAAAGAAAATAAGAATATTATTAAAGTAATATATAATAAAATATTAAGGTATTTTATAGTATATTAGTAATTATCTATTAAAAGGTTACTAATATATTAATAAATTTAAAAGTATAATTAAATATTTAAGAAATCTATACTTTATATAAAAAGCAGTTTTTTATTTATCTTCTAGCTTAATATAAATAAGCTTATAAGCTTCTTTAAATTAAAAGCTATAAATTACTTTTTATTATATAATTAATCTTTTAGTTTATTAATAAATAGTAATAATATTCAGTTTTTAATTATAATATTATTAAGCTATTAATAGTTTATAATTAGTTATAATTTTCTATTTTTCTTTAAAATAAATATAACTAAGTATTATATAGAAAACTTTAATATTCTAATAAATCCCTTTTTAATATATCTTTAAGATATTCTTTTAATATATAAAGTTAAACTTTATTAAAATTATAAATCTTATAAAACTTAGCTATAATTCTATTTTTTAATACTATTTTATAATTTTATTAATTATATTATAATAAGCCTATTTCTATTTCTTTATTAAATAGCTTTTTATAAATTTAATAAGTAAGAAATATATTCTTAAATTTATTATTTATCTTTTTTTTTTTTTTTTTTTTTTTTTTTTTTTTTTTTTAAGCTTTATAAATTATACTTATATTCTTATAATAGTATAGTATATTTTATATATATAAATATTATAGTATTTATATCTAATATCTTAAAATAGTAAAGTATCTATTATATTATTATATATTACTCTACTAATATTATTATTAATTAGAGTTTAAAATTTTATATTATTATTATCTAAATTTTATTTATAAAAGAAATAAGTATTAATATTATTAAAGGTTATTTAGCCAGTCTTCTAATTAATTAATAAATTTACTTATTATAGCTATAAATAGCTTAAAATTAAATTATATTATACTAAGAGAATAATATTAAAAAAGATACCTTTATTATATTTGTTTATAAATACCTTAAGGTAATTAATCTCTTTAATAATATATTTACTATTATAAATAAAACTTGTTTTTTTAAGGTTTTATACTTAATATAAATTTAATCTATTCTACTATAGTAGCTCTAGCTTATTTACTACTTTTAGATAAAAATAGTTAAATTTTATACTGCTATTTATTAATATAGTAAGTTAGTATCTTTAATTTATACCGGGATTTTTAAATAATCTAATTTTATACTTTTTATAATATATAAAGCTTTTACTAAAAGTTTTACTTCTTTTAGTTCTAAGCTTATTTATTATTCTATTATAAAAAGTAAGAATAATTTTTTATTTATATTTAAATTATCTTATACTATTCTCAGTCTTTAGCCTATCTGCTAATTTATTATTTAAAGTTAAATTTATTTTTATATATTCTATATATATCTATAGGTTTTTTTCTTTTTCTTATTATATCTTAGATATATACATACTGCAGTTTATTATAAATTGTTTTTTATAAGTATTATTAGATATAGAAATAGAAATATATTCTTTCTTTATTCTTTTTATATATAGAGATTTCTTTCTATTTTTATTATACTTCTTTTATTATATTCCTTCTTATTATTATATTATTTATTTATTACTATCTTAAGGTTTCTTTTTAATTATTCTAAGCTAGTTTTCTATTTCTTTTTACTAAGTATTATTATTAGATAATTTATTATCTTTAAATTCTTTTAATTAAAAGTATTTTTATTTCTATAGAAATTCTTTTTATTTTTTTTATACTTAATACTAAAAGTATACCTTAGTTTTTATATAAATTTAATATTTCTAATATTAATAATTTTAAGAGTTTTATAATTCTTAGATATATTACTAAGGGAATTTAATAATCTTAACTTTTAAAATAATAATATAGAACTTTAGATACCTGCTAGTATTTTTATAGTACTCTATATTATTCTTTATATATAATTAAATAATAGAAATATCTAGTAATTTTAAGAGGTAATAATTATATATCTATTTATTCTTTAAGTAATAATAGTATTATAAGTAGTAGTATAAAATCTATAAAATCTACTTATATATTTTTATACTTAAGTAAAATATAGAGTAATTTTAAAACTTATCTTTTAACTTTATAATTAAGTTTCTTATTTATATCTTATTATTATATAAAAGTAAATAAGTTTATATTATTTAGTATTTTATTATTCTTTTATAAGCTGCTAGTATATTATACTTTTTATTTTCTATTATTAATTATCTTACTTATTAAGTATAACTTTATTTTACTATAGTTTTTCTATTTCTTTTTATATATTAAATATATATTCCTCTATATAAGAATTCAGTTTTTTTTATTATTAAAATTAGGGTATTTATTCTTAATATTATAGTTTTTTAACTATCTATTTAGAATATTATTCTATATATTTAGTACTTTTAGTATTTTTTATTAATAGATTTCCAGTTAGTTTTCTTATTATACTATAGCTATTATTCTTGTTATTCTTATTATTAATTTAACTATTAATAGTTTTAATATTAGTATTTACTCTACTTATTTCTCCTGCTTATTATCTTTTAAAATAGGTTTTTCTAAATAAGATACTTCTGCTTCTTTTAAAATAGGTATTATTCTTAGTATATTATAGTAATAATATATATTTATACTACTATATTAAGTTTTTTTCTATTTCTAAATAGTATTAATAGATTATTATTTAGTAAGTATAGATTGGAATTATTATTCTTTTTTAGGTTTATAGTATTCTCTTATAAAATATCCCTTTTTATTATAATTATAATATATAATATTCTTCTTATTTTATAGCTATTTTTATATAGCTCTGAATTTTATAAGTTTAGTATATATTCTTTAAAAGATATTTCTATAAGAATTACTCTATCAACTACCTTTTTATTCTCTACTATTCTCTTATTAATTAGAATAGTAGGAATTATATAAATTATCTTAATATTTTTAATATATTATAGCCTTTTTTTATATTTTTTATATTATTATTTATTAATTTTAATAGCTATAGTAATATATTCTATAAGGGTATTAAGTTAGTTAGTTTTATAAAGCTTATTCTTAATTTTATTTTTTAGCTTTTAATAGAATATCTTTATAAATATCTTATTTTCTTAGTTTAATTTAAAAGTAACTTATTAAAGTATAATAATATAGATAGTAATAAAGTAAATTTACTTAAGTATATAAATTTTTATAGCTACCTGCCTTTTTTTATTAACTATTCTAAATATATCTTTAATAACTATTTTAAAGTTTTTCTAATTTATAAATAGGTTAATTATATCTTAGTTTTAATTAGTCCTATTATTATTAAGGAAATTCTTAAGAATAAATTTAAATTAATTTTTAATATTACTAGTTATTAAATTACTTATAAATAATAATCTCAATTTTATAAATACTAACTATTATAAATACTATTAAAAGTATTCTTTTATTCTAATAATAAAGAATATAATATTACTAGATATTCTATTAAATTTCTCTAATAGTAATAGTTTTATTACTTTCTCTAAATTATATTTAGTATTTTCTATAACTGCTACTAGAATATTCTATATTTACTATTATAGAGTATAAATTAGATTATATAGCTATTTAACTTTAGCAGCTATATTAATATTATTTACTAAAACTATATAAGCTAGTAGTATAAATATATTACTTAAAATAGCAGGAGTTTAGTTAATTCTAGATATCTTAATAATATAAGATATTATTTAATAGTTAATATAAGTAACTATTTTAAATAAGAGTTTTTAATATATAATAATTATATCTTAAATCTGCTATATATATAGTATAAAATAGGTAGGAGGTTAGTTACTAATAAATAAACTATAAGTTTATATTAGCAGATTAATTAGGGTATTACTTATTAAGTAAATATTATATCTAGTAATAATTAAGTATAATAATATATAATAAGTTAAGATAATTAAAATAATTAAGTTATATTAAAAGCTAAGTAACTATATATAATAAGTATATATTACTCAGGTATTTATATAGTTATAGTATAGTATTAAATTATAGAGATTATTTAGTAATTTTAATAATTCTTTTTCTATTAAATTACTTAAATTATTTAGAAATTAGAGTAATTTAATTATAAGTAATAGAAATAAGTATATATATTATCAGTATATATAATAAAGTTAGAGCTTAATCTAATATAGGTTATAATACTTATATTATTATTATTAATTTTACTGCTATAATTTATATAAAAATAACCTCTGCTTTTTCTAATATCTAAAAGTAGCTGTATACTTAGTATATTATAAAAAACATTCTTAAAGCTATTAAGAAATACTAAATTAGCCTAGAGGAAAGCAATTTATATATTTAAGATTTTCTTTTTAATAATAATAATAATACTATAAGGCAGGCTATTAAGTAGCTTACTTAGCAGCCTATCTAGCAGCTTACTTAAAGTAATTAATTTCTAAGCTTAATAAACTTTAATAAAATATAAAAAGCTATTATATATATAGAAATTATAAAAGAGTATAATAAGTAATAAAAAGAGCTAATAGTAAAATTCGCTTACTAAGAATATATTTAGTTTTTTTTAGCCTTATTTAATATTATTAAATAGATTAAAGGTATATAGTAATCTTAAATGGTAGAAATAAATAATAAGAGCTATACCCAGTACTAAAAGAAATAGTAGCTAAATAATAAGATTATTATATACTAATTTCTACTTAAAGCTTCTATTTAACCCCTCTAACCTTAATCCTGCTATTTATAGATAATAAAATCAGTTAATAATTCTATTATCTACAGTTAATAATCTTACTATCTACAGTTAATAATCTTAAAATAGTAATTTTATTTTAAGTAATAGAATATAAGAGAGATATCTTCTATTATTAAGAAATTAATTTTTCTTCTAATATTTATTTTATTATAATTAATTTTAATATAATAAATATTTTTTAAAAAGCTCTTATTACTAGTAATCTATTATATCCAGATTATATAAATAATATCTAATATAATTTTAGATTTTTTTAAAATCTAAAAGATAAATTAGAAAAATAAAAGCTAAATTTCCTCTTAAACTTTCTTAAAAAAGAAAATCTATTTAAGCTATTACTATACTATCTATAACTTCTAAATAGCAGCTAATAGATTATATTAGCTATTTTTAGATATTATTTACTACTTAATAATAAAATTAAAAATAATAAGTAATAAAATTAGGTTATTAATATTATCTCTGATATCTAAATAGAAATTAGTATACTATCTAACTTAACTAAAAATATTAATAATTCCAACCTAAGGGATTAAATCTTTCTTTAGGATATTACCGGGGCTTAATATAACCCCTGATTCTAAGAGCTGCTATATTATATTAGGTTGGTATAGATACTAGCTACCTAGGGTGCTAAAGAGGGGGGATTCGAATAAAAATAGGTTATTATAGGTATTAGGGATCTTAGGGCGTTAGGTCAGGTTATAGAAATTAGCAGTATATATATTAAGGTTAAAATAGGTTAAAAAAGTTAGATAGAATTCTAATAGAGAAGAAAAAAGCAGCTTAAAATTTAAAACTTGAGCCTTAGTAACTATACTATATATATAACGAAAATACAGTAAAATTCAAATACTAGATTCCCTTATTGAGGGTTACTAAGAATATATATTCTCTTTCTTTTCTTTTTACTCTTTACTTACTGCTTTTTCTAGTTCTGATTTTCTATTTTAAAAATATTTAAATACCCCTCTATATATAGTAGGCTTATATATATACTAAGTATTATTATAATAATAGGTATATAATAACTTTACTCTGTAAATTCCTTTATACTCGTATAAAATCTCTGTTTTAAAATACCTTATAAATTCTTTATAAGCTATTTTATACCTTAAAGCTCTAGAAGAAACTTTTTAATAATAAATTTAAAAAAAGAAGTTAACTATAAAGCCTGCTATATATATAATAAATATTATTATATATTATTAATTAATATTACTAAAAAGGTATTATAAAAAGAGCTTACTCTTATATATAACTAGTATCTTATAGCTAAGATATTTAAGATATATCTTATTAACTGCTCTATTAGAGTTTATAGTAATATATTTAATAATTAATTTAATTTGCCTTATAAGTATATTATTTATAATAAATATCTTAAAGTTAATAATATTAAAAGGGATAGAAAGGTTATTACTTACTAAGCTCTTAATATTTTACAGTTTAATAATTAGTAGATTCTTTATATTAATTTTATAAGTATTACAATCTAATTTTCTATATAATCTACTAATAAAATAAAATAAGCTTAACCTATATTAATAAATTTGTAATTTTATAATTATCCCTTAAAGAAGGCTGCTGTAAAATACCATCCTGCTAATTTTATAGCTAATAATATAGTTACAGTTATAGCTAGCAGCGCTATTAGAGTCAGCAATACTAATACTAATAAGGTAGTTATAGTATAGGGGACCTAGCTTATAACCTAATAGCCTTAATATACTATTACAGGCTATTCGGGGTATTGTAAGGGACGAAATAACACAAATATAGCCGGCAGCTATATAGCCTATAATACAACAGCCCGTTATTCCACGAGTAAATATGCAATTTCAGACTGTCTACCAATCAGCTGTATTACAGATTAAGATACGGAGGCTGCCATCGGGATTTGAGTATATAGACCCTCGACAGTTATCTCAACAGGGATCTCATCCCGGACCAAGAGAGTATCCGCGTTATTTTCCTCCGGCGGGAAGTTAGCCTCCTATAGGGGACCTGCTCCCTTCAATTAAGACTAATAGTCCTAGGTCTTTTACGCAGGACCCTAGATTAGAGGCAGATACTATAATTGTAGAGGGCTCTGAGGAGAGTCAGCCAAAACGCCAGAGATGGCAGCATCGGGTTAAAAGGGGTAACCTACTGTTATACGAGCAATATATTGTCTTTGAGTAATAGTGTAGTTGTTGGAGTCTTTAATTCAGGATATTACGTAGTTTGTTGGCATTTCCTAATCGGGAAATTGAAATCGTAAGCGCGATCCCTCTTTCAGCAGGCGGTGACGGCTAGTGCGTACTATCCCCAAATAGGCTAATTGTACGGTCCCCTTAAGTTTCTGTACGGTGTGCCGAAGCGTATCTCAGACCCCCGGCAGGTGGGTCCTCCGGTCTCAGACCTCCGGACCTCGGGCCCGGAGGCTGCCGGAGGCCGCTCTCATCTTCATCTATAAGACCGATCCCTAGCCCTTCGTTAGATAGGAAATCAAGAGCTTTCATCATCATCATCCTGATCCTATCCACTCAGTGTGAGAGTATATAAAACCTAAAAAAATATAATAGATAAAACTATCTCTAATTCTATATTACCCTACTTAATTTAATAAAGCTTTATCTATAAATAGAATATTTTAGTAGTCGGGTTATAGTTATTACTTTTTTAAACCGTTAGACCCATGTTATCGAGACTGCTGTCCTGGGGCCTTTAATACGGTGTTTTCGTAGGAAGCTGGCGTAGTTGCGGATGGCGGGCTCCGTGACCGCAAATGCGCTCTTTTCGACGGTCCTGATGAAGGCAACTAAAGCCCTTTCTTCCGCTGCTGTAAGAGCCGGCGGCTGGCCGCCTTTCCAACCAGAAGGAAGAACTTTTCCTGCTCTTAACAACGATATATATTTCTTTACAAGAGATGCATTGGTGTGGCGGTGGACGGCGATTGCAATCACAGTCCTCTTGCGAGGAAGTGCGGGGCTCCCTCGAGTCGTCCATGTGACCGCCTCACCGATCAGATAGGCGCGGGCCGCACGAGCCGCAGCTTGACGGGATTTGTCTGAAATTTGGGGCATGTTGAGATTAATGATGAAATATCGTAAGATTGAAATTTCAAAGAGATTGCGCCTAAATTGAACCAGTTGGCTTATACAGAGTCTGAAGAAGCTGGTTACACATGCGACGCGGTTACAAGTAATGTCACCCCCTCTCCAGGGAGCCTTTAGCTCCCAGTGGAGCCTGCGATCACGTGTGCAAAGTCAGCCCCCGGGTACCTTAGTCCTTCGGAGTCAAACTTTCATGTATCCCCACCTTAAAAGAATGACGGAATAATGATGATCTCGCTACTCGACCTAGAGCGATTGGGATACGTGTGACAAATCTAGTTCTTAGATTTCGTAACCGTAAGATTTCTCTCACTCTAACAGTGACGTTGTGGCGAGAGTTTCACCATCGTCAGCTTTACCTTGGGGCAAAAAAAAAAAAAAAAAAGGAGAAACCGAAGTAGTTGTCGGTCGAATTTCATGTCAAAGTGAAGCCATAGAAGATGACGGGTTCGTCGCCGGTTTTGGCCTCTAAATCGTTTCCCCAATCCGTTTCAGTCTCTTCAATAAATAGTGCATCAACTCATTTCCCAACGGTACCGGCTCCGCGCCGGACTTTGCCGCTTTAGTGACAAAAGCTACCGAATACGCACTGAGCAAGAAAGCGGGATTGTTTTTGTGGGATGCCTGATATAATGTCCATATCTGATTAGAGAAAGCGCATGGCGCTGGAGGTTACCGAGATATTGACGAGAATCTTTCCCCGCTTTCCGATAACCAGATCATGCAGCCTACTGCTAGGCCGACTGCCGATTCGTGGGGTTATAAAGGTCACCGCCCTCGATGTCCTCTACAGATGGGCAGCTTTCTCCACCAATCTTCCCCCGACCAAGTCTGGAGACCTCGAACTCCCTCAATCCCTTGTTTTATCTGACAACATGCCAACTCTACAAGAACGTATTCAACCTGCCTTAGATGCGAGGAGCTCCTCTCTAGAGCCAAGCGCTCTTCTGAAGCCCGAGGACCTAGCGTCTCTGCCACTGAACGTCCTTCCTGTCCCTCGATCATGTGGGCTTCTCACAGACCTAGAACTTGACTTGACTGAGAACCACGATGCCACGGATCTACTGCAGATGCTGGCCAAGCAACAAGTTACCGCTCGGGCACTTCTTACTGCGTTCAGGAAGCGGGCTACGATTGCACAGCAATGTGTAAGTCATCTTGGACCACCACTCCTTGATACCATCACGCCGCAGCAAAAGCAGCTTGGCGGATTGCTCATGAAGCGTTACACAGACAAACTGCTTGACTGAACTGGTCTCGCAAGCAGTCGATGATGCGAAGGCTTGCGACGAGTATCTCGCCCGAACCGGCCAGACTATGGGCCCCCTTCATGGCCTCCCCATCTCCACCAAAGAGCAAATCGCCATCTCTGGCCTCTGCACAAACGCTGGCTTTGTAGCATGGGTGGAAAATCTCGGCGCGGAAGACGCCAAAATTATCCAAAGTCTCAAGAGATTAGGTGCTGTTGTTTTTGCTCGTACGAATCAGTCCCGGTCTCTGATGCATCTTGAGACGTCTAATAACATCTACGGTGCGACGGTTCACCCCATGAATCGGAAGCTCACAGCTGGTGGCAGCACAGGCGGAGAGGCAGCTCTGATGGCCATGAAGGGATCATCTCTTGGTGTTGGGGGAGGTATCGGAGGCTCGATTCGAGTCCCGGCAGCTTTGAACGGTGTAAGTTCTCCATGTTTGAGGTGAATAATTACCCGATAATGATGTTTCTAACACTTTGACAGATTTACGGCCTTCTACCTAGCCCTGGTCGGATCAGTGGCGAAGGAGTCATGATTCCTACATCGGGATGTGATTCTATTGTAGGCACTCTGGGCCCATTTGCCAGGTCCCTACGCGATCTCGAACTCTTCTGCAAGGCATACTCTTCGTCATCCCCGTGGATTGATGACATCTTTCTCGTTCCCAGTGATATCTTGAGCCCAGCCATCGGCCGGCAGCTTGACCCATCCGCATCTTTACGCGTCGGCATTCTATTAGACGACGGTGTTGTCTCTCCCTTGCCACCCGTACGTCGAGTCCTGGACAAGGTGAGGTCCCGCCTGAAGTGCAAAGCCTCCGTGCAAGTGAAGACTTTCACGCCATGGGACCATGCCAAAGCCTGGAGGATCGTTGCCTCGAACTACGTCGAGGACGCTAGCGCCGACATCCGCAAAACCTGCCACGCAGGGTCTGAACCACTGGAACGCTTCACGGAGCGGATTCTAAATGAGTGCGAGATCACTGCTTCTCAAGCTGGCTCAACACTGCAAACACGAAGGGCAACACGTGACGCTTTCAGACGGCTATACGCCGCGCACTGGAGGAGGGCCGACATTGATGTCGTCGTCTCGCCAGTGACTCCAAGCACTGCGCCCCCGCTGGGCACGAGCAAGTATTGGGGGTACTCGGCGATTTGGAACTTATTGCAGTATACGGCTGTTGCTATACCGGCTGCAGCTCTTGTGGGTGAGGGGAACCGCGCTCAGGATCTGGCCAAGGAAGTGTATGAGCCGAAGATTGAAACAGAGGCACAAATATATCGCCAGTACTCAGCTGCGACGTCAGAGGGGATGCCGGTTGGGATTCAGGTGGTTGCTCCGCGATTACATGAGAGTCTTTTAATGGCGGCGGCTCGGATTATAGAGGAGGCTTTGAAGGGATGAATTCGACGTCATGAGAAAAAGATTGAGCCACATCCAGGCAGAAGTCCTTAGCAATTCGCATTCCACGCCTTCTTCATGCTAACACGCTATATATGAACCGGTTTACCTTGTTTGAGCGAGGACGACTAGGTGGCAGAGGCACTTGTTTTTGTATCCACATCCCAGCCACCAGCAGATCGGACCACCTTAATCATACGGTCTCAGCAACATGACATACACCGTCTCGGCAACGAGATATATCCTGGGGGCTGAGACGCCAGTCAACGTCGAGTTTGCCAAGGCAAGGCCGCTCAAAGGAGATGGGCGCGTCGACGAGGCCATGGAGGCCCGGCTGCAGTTTGAGACGGATGGCGGCCTCGTCCAGAGCGACATCAAGACAGACATGAATCAGCCGTTCGCGGGACGCCTAGTCCCCAAGGTGTGGGAGCTGCCGCCGATCCGCATAGAACTCGAGCATGCGACCACCTACTACTACAAGTAAGTGGTCCCTTGGTCGTGAACTTCTTAACTACTTGATGGCTGACACTGATCTACCGCCAGCTTCATGATGCCTCACATCTACTACTACATTCAAGTCACCGACAAACAGACGGGCCAAACTCACACACAGAAGCATTACTCCTTTGGTCCGTCCTGGGGCCCAAGGTCGGAGCCTTGGTGGAGCACCTACAGGTATGTTTTATGTTTAGCGATTACTACAAGGGGCATCGACCCGGGAGACTGATGGTCACTAGGTATCAACTGGAAGCCTTCGTCGATAAGGTCACGGGGAAGGAATCTACTCATTGGGTCAGCCCTGAAGATTCCATCGCCCAAATGAGCACACTGGATGCAATCTACGTGAAATCGGGGCTTGGAAAGAGGCCGAGCACGGCTTCTGCCGCCAAGTCTGGTTAAGTTTGAGCAGTGATCGGAATGGTCTGGTCAGGTCTGGACCCGGGAGCTCATAGGTTCGCGGGTCCGTACACTCGCGGGGGGAGCCCATAGGCGTATTCCTCGGATATCCCCTGCGAATGCTCCCATGATCGAATACTTGGGTACTTCACGAATATTCAAATTAATCTTAAACATTGAGCGTGAAGATGATTCCAGTTGCCATTGCCAAGTGACTCCTTACTCCAGTCTGATGCAATTCCTCTCACTTCGGAAGTCAATGTCACCTGATGCCCGCTACGTCAACGCCACCGTATCTCCGACGATAAATTCCACTTCATTGATATCACGACTTTCATCCAGCACTCACTTCTACCACAACATGTCCATTCGAGCAACCCTCAATTGTGCAAAATCAATCACTCGGACGTTTCAAACACGCAGATTATCATCGACAATGTCGCAGCTTAAGCGTCGCACTGTCGCGAGCGGCTTTATCTTCAAGTTTCCGGATGACGACGTGACCAAGAAACCCAAGGTGGCGCTATTTCGTAGGAGTGGTGAAGTGAGCACATATCAGTACGTCATCTACTTTATAAACATCTCAATTTCAGCGTAATTATTAATTGACTGATTTGATATACATAGACACAAATACGCACCAGTTGCAGGTAGCGTGGAAACAACAGATTCCTCTCCTCTCGCTACAGCATGGCGCGAAATAAACGAAGAAACAACCCTCACCGAAACGAGCCTTCGTCTCTTCCGCCAAGGCAAACCGTACTCGTTCACCGACGAATCCATTGGTAGAGAATGGACCATCAACCCCTTCGGCTTCGTCCTCAAATCAGAAAAAGAAGGCGGTGTCGGAGAGGCCGGGATCCAGATAGACTGGGAGCACGAAGGTTATGAGTGGTTTGATCCTGATGCAGTTGACGACTCGGATGATTTTGGAGGTGTGCCACGGCTTTTGGAGAGTTTGAGGAGGGTGTGGTTTAATATTGACATTGGTGAGCGGGCCGGAGGCATACTCAACCACGGACTCATCGCATTGCAGAGGGATCATGAGAGCGGTGCACGACAATTGGCGTCCAAGGCTCTTGGCATTTTCATCAATGTTGTCAATAATCTTGAGACGGACTCGCGAGAGACGTGGTGGAAGAATGCGAGGTTCGCCGCGTGGCATCTCTGGAAGAACGGCCGGGAGAGCATGGGAGCTTCCATCTTGAGCGTGGTTGTTTCAAGCCTGGTCGTTATCGAGAAGAACTTGCCGACTGACGACTTATCGCTGCGAAGCTCGATTGATGGCATCGTCGAAGCTCTCGAGAAACATGCGCAACAACGACAGACTTCCAGCTCTCAAGTTGGCATGTCCTTCAAGACATTCCTAGATACTCACCCACCCAACGCCAAAACGCTCAAGATACTCACGCTTTCATCCAGCTCCACGATATCAGCCAGCATCACTCAAGCCCTCCAAGCTACAAAAATACCCCTCGACATTCGCATCCTCGAGTCCCGTCCCCTCTTCGAAGGCACCAAAATGGCCTCTGCAATCGCCTCATTCGCCCACACCCACGCCATCAAAACAAACATCACCATCTTCACCGACGCTAGCGTCAGCGCAGCAGCGAAAGACGTCGACATTGTCCTGCTCGGCGCCGACATAATCGACAAGCAGGGCAACGTCAGCAATAAAACCGGTTCATTGCCCGCCGCGCTCGTGGCGAAGTACGTATCTTCGCACGTCAAGATCTTGGTGCTCTCTGAGCGGGAAAAAGTGCTGCCGTTTGAGCCGCCCGTGCAGGAGGAGAATGATGCGCGAGAGATTGTGCAATCATGGGAGGGAATGTGGCTGAATAAGGAAATGTCAAGTGGAAGCGCGAGAGTTGATGTGAAGAACGTATATTTTGAGTGGGTGCCGGCAGAGTTGATCGACCTGTACGTGACAGAGGAGGGAGTGATAATGGTTGAGGGGATTGCGGAGTGGGTAGAGGAGGAGCGCGAGAGGGCAGATGGGTTCTTTACTAATCTCTAAACTTCTTGGCGAATTGCTCTTCTTATTTCAATTTAAAGTCATGATTCAAGTCTTGACAACCAGGGCCTTAATAAGGTCATGAAGATATCAACTGGGCGTGAACGACCTATGCCTACAGCCTGATGTATCGCTTCAACACTGCCACACAATGAAGTTGGAAACATGATTCGTAGCAGCCAAGCCACTCCACGTGACCGATCCTTCAACATGGGATGCTTGAAAATAGTCCAGATGACACTATTGCGCAATCTGACCCCAAGTCCCAAAACCCGGTGTCCTACTTAACTCTGACGCGCCCCCTGTCCAGGCCTAATGTGAGGGAACGATCATGTGACTTTCATACTTTATGAATAGTCTCACTTTATGAATATTGTGTAAATAGCTTAAGTCAGAGCTTTCCTTAGGAATCTCTTTCTCTCCTTGTAAACAATCACTTTACCCAAGTCGCACCCGACCTCGTTCGTGCTCTTGTCCCGTCACACCCTCCTCGGTGAGTGGTAAGGTTCGTCCTTTGCGACACTGCTCAATTGACATCAAGGACCAAGCATATTTCTGAAGACAATCTTAGCTCGGAAACATGGCAACTCTATCTCTAATACTACGACTTTGAACTTGCACATCCGCTCAGACTGTGCTCCTAGCCCCCACGATTGAAAGGCCCTCGCCGAGCCCGTCCGATATCCCCTGTGCGAACCCATCAACCGTCCATATGAATGCTTCCAAAAGAGCCTGTCCAACTTTCCCGTCGTTCATCTGACATATCGTTTCGGTAAGAGAGACGCTCTGTTTTCCAATCGAGTTAACGAAGTCGAGCCTATGGCCGACCACGATCTCGGAGATCTTGTATTTCCGCTCTATCCGTGCTGCATAGCCGAGGAGATACATTAGATACGGCATCAGATATGTGAGGAAGGAAATCAAGTTAACCACGGTCATCTGGACCGCACGGTGCAGAATAGATCGTAGCTGACCAGAAGCGCATTAGGTGGAGCCAGCTCCAGGCCGAACTGCCCCCAGGTCCAGATAGGTGACATCCTCGGGTAGGGCGGACTGGATCCGCCTTAGTTCGCAAACATCGAGGTCCTGGGGAAGTGCATTGAGGAGATATATCACACTATTAATAAAGGCCTTCCGTTCAAAAGTAACATCCTCCTCTGCGACTGCGGGCTTGCCTCTATCAATAGAGATGTTTACGAGACTGGTGCCTAGAGTGAAACAGGATCAGCATGATAGATATAGGTCTTAGTCTATATCACAGAATTCGCCTTACTTTACAGCGCAAACTTCTAATAAATACCAGAGGCCGCCCTGACAACCTGATCATCATCTACCGACTCCGAGTAAAGAACCCTGCTTATCGGTCGCGGGCACACGGCCTTCGATTCCGGATCCTGACGAACACTATTCCGCTCGAGTATCTCAGTAACGAGTGGTTCCTGGGTCAGAGTCGGGACATCGGCCGCTGAGAGTGGCCGAGGCTTTGGGAGCGCCTCTGAGACTAGGACGCCGGGTCGCAAGGTGTGGAGGCTGCTGCTATGGCAAAGGAATCGAATCGGACTCATGCCCGACTGTAGTAATATTGGAAGTATGGCAATAATATTTGATATCCTATTCTCGGTGATTTGATTAATCTTGGATAATACAAAAGGCCTGTGATCGGACGCCATGTCGCGAATGTTGCTCGTTACTATGCGACGCTGATCCAGTGGCGGTGCGCGAAATGAAGAACCACGTGAGTGATGATAGGACCATCTACCAGTTTAACGTCCAGGTCATGACGATTTACGAGATCAAAATGTGATATTCCGGGGAGAATCGCTGAGGAGGGATCAAGACCAGCCGATGAGGAAGTTTCCGGCGACGTAGACAATATATAGCTTAGATCCCGTCAACCCCCGCCCTCCCTTAGTTTGACATGTAAAAGCTATAACGTTATTTACTCCCTCTAATCCCCTACCATTCAATATCTTGTCGGCTCTAAAGGCCCTTGGTTTCTAGCTCAGTACCCGTCAGCGGGATTCCTAGAGATGCAGCGTGGCTCGCTGCCGTTGTCGTTTATCAGATTTGGGGCCCGGGCGATTGGGTTCTTATTTCGCGTCACATCCTAGAGCGCGGCTTGGTGGCGGTAGGCTCTACTATGGCTAATAGTTGTCGGGATACGCAGGGCCATGGCTGTATGTATGTATGTATATTTTTCGTCCGGGGGCCGTGAGGCCTGTAACCTATTGGGGCATAGGATGTGATGGGCTAGGCTATCTAAAAGTAGTCGCGGTAAGCCTCACCCAGCCCGATATTCGCAAAGCCCTCAGACCCTTTTGCAGGCTGCCTTGGAAAAGACTTATCTACCCATCGGATCTCCCCGATCCTATTTTGCCTGGATAGGGCTAGGCGCTTCGGTGCCCATAATAGATCCAGAGTATACTGCGCATAACTCCCAAGCTATCCTGCCCGTAACTAACCTTCTATTAGCTTATCTAGCATAGCATCAGCTTAAAGGTATATTATTTTAAGGGGCATTCTTATTAGCAGAAAATACTCCCCTTTAGTTTAGAATTTTCTTATATAAAAAGATTAATTAGCCCTTCTCCCCTAGGGCTAAAAAGCCATATCTTCCAAGGTCACCAGTAGCTACGACTAAAGCCATGCACCCTTGGGAAAACCCTCACAGGAGAAAAAGCCCAAGGCGACTGGGACGCTATCTTGCGGAAGAGATAATCGCCTCGCTCCGCGGTCTTAAGACAAGCTCTAAACTATCTTGACCCGGCAATTTGTAAATGTTATCTCTATTGGGACCGTATGACTAAGGTGGTCCGATCTGCTAGTGGCTGGGATGTAGATACTATGTAGTGAGCTGTGCTCCTCACCCAGAGATATAACTTACACCTTTCAATATGACCTGTAACCTTTTCGTTTCATCAAGCTACTCTATGAGAAACAGTTCACCCTGACCGCCCGCTCCGCCTTTTCGGCGAGAGAAGTACAGATACGGACGAGCTCCTCCGGACACTCCTCCGAGATGTTTGTCGCCACCAACAGTCTTTTATATCCCGTCCCGTAAGATCAAGCACTACTTCCTGCACGGGTCCATACCGCGGTTGCTCTCTTGATATGATCCTAGACACGGGTGTCATTGGCGTTTGACAGGGCGGATTTTCGGTAGCGCTCCTCTTTCTTGGCGGCCAAATCTTCTCGACGTTGCGCGAGAACCTGTCAACCAGGTATGCCGTTTTGCTATCGAAGTATATTAGCCATCGCCGGTCAAGATGGCCACAACCAGTCGACAGACCAGAGCTGTGGGTACGATTCTTGGATTGCCTTACCGAATTCTTCGAAGTCCAACATTCATAAACACTGTGAGAGGCAAATCAGAGACGTGGTTCCGTATAGTCAACCGCCGATTAAACAAATCAACCATCAAGCGAGGCCACACGCGTGCAGCCTGAGTCAAGTAGTCTCCAATGTCACTGATTAGACTATTTGCAAGGGCCGGTAGTGTCGGTGCTGGTGCGGTGGCCGACATAGCCACTTCCCTAGCAGCAATTTCCAGCAGATGGACCAAGTCCGGCAGGGAACCCGTCATCTCACAGACCAAGAAGGGTTTCTCTGCCCAAATATCCTGAAGATCACGAAACAGCTTCTCAGCCAAGCCCCGAATTTTCCTATTAAGCCATATTAGCTGGGCTTGGTCACAATAGCCAATACACATCGCTGAACGATGGGTGTGTGTGCAATTGCCTTGCCTTAGTCTTCCAAACTCTAGATCTAGGAGCAAGATGGGAGATAGTTCGGAGAGGTGGTTCTCTCGCCTCATCTGCTCATGCGCATCGACGACTGCCATGCCTACATGAGGTCCATCTACCAGGTTGGTGGTCAAGTGGAACCACATGCGGGCAGCCCTGGTTAAGTAGTCGCCCATGTCAATGATTAGACTGTCTGGATTGACCGGCGGCGTCATCGCCGGTGCCACAGCCGTCGTGCCCGCTGCCCTAGCGGCAACTTTCAGCTGACGACGGACCAATGTCTCCAGGGAGCTGGTGAGCGCAGCATTGGTTCCGGACTCATAACCGGGCAACACCATCGGGATCGGCATGGTGTAAGAATGAGGGCAAGGAAGTAGTTTGCCTCGGACTATCGGCCGCTCAGCAGAGCTGCGGTTCTGGCCCAGTTTACAAGGCAAACCGCCAACCGCGCAGCACGTCGTGGTATTGGGCACCCGGCGCCAGCTTCAAACGACACAGGAAGAGGCGGTGTCACCTCATGAGCGACTTCTTCGTGTGGCAGGTGAGGATACCGAGTTGTACTAGATGCCTTGGGGTGCGTTAATGAGGATGCGAGTGAAAGTTAGGCAGACCACAGGCACTGAGTGATATAATTCAAAGGAGGCTTTGATGGAAAGAAGTTGTTGAGGACTATAAACAAGCGAGACTTACCTTTAATGTCAGCGCCTGCAATCAGGCTCCTTCCTTGCGGCAGGTAATTAAGAGCCTAATGTCGAAGGAGCATCATTAGCTTCTAAGACGCGAAAGTGGATGCAGATATAAAGGAAGCAGAGGCGGAGGTATGTGGTGGTAGAGCTGCATTGGTATCGTCTCATGTCTAGGCGCCTCGTTGCCTTCGAAGGTGGGGGCCAATCACACTAGAGCGAGCGAGAGCGAGCCACGGACCCAGACGACGGGCGAGCGTCAGGGAGGAGCTGGCTACGGAAGATCCTCGAGCAGGATTTCGCAGAGGATTCAACCGCCGTCTCATGCAATGCAGTGCAATGCAATGAGAATGGGCTTAACCAGAGGTTCTCAGCGGCATAGAGTTTGAGATATGTGACGGTGGCGTGTCTGCTGCCCAATCACCGCAATAGTGATTTCGGATACCCCAGCGCTGCATGTCTGACCAGCACTGAGTATTTGTTGAGTGCATATTGTCTCGGGAGAGCAAAGATTGAATCTATGGGGCCACTTACACACCAAGGGCTGCGGGGCGCTTCACACCTGCCTGGCCCCTGCTCCCGGTTCCCCTGGTGTAGTGCCCGGGTTAGAGGCGTGGGAACCGCGGGGCCGGTGCCACCATCCATACTTCACTGGCGTGCTTGATTCTTCGGCAATTCCCGTTAGCCAACAGAGGTTTGGGGGCAACGAGAGTTGGGAAAACAAGCCGGGGGAAGACGGGGGGGTGGGGGGTTCTGGGGGTGACGAATCCTTCCTGTTTGTCACCTTGCATTATCGCGTTTGCTAGCAGGCCATGTTATCATCTCCGTCACTGGTCTCGTGAGTATTGTGGTTCCGGGTTAGTGCACTTTGTCCTCTGACGTCTGCCAATAGAGCTGGTGGTCATGAAGATGTCGGGAGCTGCAACGGTTCTGCAGCTAGTAATATTTCCAGGAATAAGTTGAGCAGCGTGATCAAGCCCCCATAACCGACCAGCTGGGCTACGCTCTTCGGGCTTGACGCAAGGTGGGCTTATCGTCTTTTGGCTACTACACGCGTGTGGCCAAGATTTACTTGACGGAAGCGGCGCTACATTTATAAACATTTCGAAATCGACCTGTGGGGGATAGAAAAACAGGCTAGTTGGTCTCTTTTGCACGCGCACAGGCCTGGCGTCAACTGCTGTTCAATTGTCCGCTGCAGCATCCAACAGCGCAAGCGGGACTGGAGGTTCCGCACCAACTCGCCGCGACGTCCACCCGAAGACTGGCCATAGCCGATGCACAAAGTACACAGTAGAAAGGTCAATACAGCCGAAAAAATGTCTCATATGCGGCGATTTCCAACTGCAGTATTTTGTGTTCTTCTGCAAGAGATCTGTGTCTCTTCTCGAGGAGCTTAATATACTCTCGCGCCATACATATAATGGCCTCCTACATTAGGTAAGAACCATTACATTATAAGTTGGGTGTCGACTAACCTCATTTATCATCGTTTTAGGCGTTCCTCGTTGCGGATCCTTCGTTGCACTCTCTTCTCCTTCTCGTGCTATTGCAACTGTCAAATTAGGGATACGATCCCGTAGTTCAGAAATACATCATGCGGGTGCATGTCGTGGCGCTTCTGGATTGTGCGCCGGGGCGGGGCTTCTGTTGGTTCGTGACGGCCCGAGTTGCGTACTGGCGCGGAAGGACGCTCGGGCTTGATGACCATACTGGAGGAGAGAGGGACAATAACGTCAGTTTGTACAGGTCTCTGTAGCTTGGGAGGCCCCGGGGAGCGGTCGAATGCGGCGCGAAGGCAGTTGGCATCGGGGGAAAGGGACAGGAGATATCTTCAGGATGAAAGGGGCTCCCGCGGCACTTGAGTCCGTAGTCACAGTAATATAACACCCTCAACACCTCCCTTGACACGGACTGCGCCGAAAAGAATAGCGTTCAAAATGTTGATACGACAATCCGCACTATGATGTATCGGAATATCTCTTTCTAGATAATAACACGAGATATGACATGTCCACTAACCCAGAATCGGTGGTACAAAGTGGTACCGCAGTTGCGCCACCAACTTTCAACTACCCCAGCGGGTGTCCAGGCCTGCACGTAACTTTGGGAACAGGCAATTTGAGGAAAATGTGGATCAGCGGTACTAGAGCAAAGGCAATTATTTAATCTAGCTAGACACTTGACATTCAGCGACGGCACTTGCCGCCCAGTGGCTGGCTGGCTCGGTCAACAACCTCTCACGGACCGCGTTGATCACCACGGTTATCGTGTAGTAAGTCCCGAGTGAGTACCCTAGTTAATCCCCTGAATGTGACATCTCCGGCGTGTGCACGCGGCGCCTTGACAAGCGTAGGGCTGCCTACGGGGTGCGCCTTCGCACTTCGTCTCAAGCGGCACATTCAGCCCTGGCCAAACTTTGGTGGCCTCGAATGGTCGAGTTCAGCGGTGGTGACCCTGTTTAGCCCAGAGTTTGCTGGACGATTTTTTCCGGGCAGCTCGGGCCGGGAGGGTACATCCGTAAATTACATGGATGGCCAGGGGTGCTGGTCTTGGGCGTCGCGGACATAGGGGGGTTGAGCGGAATTTGCCGTAAGTAGGGGGAGGCCAGAGTCCTCGTGGGAAGACTTGCGGCAAGACAACATGTCATCAGGCCAGGCCTGCCTTAGCATGAGCCAGTCCTGTGATGCGCTTTGAATATCCCGACCGCGAGTAAACCCATGTTTTTTCTTCTCAGCGATTGTGATGCTCGTTTGTTTCAAGTCAGTTCTCTGGCAGGGTTACGTAGCAACCAGTCCTGCATGCCAAGCGACTCGATCGTGGAGGCTGGAAATCCCCGCCTTGGATCACGGCTATACAAGCATATGTTTTAACATCTATGAGAGTATGTATTCTCCCAGGCACGGGACGGTGTCAACCTGGCATTATCAGGTGGACAACTAGCATTTGCCTGTGGAGAGCCCTAGCGCGAGCGCACGGATACATTT
This sequence comes from Ilyonectria sp. MPI-CAGE-AT-0026, assembly GCA_020744155.1. Taxonomy (NCBI): domain Eukaryota; kingdom Fungi; phylum Ascomycota; class Sordariomycetes; order Hypocreales; family Nectriaceae; genus Ilyonectria; species Ilyonectria sp. MPI-CAGE-AT-0026. The sequence goes on along the minus strand of JAGPNQ010000010.1, from coordinate 10,495 downwards.
GCCGACAATGACAAGGGCACATTGCATCGGACCCCTGCCCGATTGGACCTGTCACCCTGAGCCCTACAGTACCAAGCCGCTGCGACCTGCACGGAAGCATCCGCCATAATCGCTGCGGGCGTGCGCGCCACTACCGGATGTCCAAAGTCTCTCGACGTCCCCAAAGTCTTGCCAGGATGCGAATGGCGGCAGACCCCTTTAACCGGCGCGCGGATAGCGCTGCTGGCATCTTGAGAGTTGCTTGACTCTCCGCACGATTGCATTGCAAAGCTTACCCGGTTGTAGAGCAGACTAGGTCCGGGTAAAACCCGAAAGGCGATGCGCTGTTTCGGTTTTTGCGCAGGGCAGTGATGGAATAGCATCACTACACTGGGCAGCAATGAATGGTCATCAACCTGTGGTGAGCTCGTTGATCGAGCCAGGAGCAGCTATTGACGTTCTTGACTCCTCCAGAAAGACGCCGCTCCTCTGGGCTGCACACAAGGGACGTTACGACGTGGTTTTGGATCTCTATGGCTAGATGCAAATAAATAGCTGCGGGACAATAACGGCCGGACTGCCTTGTATTTAGCAGCAGCAGCGGGAAAGGTGGAAGTGGTCAAACTGCTCGTTGAGGCCGGCGCCGAGGGCTCGCCAAGCTCTCGCCACAACCTTCGTATATGTCTTTCTATTCTTTTTAGTAAAAAATACTTGTGTCTGTTTCCTGTAACATGTTTTAATACAACTTCTCAAAGTAATCTTATATATAAAATATATATACTAAATAGCTAAACATTTTAGAAGTTTAGAAAGAGAGGGGATTATTTCTACCTAAATTGGACACTGACGAAATCCTTCAACAGGTAGCGTCATCTGATATTACAAATTGAACCATGCTGCCTAAAAGCGAGCAGAACAGGACCCGAGTACTGCACTGGTCTAAGACCTGGTGTTGACAGCAACCACCTTGGAGCCCTCTGACTTGGTACCGTTCACAGGGTTAGCAAGAGCGCCGGACGTGGATACGTAGAGAGTGTTCTTGTCATGTTTCCCGCGACCAAATGCAACCGATGTAGAGCCAGCTACAGTAAGCTGATCAACGGCTCCGACCACGGTCTCCCACTTGCCAGATTTTGTGTTGATGAAGACAACGGTGTTGTCGAAGTTGCTGGCTGCATAGATGTTGCCATGGGTGTCGAACACAAAGTCATCGAGGAAGCTCACAGACTTGGACAAGTCTGCCACAAGCTCCGGCTTGGCACGCTTAGCTGGAAGCCCAGCAGGTGTAATCGCAATGCGGTAAATGGAGACGGAATAGGACCAAGTCCAGTAGAGGTGCCCGTTGTAGACCTTGATGCCATTAACTCCAATGGGCAGAGCCGTTCCCTTGATAGGTGCCATCTCGGGGAAGACGAAGGCGGAGGTGTCAAAGATACCCGAGCTCAAGTCGAGACGGCCAACCAAGCCGTTGGCAGAATCCGCCACTAGTATGGCGTCGGATCTGTCAGGGATAGAGGCCACACCGTTGAGGAACCTGCTCTTCTTGCTCATGTCGCTGACCTTTCTGACTTGGACCTTGTCGGCGTGCTTCGAAGGGTGAAATTCAATGGCCCAGGCTCCAAAACTACCAATAACGGGGCTACCGATGCCAGTGGCGTTACTGCCAACGACAATGAATGTCTCGGGCCTGTGGTGGCGGGAAGTTACTGGGACTTGAGTGATGCCGTAGATGCTTTGGATTGAGGGGAAGGAGACGAGCTCTTCCAAATTGTTGCGGCACTCCTCTGGGTCCCGGATTGTGTACAGAGCAGCGGAAGGCGCCATTTGAGTCACAAGAAGATTCCCATTAGGGCGAACGGCGAGGTTCTCAAACCAAGTACCGAGTGAGAGCTGGTCCAGAGTTTTCGCAGGGAGGGATTTGGACAGCACGAGAGCTGGCAGAGAAGCTGCGAGGAGGATGAATGAGAACATGGTGATGGTTTGTGTTGTTTGTTTTGTATGATGCAGTTGTTTGAATTGCTTGAAAATGTCTGATGATCCCAATTGCCAAGGCTCGCTGGGAGTAGTCGATATTTATACGACTCGTCATCTTCCCAATTCCAAACGAGACCTCATGCCCAGGCTGCAGTTTTCTGTAAGTTTTCCCGACCCGACGGCCGCCTTCGTGATCGGCGCCGAGTCGGCAAAATTAATCAAAACGCGCTTCGGACTTCCAGAGCAAATGAGGGACGTTCTTCGCGCTGAATAAAGTGACGATGGTGGTTTGTCATCCCCTTAGTCACCGGCTGCTTTAGCACATGCGGGATACCGAAAAGGAGCAGGGGTAACAGCATAACCCACGCATAGTTTGGCCTTTGACACCATGAGATGAACCTACACACCAACTTTGTCGGCTTTTTTCAGTGACCTGAACTCTTCTAGAGACGAAATCAGATTAAAGTATGACAAAGTGCTCATGGCTACGCGATGGATAAAGAATGCCTAATCAAATTAATTAACAGAGGTTATTAGCGTATAATTGGGCATACGCTAAGTATCGCAACGCTATAATAACAAAGAATATTGTGTGTGTGTGTGTGTGTGTGTTTGTTAGATTGCTGATGTTGAATTGGAGGCATGGAATATCAGGGCTCCATGGTATTACATGTGGAATCGGGAGGCCCTCGGGCTCGAGTCAGCGGGGGCTCGCCGAACCCTCGGCCGGTCAGGAAAGGCAGTAATCTTAGGGCCCTACTTATAGGCCCGGGGTGTAGTTCTAAGTTGACCGCCCCTGAGATTACTGCCTTTCCTGACCGGCCGAGGGTTCGGCGAGCATGGAGGACAACTAGGTCATCTTCGTCGCTATCTACCTCTCTGTATGCATTCTCCGTCATATCGCTCTTGAAGCTGTAGAGAACAAAGTCACGGATGCTCCATGGATTGAAGAAGCTCATGAGTGAAACCAAGTAAGTTGCAGATAGTCTCTAGTGGTGAATGTGTTCAAATGATACCTTCCATGTCGCGATAACGGAGTTATGGACGCTCTCATCTCTTCGAGTCACTGCCGAGGAGGCTGTCATTCTTCTTGTCGCTCGTCCGAAAATCGTCCAGGTATGTGCTCAGTGATATGCGCAGGGCGCGGCGGTTGATATGGAGTAATTACCAGCGGGATGCAGTTCAGAGCACGAAGAAAGTCTGCAGCAGTATCCTCGTCAACGATCCCCTCTAGCTTTGTTACACAAAAGCCGCAAGGCTTGGGCGTCATCTATAGCAGGGTTGGAAACGAATCGATCCAACGTATTAGTCGATATCGTATCAATGGACTAGGGCTCGGAATCGATCTATACGATCGATTTACAGCAGACGTCGGATTCACTATAGGGTTGTATTTTGATTTGAACAACAAGTATCTCAAGGATCCTTTGCGAATAAAGAACTAAACGCAAATAAGAGCCCTTAGAACCCGGATAACAACGCATAAACATTGCTCAAGCAACCAAAATGTATACTGCTAGAAATATTGGACGATTGTTTCAAGAAGAAGACGGGGCCACTTCTTATTTAGAAGTGAGGATAGAAATACAAAGTTACATTGTAACGGTCCAACTAAGTGTATTGACAACTAGCTGAGTGACTCCAGCCAGTATACTAAAGCTAAAGAGGAAAAAACGAAAAGAAGAAAAGGGGCGCAAGCAAGAGAGCTCCTTGGTCTTCCAGCTTATGTGGGTCAAAGTATTAGTGGGTCGAGAGCGTAGGCCGAGACCTCCTCATGGGCATAGCCCGTTGCATGCACTGAGTAATTAATCCAAATCCTAAGACGGAGCCCAACATGAGTAGGAACATCAATCCTAAGTAATTTGACATAACCACCCTACTGTAGGCTCTGTTTGGAAGCGGATAACAGAAGACTCCTGCTACCACGGATGGCTCTATGCATTATCAGCATCAATCTAAAGGGAACAGCGAAAGCACTTACCTTGCCGTCCCAGCATCAGGAGGTTAGGGTTAGGGTTAGGGTTAGAATTAGGGTGAATTTGCTAATCTAAGCTATCTTGCTAGTCTGTTTTACCCTATTTATAGAGAAATTACACACAGTTATAAAAGAGAGAGTAGAATAAATAGAGAATAGAGAGAATAAAAGAGAGATAAAAGGGAAGAGAGATAGATAGGGAAAATAGATAGAAAAATAAGAAAAGGAATTTAAAGAGAGAAGAAAAGAGAGAAAAAGAGGGAAGGATAGTTAAAAAGAGAAGAAGAAGGTAATAGAGAGAGAAAAGAAGATAAAAAGAGAGAAGATAGAAAGAGAAAAGGGATAGAGAGGGAAAAGAGATAGAGAGGGAAGAGGGGTAGAGAGAGATAGAAGGCAGTTAGTTATTTGCTGGTGTAGCTCGTCTCCAAGTCCTAGAGGTATAGGTACTCGACTCTAAGCCTGTTTTTAGGCTACTAGTAGCAATAGAAGCTGCTGAGTTTGCCCTGAACTTAGCCAATATCAAGCTAATAGAGGTATCTAGCCAGCTGGCTGCAGTAGGCTCTAGTAGCTTCTGTAGCTGCTTGTAGGTCTTAGCTGTTTCCTTTTCTATTAATCCTCCTGCTGAGAAGATTAGGGGGTGGAAAAAGAGGCCTAGAGATAAGTATTTCCTTTTTTTCTCTGCTACTGCCTCTACTAGTATTTAGTAGGGGTCCTCCTTTACTAATCTGGTATTAATAGCTACTATTTTTATATTATAGAAATAGCAGCTATTTCCTAGCTTAACTGAAAAATCTATTCTCTTTTCTATAGAAGGGCTAATAAGAGGTTTAGCTTCTACTTCTAAGTCTGCCCGGCTAGAGAGTGTATTTATAAAGGTATAGGAGATTTAGTTATAGTATAAGATCTATCTTCTTTTAGCAGCTTTATAGATATCCTTATAACCTAGACTGGTTTCTAAGCTATAGTAGCTATAGAGGGATTTTTAGATTTTAATTAGAAGGAGAAGTTAGCTTCTAATAGCTTTAGTTACCTAAAAGTTAGCTAAGGTATATTATTTTTAAATAGATATAACTCTAAGCTACTTTTTGCTAAGGTAGCTAGTATTTTCTAGGAGGGCTTTCTTAGCTGGCTCTTCTAGCTCCTCTATTAGCCTTTTTATTTTAGCCTTAATATCTTAAGCTAGGACTTTTTAAGCTATTAGAGAGGGCCTTTCTCTAGCTTCCCTAGGTTATTAAGAGAAAGGGCTAGAGAGGTTAGAGCTAGTTAGGCTAGAAGCTAGCCTAATTTAGTTAAGAATACTCTGGGCTGCCTTCTTAGCTGCCTTATAGATCCCTTAAGCTAGGTCTTAGTATATAGAGATTCTAAGGCCTCTCTATCTTACTAGAAAGGCAATTAAATCCTTTCTTAAAATAGATAGCTAATCTGCTAGCCCTCTTATTATTATATATTAAAGGGCTTTATAGATAGCTAAGTCTGCTCTTTTCCAGATCTCTTCTAGTTCTGTAAGCTATAGCTAGTAAAGAAGATATCTTAGAAGGAGATAGGTACTGCCTTTTAGCAGTAGCAGGGCATACTATTTAGGCAGGCTTCTTAAAGAGTTTAGAATCTCTTCTAATCGGCCTAATAGGAATTTATCTATAAGGTTACTTCTAAACTTATAGAAAACCCCATATAAAAAAAAACCGCGCTATTAATAATAAGAGGGTAAACTTATAGAAATTATATAAAAAAACCCCGTCTAGAGTTAGAGAGAAAATTCGGAAAAAGTTTAAATATTATTTAATAGATAGAATCCCTAATTTATTTATAAATTTTAAAAGTTCCTTCTATTTCTATAGCTATTTAATAGAATTAGTTATAAATTAATTCAGTAATACCTTTAAATTAAATTAATAAAAGTTTTAGCTAATTGAAAATTGTAATTAGCTAAATCTGCACACCCCTATATAATTAAAAATCGTAATTAGTTAAATCTGTATATCTCTATATAATTAAAAATTGTAATTAGTTAAATCTATATACCCCTATATAATTGAAAATTGTAATTAGCTTAACTGTAGTATTTTAGCAAGTAAGTACTAATACTAATTCTCTAGTAACTTTAAAAGAATAAAAGCTTTATAGAAGCTAGCTGAGATAGTAATAGTATATAAGTAAAGTATAATAAAAATAGGAATTTATTTTTTATTACCTTTTATAATAAAAATATAGATATTTTTAATTATATAGGGGGTTATAAATTTAGCTAATTATGATTTTTAATTATATAGAGAGTTATAAGTTTAGCTAATTATAATTTTTAATTATATAAAGAGTTATAGATTTAGCTAATTATAATTTTTAATTATATAGGAAGTTATAAATTTAGTAAATTATAATTTTTAATTATATAGAGAGTTATAAGTTTAGCTAATTATAATTTTTAATTATATAGAGGGTTATAGATTTAGCCTTAATAAAGATATTAATATTTACTTACTAAAATAGACTTTTATCTTAAGAATACTCTCTAATTAAAGCTTCTATTAAAATAGCTTCTCTAAGCTAAATAAATAAGATACTACTTAATAAAGATACTGCAGTCTAGTATTAATACTTACTTACTAAGATAGGCTTTTATCTTAAGAATACTCTCTAACTAAAGCTTCTATTAGAATAGCTTCTCTAAGTTAAATAGGTAAGATACTACTTAATAAAAATACTGCAATTTAACTCTCTAAAGAAAACTAGTAGACTTCCTTATATTATCTTTCTTATTACAGCCTAGGTTGGAACTTAGGCAGTTATAACTAGCAGAATTATAATAATACCTACTTTTTACTTATTAGCCTAAATGCCTATATATAATATACTATTATTAGTAACCTACTTATAACTTTTAGCAATAAGACTAACAGTCTTATTAGTAAGACCTATAACTAGATTACTAAGACTACTCTAAGTATCTAGTATATAGATACAGTTATTTAGCACTTTTATAGTAATAGCCTTACTAGCTATTAATATACTTAGTTATATTAAATTTACTATTCTACTATTACCAGACTGTAATCTATATTACTTACTCTGATATTCTGATTTACTTAATTATATACCTTATACCTCGGATCTATTTTATACCTCTAGGTTAGATCTAACTATTATATAGATTCTATCTAAGAATAAATAATAGCAGGGGGTAGATAAGATATAGCTAAGTAGTATTCCAGGAATAGATATTTCTATATATTCTACCCTGGAGTTTCCTACTTCTAATTTTATTTATAAGTAGATTATAAAAAGAGATAGAGAAAATATAAGTAGGTAGTAAATAGAAAATTAATATATTTACTATTTTCTATTAACTGAATAAATAACTTATAAGATTTAAAAATAAGCTATATTTAAGAAATATTAAATAAAATAGATATACTACAGAATAGACTGGGGCTTTATATAAAAACTTTATTTATTTAAAAATACCTAACCACTAATCCGCGGTCATCGAGTGCAACAGCGCCGCACTCGATAACTGCTTTTATGCACGGCTATTAGTCGAAATCGCCGCGACCCCCTGGCGGCCGGCTCTACCAGCAGGGGGCCGTTACACTTAATAACTCGTTGCACTTAATAACCGGTCTGCAGCCAATTAGAGCAAGAAAGAAAGGGGGTTTGGGCAGGGGAGAAAAAAAAAAAAAGAGAGAGAGAGAGAGAGAGAAAGAGAGCCTTCCTTCTTCTTCTTAAAAAGTATAAAGAAAAAAAGAAAATAAGAAAGAAAAAAAGAAAAGAAAAGATAGAAGAAGGAAAAAGAGCCTAGCTACAGCAGCAGCAGCAACAGCAAGTAGCAGCTATAGCTTTAAGCCAGAGCTGGCTCTGCTACTATTCCCACCTTTCTATTCTTATCTATATAACTTATAACTATACTATAGCCGACCTGCTAAGTTATCTATTAAAATAGCATACCGACTTTAGCTAGCCTATATGCTAGGCCCTTGCTAAGCACTATAGGCAAGAGAACCTTAACAGCTTCAGTTAGCAGCAGCAGCAGCAGCAGCAGCAGTATCAGAAGAGGATAAAAGGCAGCCAGCCAAGCCCAGACCGAGACTCTAAGGATAAAGGTAAAGGCAGGGGCGAAGATAATAACAATAACGGCGACGACGATAACGACGATAATAACAACGATAAAGCAGCTGTAGCCCCCTTCGCCGGCCTTCCTATCTATCACGCATTCCGGTGCCGCAAATACCCTAGCTTTCTGACAGTTAACTAGAAGCTCTGCAAAATACACTACAGCCAGCTTCACACAGCCAGCAGCAAGTAGGCCCGCGCCGGCCTCTGGCATCAGGCCCTCGTCCAAACCTTCTTTACACAGCCGGCTAGGCGGGCCTACTTCCTCGTCAATCCAGCTGCTACTATAGCCGCTGCCTCCAGTTCCTTATATTAAGGCTCCAGCTAATATAGCAGCCGGACTGCAAGCTCAGAGCAAGAGACTGAGATAGAGATAGAGGCAGAGACGGAGATAGAGACCGGCCTGCTGCTAAATCAGCTAATAGTCTATACGGCCATAACAATAAAAGAAATAGAGCAGCAGCAGCAGGTATTAGCCCAGCTTGCTGCTACTATCTAATAGCAGTAGAAGTATAAGCAGGATAAGCAGGAGGAAAAGCTACAGCTCCAGCTAGCAGAAGGCTCCCTCCGCAAGTATAAAATTACCAATTAGCTGCAGCATACCGGCTGAGTTGATTACTTCAGCTACTGAGACCTCGGCTGTATTTATACAGCCAGCCGGATACCGCAGCAAGCTAAAGAGCCAGACCTCTATATACTCGTATAAGCCCTCGACCGGGCCTTCTTCTATTGCTATATCAGCCGCCTCGACTTGCTGCTATATATCAGCCGGCTCTTCCTAGCCAGCCCGTACCTGCAGAATACCTATAGCCGGCTATTCGGGCCCTTATAGAAAAAGAATAGTATAAATCGGTATTTAGGCTATAGTAAATACTTTCTCTGCTACTGCCTCTATATCTGTAATATCAAGCTGGCCGAGCTTGCTCTATAGTATACTATTACCTTTACTATAATATAGTAAGAAGCTCTAGGCCGACTTAAATGCCGGCTAGCCCAGGCTGCTATAGTAGGCTATAGCTACCCTAAAAGCAGCTGTAATAGTATTGGTAATATAGAGAATAATAATAATAATAATAATAACAGCTATAGTAATATAGGGGATAGTAAGGGAGATAAGGGTAAAGCTTACTGCTACTACTATAAGCTTTAACTAAAAGAGAAGGTATTAGTAATTCTAGCTGGCTTTTAGATATATATAATACCCACCAACCTATTTACTAGCCTACTTTAGCACTTTATTACAGTATTAGAAATTAATAGCTAGACTTACTAGATACAGCCGGCCTATCTTTTTACAGGTATATTAGCTGGCCTTATCTATATAGGCCGGGTAGTTATAGTTAAGGCTGCTTTATCTAACTGAAAGTAAGATACTATAATAAATCTACCCGGAAAGCTATACTAAATATAAGAGAGCTAGCTGTATAAGACCAGCTATATACTAATAAGCTATATACTAAGCCTGCTACTATATATAAAGAAGCTTACTATAGAAATAAGCAGCTGACTTATAGTCTTATAGAATAGCTAAGAGATAATACTATACTTCTAAGGGCAGCCTCTTATAATAGATACTATCTAATATCTAGTAGCCTAGATAATAATAAAAGCAGAAGATCTACTTTAGGATTAATTACTCTTTTAGAATCTGAATAGTAGCAGCAAATTAAGCTCGAAGCTAAAGCCAGCCTCTAGGCTATAGAGTAGCTACTTCTATATTCCTCTGGCCTCTATTTATAATAACTTAATATATACCTAACGCAGCTAGTCCTTTATCTATACTAATAATCTTAAAAAGTAGGAAAAGAAGATACTTTAAAGTCTTATAGCCAGCCTGCAGCAGAAGGAATTTCTTAATAGTAAAGACAAGTAGAAATAGCCTCGGGTCTAGCAGTATATATAGTAGGTTAAGTGCTTTTAAGAGTATCTACTCCTCCTTATATATCTTACTAATCAGCCTGCTTAAGAGCTGGAAATTACCAAACTATAGCTTATTAATAGTATTAATCAGGACTATAGTATCTTTATTATTAATAGCAAGGTCGTTCTTATTAGCTAGTATTACAAATCCCTCGCCTACTTTAACAGCCCTAAGATAATCCCTTAAATACTACTAAGCTGAGTTAGGCAGCTAATAGTAATATATATACTCTATATCCAGCCCTTTACAGATCAGCTTAAGAGCAGCTAACTTACCCTCTATAGAGATATTTATATACTGAGTAATTTTATCTGATATTACTCTAAGAGCCCTGATACGCTCTGGAATAGCAACTAGCTGACCCGAGCTCTTATTAAATAGACCCAGTATTATATCGGCCAGAGGATTATACTCTAGCAGTAGCGGTATATTACTATTACTATAAGCAGGTACTATACTTAAGCTCGAGGGCTACAGCAGAGTTATTTCGGCTCGGGCAGCTTAAGAGATAGAGCAGATAAAAAGGAGGAAGAGGAAGG